>CM060938.1:525890254-527140254 GCA_030765085.1 Allium cepa
TAATTTCATCTACGTAAGTGCCAAACCAAATAAAAATTGATTTTTGCACCATCTAACCCGTACGTTGATAGATCTGATGACTCTAAACTACCCTATGACGTAGTGGCTTCAGATTCAAACCAAGAATCCAATGGTATGAGATCCTAAAAATCCGCTATAAATAAGACCCTAGGCCTAGCTATATTCTCACATATAGATTTTCTCCCAATGGATTCATTGTCTGAGGCTGGTCCCTAAATAGAAAATATTCCTTTGGGCTCATTGCCTGAGGTTGGACTAAAAATAAAATATTTCTAAGGAGGAGGTATTCTCAATAAAAAAACTTTATGCCTTAGAAAAGGGTTCCACGAAGATTATGGAGCCAAGCTAAGCACAAGCAAAGCTAAGGATGACAGGTGAGTAGATTTAATTATATATCCATCACGTTTACGACATATTATCATTAGATTCTCATTAAATAATTATATTCAGTATTTATTTCAGTAATTAATTCTATTAATTAGTTATGCTGAGACTGTAAATTGTACCAGAGAGCTTATATATAATTATTATTTATATGGAAAATAGTAATCAAATTAAATAAGAATAATATTAGGCTTGACGGTTAAAGAAAGGCATAAGCCTTAAAAAGATAAGAAATTTGCAATTATTTATATATATTTTTAGCCTATAAATGTTTTTTTAATTCCTTTTTACACGAATAAAATAGTAATCAAAAGAATTCGCCAATACAGACTAAAATAGAATAACACTAGATTTATAGAAATTAGTTGTAAATATGAAAAGCTGAAATAAAAGGAGAAAAATAGAAATTTGCAGTAAATTATGCCAAAACGGAGAGAAATAAATTGAATGGTGGAATTTAATAACTTGATAGGGAAGTAAGTGATAGATTAGTTTGTTGGCTTGGAAAAGAGGATACATATCCATGGCATAATATTTAAAAGATAACGTTAAATGTAATTGCAAGAATAAAAGAAAGAAAAAAGTAATTAATGTAAAATAGAGAAACTACTGTATTTTGCACTATCCAAAAAGTAAAAGAAGTAATAAAAGAAATATCTTGCAATTACGGATTACCGTTAATAGCATCATTTAGTATTAAAATATGGAAATGGATTTTTAGTACAGTTTTTGTAACTAACCAAATAGAATAGAACTATTTCCTAGAATATAAGAAAATAAAGTAAAGAATTGAAGGAATCAAGTTAATTATTAGATAAGACTAGAAGCTATAAACGGAAATGAATCTAGATCTACATTTACTATGCGGGTAATAAAATAAAAGTAAAGCAGTTATTATGATAAGTAAATTTGCGACAATCGAACATAGTCCCAAACCAAGATTGTCATATAATATAAGAGAATTAAAGAGAATTCAATATCATAATAAAAGAAGGTAGACTAGAATAGAAAAGAAGTTCTTGTAATTATATTTATAATGTCCATATTATTAAAGAAAATAAAAGTGACCATTACAAGTAAAATTATAACATAGGTTATAATTAAGTAGAAAGAACATAAAAGGCTCAACATAAGCAAATAGAGCAGAAATAACAAAGAGGATTATTTTAATAAATTGAGATTTAAATTTCTGTTAATGAGTAAGATAATAGACATGAACTCATGGTCTCACAATATTTTATTGAGGCTAGGACAAGATTATGCTAATTAGGGAGACTAAATAGCCAACAGAATAAGAAATGTAAACTAAATGCAAAATAATAGCTTAGCAAAGGGTCTAATAAAAGAGTGCGATGCGCTTAGAGCAGCCCAAATGATGAAGAGCCTAACGAAGCAGTTCATCACAAATTTCAGCATAGAAGAAGCACGTCCAACTTAGATATTATGGGCTAGAGGAAGTACGAGACTTCAACGGGACGTGAGGGTACTCTAGGATGGCCCTCTGGGGTAGGCATAATGGAGCAGTCCCCTGGAGGCAGGTCTGCAGGTGTTCCATCAAAAGAGTATGCCTTGACAACTTTTAGCATGGCATGACCGTTGTAGGTAGTCAGAAGGGGTTGATGTTTGTAGTAGGATATTCGTATGTCTCAGTACTTGCAAGTAAGTTTTAGTGGGCATGATCCAAAAGGATAGTCGCATGCGGATATCGGGCTAGCATCAAAACCAAGAAGCGAGTTCGAGAAAGACTAGAGTTAAACCAACAGTCCAATGAACCCTTCACTATCGAGACACTGGATGAGGGGCGCATGCAATTGGATGTTTAGATTGCTTTTAGTAGGGCACTTCTACTAAGATCTTTAGAGGACTTTCAATTAGTTGTGGGGTTGCTACGTAGGACCATACCCATGATAATAAAAGAGATAGACCAAATAGAATATCTGTACTGCAGGCCTAATTGGGAAATCCTTTACAGAAATAGAAAATCCCTGACTGAGTTCTATACAAGGTAGTCCTTATTAAGCGGGATTCAAGGAGAAGACAGAACGATTATATATAGTCCTCAAGGTACACACTGGATGGTACATTATGGACGTCTCAACATAAGTATAGACTAGTGCCGATGCAGTTTTATGTTTTCATAGTAGATGATGAAACATCTTTATTGTAGGCCGGAAAACCTTTACAGATGTAGTCAAAGAACACCACAGTAGTAAGATGATGGAGTTCTTTGCGAGGAGGATATGGAAGGTACTACGGGTCATATCTAGGACCGATGCGGTCAAGGGGCATATATATATATATATATATATATATATATATATATATATATATATATATATATATATATATCTGAGCTCTAATATATTTGTCTTTTCCTATTTGGAGGATAACAGAAAACCCAACTCAGGCTTCAATGGGCTCAGATTCTAGCATTTTTGCAAAAAATCCGGACCTTTCGGGGTGTTACATTAAATGAAACTCTGCCATTTTTGTAGTGAGTTTCCTTTTGTTATAACTTGTTCTCAAGTTGTTTCTTACTTATTGTTACTGTAATCAATTGAGTGGTAAAGCAATAAAGAAAGTATTCAGAGTAGATGTAGGCAATTAGCGCTGAACCACTATAAATCTTGTTGTTTCCACTCTCTATGGCATTTTTCTGAATATTTTGTGTTATACCTCTATTTCCATTTAATTTCTTCATTTATTTCACTACTTAGACCTATTCTCGGGTGTCAGAGAGCAATTTGGTTGCAAAAATTTTTGGTGCTTTTACAACGAATTGAACTCGGGCTATTAGGAACACCTTTGTTGCTACTAGCTCGAGGAAATCCCCTAAAGGAGATCCAGGTTTGTTTTTAGAAGCTTGTAGATATTATTCAAATTTTCTAGATCTAAGCAAAGGAATTCAAGATTGTAAGGCACACCAGATCTACCTTCCATAATGTTGATGCCAACAGAACTGCCAGTGTCCAATAAGAGGGCCCAAGCAACCAGCCTGCTAATGCGAATAAGGAGCTTGCCACAGTCCAGAACCCCACTGATTCCATTACTAGAGTTGAATTTAATGACTTAATGAGGGAGCTTATGGAGAGCCGTGGAAAGCTGAACGAGCAAATCCAAGCTAATGCTAACCTCATAACCCAGATTGCTCAACAACAATGCCAAAGAACCGAAGGAGGTCTCGCTTCATACTCTATGACAAATCGCTCAACCTCATCGGACGAGCACCACATGCGAAGGCATCGCAGGACTGAAACAACACGAGCTGCGTGGATGGAGCAAAGTTTGGCAAACCTTCTTGGTCTTACAAACTGGGTGGGTGTCGGTCCCTCTCTAAGTGTCGGTACCGATCTCTCAACCAGGGACATGGACCTCAAGTGTAATTAGGGGGTCATATTGAGCTTGGAACCTGGAATTTAGACATTGTAGCACGCATGGATGCTAGTGAATAGACTCTCCAGAATGATAATGAGGCGAATCCTCAAGATACGCATCTAGAGGACAATAGGCTAAGGATGCGTGAGATGCCCCGGAGACACCGGCTAGGACATTCATATAGGATGGAGCCTGACCTAGCCCCACCTATCCAGACTCCGGATTTATCTGCAATGGTCAGGCAGTCAATGAGAGAGAACTAGGGCTTGAAAAATGATGATTAGGGAGTCTCGGGTGATACTCCATTTACTGACAACATTTTAAATGCGGAGTATCCTAAGAGGTTTAACATGCCTATGATGCTTGCTTATGAAGGGAAGACTGACCCTCGGTAGCACGTCGTGAGGTAAGAATGGTTGATGGAATTGGCAAGAGGGAATGATGCTACTAAATGCTGATGCTTCCCTTTAACTCTATCTGGGATTGCTACAATGTGGTTCACGTGGTAACCCCCCGATCAATCTCAAGATTTTACGAGCTGGCTACGAGATTCCTGGAGTAGTTCTGGTTTCATGCCATGTGTCAATATCTAGTGTAATCCAGGCTCCAAGGGAATCACCGAAGGATTACTTCAGAGATTTCACCTGGCCGACACTGAAGTTAGTAAGCTGAATGACCAAGCCATACTCACGTAGTAATAAGGGTGGTTGGCCTAGAATCTGAGTTCGGTGATTGGTTAGCTCGAAAACCGTCATCTAAGCTGGAGCATTTCTATACGAAGGCAAACTAGTTTATGAGAAAGGAAGAGGCCAGGTTGTCTACAAGAATCAGTGCTGCAGGAACAAGCGGAGCGATAACGCAACATTGTAGTGAAGCAATCTAGCGAAAGCTCTGGAAAGGTTCGAGTTAATGTGCAGAACAAGCTGGCTCAACAAAAAAGGAGCGGAGAAGGAAATCTTGATCGAAAAAGGGAGCTCGAAAAGTGGAAGTCAAGGATTCCTACGTATAATGGCTATACACCTCTGAATGCATCTCTGAAAAACATCTATCTGTCGACCTGTAACACTTTCCAGTATAGGAAGTCGTGTCCAAAAGAATCAACCGAGGAACAAAAGAAAATCGAGAAGTACTGTCTATTTCATGAATGCTAAGGTACAATACTGATGAATGTTGGCACCTTTTGGATCCCATTGTATAATTGATTCTCTAGAAAAGGTTGCAGTAGTTTGTCAAGAATTCGCAGGAGGGTAGACACAAAACATCTGATCCCAATCGAGGGCAAGTTCCATGTCTAGGTGAGGAGCCCTCTCAGTCTAGTGGGTGGTTGGTGATAAACATGATAGTTGGTGGACCATACCCTACGGACCGAAGTTGGCAGAAAATGGAGCGTTATGCTAGTTCAATGAAATATGTGGACTTCGAATGTTGTTTGAATATGGAGGATAGAGCTCCGGCTAAGCAACAGCGGATGATAACGGATGATATAATATTCAGAAGTAGAGATGCCGATAGAGTGAAGGACCCTTCTATTGATCGGATAGTTATCTTTGGCATAATAGGTCCTGTGCTGGTGAAAATGATTTTGATTGAGTGTGGAAGTTCAGTAAACATTGTCTTTAAGAAGGCTTATGATCAAATAAGGATGGAGGCAAAGGATTTGAAATCATCTAAATCTCGTACACATGGTTTCAACGGTGTGGTTACTAAGGTGGTAGGTATGTCGAAATACCGGATGGGCTGGGAGAAGGTGAACTTGGAGGATGCAGATCCTACCGTTCATGTCTTGGATGTTGAATCGACGTACAATGTTTTTCTAGGCCATCGGGCCCAGGCTAAATTTCGGGCAGCCCTTGCCTCATGGTGTTTGATGCTGAAATTTTCGACAGATAATGGAGTGGGTGTTATGCATGGTGATCGAGCAAGTGGTCGTACTTGTTATGTGGTTGAGTTAAGAGCGGCTTAGCGAAAAGAGAAGGTAAAGGGTGTGGACAAATTTGTTTACATTCAGGTTACTGAAGATTGACAAATAGCTCCTAAGCCTTGGCTTGGGCACCACAATCGGTACTATAGAGACATAGATCCAAAGGATGATGAGGAGGAACCCAAAGAGGCCAAGGCAATGCCGGTTGGACCGATGAATGATATCTCACTCAGCCATGATGACCCATCATGGGTATTGAAGATTGGATCACAACTTAGCTCTTCGATGACGAGAGAACTTATCGATTTCATCCGAGTGAAACTGGATGTATCCGCTAGGACTCATTCTGACATGTGTGGGATATCACCTACCATTATGAGCCATGCATTGAATATTGATCTGAAGTATGTCCTTGTGAAGAAGGCAAGACGAGTTATGGATCCAAAGAGATACATAGCTCTTAAAGAGGAGGTGGGTAAGCTTAAAGCCAATGGGTTTATTCACGATGTCCTCTATGCCGAATGGATATCTAACCCTGTACTGGTGAAGAAGGCGAATAGGAAGTGGAGAACGTGCATTGACTATTCAGACCTAAACAAGGCGCGCCTAAAGAATAGCTTCCCCTACCATGAATTGAGCAGCTAGTTGATTCAACTGTAGGGAAAGAATTATTATCATTTATTGATTCGTACTTGGGGTACAACCATTCCCGATGCACGTCCCAGATCAGGAGCATAATAGTTTTGTCATGGATGTTGGATTATACTTTTATACAGTAATGCTATTCGGATTAAAGAACACAGGATCTACCTACCACTGTTTGTTTAACCGCATGTTCAAAGATCACATTGGGGGGACGATGGAAGTCTATGTGGATGATATTCTCATGAAGTCACAACAATCAAACAACCACATTCGATGCTTATCAGAGATGTTCAATATCCTTTAATTTTAGAACCTTAAAATAAACCCTTTGAAATTCTCATTCGGTGTTGCCTCAGGGAAGTTCTTGGGCTTTATTGTTAATGTGCAAGGAATCGAAACAAATCCATATAAGATTCAAGCCATTCAGGATATACAAGCACCCAGAACTACTAAGAAAGTGTAGAGCCTAAACGGGAAGGTCGATGCCCTGAGTCATTTCATCTCCAATATGACCGATAAATGCATTCCTTCCTTCGATTTGATACAGAAGGGGAAGAGGAATTTCGAATGGATGCAAGACTGGGAGGGAGCGTGCTAAATATTTGTGAGACATTTAGAGAGACACCCTATTTTCCAAGCTGGTAGATCATAAGGAGTTGAATATTTACCTAGTAGTATCGCCATATGTCATAAGTGCGCATCGATTTGTGAGGATAACTGGATCCAAAGACCGGTGTACTATGTCAGTAAATGATTAACAGGGATAGAGAGGAACTGCCCGAAGATTGAGAAACTAGTGTACTACTTGGTGATCATATCGTGTAAACTTCACTCATACTTCCAGGAACATCAAGTCAACATCAACACCGATCAACCTTCATGACAGGTCCTACAACGACCCAAGAAATTCGGTAGGCTACTTAAGTGGAGCATCAAGCTCAGTTGGTTCAACATCCAATATCTGCTTCGAAGAGCTATCCAGGGAAAAGTACCGGCCGACTTCATAGCGGAATTTACCATGCAGGATGAGCCCCTAGAGAGTAGTGTAATCCTTACTATATGATGGAAGCTATATATCGATGGAGCATCCAATGATCACTATTCCGACGCAAGTGTCGTTCTTCTAACCCCTGAGAAACGATCAATTTGTTATGCTCCGAAGCTTGATTTCCCTGCTACGAACAACAAGGCTGAGTATGAGGTATTAATTGCTGGTCTTAAGCTTGCTAGAGAGCTCGGGGTGAAATCTATTGAGATCTTTTGCGATTCGCATCTTGTGGTGTACTAAGTTAGAGGGGACTACCATGCAAATGGACAACGACTTGCCCTGTATCTTACCAAAGTTTAAGAGTTGTTGGTGGATATCGCATACTATGACATTTCACATAACCCATGCGAGCAGAACGGAGAAGCCGACTCGTTGGCAAAGTTCGCAAGCATAGGCGCTGCATTACAGATGGGCTTGGTTCCTGTCGAGACACTACATATCCCAAGTATAAATGTCGTAGATGTCAACCATGTACTAGAAACAGAACCTGAAAGGGAATCATGGATGTCTTCGTTTAAAGAATACCCGTTGCATGGAATCTTTTCTGAGAAAAGGAATGAAAAGAGACAAGTCCTGTGTAAAGCCTCACGGTATATAATGCAAGGAGGAAGTATATATCGAAAGTGATTCTTTATTCCCTTACTCAGGCGTATCGCCTATGATGAAATAATGCGGGTCTTGAAAGAATTCCATGAGGCAAAGTGTGGTGATCACACTGGGTGGCAAATGTTAGCGAAAAAGATACTATATTATAGGTACTACAGGCCAACCGTGAACCTAGACACCGCATAGCATGAGAGATGACGTGACAAGTACCAGATTTATGTAAAAGTCCCGAGAGCACTGCCGATAGAGATTACACAAATGGTTAGTCCATGGCTATTTGCTGTATGGGGATCAATATTACTGGCACTTTGTCGATTTCCAAAGTTCGTGCGAGATATGTGATTGTCGCAGTTGAGTACTTCACCAAATGGGCCGAAGCAGAGCCGTTGGCTACGGTCATGACCAAAAAGCTCATTAACTTTTTTGTTCAAAATAGTGTGTGTCATTTCGGTCTTCCACGAACTATTATAAATGATAACGGAACTTAAATTGGTAGTGCTGAGTTTAAGGTGTTTTGTCGAAGGCATCATATTGAAAAGAGGTTCGCGGCCGTCCATATTAAAAAAGCATTTGGAAAAGTCCAAGGGAAAGGCTAAGCGAAAATAGGTGGGTGAACAAGATTATGAAGTCCATCTTAAAAAAACATTTGGAAAAGGATGAGGGAAAATGGGTGGGTGAACATCCTACAGCACTATTGGCCTACAGGACCACTCCTAAGTCAACGACTGGCCATGCTCCATTTGCTCTTGCTTATGGAGCCAAAGCAGACATTCCTGTAAAACTCGAAGTCCCTTCTCATTAGGTAACGTACTTTGCACCTAGAACAAACAAGATCCCTTATTATATTCAGTAGGATTTATCGATGAGAAGCATGAGGAGGCCGATTTGAAAGCGACTGCACATAGACACCGAGTCTCCCAGTATTATAATACTAAAGTCCAACCGAGAACTTTTGAAGTTGGAGATCTTGTCGTAAAATAAATCTTTCCAGTCCCATCGCATATGAACTCGACGTGGGAAGAGCCATACGTCATTGGATAGAGGCTACAAGAAGGAACTTTGAAGCTAGCGACTGTTGATGGCATAACACTTTCAAGAGCATGGAATAGCGAGCATTTGCGATGCTATTTCACCTAGACAATTACTTTGATATTTCAGTAGTATGGATTTTCAATATTTTCTTTGGTATTCGACTTATTAATACGTAATAAAACAAGTTATTCTGTCCTTATTTTTGTGATGAATAAAAGCTTGAAGCTCCTTTTGTATAAATTACTATTATTGCATGTTATGTTAAGTGTGTGTTGGAACTGATTGATATTGACATATGCGATGTATGAACATATGTGTAAGGTTAAAAATCTTTAAGTCACTGGAGTGTAGATTAGAGTACCATAAATCCCCAGAGCGTGGACTAGAGTATAAACGACTTGAGAAAAATCTCTAAGTCCTCGAAGCACGGATTAAAGTACTCTAAATCCACTGGGCACAAACTAGAGTATAAACGACTTGAGAAAAATCTCTAAGTCCCCGGAGTACGGATTAGAGTACTTAAGGCCCTGAAGCACGGACTAGAGTATAAACAACTAGAGAAAAATTTCTAAGTCCCCAGAGCATGGATCAAAGTACTCTACAGCCAAGGGCACAGACTAAAGTATAAATGACTTGAGAAAAATCTCTATCCTCGGAGCACGGATTAGAGTACTCTAAGTCCCCGGAGCACGGACTAGAGTACAAATGACTTGAGAAAAATATCTAAGTCCCTAGAGTGTAGATTAGAGTAATCTAAGGCCCCAGAGCACGGACTAGAGTATAAACGACTAGAGAAAAATTTATAAGTCCCGGAAGCATGGTTTAGAGTACTCTACAGTCCAGGGGCATGGACTAGAGTATAAAGGACTTGATAAAATCTCTAAGTCATGGAGCATGGATTAAAGTACTCTAAGACCCCGGAGCGTGGACTAGAGTATACACGACTTAGGAAAAATCTAGTCCATGGAGGGCGGATTAGAGTACTTTAAGTTGCGCGTACTAGAGTATAAACAACTTGAGAAAAATCTCTAAGTCCCCGAAACTTGGATTAGAGTGCTCTAAGTCTCCGAAGCACGGACTAGAGTAGAAATAACTTAATGACATTCCCTAAGTCCCTGAACCAGATTAAAATGTAAATGATTTAGCGGAAAGTTTCGAATCACTAGCTATGGCTAAAAAATTCCAAGTCCCCAAGCCATAGGCTAATTCAAATGCCCGATGGATAGACATGGAGCTTTCAATCGTTCACTATCCAATGAATTCCGGTCTAAGATTGACGGAAGGTGCTTGAGCTGGCGACGGCGGAATACAACTGACGGCTATGGTTCAAGGTTGGCATCACTTGTAACTTAAAATGGAGCCTATAGAGAAGCCCCGAGAAAAGATAATGAGTTATCAATGAAACTTGTGAAAATTATAACAAGTGCTTGAAATGAGAAGAAATTACTCTGCTATTGGAGTAATAATTCGCTCAAAATTAACCAAGGAACAAAAACTTGTATTTACATTCTCAAAATTTCCTTACAAACCATTAGAGAATTCGAGATCCATCCCCGTACATGTGCTACTAAAAAGGGAAAAACCATAGGTCTTACTTATTTGGACTAAATACAATAACACAAAACCCTGACTATTTCTTTGACTTCCTCTCCTTCTTCAGCTTTTCGGAGGTCGAATATGTCAAGCGTCTTTATCGAGACCCTTTATTTCCTTAAGTGGAAGTACTTGAGGAAGGAGGAGGAGGAACCGCAATAGGGGTTGACCCGTCGGGCGGGACAAATCGTAGAGGCCTATGGAGAGGATCTTCCACCACCACCACATCCATTTCATCCTTGACATTGATCTTTGATTTCTCCTCCTCTTCACCCTATTCCTTCAAGCTGAACATAGAAGTGTGCTTTGAAGCACCCATAACTACAATGTCATCATGTTCCCCGGTAAGTGATGGGTCTTCAGGCTTGTCCTCATCAAGCGTCCCAATCACCTGGGCATTGGGCCCTAGAATATTTGCGGCAGTCGGAGCCTCGGCTGCTTTTCCTCCTTGCTCCATGGCGATATCACTCCTAGGAGCTGACTTAGGACCAAATGACCTACAAAAATTTGTAAAAAAGCAAGCATTAGACTATGGCAATCATCTATCGAAAGCAAGAACTTTTTAGGTTTAAAAGAGCTCAATATGGCACTGGTATTCGGTTGGCTCTCGGAAGTCATCGTGCTGCTCCCTTCGATGATAGGGGATAACTTATATGTGTCAAGTTCGATCCTGTCTAGATCATAACTGACATGCTGCTCGGTGGGTTGAGAAGATGAAGTCCCGGCTGACTGAACGGGAGGAGGACCCTGGGGCTCAGTGCCAAAAGACCCTACAATATCTTCCTTTTCCTTGAGCGGTGTTGGAGCTTTGCCGAATTGAAGTTTTGCGGCAGCCAAGTTAGATGGCTCATTTCCTCGAAGCACTTCCTACACAAGTGCCCCTTCATCAAACTCTACCACCCCCAACTCCTCTTTCTTGATCATGGTGATGATATCCTAAGCCTTGGCAAGCAACTCAAGATAGCCTTCACCCAGAAAAGTTAAGTTGTGGTGAAGGAGGACCTTTGCATTATACTTGGTGGTGAGTGGATCAAATAAGGTGTTGATTTCCTCCCAACCAGACTCAATCGTTGCCTCGGCTCAGGAGTTTGCTTCCGCAAGCATCTCTTTTTTGCCCTCTTCATGAGCTGCTTCTTTCAAAGCTTTGATCTAGGAGAGTTACTCATCAAGTTTCATTTTCAACTTTTTTTTTCAACAATCTCCTTGTAATATTTTTGAGACTCTTCTTATGCCTAGACTTTCTCCTCCCTCTCCTTAAACAGTTATTTTTTAGCTCCTCAATGCGGTGAGCTAGGGCCTCTTTCTCCTTCTGTAAGGAGTCCTTATCTAGAGGTAGGGTGCCACTACGGTGGGGTATGGCATCCAGTTCCTTCTTATATGATGTCCCTAATCGACTCACTGCCTCAGCTGTTTCATCCCCATTTTTCTTCACTGCGGCAAGTTGAGTCTTAACATCTAGCAATTCAGCATCTTGATATTTGATAATATCCTTGTCATGAATGGCCTCTAGCTTAAGGTGATCAATCTTGTGCTGGCGCTCTATAGAAACTTCTGAGACTTTTTCGGTTAAGTGGGTGAACGCTTCATACTGAACATACACATCATTCATACATGCCAATGAACTCGCTTTAGCAGTTCCTAGGCTGTTGTTTAAGGACGGGAGGAATTTGAGCCCATTGAAGCAAATTTTCGAGAAGGTAGCCGTAAGTTCAGCTAGTTTCTTTGCCGTGCTCAGATCGTGGATAGGAATGGGAGGAATCTGTTCAGACGTAACCAGAAGTTGTTTATGGTGCCCACAAGACTGCCTGTTACTTGATGATTCTGAGTGTTGATCATAGGGAGTGGCAGATTGAGAACCTAGTGCATGGACTAGTCTGCACTATGAGCATGAGAGTTAGATGGGTCATTTTGATGCAAAGCGTGTCCTTGAGACATCCTTTTGGATGTTGAAGAAGATTCATAAGAATGATAGTCTACTTCCCGTCTTTCGTCTCTGTCTCGGCGTCTTTCAGATTTGGAATCTTAATTCGAACGGTGGAAGGTGGAAGAGCCACAGAGATGTTCGAAAGCATGTGAATAAGACATTGCACCTGTAAAAGAACCAAACGGGAGCATATTAGGAGTCGTTATGTCAAGAGTTAATCATCAGTGGATGGTAAAGTGCAAGTGCTCATGTGTGTCCTGGTGATTCTCCCCTATAGACCAGTAACATTTTCTTTACACATCGTAGTTCATTCTACTTTTTTGCAGGGTTGCATGTCTTCGTCATTTCTCATAGGTGAATTATGCTATTCGACGTCGGGGGTTAGTGAAATTGAAGTTTAATAGATCATCCTAGATCAAAATGTTGGAAAGTCCCTTCAACGTGCTCTCCATCTGTTGAGACGATCCTTTTTCGACCGGAGTTATGACAAATTTTGGAGTTGCTTCGGATTTCTTCATTCGAATCATGAATGCCAAACGTTTTCCCCTTCTCGAGGGATATCGTGATTGGCTATTGTGTGGCGCTACAAGTGCAGATATTTTTTCGAGCCTTGTTTCTTCATTTCTTGGCCATATGTCCTCTGTTTCATTTATTCCTCCCTCTTCGTTGCCTTCATGGATTTCCTCAATATGGGGCACTTAGGTTCGTTTGTTTCTTCCCATCCCTCGACGACAACCTTTGGAATCGCTCTGCTTCATAGTTGGTCAATGTTGCAGCCATCCTCTAACAGTCCAAATAAAGAAAGCAACTCATCGGTGACGAGGAGTTTGATGTCCTGGTCCACCACAAGAGTAGCACGGATGGCCGCGATGGCCCTGGAATATCTAACACCTTCAGGACAAGGGAAAACCCTTGAAAATATTGAAGGAACTAGTACGGCTGAGAAAGAAATTGTAATTTGGATCATTGGGTTAAAGGCAAAATCCAAAGTAGTACTTACATTGTTCCAACCTCCTTCTTGCGAAGCCAGGATGACATTGTATGTAGAACCATTCGTGTTTGAATAAGGAGAGCTTGTCTCATGCGCTCGTTAAAACTTGGCATTTGGGCATAGGTTCTAGGAAGACGTACGAAGGAAAATTGGACCATCTTTTGAAGTTGTAAATGTATTTGATGTCCTCGGGAGTTGGCAGGCAAAATAGGACATTCATAAAGAGGAGAAAGGTGCCATGAATAAAGGTATAGCTGTTGGGATGTAGCTGAGTAGGAGCGATTCCCATAAATCTCAGAACTTTTCCAATGAAAGAGTTAAACGGTGGCTCGTATCCAACCCAGCACATGAACTTGTTACATGTAGTATATCCAGCTGGGGGAAGGTGTGTTCTATCTTACATCAACAGGATGAGAACATCTTTAAAATGAATCCCGTGGATAGAACATAGTCTGCGAAGAGCGGCCTCATTGAATTTGGATGCCTATGAGTCTACGGGATTATCTAGAATAATGGCATCCTCCACGACATCAGGACCTGGATCAATAACTTCTACGGGGAGAAATGGGATGTCGGAAAGAAGATTGGCTTGTGGATCAAATGTCTCTACATCTTCTCTTTGCTGACTTGGTATAAGCTTGTCAGACAAGGTAGCAGAGCTTGACTCCATTTCCGATCTAGAAGACATTGTGGTTGAACGCTTTGCATAACTCGGGGTATATGTTAGCTTCATTCAGTAGACAATCATTATTATAAAATAATAACCCGTCCCCCCATGTTGTATGTTAACTAGTGAAATGCAATGTGAAATGGATGCGAACAGTTTGAAATCAGAAAGGCAAAAATAAAATGTCAAAGCTAAGAGATTTCATCTGGAGAGACCATCATCACTGACCGTCTCAAATGATGTAAAGAATGATTTGCGACAAAAGCTTAAGGATTGAATGTTGACGTTCTAGGTTATGAAGTCTGTTGCTCGGGTATATTAGGCCAGTTTTATACTTGACTCGCATTTAGTAGATTGGTAATTTGTTCATTAAATTTTATGTCATCCAAATATGCTAGTCGTATTGTTATCAGTCACTTTATGCTTGGCCAAGACAGTATACGATCATATGTCTGAATAACTCGTGTAAAGATAGTTTTAATTAGCCAACACCAATCCCAGCTATTTATGCCGACCCCTATATCTTAAACCCATAGCCAATTCCTAGACTTAGGTTTGCATGGAGATACTGACCCCTATCTATAGCTAATTGCCGATCCCTTCCTCTCTAACCACTATACCGATTCCTTCTTCCTAAAGTACACCGATCCCTATACCTAAGACAGAAACCGATCCATTTCTTGACCAATACACACCGACCCCTTGTTTAGCCAATATACATCGATCCCTACACCAAATCTAAAATACCGATCCCATCTTATACATCTTCTCCACCGACCCCTCACCTAGCCAATTCACACTAAGTTTTCGTTACTTCACTCAGACCCATACCGAGCCCTCTCCAACCAAAGTCGTCTCGTCTAAACCCTTTTTTCTCTTTCTTCTTCCTTTTCCTTCTCCTATTCCTTCGTCTTCTCCTCCTCTCTTATATATCTTAATGAAACCTATCTACCACACCCCTGAATGACGGTCAAACTCACATAAGCTCGAAGATTATGACCCAATAACACAAATTAAAGAAGATTTCATACCTATAAATATTAAGCTAGAGGGCGAACGTTCAGGTTTTTAGGTCATAGGTTAACAAGGAGAAAATATAGGCGAATTGCTCGAATTTTTGCTTTGGTTTGATATAGAAAATTGTAGGAACTAAGTTTGCAGGAAGGAGGGGTTTCGTAGTGATGGAGGTTCAGTAAAAAAGAAGCCTAAAAGTGCATAGGAAATATAAAACTTGGACAAGTAAAGATGGAAGGAGGGTAATAAGTTTCTCTATGAGAGAGACGATAGGGAAGGTGAACCGGTCTTACCCAGTAGTCCCGGTCGTGAAATTAGAAGGGGTTGGTCTTAAGGTATGCCGACCCCTATCCATGTAGATCCATCGAGGGTTCGGCATACCAAATGCCGACCCCTCTTTATGAAAAGAAACATAAACATAATAAAAATAATACATAAATAATGATGAAAGATTGAATGATAAATAATTGAGAAGAGAATTGGAAACACATGAATAATGAGTATGAAAGGAGAGAAGAAATGTACATGAGATAAGAAGAAGAATAAGAGATAATAGCAAATGTTGGGGAAAACCAAATAGAAACCGGTATCGTAGAAGTTCAGGTATAACCGATATATTTGTATGAACGTGCATGGAGGATGCTAATCAATTTGACCTTTGAAAGGTTAAATCCTGAAGAAACATGAAAACTCAACATGACCAAATCAATGAATTCGTTAGAACGAGACGTTGGACCCGTTGCATCTAAATTTAATAGAAGAGCAGTGACCAAATAGTGACATGGATAGGCACGTTTTTGGGAATTTGGGTTTCTCAAATTCGAAGCACATCATGTTATTCACATGACGTACTTTAGGGGGCAAGTGTTACCCGGTGCATTGGCCCAGCTAGGTAAGGTTTTTCATGATATCCAAAATCGACTATTGAAGGGAAGGATGATCATGAGATAACATCCACATTACTAGAGAACAATGCTTGAGTAGTTATATCCAACCTAGGTAAATGAGGTCGACAAATGGATAATATCAGATGTCAAAGTCTTATAGTTCGATTTGGTTGAGTTAGGGACATGAATAGTTGTTAGATAAGTTGAGTAAAACCCAAACGGATCTGCATAGTACATGGAATTGCTCGGGTTAGCATAGTATACGAAATGACTCTGGGTCGGCATAGTGTATGGAATGGCTCGGGTAGGCATAATGTATGGAATAGCTAGGGTCGGAATAGTACATAGAATGTCTCGGATCGGCATATCTATGGAATTTCTTAGGTCGGCATAAAATGTGGAATGACTCGGGTTGGAATAGTATGCGGATTAGCTCGGGTCGGCATAGCATATGGAATGGCTCGAGTCGCCCAGGCGAGTAAAACCTAATGCAGTCGGCATGTTAATGCTTCTAGAAGAGGGATCGGCATGACGATGGGATTGTATTGACATAATATGGATGAGATCTCCATTCCAATATAGATCAAGTTGGCATACTGAAAGGATCGGCATGGTAGGGCTCAGGTCGGCACAATATGGATAGGATCGGCATACTAAGATGGATTAGATTGGCATAATGTTATAGATCGACATAATAAGTTTGGCTGATCCTTCCTTATGGTGGGTCTAAGTGGTCAAAGGGGTCTAGTTCTTGAGATATTTGTCAGTTTGGAGGCTACCTTCTTCTATAAATATAGAGGCAAGGGGCCATTTTTGGGATATATCTTGGGAAGACTTACAAGTGAAACTCTGCCATTTTTTTAATCAATAACCTTTTTTTCTGACTTATTCTCAAGTTGTTTCATACTTATTGTAACTGCAATAAATTGAGTGGTAACGCATTAAAGAAAGTATTCAGAGTGGACGTAGGTAGTAAGTGCCGAAACACTATAAATCTTGCTTTTTTAATCTCTGTTGCATTTTTTGGATATTTTGTGTTGTTCCTTTTTTTATTTAATTCTTTATTCATTTCACTACTTAAACATATTCTCTGGTGTTTGTGACCAATTTGGTTGAAACGTGACTAATTTTGAAAATTGGAAGACTAAGGTGCATATGCCATTCCATCGTAATTAATAAGTTACAGAATTTTTAGGCAAGATTTCAATCAAGTACATTCATTTTAATTGTAAAATTCAATAAATCATGCATAGGCATAGTAATCAAATAAAATTCAATGACGTAAATTTCAGTGTTATATATAAATCATAAAATTTTCCACTCACCTTTCTAACTTTTCTAAATCTACCAAATTTGAACTCATTCCAATAATTTCAATTTCTATCCTCTCTATCCTTAAAATATATATAACAAGATACATACATAACCATTAGAATTATTGATCTGAGGAGAGATTTGAATTGAGTGGAATATAGATTTATACTTACAGGATTACCTTTTTCGTAGAATTGATTCACTCCTCTTCTTCTCTTTTATGTTCTGCCTTTCTTTGATTTATATATATATATATATATATATATTATTTTTATAACTTTTAGAAAAAATAAAGAAGGGAAAATGGCAGAGTTCCACTGCTTTTTTAGAAAATATGAGAAGAAAAGTAAGGAGCAGGCCTTTATTTACAGGTGCTCAATTCAATTATGTTCGTCTAATTATATTTTATAACCTATTATTAAATCTGAACTTTTTGGCCATTTTTATGGAATTTCGGCTCCAGTTTGACAATTCGATCGATCATAGGATGCAGTCAATCACTAGGGGTCTATTGGTCAAGCTAATATTGTCGATAGCCAGAGTCCAACTAATTAATTATTATTATTTTGATTCTTTTTAATTATTTTTGATTAGAAAACTTTAAAAGCTTATAACTTTGAACACCAATCATAAAACTGTATATCAAAGTTGCTCAGAAAATCGTCATAAACACAATGGTGCAAGTTTCATCGCCAAATTTTGAGATATGCTAAAATTTAATTTTTGAGCATTAATATTTATCTATTAATTCTCTTCATTAACTACTGTTTATTTTATAGGCTATTAAAAAAGATGATGATATGATAGTAAGGTTTGCTAAAATTGATGCTCATTCTGTCGGGTAGATTGGCCTCGATCGCTTATCCCATCTTGATGTTGAGAAGGCATGTAACATCCCCTATCTCTAGGCCTGAAGCTAAGTGCTACAGATGCCGCAATCATATAAGTATTAAATTCCGGTGAAAAAATATGGTAATGTTAATGGTATCCATAATATCAAAAGCACATGAATATGAAAAAAAATCACAGTATCAAAAAACAACTTTACCAATTACATTACAAAACCATGTTTCGTATTCCATTACATAATCCCAAACAATTTTTAAGTTTTAAACAAATGTAATTATTAAAAATTATGCCAAAAGCTACATATAAAGATACCCCTTTGGATGACTATAGTAATAATAGGCATATCGGTCTTAATACGTTACAGTGGAAATAAACTAAATAGCTCCTATATAGTTAGCTTTGCTTCTTGCACGTTTCCGAAAGCTTTGTTCATCCAATCTACTAAATCCGCGGACTCTTAATCTACTCAAATTAATTTTGAGCCCCCGAGAGTTTAAAGGGAAAAACATATACTTTGAGTTAGACATAAATCCTTATGTGAATGATACTATTACATCTCGAACTTATGATATTAAGTGAGGCCACGCGCTTAGCGGAATGGGTTCCTCCTCATAAATATCCTTTTAAAACATATCTTCTTTCTAATAGAAATCCTCTAATCAAATTGATTAAAACAATTATAGAAATATCATATATGCTCACAAATCAAGTAATAAATGGACTAACTGTCCTAAAAATATAGTTTTGTTTGGCAAACTACTAACCATTGGCTGACTCGGGCTTACTAGACAAAATAAATAGTCTAGCATCTATTAGACACATTTCACGACGGTCTGTCCCTAACTTACTTCTCCAGGGTCAACTGATTCTAATGGTTTTGCAGGCTCACTAATAGCCTATGATCCTTCTCTATATATTCCTTTTTGTGTGTAACATCCTTTAAGTCTTACCTATGACTAAGTCCAACACATTGGAATTTTAGACTGAATTAGTTAGGGGCTATAGCTAATGTATACAGCGCGACCTTATACTAGTCTCATTTGGTATTCAGATATCTGATTCATGTACTTACGATTAACTCCCCATCAATCTGTCCTTAAAACCTTTCTTTCAAATGATTTAACCATTTAAATCATACTTAAATAAGGAAAATATACTTTTGCTTTACTCAAATCTATTAGCCATGATATATGCTTTACACAAAACATTGCTGATGAAAACCTCCGAAACCTTTGTTTAAAAGCATTAAACAATCTCTTTCGAAACCTTTGAAATTACCCTTTTTGTAATCATTTAATAACTTTACCTTAAACTCTAGGTCGAAAGGCAAAAATATTCCTTTTGAAGTCGTTTATAATAGACCTTTTGAAACCATTGAAAGTGTCCTTTCGAAAGCTTTATATGCCTTAGACATACTCTTTTCAAAACATTCCAAACTTTCTTTTCGAAACATTGGAAACCTTCCATTCAAACACTAAAGGCATACCTTTCGACAACATCGGGGAATCATCCCTTCAAAACCTTTGTTAATTATTGTTCGAAAGCTTTAAAGTCCTTTACTTAAAATAAAACTTTCGAAAGTAAAAGCTTTTGGAGCATAGTATATAAACCTTTAAAGCCTTCCTTTCGAAACGGGTTTATCTTTCAATAGAACAAAGAGTCTTAAAACGACAAGGGTGATAGTAACTCTTTTGAAAGCAATTTCCTTAGTAAAATAAAATAAGTGGTCTTGAAACTAACCTCTTCGAAAGAGTGGAGAAGCCACTTCAACGTTTAAAACAAAAGTGCCCTTCCAAATGCACTGGTTTGAAAGGCAGAAAGTGGCAGCAGGGGTTTCGACCCCTTCAAAAGCTTATTCTTTAAAACAAAGGTGACAACCTCTTTTGAAAGCTCTTTTCTTTAAAAAATTCAACGAAGTCGAAAGTTGGTTCCTTTGAAAGCCTCATTTATAACCAAAATAGTTCTAAGTTTACCAAAGCCACATCAACCCATTCAAAAACCTGTTTCGACTTCTTACCTTTCACCTTTCTCCAATCCACTATGTACCAAGGCTGATGTCATGTGTATTGGTTTCGACTTAAATAGAGGTGGCTGTATGAGGTCGAAAGGTGACTACTATAAGGGACGAAGTAGTAAAACCTTATAAAACTGAATTTTAACTTTTTAAAGCAATTTCTTTTGAACTAACTTACTTTATTTGTCAACGTATGATTAGTGGCCAATTCTTTTCCAAATCATTTCTAAAAATGCAATTGAATTTCAAAAATTAAGAAATTAAAACGTTTGTAAATATCCTATTATCCTTTTATAAACATATAAAACGTTTAAGTCCCATACCTTGAATAATTTTGTATCTTTAATAAAATACTTAGGAAAATTCTACAAAAATTCTCATAAATCACTTTTAATATATTTTCTAACATATTTAAATTTATGAGCTAACGCTAACATATAATAGTCATAATTAATTTTAAACCAATTTAACCATTTTCTTCACTAGAAAATTCATAATAAATCCTAATAAATCCACCTTAATTCAAAAAATTATGAAACTTGAAACCTATTTCTAAAATAATATTTCTAACCTTATATCAAAATCATAAGGTATTTGCATGTCATTTGTTAGGTTTTTCAAATCATAACTTATAATAAAATCTATATTAACCAACAAAATTCATCAACAAGTGTGTGTGTGTGTGTGTGTGTGTGTGTGTAAAATTCAAAACATGGCATTATACTTTGCAAAACATATTTGGATCTAATCTAGATAAAATAATAAGAAACATGAGATGTAATCTATTATTCACCTTAGCTTTTTGTTAAGGAGTTGAGATTTGCTCTTGAGTTGATTTGATTAAGCTTCCTTCTTTTGACTCTTGATTATCTTCCCCTTGCTTTCTTCTAAGGGTGGTCGGCCAAGCTTGGTTTAATATTTTTATTATGAACGGGGAAAATGATCGTGCAATGAGGGTTTAGGGTATAAGAATATGACTAATTCCTATTTTGCCCTAATCTTATTACTTTTTCTTAATTCATTTGTTTACCCATTCATAAGGCGTAGTTACCTTTTACTTAAACAAATCTAAATATCTTAACCACCTCAATCTTTACATTATTTTATTTAAATTATTTAATTAAATCTCCTGAATAATATTATTTAAAATTAGGGGTTTTACAAGGCCTTGCACCAAAAGTTTAGGTCAGACGATCGAGAGAAGTTTGTCCGAAGGAACATTAATATTTCTGACTATTTAAAGGACCCTAAGCTAAGGATAGCTTATGGGGACTCTGCCTCAATAGTGATGATCGAATGAAAGTTGGAAACGCATGGGGCCATTAATAGTTTGTTCAAATGTTTTGCACTCTTCACAAACTAAAGCCGCTTTTCTTATATTGCACTAATGAATTTTCTTAGCTGCATTATGGTTTTAAGTCTAAATCGTTGTATTCTTTTTAAGAAGCGTGAAATCGAGGAGAAGAAAGCTTTAGTTAAAATTCAAGTGGACAAAGCAAGATATCCTTCTAAAGGATGTTGAAAAGGTGGCCTCATCATTTGTCCCAAGAAAAAATGTTGGGAAACCGACAATGAAACAGAAGAAAAGGGAGATGGTATCCTACCTTCCTATTAGGGACAAGGACGATCATGATTAACATGGTGATTTCTAGAAAAGGTCTCGCTCTCCTCGCAAGCCCAGATTTAGGACACTTCCCATCCATCCATATCTCCTAAGTCGTCATCATTTACCCTTCAAATTTGGATAGATCCGAGTAATATGAGAGAACATACAAATAAGGGAGTAATTTGACTTGTAAGCAAACTTCTACATTGGGAGCTATCTCTCGAGATAAGGAGAAGGATAAGTCAAAGAGGAGACCACCATCATCATTGATAAAAGTGATCCTAAGTGTGATACTTAGCAGCTCTATTATCCTAAGGGCCCTCTGGCCTGATTACTCATCAACGCTCCCTTACCTTCTTCAATAATGTGCCTAGTCTTCTTGGGATAGACCTAAAGGTGTAAAGGCGCTTTCTAAGTTTCATACCAAAGCGATAAAAGCTAGAGAGAAGGTCAGATGACAAAATTTTGAGAACAATCTGAAGACCTACAATCATTAAAAGAATTACATGATACACATCGAGAGGTTATGGTTGTATTAGAAAGGTATTAAGCTGAAGTGATTTAAAAAACTTAAAAGTGCTCAACTACAGAAGTGAAGAAGCTGAAGAAGGAGCACCACATTGATGTCAAGGCACTAAGGGAAAAGTACAATTTCAAAGCCAAGAAACTATTTGAGGATTAGAAGATTGTCAAGGCTAAGTATATAACGAGGCTGGTTGAAATATAGGTACAGTTGTTAGAGCCAAGCATAATTATTCATAATTGTAGAAAATGGACAAAGAATGGAAAATTGAGAGAGCACTCCCTTTAAATAAAGACTTGAATCTGTGACCACTAAAAATGAGGCTAAGAGGAGAATTACCGACTAACTCCTTCTTTAAAAGATGAGATGAATGGCTAGCTAGACCAGGTTGAAGATATCTTAGACAAGATCTACTTTCAGATGTATACAGAGTGAAATATTATATCGATCAATGATTACCAGGAGGTCATTACTTCTATTCATCGAAGGTTGGTTAAGGAAGCCAAGGAAGCTAGCGAGCAAGGAGGGCTATACTTTAGTCTCAACACTGGCCCAATTCACTATAGGGGAAAAGAAGCCACATGCATGGGTTACAAAGATGACTGCTGATAAGAGAGATCGGAAGGAACAAGAGGAGGCAAAGAAGATTGGTAGTTCCATTTTAGTGGCTATTATTCAAGGCTAGGCTTCTAAATCGGTTAACTATGCCCCTATGCATGACATTTTATTAAACATTTATCACGTCATCATACATATGACCATCTAGAGCTAGCCCCCAGGGTGATGTTTCATCTTCTCACAAAGGAGGTAGGATTCTTCTATACAGCCCATGTGCCACTATCCACTACATCTGACCCCGCTTGAGCAGGTATGTATCTAATTGTACCCATAATTTTTATATAGATGGTATGGCCATGATGGACCGCCTAGAGCAAGAGTGCCCTCCAAAGATACATTTCCAGGGGATATTCCCCATAGTCATTGAACTTCTCGGTGAAAATAAACAATAGTGAAATGATTACCGCCCTTAACGATGATATTGAGATTGAGATCACAAGCTATAATGGGCGAAACAAAGATTACGGCAATGATGAAGCTCTCAAGGCATGCATACTGGCCCAATTTCCAATAGAAATGGCAAGGGTCAAGTTAGAGGAAGTGAAGGACCTCAAGATAACAAAAAAAACAGACTGAGTTCATTGCAGTTGCTCTATCCAAGGCTAAGGAGAACAAGGAAGAAAAGAAGCCAATTGGACCCAAGCTTCCTATAAAGAGCCTCTTATCCAAGTCCAAATGATGATTGCACTTCGTCCATCATAGCGTTCCGACTGCACATTTCCGATTTTGATGACTTTTATGAAGGTGTGTGCATTTTGGTTTTTGATGTTCATGAATTTACACCCTCGACATTCAATTGTCAGATGAAGTCTGGGTGTCATGATCTATTGTGAAGTCGCACCCCAAGACCCACATTAACGAAGAATTTACAGAGTAGTATATTTGGCTAGTGTTGATAATATGGCTGGTCAGGAGCGACCATTTTTGAAGTTCACTTTAAGCAAGCTTTGACACGTCGACTAATATATCATACATTTGTAGAATCAAGAGGAATCAACGTATACAATTAAGGCTTAAAACAAAACTACGATGGTTATAGTAAAAGTTCAAAGCAATATACAAATATATACAGATGACAGAATCATAAATCAGTCAAAGCGGAATGTAATAGATACAAGTCTGAATGACACATAGAAGATACAAGATGTAGATTACATACATACACAGTACTGCATCTCAAAATGAATTTGTACATAAGGAAGTCTAATCTATATACAAGATACAACGTGATGTCATATATATATAAGATGACAATAGAGAACAACTAGTTAAATGATAAGATATCCACTTTAAGGCCTCAAGCTGAAGGACTTGAAACATCTCGGTCTGACTTGAGAATTATAAAATAGTAAATTGCTTCAAATAAGTTATCCACTTTAAAGCCTCAATCCTCAAATATTATTATAAAGCTAAGTGCCTACAAATACTGTGCATACTAAAACTACTTCAAATACGAAATCAGCTAATAATCAAACTTATATTGCTTCTTAATAGCAAAACCCCAAAATGATTCGGTGATAAAATAAACAACATCAGATTCCAGAAATCACAACTAGAATTCTAGAAAATCTCATAAAAGGTGGACAGGTGCCAAACTCCATGATTGGTGAATAAATTCATATACATACATGTAACTCCAGGATAGACGTATATGTCTATAACATCAGGATATGTACGAGACCTATAAACATCAAGGTAGGATCAAGTCCTATGAACATCGAGATAAAAATGAGTCCTGTAAACATCAAGATAGCTACGAAACCATAACATCATGATAAGTACGAGACCTATAACCTCAAGAAAGGAATAAATCCTATGAACATCGAGATATAAATGTTATATACTTTCATATAGCAACCGAATAGGTAATGACTATGAGTCTCATACCACATGAGTGTACCTAAGTTTACTACATGATAATAATCTTCACTTATGTTTAGTAGTGGTTCGGTCGAATAAGTCCGGAAATTAACCGATAAAATAAACACGAGCATCCCATAACACTCGTTTTATTTAATAATTTAGTTATTTCCCCGTTTGATCAATATTGTGTTATTTATAAAAGATTTTACATTCAAATAATTCTTATAATTATTGGTTTATAGCAATATATATATATATATATATATATATATATATATATATATATTTGTAGGTACACTTTTCAAATCATTGCACGAAATTGTTTAAAACCATCGAAAATTGACATGGTTAATGTATATGGATTTCTAAAATTCTTTATGTATATTAGATTGATATTTAAAATGATTTTACTAAAACGATTTGTCATGGAAATCGGTCTTTCTTAAATTTGGATTTAAAACATGGCTAAAAATGTGCTTTCCTCCTCAAGATCCACAGAATATTTCTATGGCATAAAACCATTAAACGAATTTATTAATTCATAATCAAAATTTGGAAATATCAATGAAATAGTTATGAAAAGCATCATCAAATGTGAAGAAATCAATTTCCAATATTCAACATGGATAAACAAGTGACAAACGGGTCGATTGACGGTACCAGCATATAGCCTAGACATCGAGCCTAGGGTGCAACCAGTGCATCGGTTGGACCAATCGATCCACCAATCGGCTCACATGGAATGATGTCCAAGCAATTCCGGCGCTTCCCCGTCGATCCATTTTGCTAGTTTCTCCATTGTTGCTTCCCTAATGACCTGAGGTACTAAATATATGGTCTTGTAAGCATATGGAGATGTATAAATGAATGAAATGCAAGATTTCACAAAGTGGTTTAAGCAAACAACAAACATAATTTATAGTACGTAGTAATTCAATAATAATTTAGGATCATAAACAATTCTAGAATCAAGCATAATTATCTAACAACAACTACATCCAATTTAAATCTAGAAATCGTGAGATAAACTCACCTAAACAAACCCGAGATGGAAGATTAGGGCTTAGAATCTCCTATGCCTTTCTACTTCAATCACAACCTCGGCTATGAATAAAAATTGGATAGGAGTTGGTCAAAATCAGTAATCAAAACTAAAATAATTCATAAAATTAACGAATAGATAGTCAAAGGAGATTGACTTTTATTAAAACACACTAAGTTAGGTTTCAACCCCTTGATTTCACGATTTAGTTTGCAAATTTGGGGATTTAGGATTTTATTTTGTATTTATAGGAATTTTATGATTTTTGGCTATAAGATGATGATAAGAAGTGAGAAACATTGTCTTTCTCATTTCTATTACAATGGTGTTGGGCCAAATGTTTAAGGAATGTTGATTTAATAGCCAAGTGTTGCTAATTATCTCAAAACCAGTGTAATAATTTGTTATGCCTTATTTTAATAATTTATACATAGTAATAAGATTAAAATAATATTCTAAATTAACTAACATTTCTTTCTAAAATTTCCATGATATAAATAACATGTCAAAATATTACTTTTATCAAAATATTTATCTAAATTAGTTACAACTTTTAAAATGAAAAGTTATTCTTCATATTTTACAAAATAAACCCTTAATTGAGAAATCAATTTTCTACAATGAAATTATTTCCATACAATTTATTTATTAATTTTCTTCAAAATTATTCTTATATAATTGAATAAAATAATTAAATATCATAAAAAGAAAATTCACTAAATTCTCAATTTAGTAAACTCCAAATCCATGTTAATTTAAAAATAATTTTTTTTACAATTTTCCTGAATTCAATTAATCTAATTATTTAAAATTAACATAATCGTGTTTTAAATTTAGATTTAACCTCGACCAGGGTTGTTATAGACATCCCCTTTTTAAAATTGCACCCTGTTTGACGATGGATTTTCAATCGATTTGAAAACTGCCGAAAAATATAATCGTTATAAAAACCACCAGCGTACGGCTTACAATTGTAGTACGTGCATGAGTACAGTTTGATATATAGGGAAATAATTAAATTATAATATTACTCAATCAAATTAGCCCTAAGTTTTTAAAATTGTTTCATACTATAAAACCGCAGAAAATAAACTAGAGCAAAAGGGAATGAAACTATGAGATTAAGGAGCAATTAAGAGGAAAATCCACTTCCAATCATTCATACAAATCAATACAAAATTCATTTTCAATCTCTCATTAAAATATTAAGTAGAAATGATTGATGTGTTTATTATAAGCATGGTTTATTTGTGCTATTAATTAACACAACTTAAACCATCAAATTCTAATATATTATTCAAACCCACTTGTCAATTCTCATGAAAATGACATGAAATTAAAAATTAAAATCTATTTTAAGCGCAATCTATTTACTATGAATTAGTAACATAGACCATTAAATTTTGATTCTTGTTTGACATTCATCATCAAAATCGCTAAGGCAAATAGTCAAATAGTTTATGTTAGATTGATTAAGCATAGCTTATTTGAGATGTCAATATGGACTATCAAATTCACAAAAAGAAAAACATAAACCACCATCATTCATAATTTCCCTTGAGCATAAAAGAGAGATCATAAATGAAATCATTATGTTAATTTAAAATATCTCATGAGAGCTTTATTATCCTTAAATTGAAGGGGTTTAGCTACTCAATTTGAATACATCGTAGATTTTAATATAAAAAACAAGAACAATGAGAGCTAATTAAAAGAAAAGGAGTCTAAATACTTAGGCAAAATAAAATTAAAGTACTTGTAACAATTAAATCTATGCTACTAATATGAAATAAGAAAGAATAAAGTAAATAAGAGAGTATAAAATAAAATAGAAATAGAAGAAAGCATGAAATAAAAATTGCATGAGATTAAAGATAGTGCTTGGGTTTCAATTACTTGCTCTCTTTATTTTGAAAATATTAACATTATTATTATTATTATTATTATTTACACACCCATATCAAATAAACTAGGACCAGATATACCATTCATGCACTGCCTTTCGGGTTTATGTAAGAAGAGTATAGAGTGTGGCGAGTGCATACACTTGCATAGGAATACATGACTCTAGGTGTTTATTATTATTATTATTATTATTTAAATTTAATTTACATACACCTAACTCAAATAAATTGAGGCTAGATATAACAATCATGCACCACCTTTCAGAATTACGTAAGAAGGGTACAGAGCATGACGAGTGCATACACTTATGTGAAAACATAAATCTAGGTGTTTCTCATTATTAAGGAATTCTTTTTTTAAAGAGAGAGTTATGCAAAATCATCTTGGTACCACTTAACTTAGAAGATCAAAAAATTTATCGAGTTTTCTTTAAATTAACCACTCTTTTAAAAAATATTACAATTAGGATATACTTCATAATTATCACCTATGATCCTTCCTATATACAAGTTAAATCATAGTTAATTATAATCAAACTTTTTTTTTCGAGACAAGTAGACATTCAAAATTTTCAGTTTAATAACAAAAAATATAGACTTGTCATATCATGTTTCTTCGAAAGTAAATAATATGCTGAAAAGGAATTTTTTTTTTTGGAAATTTCTTTGGAAAGAAAATGCAAAAAAAAATAAACCATGAAAATAAATAAACATAAGTCACTCCACACACTTGATTTTGACTGTGTCCCCATAGTCCATGCATGATATAATGAGTGTAATGGAGAAAAATATGTATATATTTATTAAGAGAGGGCTAAAATTTCTTACTAGACGTAGTGTGGCTCATGAAGAATCATGAGCTCCGTCTCTCATTCACTCGCCAACTCCAAGTAAGGTTTTGAACGATAACCATTGACTTTGAAAATTAATCAATCTTTGGGGTTTTCTATTTCTATGGCACCACTTGACAAAAACAGTATGTACGACATATGGTCCTATCCATCTTGATTTTATTTTCACAAGGATCAAATGAAGTCGAGAGTCATACAAAAAGAATTTTTTTTGGCGAAAATATTTTCTTTAATACTGACTTTTCATGAAAACCTTTTGTTATTTCTTTGTAAATTTTATCAATTTCGTACGTGTCGTCTCTAACCTCTTATAATTCATTGAGTTACAAGTTCTTATTTTCGTCAGCTTTTTCAGGATCAAGTTTATGTTCTTAATTGGCCACAATACTTTATGTTTAAGTTCGGTTGGTAAATGGCATGCTTTACCATGTACAAGCCCAAAAGGAGGCATCCCAAGGTTAGTTTTATACGCAGTACTGTAAGTCCAAAGCTCATCTGTCAATTTTGTGACCGATCTTTTTGATTTTTATTCATAGTTTCCTACAAAATTTGCTTGATTTGGCGATTTGAAACTTTAGTTTGACCACAAGTTTGAGGATGATAAGGAGTGGATAACTTATGGGTTATTGAGTATTTCTTCATTAGAGTTTCAAATGATCGATTACAGAAATGTGTTCCATTATCGCTTATTATTGTGTGAGGTGTTCCAAAACTCGAAAAGATGTTTTCTTTTATGAATTTCACAACAACTTTGTACTCATTTGTTTTTTAAGAAATGGCTTCAACCCATTTTGATACGTAATCACCAATAAGAAGAATGTATAGATTTCGGAAAGAGTTGGGAAACGGTCCCATACAGTCAACACACCAAACGATAAGGAATTTGATTGTAGGAATACGGTTCAGAGGCATCATGTTCTATCGAGAGATTTTTCCTAAAATTGGTAGCGATCACAAGTTTTACAGAACTCGAATACATCTTTGAAAAGCATAAGCTAGTAAAAACAACATTGAAGCAGCTTTTCCACCACAAGCTTGGTCATGTCAAAACGAAAGAACACTCTTAATTTCGCAATCTAGAATGCAACATCGAATAATTTAGTTAAAAAAGTACTTAAACAAGTATAAGTCATCCCAATAGAAGTACTTGACTTAGGAAAGAAATTTGTATTTATCTTATTTCGACCAAAATGAAGGAGTTTCCTTGGTAGCTAAATAGTTCACTATATCGGCATACCATAGATCAATGGAAACATAAAGGAGTTGTTCATCGAGAAAGTTATCATTGATCGATAAAGAAAGTGACGCGTTTGGAAGATGCGATAGATGATCATCAATGACAATGTCATAACCTTTAGACTTTGATTACGTGGTCAAATTCTTGGAGTAATAGGATCCAATGGTTCAAATGGCACTTAAGCATCCTTTTTAATGAAAATATACGTAAGAGCGGAGTTGTCAGTGTAGACCATAATGTCTGAGCCAATCAACTAAGGTTGGAACTTTTCGAGTGCAAAAACTACCGCTAGAAGCTCTTTTTCGATGGTTGTATAATTGAGTTGAGCATCGTTTAGAGTCATACTAGCATAGTAGACGACGTGAAGAATTTTGTTGATGTATTGATCTAAGAAAGCACCGATCGCGAGGTTAGAAGCATCATATATTATATCGAGGGGCAGATCCCTGTAGGGTGAAAAATTAATAGGAGCGAAAATGGGTTCATTTTTGATATGTTCAAAAGCAAAAACATAACTAGAAATAAAGTCGAATGTAACATCTTTTCCAAGAAGAGTTGTCAGAGGTCGAGAAATTTTACTAAAGTCTTTCGCAAAGCGTCGATAAAAGCCAGCATACCTAAGAAATGAATGAATTTCCTTGATGGATTTGGTGATGGGTAGATTTTCAAGTACGTCAACTTTAGCTTTATCCACCTCAATGCCTTTGTTTGAAATGACATGCCCAAGGACAATGCCATGTTTTACCATAAAATGACATTTTCAAAAATTTAATTTAAGTGTTTGTCCTTGCATCAATTTAGAACCATCTCGAGATAGTGTAAGCACTTGAAATATGAATTTCTAAAGATGGAAAAATCATCCACAAACACTTCCAAAAATCATTCGATCATATTGGAGAAGATGCTAACCATCCATCTTTGAAAAGTAGCTGGAGCGTTTGCAAAGGCCAATTGGCATAGGTCGATATGCGAAAGTGCCAAAGGGAAGACCTCTTGATCTGCTAGAGCGATTAAAATTTGGTTATAACTGGAATAACCATCAAGAAAGCAATAGAATTCATGGTCGGCTAATCGTTAAGCATTTGGTCAATAAAAAAGGAAGAGGAAAGTGATCTTTACGTGTTGCTGCATTAAATTTTCAATAATTAATGCAAATACGCCAGCTAGTTTGAGTATGAGTTGGAATAAGTTCATTAGCTCCGTTCTTGATAACAATAAGTCCGGAGTATTTAGGCATGACATGAATTGGTCTAACCCATGAACTATCATAAATGGGATATATGATTCCATTATCAAGGAGTTTAACAATTTTGTCTCGCACCGTATCTTTCATTTTGGGGTTAAGCCTTCAATGCACGTCACAAACAGGCTTGGCTTCGTCAAATAAGTGGATGTGAAGTTGAACAAGAGCAGGACAATTCCCTTTATATCAGTAATCAACCATCCAATTGCTTCTTTGTTTTCGATAGAATTGAAAGAAGGGAAGCTTCCTGATTAAGAGAAAGATTTGAAGGGATTATGACAGGAAACATTTTCATTAATACCTAAGTATGCGTACTTAAGGTAATCGAGAAGAGTTCGAGTTCCATCCTAGGGGCTTTCTCAATTAAAAAATTTAATTGAAGTTATGACTCAACAATGAGGGTTTCAAATGGAAGTACGTTTTCAATCTCGTTAAGCTCGTCTTGAAATAGTTGTTCATATTCATCTCACCATCGTTGTTTAGATCAACTGTTCCGTTGTCATAAATTTTCTTAAATGGAGCTAAATTCCAACATTTGGTCACGTGGTTCATCTTGATTGGTTTTCGAGATTGTAGATGTTAAGATCAAAAGACATGTTTCTAAAAGAAATTTTCATCTAACCATTTTGATAATTAATTAGGGCATTTGAAGTAGCTAAGAAAGGTTGTCCTAAAATCAATTGAATGTGACTCATCGGATTGTTCACCGGTTGTGTTTCAAGGACGAGGAAATCGATGGGGATATGAATTGACCGATTTTGATGAGTACATTCTCGATTTATCCCACGATTTCTTTACTAAACGATCGAAAAATTGAAAAGTTAATTTCATTGATTTTAGTTCACCTAAGTCAATTTGCTGGTAAACTAAATATAGAATCAAATTGACACTCGCACTCAAGTCTAGTAAGCACTTATTAATCGTCTAGTCTCTTGTCATGCACGAGATCAATGGACATCCAAGATATTTGTATTTTACGAGAATTAACCGAGGCAAGAATTTGCTAAGACCAGCATCTATGAAAACATTCTTGGTACACGAGTATGTCATTTGTGAGTACACAAATCCTTTAAGAATTTAGCGTAAGTTAGTACATGTTGAACAATATCAAGAAGACGATGTTCACTTGGACTTGTTTAAAAATTTACAACATCTTTTCCATTTGATCAGATTGTTTGTTAGGTCGAAGGCGGTATGGAAATGGAATTCGATACTCAATAGGTCTATCTACATTAATAGAAGAAGAATTTTGGATTAGAATTTGATTTGGTATTTTACTCGATGTTTTATTCAGAATCCCTTGTCGTATTTCAAATGTCAAGGGGAACTTTCGGAATATCACTAGGATTAACAATTTGGTTACCGATTTGTTGCCGGAATGCATAGTCGTGATAGCATTCATTTGGTTCACATTTTTTTTCTTGAATAGGGCTTGAAACGAGTTTTGTTTTGATTTTTAGGATTCGGAACTGGTAGACTTTGGAATGTCACTCATTCACTTTCACCCACAGAAGTAGCTAATTGACTGATTTGCATTTCAAGTTTAGCAATCGATAGACTCGTATTCCTCATATATGTGGTTAACAAATTTTGGAAATTGTTACTTGATTGGAGATTTTGAGTGATTGCTTTGTCCAAATTTCAAGGCTTTTCTCAAGTAAAATCAATCGTGTCGGGAGTAAAACGTTGTTGAAATTGATTTTCAGATGGACCTGCAAAATTTTGTTGAAAGTGGTTGCGCTGAAATGGAGGATTCAAAGCAATGATTGAAAATTAGGACAAACCAAATTCGTGTTAGAATTATTTTGGTTCCATGTAGAATTAGGATGATTTCCCAACCAGGATTGTAAATTGGAGAAAACGGGTCGTTCTTAACTTTGTTAAAAACATTTAATTGTTCTATCAAATGAGGGCATTGATTAGCGATGTGATTCAGATCGTTGCATTTATAAAACATAAGTTGGAAAGCTTGTTCATTTGGTTGGATGAGAAAACATTGTCGAATTTATCAATCATTGGTTTTTTCTTCCAAAGCCAATGATAATCCTATCGAGCGTACGCTCGATCGTGAATAAATGGATTTTGTTAGAACATTTCCATTGGGATGATTTTTTTGGCCAAGTTTTCAAGGAATTTCGAAGCATCATCATGATTTTAGGCAAGAAAATTTCCATAGCACATCGATTCAAGCATGGTTCGTTAATTAATTTCAAGTTCATCATATAAGACCTAGCAAAGAGTCCATTTTGAAATTATGGCATGGATATTTTATCAAAATCTCTTTAAATCTTTCAAAATATTTTCTGAATGGTTTACGCTTGAGCTGGTGCAAATTCATGATTTCATTCCGGATGTTGGTCATTTTTTTAAGAGGTAGAATTTTTGTATGAAAATTTTAATGAATTCTTTCCAAGTTTTGATCGAGTTCGAAGGTAAGCTGGTCAATGATTTTTTGATGTAATCTGTAATGGTGGACGGAATTAACAGAATTTTGATTCCAATATCACATAAGTGTTAGAGTTTACTGGTTGCAAAAACTTGTTCGAGTTTAGTCAGGAAGATGTGTGGGCCATCGTGTTCAAAATTACCAAATTTCGGGAGCATGGCAATGTGATTGGAATGAATTTCGAAGTGGTTACCTGTTGGGGTGAGTAATGTGATACAAGAAGGAATAGAAACTTTGTCGGGGAAGACTACATCCATGAGTGTTTAGGGAGGATTTTCATTAGCCATCGTTGGAGGATTGTTCGTTTAGGTTAAATTATTCTTTGTTGTGTCACGAGCCTAAGTACTTTTGCATAGGTGAAAAGTTCAAGGAGGGAAAGATGTGAAAATCAAGGTTAAGAGAATGAAACAAGGTTTAAAGAATAAAATGAAGTGAAAAATTATTTTTTTTATATTTTCTTAAATAAAAAATATTAACCAAAAAAAATTATTTTCAAAAGGGAGATTTGAAAAAGAAAACTTTTTTTTAATAAATGTTTTTCTTTTTGAAAATATATTTTTAGAAATTTCTTTTTGGATTCTTGTTTTTAAAAGAACTAAATTAAGTAAAATGCTTGTTTTTTGGATTTTTGATTTTGTTTGATTTTTTTTCTTTTTCTTGTTTTTCAAAGGAAAAGATTTTTCGTTTGGATTTTTATTTTTCAAAAAAATCACTTTAAGTAAAATGCAAAAAAATTTACATTTGGATTTCATTATTTTATATATACATGAACTAGTGCAACTAAATGAATGTAAGGACTTAATTACAAATTTTCCATCCTTAGTGGCTCTTAACCCAAAATTGTATAATCACATTTTGACTTAATCCAACAAAATAGTTCTTAGCTAGGTAACAGGGAGAGGTTATCCATGCACCACGTATCACCGTAGCAATGCAGTCGATGGTTTAAGTACCTTTATAGAAACAATCACTATAGTATTTACGAATCATCGTAATATTTATAAATGATTATTGCTCTACCGTAGCCTAGACACCAAGAAATTAGATTATTGAAAGAAGACCTCTTACCAAGATAAAATTAACTCCTAGATGAGCTCGCAACACCATTATGTCCAACATATAACTATTATTATTAGTCAAATTTGATTTATTGGCCAAGGAAGTGGTGATGAAACCCCTTACCTTATGTGAAGTTGGGTACTGTCCTTAAAAAATAAAAACAAGATGAAATGAATGGAAATTAGAAATTAAACGTGCATTAACAATACAAATACAAATCTGAATTTTTTTTGGTTTTGAATTTTTAGATGCAAGCAACCAACAATGCAAAGAAAATAAAAACAAGAGATAAGAGCACAATACCGAAGAGTGCAGAATTAATAGCAAATTTATTTTAAAGCGGCCATTTTTTAAAATAAGCAAATAGAGCTGCATAATTATTTAGTAAGCAATTCCTTTTTATTTCCTGCAACATGAAATTCACAACATGAAAAGTTGAAATTGAGAAATTTTTTAATATTCTTTGATTAAACGAAAACAAACTCAAAAAAATTTATCCTTTACCCAAGTGAAAATGAAAACAAATCTTTTTAGAAGAAAACAAATTGAGAACACTCACATAAGAAAACTTAAAAACAAAATTAACAATAACAAACTTAGCCCCACTTACCCAAGGTCAAACAAGTCAACTTTTTTATTAAAAGAAATAAAAAATTAAGTTAAATTAAGAAAAAAAGAATAAAACTTTGGCCCAAACGCCCTTTCCAGCCCATTAAGAAAATTATTAGAACCAAACTATTCTCATTCTCGTCCATCAAAAGAAACAGAATTCAACTAGTATTCACAAATTCTCGACCAAATTCGCGAACAAAATTCTTGACCCAAAAATCAAAAAAAATACCTAATTGTTCAGGTTTGGGATTTTGATGGTGAATCAGAAGGAGAGGGTGATCGTTTGTAGTGGAGTTTTTGATGTTCTCGAATTGGTCTTTGTTCAGGTTGTTGAATTTGCTAGTGCCGAGGAGGTTGTGAGTGCAGGTGATGTTCTAGATTTGTATTTGGGTGATACTGGTTATTTTGATTTGGGGGTACTTGATGATGGCTGCGTTATGATATTTGGATGGTGATTGATTGCAAGTTTAAGATGTTTGACAAGGAGGTTCAATTGGGTGATGATTTTGTGGCATTGAGAGGATTTTGCAGATTACTGGGTGAGGCAGTAGATGACATAGACAAAGTTGGTTTAGGTTAGAATTGGTTGGTTTGGGTGATTTCTGGTGAAAACTGGGTGTCATAGCATGTTTTGGTGGTTTGAGATTGTAACTACCCACCTTTTTGGACGGTTTAAATCGACAGTAAACCTCACATGTCAGAATCAAACCATTCAATATGGAGCATTGTTAATGGGGGTAAATAAGAAAAAAAAACACAGAATCTTACAGTAGAACAACAAAATATAATAGTCAAATAAATAGTTCCTTCTTCTCTTTTACAAATAACATTTGATTACACTTTTACAATTCAAATCAGAGTTATACATACATTAGATATAAACAAATAATGCAGCAGAACACAAAATGTAGAGGAATAATAAGTTGCAATAATATATTGAACCTTCGCCTTAGTCCTCCATAATATAGTCTTCAATACACTGAAAAGCTCAGACTGACCCGAACGTAATGAAAAGACAAAATACTCGAGTCAGAACAAAATGATCTAATATAATTCAAATAAAAATAAATAAAATAGAAATACTAGTGCAACGGTTTCATAGATGTTACGGGATTTTCATATCTTATCAAATGTACAACGCGAACATAATTATTTAAAAGATTTCAAATAATTCAAAATATATTTATTAATCATTTAATTAAAACAAATCCGAAGTTTGAATTAACTTAAACCCTTCAAATAATTCAGTTCCAAATGAAATTCAAATTCTAGAAATTATATGGATGTATGTCATTTCAACCAGAACCAAAAATCAATATTTTCAAATAAATGAAAACTGCTCGATATATCATTTCAACCCATAATGATTTTCCCCTGATCTATAAGATCGTTCAGGTAAGTATCATTTCAACCCATAGGAGTATAGAGATATAGACATAAATAACATCCAGTTATCTAAAATTTCAACCAATAACATCCATCCAATTACCCAAGTATCAATAAACAGCACAATCATCATTAAAATCAACAAATAACTGCCAACAATTTACTGGTTATCATTAACAGGTATTTAACTGGAAATTTAAATTTAAATATTAAATTAAATGGAAATTAAATGCAATAAAAGTTGGATTTAATGGAATGAAGATTTAAAATATAATAAACAACAACCAATCAATTTCTAATCACATTATAAATTCAATTTAACTAACATAAAAAAAATCTAGTAGTGAGTGTTTTCTCACTTTTCATGGCTATGAAGTGATGATAAAAATGGTGTAATATGGAGATTCCTAGAAAAGATCCAAATGCAAAAAAGATCTAACAAAGCATACATGCGAACACGAATCGATAAACAAGTTTCAACTGCTTCCAACTTCCAAACAAGCCAAGATCCAAACTACGAAAAAACCTGAAACTATGTCATCTTTAAGAAAATTTTCGTACCAGAGTAATACTGAATCTGTAAAAGTGATTAAATAGAAAGTTGTTACAAATTCTTTTCTCCCCACTTTCAAAAATGAACCACTCAAATATCTTCTATCTTGAGGAAGTCATGGTCAAAACAAACATAGGTGTTTTCTAAGTTGAAAATCTGAGTTCAAAAATACTTCGAAAAGATTTGAGTTTTTGGCATAGAAAATTAAGGAATTTGAAAAACTAATTTAAAACAATGTTGACCATTGGAAAAATAAATGGTTTGGGAAAAAGAATAACATAACTTGGTTCATTTCTGGAGGAGGTGTGATTGATACAATATGAGGTATTTTTGGTCAGAACGGGACCAGAGAAAGGACTTGAAAAATGGAGTTTTTCTATAAAATTATTTCAAATGGGAAGAAGGGCTAAGCAACAAAGTTATTACCATAGATATTATATGCGGTTAAAAAAATGAATTATTTGATTTGAAGTAGTTTAGTGGAATATAGAAGCCATGGAAATAAGGGGAAGAAAGAGGGAAAAAAGCAAGGGAAAAAGAAAGGAAAAAGGAGAAAGAAGAGTAGAGGGAAGGTGGCGCTTTGGCCAAGGGTTACCGCTGTGGGTTGTCGATGGTGATGGAGGTGGGTGTTGGAAAGAGGAGAGAGGTAGTCTAGAGTTTTGAAGGAGGAAGGATGGAATTTGATTTGGAGGTTTAGGAGTTTTGGGATTTGAAGTTTTTTGTAGATTTGAGCAAGAACAAGAAAAAGAGGAGTATGCAAAAATATGGAATTTCTACGTACTTGGTTTTAATCAGATAGGAAATAGAAGGTCAATGGGTGAGTGAAGGAAGGTTCCAAATTTCTTAGTGTTCCTATGGTCTCTTGGTTTCCTAAGGAGCCCATTTGTCTAAAACAAACCCAATAAGACTTAGCCAAAAAAAGAACAAAAATATACACTGAAAATGAAAGAAATAAGCTGCAGGTTATTTAATAATTAGGAAACGAAGGTAGAGAGATAAAAAAACCGTCACCTTTTATTTTGAAAGCTTTAGGCATTACTACTGTAAAAAGAAATGTTTGAAGGAATGGAAAAGTTTGCACACCAAAGGAAAGTGAAATTTTATATATGCGAAAATTAGGTGGCAAGAATTAAATACAATTTAAACGTCTAGGGTCAGGTATTGAACAAAAGGAGAAATGAATGGATCAAGTATTAATAATGAGATGACTATTTTAAAACATATATGTAATAATTAATAACAAAAGAAATGAAGGGACCATGTACATCGCACAACCTTTTTAAAATTTAATTGGTGAAATGTAACCGAATTAACATCCTTAACTCAATAATATTCAAATTTGTATGCATTTAGTTTTTTATCTATGCCTAAAATTTCTTTCCTTAAAAATGAAAAAATTCAATTTGGTTTTACTAAAATGATCTTTTATTTCCATTAAAACATCCTTTCTGTTTAACACAAAGGTGTGTTTCTTTTTTTAAATCTATTAACTACAATCAACGTTTTCTTCTATTCTAATTGAAATATTTCAATAACATTAATTGCAATTTCTTACAAAGTTAAATTTGAATACAGAGAGCTAAAATGGATGATAATTGTTTCCTTTAGTCATTAAACACCTTTATAAATTTGTTGTTTATACAGTAGAGTAATAAATAACTTACTTAGATAAATTATTTTCCTACTCTTATAATCCATCTGTATGCTAAAACACATTTTAAATATACATATGTTTCTTCCTTTAAATCAATCATTCTACTCTTTATTTTAATGAAATTAAACCTACATTTTCAAATGAACCACTCATTTTATTTAATATAAATGTTCTTTTCATTAAATCAACTTTCCATATATTTTCACAAAACATAAGCTACGTTTAATTACACCTATTAATTTATAATTTGGTGTACTCTCTACCATTAATTTAAATTATTCAATTACATTAATTTCAATTGTTTACAAAGGTGAATTTCAAAATTGACAGAATAAATGTAATGAGAAACATAACAATTATTTCCTATCAATAGTAATTTAAATATATTTATACATTATTAGATACAAACATGAATTATACATTCCTTACCAAATAACAATTTCTCGTCTCTGCAATTAATCTTTAAGCTACCAAACATATGAAATAAATAAACATATGATTTATTCTTTACTAAAGAAAAATTTATTATTCTTTATTAATGTTTATTAGTCCAATCAATTGGAAATTTAACTTCAAACAATTGCTAATTTCATCCAAACCAGTGTTTTTAAAATACATATTAAATTTTTTTATCATCCTTACATTATTGCAAACATGTTCCATTAATAGAAATTTAACTTAAGCTCATAACTTGTATTATAATTTAATTTGTATCAGTGAAATCTTAATTTTTTCTTATAATTTTTTCAAAAATATTTTATTTTAATATTTTTAAATGTTTAAAAATACAGGTCATTATAGAGATAAGTGTTATTGATGATTGTGGTGAAGGTGCAGTTCGAATGGTATGGCAGATGATTATTGAGGAAGAGAGGCATTAGATCAGGCAATTTGTCGTCGGGGAAGTTAGTTGTAGGTGATTGTATTAAAGGAGATGGAGGTGATAGAGGTAGGGGTTGTGAATGTAGAAGGAGGAAGTTGAAGGTGATGGTCTAGGAGCAGAAATGGGAAGTTGAATGTTATGGTGAAGGTTATATGTGCAGGTGGAAGGAAATGGCAGTGGGGAGGAACAGATACTGTTGGAGGTTGGTTTTTTTCTTCTTCTAAATAGATGGTGTCAAGGATTTCAAAGGGTTGCTGAGGAAGTTAGTGTTTTATTGGTTTTGTGCGTGTTTGAAGGGATGTTTTTTGATTTGAGCTGAGGAAGTTTGATGGACTGCTATGATGAGGAATGAAGCAGAGGGTTATGGTCATGGTTGGAGAAGTGGTCTGGTTGGATCACATGAGTGCAAAGGTAAGTTAGCAGTGAATTGAGGGTGGTCGTAGTTGTTGGATACAAGGATAGGAAGTGGTATCTATGTGCATAGAAGAATTGGGTTGTTGGAAATAAAGAATAACATAACAAAATAGAAAAAATAAAAATACAGAGAACTAATGAAATGCAAAATAATAGAGAACAGTTGGTAGCAGAGAACAAAATTATGTAAATAAACAGTTTTGAAATGAAAACATAATGAAATAAGAATTCAATGCACACAAGAAAAATAACCAGCCACTATGAAGTGAGCAATAGAAATGAAAATGCATTTTTTTTAAGCAATGCAATAATAGAAACTAAGATGAAAATGCAAATGTAGCAATGAAGATAAGAAATGAAAATTGAAAACAAGAAAATAACAATAAAGAATAATGGATTCGCAATTTTTTTCTAATCTAACGACAAGAACATATGTTGAATAACAAGAACAACTGAGAATAGGATGGAAAAGTGAACTAAAATCAGAAAATAGAATTTGAAAAATGCAATGTGAAGTTTTTTTAACAAGGTATTACAGAGAAAAATTAAAAATATGAAAAGTAAAGTAATTCGAAGAGTAAAATTAAAATTAAATTGCTATTCCCCAGCAATGGTGCCAAAAATTTGTTTGGCGATAGATTTTCTATCAATTAGAATATCATCGAAGAATATAATCATTATAAAAACCGCAAACGCACGACGTACAATAATAGTATGTATGCGAGTACAGGTCGATCCACATGGAAAGAATCAAATTCTAATTATATTTAATCAAATTAGCCTAAAGTTTGATCAATCTAGAAAATTGTTGAAAATAAAATAAAGCAAAATAGAATAAAACTATGAGATTGAGGAGCACTTTAGAAGCAAATCCACTTCAATCATTCATATAAATCAGCACCAAATTCATTATAAACTCTCATTAAAATATTAAGTAGAAATGATTGATGTGTATGTTATAAGTATTGTTTATTTGTGCTATTAATTAGCACCACTTAAACCATCAAACTCTAAAACACCATTCAAACACACTTGTCAATTCTCATGAAAATGACATAATTACAGTTAAAATCTATTTTAAGCATGATCTATCAACTATGAATTAGTAACATAGACCATCAAATTTTGATTCTAGTTCGACTTTCATCATCAAAATGACTTAGGCAAATGATCAAATAGTTTATGTTATGTTGGATTAAGCATATCTTATTTGAGATGTCAATATAGATTATCAAATTCATTAAAAGAAAAACATAAAACACTATCATTCATAATTTCCATTAAGCACAAGAGATATCACAAATGAAATCACTATGTTAATTTAATATGTTTCACGAGAGCTTCATTACCCCTAAATTGAAGGGGTTTAGCTGCTCATAGTTGAAAACACCTTAACATAAAACGATTCCAACATAAAAATATATAAGGACAATGAAAGCTAATTAAAAGAAAATAGAGCTAACTACTTGCATGAAATACAACTAAACTACTTACAAGAATTAAATCTATGATACTAATATGAAATAAGAGAGCATAAAATAAATAAGAGAGCACAAAATACATCGCAATAGCAGAAAGCATGAAATAAAAATCACATGAGAGTAAAGAACAAGGCTAAGAAGATATTAAAGATATATTTTACCTACCATACATTTTGTGCTACAACTTGCATAAAAAAGAAGAAGATGGTTACATGAAACATAAGGTCTATTTATAGATGCTTAAAACCCTAATTCATTTTTAGGGGACAACCAAAATTTCGCTTGAGATTATGTAACCTCCAAGTAACCATTAGGAAATTAGTTAACGCTCACTAACATGCGTTTAAGTCTCCGGTAGCTTGTGCATGTGGTTTTAATTATGGACCACTAGTTAGTGGGCATGTAGGCTCCTCCATGTTGCATGAATTCTTTTATTTTCTACATTCTCTTGGCCTTGAACATTTTTACATGCATCTATCAATGAAGCTCCATGCTATTTGAACTCAATTTCCTAAAACTACAAATAAAAATGCGCAAATAAATTTTCTAAAAATTAATCCATATACAAAGTTACCATTTTGCCTCCCAAATAAAGATGGATAAATGATGATTTGAAAACAATATAAATTTTGGTTTAAACATGTAAAATACCATAATATGCTCATTTATTTGAATAAAAGAAAATTATATATGGGAGTAGAAATATACACTTCTACGTGCACATCACATCCCCGCAATTTCTTGAGGAAAAGGCAATTACAATTCAACGACGTATCTAAAGTGTTATAAGCACAAAATAATTAAAACAAGAATCTCACCACTACTGAGCATGAGAAAGGATTTTCAGATGCATTCGCTTGATAAACTCTTTGATCTTCCATGAACAGTCCTTTGGTTTGCTAGAACATTGGAATTTAACAAGCAAAATGTCTTTATTTCGAAGGCGTTTGACTTCCGATGCAACAATATGAATAAGTCTCTGCTCATAAGTAAGTTCGGGTGGAATCTCAAGCCCCTCGATAATTCTTGGCTTAAGAATAGAATTCAAATGACAAAGACAATTCCGAAACTGAGAAACATGGAATACATTATGAATACCGGAGAATTGGATAGGAGGAGGTACCCGTTAAGCAATAGGGCCGATATGCTCAGTGATAATGTATGGTTTGATATATCTCAAAACCAACTTTCAGAATGACTGAACCACATCACGCCCTTTAATGAAGACACATGAATAAAGACTCGATCTCCTATGGAAAATTCCGATGCTTTTCATTTGCGTAGAATTTCTACCTGCTCTATGACTCTTTCTTCGTTTATCGAATGACGTAAATCTTGTCAGAAGCTTCATGAATAGATTCAAGGCCTAAAATAAGCATCTTCCAAGACATAAGCCAGCAAGAAGGTGATTGGGACGACCTTCCAAAAATGGCTTATAAAGCAACCATGCCGATACTAGACTGAAAGTTATTGTTGTAAGAAAACTCAACAACGTATATACGATCTTCCCAACTTCCACCAAAGTAGAGTATACAAGCGCGAAGTAAGTCTTCCAATATCCTTTTCACTCACTCCATCTGCCCATTTGAATGTGGATGATAAGCAGTGCTGAAATAAAGCTTTGAACCCAAAGCTTTCTAGGGACCCTTCAAGAATATGTTTGTAAGCAAGAGATCATGGTCATAAACAATGGCACTGGGGAAGCCATGAAGTATTATGATCTCTTTAACATAGATCTTAGCAACAGTCTGATTGGACATAACAGGAATAAAGTGGGATGATTTGGTCAAACGATCAACAATCACCCACAAGCTATCATGGCCCGCTTTTAAACAAGGAAGACCACCTATGAAGTCCATAGAAACCTGCAATGGAAAAAGGAAGAATTAGATTACAATTATTACAAGATGGATACGAAAGTGGATTCAACTATGGGCTTATGAAAGTAAGCTCATAAACCTAGTACCATTTCCAAATTAGGACCTCCAATGGTTGCAAAAGACCATAAGGACGCTGGTGCTCGACCTTTGCAAGATGACAAGTCAAGCACCGGTTCACAATCTTCATTATATCCCACTTCATCTCTTACTAATAATAAAGACGCTTCATATCGGCATACATCTTACTACTACCAGGATTAGTAGTATACTTGAATCGATGATACTACTCAAGAGTGTCTCTTCCGATATCAATATCATTGGGAACTAAAAGCCGACCACTTCGGTGAATATAACCATGAGCATCAATAACAAAATCCTTCAACTTATCACTTCAAGAAATACAATTACACCAATGAAAAATATGGGATTGATTAGGATAATGCTTCTGAGCTTCCCTGATCCAATCCAAAAGACAAGAACGAGCATCCAAGCTAAACCATAATATGGAAGAATTAGAATCTAGGATACGATCTCTATTCTCACAATAAGATATAATTTCAAGAACCTTCCACTCAACTAACATCAAAGAAATGACAGCCTGCTGCTTCTGACTGAGTGCATCGGCTACTCGATTTCCCTTTTTCCAAGTGTACTGAATGTCAGTAACGTAGGAAGTAAGGAATTAATGCCATCTCTTTCGTCGCATATTAAGCTCCTTCCGAGTTAATAAGTACCTCAATGACTTATAATCGGTATAAAGCACAAGTTGCTCACCCTACATATAATGACGCCAAATCTTTAAAGCAAAGAAGACACCTGCAAGCTTCAAATCATGAGTGGCGTACTCACCTCATTCGGTTTCAACTACCTCAAAGCAAAAGCAACAACATGGTCTTGCTGTATAAGAACAACACCCAAACCAAAACTACTAGCATCCTTGTTGACAATAACGTCTTGATTCTCATCTGGAACTACAAGTACATACGTATTAGAAAGGAGTTCCTTCAATTTTTGAAAAGAAGCTTCAAACTTATTTGACCAAATAAACTTAACTCCTTTTCTAATCGATGAAGTGGGAGTTAAGATAGTCTTGGAAAAGTCCTTTATGAATTAATGGTAATAACCCGCCAATCCAACAAAACTATGAATCTCAAATACATTCTTAGGCATTTTCCTATTCAGAATTGCTTTGATCTTCAATGGATCAATAGAAATACTTTCTTCGAAAACTACATGCCTAAGAAATTCACTTGCCTCTGCCAAAACTGACATTTAGAAAATTTGGCTTTCAACTGATTCTTTCTAAATGTCTCCAAAACAACCCTAAGATGTTCCATATGTCCTTTTTTAGATTTAGTATAAACAAGAGTATCATCAATGAATACAAGAACGAATCAATTTAGAATTTCTTGGAAGATTCGTGAGATCGACCAAATAAGCTAGAGCATTGATTACTCTAAAGGGCGTAACGAACCACTCATAAGATCCATAACAGGTATCGAATATACTAAGAGGAAGGCTATCTCTAGCCACACGAAGTTGATGAAATTCGATCACTAAGTCTAATTGGGAAAAGACTTTAGCGTCGAAATGTAGATGAAAAAGATCATTGACCCTAGGCAAGGGATACTTATTCTTAATGGTAAGCTCAATAAGTTTGCGATAATCAACGTAAAGCTTAAAAGTACGACCAGCCTTCTTCAAAAACATGATAGAAGCTCCCTAAGGAGAAGAACTAGACAGGATTAACTACTTCACTTCCCACTTCGACAACTGCTTCCTCAGCTCCTCATTCTCCTTAGCCATTATCTAATAGGGAGGACGACTAAGTAGATGAGCACCAAGAATAAGATCAACTCATAACTCAATCAACTACTTGGAAGGGAACCCCAAAATAGGTTCAAAAATATTAGGATAATCATAAGAAATAGGAATTCGAGAAATGTCATCATCTTCCCAACCTTAAGGGAAATAAATGATGTTTCCAAATAAGAATTAACATCATGTAGAACAATAGAAATCTGCTTAATGGATTCCGGATGTCTAAGATAAATAGTTATTTTGAGACATAGGAAATGGGTTTTAAATGATTAAGCCAATCTATTCCCAAAATCATTCCGAACCCAAGATATTGCATAACATAAAGATCGACATGAAAAAAAAAACCGCATAAGGTAATCCCGGCATCTCTACTAAGGATACTGAAGGTTGCAGACTCGTAGATAGGGTTCAAAATTCTCATTGAAGTCACTAAGCACACAACATCCAAAGACAAAGCATTAACAAGTTCCTTTAATAAAAATGAGTGAGATGTACCTGTATCAAAGATACCCGAATAAAAAGGTTCCCAACAATAATTACACCTTCAAGAACAGAAGATGATATAATTCGACGCTAAGAAGATCCATTAGAAGGTTTCAAAAAACTAAGCTTCCTATAAGTGAGGACTATAGCTCTTCGGGGAGAAGATGCTACAAGATGACCTTCTTTCTTGAAAGAATGATAAATAAGAGCTTTTGGACAATCCTTAATGTTAACAAGAAAAATTGTCAACACCCCAAAGCTGATTTTAAGAAAAAGGTTAGTCCTTTTTAGTCTCTCTTACTTAAGTTGGGGAAGGTAAGATGTGAGCATTCCCTTTGACCCAACCTTTCAAATAGGCTTCTTTTCAGAGACTTTTTCTTATGTACCTTTCAGCCCAGTCGAAACACTAAAACTTCCTCCTTTTTGGTATGTCGAGCCAAATGAAGTAGTTTGACTACCCTTTCGAAACATTTTTTCGAATTTGTTGCAAAATAGTATATGATGGCCCTAAGAATTCAAGATCAAGTTTAAATTTGAAGGGTTCGACATTGTTAAAAGATAGGATGGTTATTGACTTAGGATTAGCTTCGGAATCTAAGGTAAACCGTTTAGGGTTAATGTTTCGACGCATTGGAAGTTGGGTGATTAATGAATGGAAGCTTGTGGTTAAAAACTTGAGTTATTGGAAATGTAGGGGTTTCATCTCACTTGGAAAGTGCCTTTTGATAAGGTCTGTACCTGTCAAATATAGTTAAACCCAATAAACAACCTTCAAAAAACTATATGAACAAAAATATCAAAAACTCCCCTTTATTAATTCAATGATTATACTGCTAATTAACTTTCCCCAATCTGATTTACTAATTAGGGTTTACAACCTTTCAAGATCAAGAAAATACAAGTTTGGAATGACCTAATAAGAAGCCCCTAAAACAAACCCCTAGGGTCTATAAGATGCGGGTTAGCACCTTTCAACCCAGTGCTTTCCACCTATTCAAGAAGTGGCTTCGGATACCTTCCGACTCCTTCAACACTTGCCCTCCTCTCCGCAATGCTTTCGAAGGGGTTCAAATGCCTCCGTCTTTGTCGAAAGGGGTTGGTTGAGCCTTCTCTTCTTTATGTCGCTTGGTTGTTACAAAGAATGTAGGTAGGATCTTTCTACTCTGTCGATAGGCAGCTCCCAAGTTTTTTGTAGGTATTGAATTGGCTATGGTTTCGATGCCGTTAGTAGCTTCTAAACATATGCTTGTGAACTGTTGCACAACCTTCCTTAGATGTTAAGGGCTTCGACCTATTGATAGACTTACTTTTGCTTTCAAAGGGGTTGTTCCATTTAAGGAATATTTCTAAGCGGTTTGAGTGAAGGCGAAAACTTTAGGTTCAAAAGGTTTGGCGCACGCATGATGATTTATTGTTCCTCATCTTTGAAAGTTTTTGCTTTGACTCAATTGAAAGGTCTTCATTCATGTGGAAGAATCTGCTTCAAAAGGAGATCTCTTAAAGTGGAACAACTCTTTTGCCCTTTCAACCCCTTCATAAGTTTTTGATGCTTTTAGTCTTTAGCTGTGCATCCCTTCGACTCCTTCAAAACATCTTGGTAGACCTCCTCTCACTTGTTCTTCTATACAATAAGGCTTCGACAAGTCAAAAGGATATTTGATGGTAACATTTGACCCTCCCGCTCCCTCACCCCATGTGCAAAGGGATGCCTTTGACTTTTCACTTTCTAATAAGTAGTGCCCTCATCTTCTTCACTTTCATTTATCTGAAACTGAAATTATCTTCAAGCAAAATCAAAATTCTCAAACTTTCAAATAAACTTTTCCAACAATCGAAAATTCACAAGTTTTGATCGTCTCACTTTTTTTTTTAATTTTCTTCTTACCTTTATTTTACAGTTAATTTCAATTTCTCATACTTTCATGGTTTGGATTTTGAATCATCACTTTAATTTATCTACAACTACTCAAGTTTTTATTTGGTTGAGACAGTTCTTTAATTTAGCATCAATATTTGATTCGATTTAGCTTTTTCAACCCTTCCAGTTTCATTTTCTACGATTATTGTTGTTTTTAGAGAGTCCGAGTTTTCATCTTAATGATATTAAAATTTTAAGTGGTTGATTTACATCTAAATTCATTAGTTTATTAGTTTTTTAAATTTATTGATTGAAATCTGGTTTGGGGAAGAAGGAGTTTCATGTTTGCTTTGCCTAGAAGTTTTGAATTGTATGAACTAAAAATTAGCGCCATAAATTTAATTTTCTACCCTTTTGAATGGGATTAAGGTAGAAAATTATGTTTTTCTTTCTTAGCCTCTTTTGATGGGGTTGAAAGGTAACGTAGCGGTTCATTTAACTGACCTTGTCAAAAGGTTTTATAGTATGATTAGCATGTAGTCAACCTTTTCGAAAGCTATTTTGTATTTTAACATGCTCAAACACCTTCCGAAGAAGTCGGCTATTATATTCTGCTAGATGATTACTTAATTCACTCTTTCGTAAGCATAAATTTTGCCTCGCAGGTGTTTGCACAAAAAATGGGCAAACACCTCCAAGTCATAAAATTTTGTTGATTATATGTTGTTCTTAATGATTTGGGTGATTTATGCAAATATATAAAATAGATGGACTAAACTGTAAAAGACACACATATTTACAGTGGTTTGGCCAGAATGTGCCTACGTCCACTTTATATGCTATTCTCCTTTTCTGTTCAGATTACAAGTACAAAGCTTTGATTACAAGTATCTAAAAGTTGTTTGAAAGTTCTATCCGTGCTTGAGCTCTCAAACTTGTTCGCCATTGTTGTACCCTTGCCCCTCTATTTATAGAGTGAGGCTGAGGGTAGGGGTCCTGGATGTATATAGCTACTGGTGGGCCTGGGCTAAAGCAATCTGGCCTGGCAATGTTGGCCTGGTACTCCTTGGTCCGGTAGTACGTTGGTTCGGTGGAAACCTCCCTTGCTTCTGGTCCGGTGGTGCTACTTTGAGTTGGTTCGCCCGGCATGGGAAGGAGGATGGTTCGGTAGGCACGGGGAGAAGGTTGGTTCGGCAGACACTTGGAGGACGAGTTGGTTCGGTGGTAGATGGAGCAGGATGGTTCGGCAGTACGTGGAATAGGTTGGTTCGGCAGGCATGGGACGTAGGTTGGTTCGACAGTGGATGGTAGAGGAGTTGGTTCGGCGGTGTCGGACCGGTCGAAACACACCCAACACTTGCCCCCAAAGTAGGGCATGTGCATGTAGATGGAGTACTTTGTTTTAGCTTGGACATCCTCATCCGGTCTTGTGGGCCGAGCCAGTTGGTCCGGTCATTTATATTTTTCCTATAAGTATGGGCCTAATGTTTTCGTTACTCCTTATCAGCCGAACCAAACCCTTGTCTTTGCCGAATCGAACTCTTGTCTTTGCCAAACCAACCGCGTTAGCCGAATCAAACTCCTATTCTTGCCGAATTAATCGTGTTTAGCCGAATCAAATTCCTATCTCTGCCAAACCAGGTGAGACCCTCTTGCCGAATGAACTTCGTGCTTGAGTTACCGAATGAAACTCTTATTTTTGAATTGCCGAATGAAATTTGTACTTGAACCACCGAATGAGAATGGGAAAGATAAGTGCCGAATGAACTTTTAGGTTGGGAAACTGAATGAACTCGGGGATTCCGAGTGCTGAATGGATCTTTAGCTTTTTACGTTTCGATTTATGAATGAAATTCTAGACTGTACGCACTTGCTTTTTACTTCCCTCATTCTAACTACGCATTTTTTGTGTTTGCAGATAAATGTCTCATAAAGTCGAAACTCGATCAGATAAGAGGAAATCTACAGACAGAAGAGAGTCCCCCATTGTGCCCAGCCCAGCCAGGACCGGGACGACAGGGACCCACCCCGAGATCACTAGTGGATGGATATGGCCCTCAGGAGCTCTTGAACTCTCCTCCTGACTGTTTTCCTAGCTCCCTCAAGGAGGAACATCTTGATGTTATATCTCGTTCTTTCGGGATTTATAGAGCACACATGGTGTTGCCAGGGAATGGAGTTATGCCGTATGACCCTCCTGAAGGGTATTTTGCTTACAGCAAGTACCATTGCATGTGCGGGGCCATTCCCCCGATCAATGCTTGGATAGTCAGCTTCATTACCTATTTGAAGGTGGCCTCTTTTCAGCTTCAGCCCAATTCTTATGCTATCTTGGTGAGCCTATTCATCATTTTCCAAAGAAGATACGGGCGTCCCCCTTCCAATCGGGAGATTCGGTATTTGTACAACTTGAGGGGCCATAAGAAGGGGTCCCCATACATCAGTTTGGAATCGGCCGTATCCTTCAAGCCGGTCCTGGACTTATATTCGAAGTTCAGCATGTTCAAGAAAGAATGGTTTTTCGTCAAGTATGACTCTGTTTCTATCCGTCGCTTCACCTCCGGATGTAAGTTGAAGCTTATTTTTAATTTTCATTCTGACTGCATTGCTTTTCCTTATGTGTTTTCATTTCTTGCTAGCGACAGGTGGCTTTACAGTCGTGGAGAACGATCACTTGGTTCAGATGGCTGTGGAAATAAAATCCGTTTCGGGAAGGGAGAGGTAAGCTTCTTACCTAATCAGGAATGCTACTCTTCTGCAGCACAACTTGATTCTACCACGTCAGTTTATGGTCAAGCAGAGAGACACAGCTGAGGAGAGGGCTGCCAAAGCCAAAGGAGGGGCCACGGCAAAGAGCAGTAGGAGGAAACCTTTCTCGATAACTTCAATCGTCGGGGGGAAGAAGCTTAAGAGATCCGATGGACCCTCCCCTAGCACATGCCCAGATTTTCCAGAGTAGGAAAATGTAGTGGAGGAAAGAGGCGAGGAGGAGAGCGGAGGTGATGGAGAAGGTGACGGTGGTGATGGTGGCGAAGGACAGAGCGGTGATGGCGCCGGGGCTTTGTCTTCTGGGCAAGCAGGGGAGATCCAAGAGTGGACAGATGATGCTTTCCGCCAAGCTTTTGAGGGGTTGGAGGATGGATCGGCCTTGGTGGAGAAGCCAAAGAAAACTGATAAGGCCGGGACTAGTGCCGGTCCATCTTATGAGAGCATTTCAGCTAGGGTAACTCCGGCGATTCAAGCTGAATTTTTGACTCCTCTTTTAACTTCACATGTTTCTTAGATTATAGTCCCATGCATGCTTGTAACACTTGGTTTTCATTCCAGGAACGGGTAAGGCGGCCAAGACATCAGACATCCGACACCGCCTCGAACAATTCAAACTCCTCAAAGCTTCCGTGAAACCAAAGCCTCCGACCAATCTTTCCGGGGACGTAGTCGGCTACCGTCCTCTTCTCAGAGTTATTGAAGAGGATATTCAAAAGAAAAGGAGGAGGCACTCCTTATTCGAACCTTCACCTAGACCTCAGCCCCCAACCCAGCCTATTCATGATATCACGGGGGACGATACTGAGTTCATACCATCTCCGCATCAATCAGAGAATCCTACCGTTACTCATATTGATCATCCCGACTTGGCTCGTAATCCATTTGCGGGTCATCCAGATTTGGATCCGGGTTCTCATGATATTTCCTTTGACGAGGTTACTGGTGAGCACCTTCTTCCTCGCAATCCTATGGTAAGGGTGCTTTATGAGGCCAAGTCCCTGGACCTTGATTTGCTTACTACTGGGATTGTAACCATGGGGGATGAAGCTAAGGCAAATATCGACCGGGTTGCTGAGGAGACTAGGAAGTTGATGGGGCATCATGCCCGATTGGTCAAGGCCGGGGAGGAAATTGGGAGTGCCAACATAAGATTGCGGTTAGTGGTTGCCGGTCAGGTTGCCGACCAGGCCAAGAAACTCGCCGATCAGGCCATCCAGATCTCTGAGCACGAGGCTGCCTCCAGACGGCTAAAGAAAACCATGGAAGAGGCTAGCAGAGCCGAGCTGTGGAAAATGGAGGCCGTGTGCAAGGAACGGATCGATATGGCCATTGCAATGGTGGACGAGGTTTGGAATGCGGATCTCGAGCGGGTAGAGGAGTTATCTGGGAAGCTTGAAGCCGCGGAGCTTGCTCAAGCTAAGCTGAAGGAGGAGATGGAGGCGATGAGGAAATCCCTTCAGGCTGACCGCTCGTGACATCAATCGGAGAGGGATGTTGTCGTTGCAAAGCTGTTGGCTTCTGAGGTCCGTATGAGGGAGTTTGAGGAAAACGAGGGGATGATGGATGAGATGCTCCAGAATATGTATTTCTGTACTTGGAAGCAGGGCAACTTATCCTAGATGGATGATTATCCCCGGATCATGGCTAGGATTTATCTTCGGGCTCTAGAGGAGGCCAAGACTGATGCAGATAAGGAGGGTGGTATGGCCTTCGGGATGGATGTGGTTACGACCCAGTTCACTAAGGAGGAGAAAGTGGCGGTGAAGGAGGGCATGCGGCTGCTTGCTGCAGAGGAGGTAGGTGTGCAGTTGGGAGATGATGATCAGGGAACAGATGCTGGTAAGTCTTCCCTTTTAGCCTTTTCATAGCTTGGTTGCTTATTGTTTATTCAATAACTTCTTCTCCTGAATTGCACAGGCGGGACCTCTGAGGCGCCAACTACGTCTGGTCAACATGCTCGGGGTTCTGATCCGGCGGTTGAGTAGAATTTGGAGGGCCAAAAGGATAGATGCGAGGCCCCGATGCAGCCGGCTCCTTAGTTTGATCTGGACATTTTTCAGCTTACTTGACATTGCTGTCTATGTTAGTCTTAAAACATTAATGTAATTTTTGGGCTGTAATTATGTAACGAACAACTTGATCTTTGGCATGTGACTTTATAACATAAGCTGATTTTGCCGTGTTTGAATGTTGTCGTTATTTTGATGTGTTTCATAAAATATAGTTGTGCATGTGTTAGTGATTCAATTGTGTTTGGCGCTAAGTTTTTGCTTAAAATATAATTTCGTGTCTTGCAATGTCAGTGTGATGTGCGTAGAAATTATAGTTACGTATTTATGCACAAGAGAAGAAAGTACCACCCTTCAAGTTTTTGCTGTAGACGGTAGCTTTGAATGCCTTGTGTAATCGAATATGGAATGCAGCTGAATGACCTGCCATCCAGCTGTGAGTTCTTATTCCCATTAGCGAGTGCCTCTTATTTTGTGTCCTGTACTTTAGTGATCGTTATAGAGGATAGGAGGAAAGTTTTTATAAATAAAATGGAAATATAAGAAATAGTAAAACTTCCAATCACGGAAGTCCTTCGATGTGCTTAAGTTCGTGGCAAATGGGTTTTGTAGTCACTTTCCCTAGCTGTGGGTCTTGGAGACATTTGTCACCCATCTTACGCCTCCGCGGGGAGTTTTCTTTTTTACCACAGCCGTACTTAAGACAAATCGGAGCCGAGATCGCGCACAGTAACTACCCGGGTCATTATGGCCCGTAATCGTGGGTATTATTCGATTTACTGTGGCCGGCTAGCGCGGGTGCCGATCGTCAATTGTGAACTGCCCCTCACTGGCCACACCTTATGTTGGGGCTTATAATAGGTTCACGGTTGCCGGCGAGCCGAACACCGTAATGAGCTGCCTCGGCTATAGTCGGCCTTCTCGGTGGCTTATAATCGGCTCATTACAGTTGGCTTTGAGGGCCGTCGCGAGCAATGAGTTAACCCGCAGTAGAGGGATGCTGGAGCAAAAGTGTCTCATTGGCGAGGGCATAGATTCGTATAGTACCTGTTAGGTCTTGTCCAGGTGAGGTTGTGCCGCGAAGTGTCCAGAATGAAAATGTCGTTATACATGATTTTGTTCAACAGGAAAGGATAAAGCTTAACAAGCAGCCAAGATATAAAGGAACAAGTTAAAAAGAGACAAGATTTTTAAAGTGGTTCGGCACGAAAATGCCTACGTCCACTGATTCTCTTTGTTAATTCACTTCATATGGGCAGTACAAGATAAGAAAAGTATCGACGAAGGTGTTGGAAGTTCCATGCCCTCTGGAACACCTCTCCGTCCACTGTTGACAAAATATAAGCTCCGTTGCGGAGATCTTTATGAATTACATAGGGTCCGTCCCAGATTGGATCTAGCGCTCCGGGGCGCAGGAAGATCCGTTTGAGGACAAGATCTCCTTCTCGTAAGCTGCGATGCTTGACTTTGGAGTTGTATCGTGCTGCCAAATTTTGCTTGTGAGCTGCCGCTTTAAGTGCTGCATCATTTCTTCTCTCTTCAATTAGGTCCAAAGACATGTGTAGGAGTTCTTCATTCTCTTAAGGGATGTAGTGGATCCTACGGTGGGAAGGCACTACAGTTTCAACTGGGAGCATGGCCTCTGATCCGTATGCCAAAGAGAAAGGAGTATGCCCTGTTGATGTTCTGAAAGACGTGCGGTAAGCCCAAAGTGCCGTAGGAAGTTCATCCATCCAAGCGCCTTTTGACTTTTCAAGCTTCTTCTTGATCAGAGTTTTGAGAATTTTGTTGACAGCTTCGACTTATCCATTTGCCTGGGGATAAGCCACAGATGAGAAGCTTTTGTGAATTCCATGCTCTCGGCACCGGTCGGCGAACTCCTCGCTGTCAAACTGAAGTCCATTGTCCGATATGATTTTGAGCGGAACCCCGTACCTGCATAGAACATTTTTGATCAAGAAGTTAATAACTTTTGCCAAGTTATTTTATTTAAAGATTCCGCTTCCACCCATTTGGTGAAATAGGCGACTGCCATTATATCATATTTGGCTCCGCCTCGGCCCATCGGCAGTTCGCCAATCAAGTCAATTCCCCATACCGCAAAGGGCCAAGGATTGGTCATTTGAGTAATATCATTTGTTGGTAGTCGAGGAATCTTAGCAAATTTATGGCATCTGTCACATCTTTTGACGAAGTCTAAGGCGTCTTTGTTTAAAGTGGGCCAGTAATACCAATATCGGAGTATTTTCTTTGCTAGATTCTGCCCTCCAGTGTGATCTCCGCAACTTCCTTGATGGATATTGGATAATACTTCCTTTGCTTCCCTTCCAGCGACACACCTTAATAAGGGGTTAGAGAAGCCACGCTGATAGAGGATGCCTTCTTGTATTACGTAGCGGGAAGCTTTCCTCAAGATTTTCTTAACTTCATTATGCTCGTCGGGCAGTGTGCTATCTTGTAAGTATTTTCGGATAGGAGTCATCTAAGTTTCTTCTTCGATTGCAGCTAACAGATCCTCTTGTTCGAAACTTGGGGCTAGTTGTTTTGAGATGGCTGCTGTTCCGGAAATGGCGCTGTTCTTCATGCTAGCTTGCTTTGCCAGTTCGTCAGCCTCTCGGTTCTCCTCTCGAGGAATGTGTTTGATTAAATAGTGGTCCAATTGATCGAGTAGCAGCTTGGTTTTCTTTAGATATGCTGTGAGTCGTTCTCCTCGAGTCTGGAATTCTCCCAGTATTTGATTTACAATAAGTTGAAAATCACTATGGAGACATAAAGAACCGACTCTAATCTCTATGGCAAGTTCTAATCCGGCTATCACTGATTCTGCATCGTTGTTGGTGGCAGTGAATTCCAACCTCAGAGCATAGTGCAGCTTCCTTCCCCTAGTTGTGATTATTACAATACCTGCCCCCGAGCCTTGTTCGTTTGATGCTCCATCTATAAAGAGATTCCACTTGATGTCTTCTGCTATTTCAGATGGATCCTCACCTTCGTTGGTAGTGAATTCGGTAATGAAGTCGGCCATGGCTTGTCCCTTGATGGCGGTGCGAGGATGGTAGGTGATATCATATTGACTTAGCTCAATGCACCATTTAAGCAATCGCCCGGAGGTGTCGGGACGATGGAGTACCTGTCCTAGCGATTGATCGGTTAGAACTCTGATGGAATGAGATTGGAAATAGTGTCACAATTTCCGTGATGTGATCAGTAAACAATATGCTAACTTCTCAAGTTTAGGATATCTGGTTTCTGCCCCCGTGAACCTCTTGCTTACAAAGTATATTGGCCGCTGCGCGCGGTTGTCTTCTCTTACCAAAACGGCGCTTAGAGCATGAGATGACACAGCAAGGTATAGGTATAGCTCTTCGCCTTCATTTGGAGTTGAGAGTACTGGTGGTCTCTGGAGGTGTTCGATTAGTTTGTGGAAGGTTGCTACGCATTCGTCAGTCCATTCGAACTTTCCCTTGTCTTTCTTTATAGCTTCGAAGAAGGGGACACACTTGTTAGTTTCTTTAGAGATGAACCTGCTCAGGGCGGCCACTTTCCCATTTAGGCTTTGCATTTCTCTTCGAGTGGAAGGTATCCCGATTTCTTTCAGAGCCCGGACTTGTTCAGGTTTCGCTTCAATTCCTATGGCATGGACGATGAATCCTAAGAACTTTCCTGATGATACTCCGAAGGAGCACTTTAGAGGATTCGGCTTCATTCCATATCGACGAAGTACTTGAAACATCTCGTTCAGGTGGCTTACATGATCGTTGGCTTTTTTTGACTTTACTAGCATGTCGTCCACATAAACTTCCATGGTTTGTCCTATTAGTTCCGCAAACATCTTGTTGACGAGGCGCTGATAAGTAGCTCCGGCGTTTTTAAGTCCCATATACTTCCCGGCTTCATGGAAGAAATCGGGTAAAGTAGCTGGTTTTTCTTTCGTTGGTCTTCTAGCAAATTTAGTATCCGGATGCACACCACTGCAGAGTGCCATTAGGATAAGTTTCTCATCGGCATCTTGGACTGCGGCCGCTGCGGCATTGAATCGGGTTAAATATTGTTGCACCATCTCTCCAGGCTTCTACTTGATACTAGATAAGGAATAAGCGTCCTTGGGTTGCTCCACATGAATGCGGAATTGGCTGATGAATTTTTCTTTCAATATTTCCCACGAGCTGATTGATCCTTGGGGTAGATGGCAGAACCAGGAGGTAGCTAGATCTGCTAGGAATAGTGGAAAGCATTTGCACAACACTCCTTCTATTGCTCCGCTCATGAGCATATGCTGTGTGTACCTCTACAAGTGTACAACAGGGTCAGAGGTTCCCTTGTAAGGTTCCATTGTTGGCATTTTCCATTCTCGGGGGTTGATGGCAACTTCAATATTGCGGGTGAAAGGGCTGGTTATCCTAGCGCCTATCCCTCGATCTCTTTGATCCCGTCGGATGCACTCTCTGAACAATCGTGCCATCCTCTCATCAGAATATGGAGCAGATAGGAATGAGCTTGGTTCTCCCCTACGGGGTCGATCCCGTCCAAATGACCTGTAGGGATGGTATTGCCTATCACTCCTAATATTTTCCGGTGGTCGTCTTCGGCTTTCCGGGTGCATGCCAGGATCAGCCACATTTGGCCCTTGCCTTGATCTTCCCCTATTGGGTTCTGCTTCGAGCATTTCTTCGGGGTCAACTTCGGGCTGGATTCTAGCTCGGCTCCGTTCATTGGAATTTCCCTGGTTAGGCAGCATGACAGGCTCAGCCACATCCGACCCCTGCCTGGTACCTCCCCCGTTGGGTTCGGTTCCAAGTGTTTCCCCGGGTCGGAATTCGGGCCGAGTCCGGGCTTGGCTCCTACCATTGCTGTTTCTGTTGTTAGCCTCTTTGAAGAAGAAAGATCTTTGTCGCCTTCCAGATCCTCTTGACTGGGACTCACCCCATGATTCGGCGTTGCGGTTGGATTCTTCAGCATCCCTTAAGCGTGACATGAGTTGGTCCACCAAGGCTTCTTGCTGGGATGTGAATCGGTTAGTTACTTCAGCCACAACCCTATCCAGATCTGCCCTAGTAATTGGTTGCTCCATGGCAGGGGCTGTCGAATTTCCCTGATTTTCATTTGCTGTTGAAATGGAACGATTCCCTTGATCTGTGATTACTGGATCTGGGATACTGTTAGTTGCGATTTTCTTTCCTTTGCTAACATTTTCCTTTGCCTGGGAGGCATGTTTTCCAAGCAATGAGCGATGCTGTTAGGAAGAAGGTTGAGTGGGAGAAGCTAAAGATTCTAGCTCGATCTCTCAGTGAAAGCACCAAAAATGTTTGCACAAAAAATGGGAAAACACCTCCAAGTCGTACAATTTTGTTGATTATATGTTGTTCTTAATGATTTGGGTGATTTATGCAAATATATAAAATAGATGGACTAAACTGTAAAAGACACACAGATTTATAGTGGTTCGGCCAGAAAGTGCCTACGTCCACTTTATATGTTATTGTCCTTTTCTGTTCAGATTACAAGTACAAAGCTTTGATTACAAGTATATGAAAGTTGTTTGAAAGTTCTATTCGTGCTTGAGCTCTCAAACTTGTTCGCCATTGTTGTACCCCTGCCCCTCTATTTATAGAGTGAGGCTGAGGGTAGGGGTCCTGGATGTATATAGCTGCTGGTGGGCCTGGGCTGAAGCAATCTGGCCTGGCAATGTTGGTCTGGTACTCCTTGGTCCGGTAGTACGTTGGTTCGGTGGAAGCCTCCCTTGCTTCTGGTCCGGTGGTGCTACTTTGAGTTGGTTCGGCAGGCATGGGAAGTAGGATGGTTCGGTAGGCACGGGGAGAAGGTTGGTTCGGTAGGTACGGGGAGAAGGTTGGTTTGGCAGACACTTGGAGGACGAGTTGGTTCGGTGGTAGATGGAGCAGGATGGTTCGGCAGTACGTGGAATAGGTTGGTTCGGCAGGCATGGGACGTAGGTTGGTTCGGCAGTGGATGGTAGAGGAGTTGGTTCGGCGGTGTCGGACCGGTCGAAACACACCCAACAGCAGGCTTCTCCGTCTTTATGTACGCCTATTCCCAATTTGTTTATGTTTGAAATACATATTTTTGCAAATGGGATTGAAAAAAGGATACTTTATAAAAGTTATGAATTAAGTTAAACACTTCGACTTAGTAGAATCCTATTGTTTTCTTTCAAATTCAGTTGTTGGCATGCTTTCGAAATCATGCACCCCTTTCAAATCTGTCGAAACCTAATGTAACTAATGAGTCGAAACCTTATGTAACTAATTGAGGTTTGATCGCTATCTTTAACTAACATCGTCAAAACTTCCCAAATTCTTCTATTTTCTTGTCAACATGATTCAAATTCAATGCCTTTCAAATTAGTTAGCATATAAGGTTTCGACAGCATTCACATTGCCTTAGAAAGACTAAGTTCATGTTTCAATAGTGCCGAAAGATTCTTTTAAAATGTTTATTTGGATGTTTGCAGCGCGTACTGTATTAAAATTTGTTGTGCTGGTTTTAACTACTTTCCTTTGATAATAAAACATCTATTGGGCTTTCGACTTTGTTGAAATGAGCTAATTGGATGTGTACTTTCATCCTCCCTTTCAACTCTGTCGAATGCTTGGCAGATGTCATTATTGGATTTTCGACATTGTTAAAGCATGTTGGTTTCTATTTCCTTTTTTGACTTTGTTGAAAGCTTAATGAATCTTACTTTTCTAACCTTAACATTCTTCCAAGAATATGAAATTTCATGGTTTGCTTGCTTGATACTCCAATTATTATGACAGGTTTTCAATATCCTTGAATGAATGTTTGTTTCATTACATCCTACAATTTCTAATTGGAATGTTTTCACCTATCAGAATCATGAGTTCACCAAAGAAGATCGAAGCCATCTCAAGATATTCTTTGATATCCACTCAAGATGAAGTGGATGCGATCCTGCACGATTTTAGAATCACTAGGGTTTGAGGCTACCCTCCTTTTGAAAACGACATGATACACAATCCTCTAAAAGGATTCTTTCCCTATAGCCTAGTTCATATCTCGCATGGAGGATTCCTTCCTTTTCCAAACTTCCTATCTTCTTTCTTGGCTTACCTTGAGATTGCTCCAATTTAGCTCTCGCCCAATGTCTATACTTATCTCCTTTCTTTAGAGCTTGTGGCACTGGAATCTGGAATCCCCTCGCTCAATCCTGAGGTCTTAAATTATCTAGTACGGTTGGTCAAGCTTAGCAATCTAAATAACTAGAACTTCAGAGCCAACCCTCCTAAAAAGCCGATTTCCAAAGGAGTGGATAAGTTCCGAGATTGGGAAACTCAATTCTTCTACGTCAAAAATTTTCCTAACATTAGCGAGATTTTCTCTTCTCCAAGTAAGTTAATCTTAGATTATATCCCTTTATTTATTTATTTATTTCCCATTGCTAACCTATGCTTTTTATCAGGTGCACCTCCTAAAGAACTAAAGGAAGAAGATAAGAAAAGAGTGGAATCACTGATTGCAGCTTCAGGCAAGAATGAAAATAAATTGATGCTGCTAAATCCTATAAATGTATAGAAGCACACTGTAACATCGCCTATCTTGAGGACCAAAGCTAAGCACTATAGATGCTGTAGTCATCTAAAGTATTAAAATACGGCTATGTTAATGGCATCTATAATATCAGAAGAACTTGAATATGAAACAAATCATAGATTTTGAAATCACACTTTTCATTATATTTCAAAACACAGGTTCCATATTCAGATTACACTATCCTATAACTTTTCCCAGGAAAAGATCAAATATAATTATTACATAAACATGATAAGAGAGACATACGATCATTCCTCCTTGGTTGAACAGAGTATTATATCATCATAATTGACTTATTACACATAGCGGAATCAAACAAACAGCAACTCCAAAGTAGTTATCTGTCAGTCACCTGCTCATCTCGGGAAGCTTTATTTGCCAACTTACTAATAACCTATAAACCTTAACCCTCAACCTACTCAAATTAATTTTGAGCACCCAAGAGTTCAAGGGGAAAACATAAACTTCGAGTAGGACATAAAGCCTGGTATAAATAATACTATACAACTTGGTTATTTGATATTAAGTGTGACCATGCCGCTTAGCGGAATGTGTTTCACCTCACCAATATCCTTTTAAAACTTAAAATTTTCAATTCTTTTCTAACAACCAAAACTGGTTAAAAATGCAAAGCATTATCATGTAAACATACATATGAGGTAAAAATCAGACTATCTGTCCCACCATTATCGCTTAGTTTGGCTAACTACTAACTATTGGCTGACTCGGGCATACAAGGCAATATAAGAAAAATAATCTAACATCGATTAGACACACCTCCCTGGATGGTCTGTCCTTAACTATCCATTAAATACTTCTCCTCTAGATGATCTGTCCCTATCTTAATATCTCCCACGATCAGCTTATCCTAATGGTTTTGTGGGATCATTAATAACTTATCTATATACAAATATATATTCCCTTCTTTGTGTAATCATAATTTGAGTCTTACCGGTGGCAAAGCCCTACACTGGAATTTTAGACTTAATTAGCAAGAGCTAATAGCTAACGTATATGGTGCGACCATATAATAGTCCCATCTGGTATTCTAATATTTGAGTCATTTTACTTAGGGAAACCTTCCTAATATTTTCCTTGAAAACCTTTCAAACTGGTTTAAAACCTTTATATCTGACCGACACAAGGAAAATACATATACTATATGCTTTACTCAAAAGTACCTTGCCACGTTATATATACTTTGCCCAAATCTTTATTGATGAAAAATGGAAACTTTTGAAAGCACCCCTTTCGAACCTATTGAAAGTAACCTTTCGAAACCAATTGTAACCCTTTGTTCAACCTAGGCTTAAAGGCCCAAACTTCCTTTTGAAACCATTTATAGAAACCTTTCGAACCCATGGAAAACCTTGCTTTCGAAAGCTTTAAAACTTTAGACATCTTTCTTCTTAAACGCTTTAAAACTGCCTTTCGAAAACATTGGGAAAACCTTTCCTCTTAGACCTATCGAAGCCATTGGATAACCTTCCTTCAAAACATTTCGAAATCATTAGGGAACCAACCGTTCGAAACCATTTTAGAACCCTTTCAAAAGCAATAAAACATTAAACCTTTTGAAAGCCTTTGGGTTTTATTAAAAACACGTGGAAACTTTTCGAAACCATTAAAACTTTATCCCTTCAAAACCTTTGAAAACCATTTCGGTCGAAAGCATTTAGATTTTGCCTTCAAGTAGAGCAAAAGGATCAGAAACCCATCAAAGTCAACAGCATTCCACTCGAAAGCTATTCTTACGTAAGGAAGTGATGGTGCTGCAATTAACTTTCTGAAAGCATTGGATAAGTGGATATGTTTTTATAAAAAAGTATACCTTCCGAAACCATTTACTTTGAAAGGTAAGAAAAGCGGCAGTCAGGGGTTCGACCCCTTCGAAAGCATTAGTTAAGACAAAGGAGTGCAACCCATTAGAAACCATATCTTTTTGATGATTTGACCTGGTAAAAAACTAACTAAGTCGAAAGCAGTGAAGGCGCAACTTCATTTAAAACAAAGGCATGCTTCAACCCTATCGGAACCATATGTTTCAACCCTGTACCTTCCGCCTTCATCCAATTCCCTACATACCAAGTATGTTGACACTACACGCATTGGTTTCGAAAGAAATGAGGGCAAAATGTCTAGGTCGGAACCCCTGGTGCAGAAAGTGGCAAAACAGGTTAATACAAGTAAATTTTGTCTTTAGTTTAAAAGAGAAATACTTTTTGACTATATCTTTACCAAATTTCATTGATCACTAAATTTCTTTTCTTTCAAAAGTGCTTCCAAAATTTTAGAAATATCAATAAGTTTACTTTACAAAATACCCCTTCTCCTTTTATAAATATGTGAAAATTTTATGTCTCATACCGTAAATTATTTTATATGTTCATCAAAACCCCTAGGAAAATTCGATGAAAATTTTAGAAAATCATTTTCAATATGTTTTCTAACATATACAAATTTTAGTCCCAAATAAATAATTACTTAGCCGTAAATAATTTGTAACCCAAACAATCATTTTCTACAATAGAAATTTTATATAAAATCCATAATAATTCAGAAAATTATGAAAATTTAAAGTTATCTCTAAAACATCATTTCTGATCTAAATCTTAAATGCAAGGCATTTGGATGTCATTTAATGGTGTTTTCTTATCAAAACATATCCTAAAATCTATGTGAACAAGCATAAATATCAACAAGCATATATAGTCATTTTGTCATTCAAAAACATGGCATAAACTTGCAAAATACTTTGGATTTTACTTAAAATCGAAAACATTTATGAGAATGAGATGTACTCATTATGGACCTTAGCTTGAGATTAAGGATATGTGATTTAAATAGCTTTGATTTGACTAAGCTTCTTCCTTAGCTTTTTCTTCCTCTGGTTCTCTAAAATGGTGGTCAACTTTTATGTTTTTAATTTGCAAATGAGAAAGAATTAGAGAATACATGACTAAGGGGTGTAAAGTTTATGTTATAAGGAATTTCCTTGTTCCCATTTTGCCTCTAGCGATTTCCCAACCCTTTTTATCTATTTTATTTCATGTTGTCTCATTTTTATTTACTCATTAACATGGCATGGCTTCCTTTATTAATCACAAATCTCAATCTATTAATCACCTTACATATTTTATTTAGCTAGTTAAATATTCCCAATAATGTTACTAAACATGGGGTGTTACAACATCCATCCTTAAAAAATTTCGTCCTTGAAATTACGATAAGGCATACAACAATCAAACATAAAGGTAAAATATACCATCAAACAAATCAAGACAAGAGTCTCTAATCCTACTCTCAATCTCCCAAGTATAGCTCTCTCATCGTCACTCCACTAGACATTCACTAGTCTAACTGTCTTGTTCCTTAACTTTTTCTCATCTCTTGAAACTATGCGGACAGGCTGTGGGAAATGCGAATTATGGATCTTAAGGATGGAATAACACTAGAGAGGAGGTGAATAGTATTTTGTGGATTTTTTTAAATCTTTTTGAAACCTATGTAATTTAATCACCAACAAATGCAATTCGCAGACACGGATATAATCACAGAATCAGACGCAGATGCAAATACTAAATAAAAGCAGTAAAGGAAAGAACACACCAAGATTTTAAACTAGTTTGGAGTTACCCTACATCCAGTCCAGTACAATCGTACGGATTTCTTATCAAAATAATCTCCCATATTACAGCCTTTGTTTCAAGGCTATGAGGTACGCCATCCTGTATTCCAGTCCAGGGAAGAATCTATAGATTTAAATAGGCTACAAGATCACCTAATTGATTTCCCAGGCTACAATCACACCCAATCAATTTCAAGGCTCAACCGTACCTTTTACTCGACAACTCGATTTACAGAAGATATTATAACTCTGAATAGCACTAAGACTTATGGAGGAAGTGGCAGAGAATCAAACAAGAGGTAATAAAGTTTGATTCAATTGGTATTTCGGTAGAGTATAGTTTAGGATTCTTTAGAATAAATGTGGAAGATGAAGAGGAGATAAAATAAATGAAATCTGGTAAAAAATCCAGTTAGAACTTACTGGTATTAATAGTAGAGCTATATCCAAATCTATTTGTGAAACGATATGGCGAATATACACTTCTTTTAAAAATTGAAATTTGAAAATAATGGACACCATGTCGACGGGGGGGGGGGGGGGGGGGGAGGGGGGGCGGTGTTGAGGGATGTCGACATGCTCAAGGCCAAATTGATGTTCTAATTTTCTTATTAAAATTGGTTTCTATAATTTGTCAAAACAATTTCTAAACTTTATAAATACATTTGAATATAGTTTAAACATATAAAAGAGCTTAGAAAGTAATTATTAATATACATATTCTTAATTTATAGAGTGATTTAAAATATGAGTATATAAATATTTTAAAGCTAAATATTTAAACCAAGATATAAACAAGAACAATTTTGAAATTAAAATATTGTAAATGATAAAAATAGTTTTGAGGCTAAAATTTTTAAAACCAAGAGAAATGTTTTTTTCAGAAGAAAGTTTTGAAAACATTTTTTGAAAACAACAGATATATTTTTGAAAAGCTTTTTTATAAAATTAGAGGATATCAAAATAGGACCACTATATGTTCCACTAGATATTGTCGTGGGTTCCATCCCACTAGGGTTTTAACCCTTTAACATGCTCGAAGTGGATTCCATTCCACGAATAAATTTCGTATAAAGACGTAAGTGCTTTCAAGAAGTTTTAACATAATTCTAGACTCAATACTTATCCTGTACTATTGAAATCTTGAACTCTTGATATCTTGATACTCATAAGTCTTCAATCTTGATATCTTCAGTCTTGAATCTCTATACTGTACAGTCTACATTTTTGTTACCTGCATGTTAATATCCTGCATATACATATATCTAAACTAAAATGCTAGTATTTATATTTTATAACAAGTCCTAAGGTTTTTGTCATCAAAACCATCATCTCGAGGACTAACAATCGCCCCCTTTTTGATGATGACAATCTATGTTTATAAAATATATTTCTCCTTCGTAATAACTCCCCTAAAACTATTAACTCCCCTTTAATCTAAGCCTAACTACTCTATTTTCTATTTCTTCCCCTTTGTCATTAAAAAAAAGTTATCCTAAACAAATTTAACTCCCCCTTAGTCTTATACTGGAGTACCTGTAACAAATTATGATGGAGTGTGTGTATATATATAAAATAACATGAGTTAATAATAAAGACATGACAAATATAAAAGTTTAAACCTAATAAATATATACTTTATTTCATATAATGTTCTACAACCCATTCAAACCAAATCAATTCTAATCAAATCAAATCAAATCAAATCACACAATTCAAAAACAAGCAATTCAAACCATAAGGAGATCAAATATTTTTAAGAACTTCAACTCATCCTTCTTCTCTAAAGATAGGATCCTTTTAATAACTTCCAAATCTTCATTATCTTGAATCAATCCTACAGGATTAGTATCGAGATCATCTGTTTAGGGCAGAAATCACCTAATGGAGGGCATCAAAATGCTTCTTTGTTCTTTTATCATCTGCATTTGACTTAGTCCTAAATTCCTTTGATTACGGAGAATAAAATTATATTCTTCAATGAATTGAGAGTTTTTTTAAGATCATCACTTAGAGTTCGAGAAGAGGAAGCCATTTTTGATAAGTAGTGAAGAGGTGCAAATTGCGATAAGTAGAAATGAAAAGATTACAAATTTCTGGAAGAAACGGGTGTTTAAATAGGAAGAAATTCATTTAAAATGAATAGATATGAGTTAGTAATTTTAATTTCAAAATTTAGAAAATAACGAAATCTAACAGTTATATGTCGGCATAGGGGGGTAGAGGCATGTTGACACGGGTCTGTTAATTTATGTGTCTTATTTATTTTGTGAATAAGTACGTATATATATATATATAAACTTATATACCATACTAACATTTATTCTAGAGACACAATAATGTAGAAAAACATATGATAGATGATTTTTATAAATAGATGAGATGATACATAAGATACCACATAATATGATAAAAATCAATACAAGCACACACAAAACAAACTAATACATCACAACCTAGTACTTAGAACGTGCTAGAGGATGAGGAGGAGGATGATGATAAGCCAAGTTTCCGACCAACTTTAGCAAAGAATTTGTTCATGTTTGTGGACTCTTTATTTAATTTCTTACTAATGGATCTTTTGAGAATCCATTGATTTTCCACTATAATCTTTTGATTTTTCAGGAGAGTTTTGTTGGAAGGATTGTTAGTATTGGTAGGATATTCAATACTTTCCAAGGAGTTTCTTCATTATCTTCTTCAATTTCCATTTCCTCCCCTTCTTCTTCTTCACCTTCTTCCTTCATATCTTCATGTGCCAATCTTTCATCTTTTTCGGCAAGAGGTTTATATTGTTGAAATATGAAAGGAATTTTCATGAGAGAAATGTTGGGATGATTGAACACTTCTCTGGAAACAAATTCTTCCCTTTTGTAATCAATGCCAAAATAATCAAAAATCCGAGTGAGATAGATTCCATGATACAAGATATTCTCACCCATTTCCCAATTCTAAGGACGAAGTTCATCCATAATTACTTGCGCCCAATTAATGTCATAATGACCAAAAATAGCAAAAAGAGCTTTACAAACCTTTTCAGTCGGGTTATTGAAATTTTCCAATTTAGGAGTGATAGTACGTTGCAAAAGAAGATTGAAAATACATGCTTTCGGACGAAAGTTAATATTTTTAAATTCAAAGTTGTCATCTTCTTCGAAAATGTGATGAAATGTCTCATGATTATGTTCATCAATATTAAAAGTAGAAAGATCTATTCCCAAATTCTTACAATTTAGAATGTTTCCCAAAATTTCACAATTTAAAACAATTTTAGTGCCTTTAACGCTACTTTAAATTTTAGCTTCATTTCCCTCACAAAAACCGCGATTCGAATTCGCATAAAATATTTTAACAAGATTTGGGTAACAAACAAAATCATTTTGAGAATTTTCAAAAAGACTAAGGATATGATTCTCTTCAAGAAGAGTATTGATTTCATATGAAGAGAAATCACTAAAGATAGCAAACTTTCCCATATGAACTTTTCCACAATTAGTATAGCATATATAAGCCTTGATTGCTTCTGGATCAATATAGAGATATTCTTTAATGGTTTTAAACAACCTCACTGTGGATGGAGTGCTTGAAGAAGCCATTTCCGAAGAGAGTAGAAAGATTGAAAGAGTTAAAGAGAGTTTGAATTTTAAAATGAAAGTGAAAAGTATGATAAGATAATGGAAATAAATAGATATTCAATAGACATATTCTCTGGTCATGAGGTACCTTTCCAGTACATTGGGTTTGGTGAAAAGGTGGAGGGAAATTCAAAGATTAGAATTCAAATTTGAATTTCAAATTTATGACAGGGATGTCGACATCATGGGTAGGGCCATGTCAACATGGGTCAGAGAATTCATGTGACTTATATTTTCCTATGTACTTTAATAGTTATGTACGTATATTATTTTTAATGTCTATATGTTTTCTGGAGTAATATTAAATATAATAATACTCTTTTAATAAAAAATATTATAATATTAAAAATAAAAATAAAAACAAAATAAACATAATAATAAAAAAATTAAAATTCAAACAACACATAATTTCAAAAACAACCAAACAATCAAACAATTTCAAGCAAACAATTTCAACCAATATATTGTAAACGTGTGCCTTTTTCTAGATTCATATCTCCGAGATAATCGGAATCATTAATAGCCGTAAAGCACATATTTGAATTTTTCGTCTTCTGATCATCACCGCTTGCGGATACGTCCGAGTCTCCTTTTCTCTGTATAATCATTGCTTGCAGGAAACTTTTGCTTACTAGGATTTGGACAATCTCTTTTGAGATGGCCTGGTTCATCACAGTTGAAACATCTGATGTGGTTTGGTACTTCATTATGATTTTCAAAATTCCTGTGATCATTCTTTTTGAAGTTTTTCATCTTTTTCTATTTCAGAAACTTCCAAAAATTCTTTATCACGAAAGCTATTTCTTCATCATCATCACTTCCCGAGTCTGATCCATCTGTTAATGCATTGAATGCTATTGACTACTTTTCGAATGCCTTGCTATCTCTTCTCCCTTGCATTTCTACTTCAAACGACATTAGATTTCCAATCAATTCTTCAATCTTTAAAGTACTGATATCATTTTCTTCTTCGATTGTAAGAGTTTTCTGATCCCATTCCGAAGTAAGAGAACTTAGATGTTTTCTGACTTGATCTTCTTTGGAAAAAAAATTCCCAATAATATTAGAGAATGCACAATATCCTAAAATCTATTGTACATATTTGAAATGGACTTATTGGAATTCATTTTGAATAATTGAAAATGATTTGTGAGTATAGATATTTAGTTCTGTTTGACATTGCTTGTTCCTTCGTGAGTAACTTGCAATGTTTTTCAGATATCATATGCAGACTTACAAATAGATACTCTATTGAATTCATTCCTATCAAGTGAACAAAATAAAATATTTATGGCTTTGGAATTATTTTATGCAATAGTCTTTTGCTCAACAATCCACTGTGCAAAACTAGTTGTGGGTTCAGAATATTCAGCTTGTGTGATATTCCAAGTGTCTTATCCTATTGACTGTAAAATTATATTTTCATTCTACATGCCCAATCTGCATAGTTACTGCCATTAAAAAGTGGTGATCTAGCAGTAGACTGACCCTCTACAAATGAGCAAGCGATAATGTTAACAGAACCATTTTTGGTAGCCATTTTTAAAACTTTTCAAAATTTAGATTATGTAAACTTTGAAAACCAATGCTCTAATACCAAATGTGAGAAATGCAGATTACGGATCTTAAGGATGGAATAACAATAGAGGGGAATTAATAGTGTTTTGTGGATTTTCAAAATATTTTTAAAACTCATGTAAATTTAATCACCAACAAATGCAATTCATAAACATAGATATAACCACAGAATTAGACATAGATGCAAATACTAAATAAAAACAGTAAAGGAAAGAATACACCAGGATTTTATACTGGTTAGGAGTTACCCTACATCAAGTCCCGTACAATCTTACAAATTTCTTATCAAAATTATCTCCTAGATTACACCCTCGGTTTCAAAGCTATGAGGTAAACCCTCCTATATTCGAGTCCAGGGAAAACACTCTTGTTTTAAACAGGCTACAAGATCACCTACTTGATTTCCGGGGCTACAATCACACCCAACTGATTTCAAGGCTCGGTCGCACCTTTTACTCAACAATTTGATTTATAAAAGATTCTATAACTCTGAATTGCACTGAGATCTTATGGAGTGAGTGCCAGAGAATCAAACAAGAGATAATCAAGTTTGATTCACTTGGTATTTCGGCAGACTATAGTTTAAGATTCTTTAGAATAAATTTGGAAGATGAAGAGGAGAGAAAATAAATGAAATCTGGTAAAAAATTCATTTAGAACTTACTGGCATTTATATTAGAGCAACAACCATATCTGTTCGTGAAAGGATACGATGAATAAACACTTCTTTTAAAAATTGAAATTTAAAAACAATGGACACCATGTCGACATGGGGGGTTGAGGGATGTCGACATGCTCAAGGAAAAATTAATGTTTTGATTTTCTCATTAAAATTGGTTTTTATAATTTTTCAAAACAATTTATAAACTTTGTAAATATATTTGAATATAGTTTAAACATATAAAAGAGTTTAGAAAGTAATTTTTAATATATAATCTTAATCTATAAAGTGATTTAAAATCTGAGCACATAAATATTTTAAAGCTAAATATTTAAAACAAGAGATGGTTTAAAAACAAGAAAAATTTTGAAATCAAAATATTAAAAATGGTAAAAATAGTTTTGAGGCTAAAACATTTAAAACTAAGAGAGATGTCATTTTGAGAAGAAAGTTTTGAAAACATTTTTTAAAAACAAGTGATATATTTTTGAAAAGAATTTTTATAAAATTAGTGGATATCAAACTAGGACCGCTATATGTTCCACTAGATATTGCTGTGGGTTCCATCCCTTTAACAGGCTCGATTTGGATTCCATTCCACGAATAAATTTCGCATAAAGACGTAAGTGTATTTAAGAAGTTTAAACATAATTCTAGAATCAATACTTATCTTGTACTATTGAAACCTTAAACTCTTGATATCTTGATATTCATAAGTCTTCAATATTGATATCTTCAGTCTTGAATCTCTATTCTGTAAAGTTTCATTCTTGGTACCTGCATGTTTATATCCCGCATATACATATATCTAAACTATAATGTTAGTATTTATATTTTATAACAAGTCCTAAGTTTGTTGTCATCAAAACTGTAACGACCTACCATTCTCTCTACAGAATGACGCATCATTAATAGGAAAGAAAGGGATAGAAAAGAGAAACTAAGAGAAGAAGAAAGAAATAACATCATACACATCTCTTAGAATGCTCATCGTCCACCTGACGATGTTCTGAAAGCATTCAATCCATACAAGTTCGTTCCGGGTTCGAATGAAACCGAAGGCATTATCTCGTTACACTCATTTTTGAATCACGCTCAGAGTTAACGACGATAATCCTTGCACTCTGAATCTTCATCTCGAATCTGAAAGTACTACCCCATTAAACTCGTATTGGAATCACCCTCAAAGTTTGAACAACGAGTAGTCCCTACACCTCGATCTTCACTCTTCACTTGAGATTCACGACCTAGCATTAATTTGGATCGATGTGGTTTTTGGATATCCAAATCTGGAAACCCGATCTCGGTCTCATCGAAATCCAAAATTTATCTTTTAAGGCCAAGTTGTTTTAAAGTTCAAAACAATTCAATTCTATTATCTATATACACACAGATAGATAATTAACATATCAAAATAGATAATCAACATTATCATCACAAGCAGATAATCCACATTATCATTATAAACAGATAATCCATATTATCATCACAATGCAACCAAAGTATCCATATCACACAGCATTACTTATCTCATATCTGAGATCTCAAACCATTCAAAGCAAACAACATCATCCATTCATACATAAGAGAGGATTAATAATCACACTATAATTAATTTAAAATAAATTAAATTAATTACTTTATCTCAAATTAATTTAAAGTAAATTAAATTAATTCCTTCATCATTACAAAACTTGCTTACATAACCATTAATTAATTACAAATCAATTAATTAATTATCTTCTAATTTCCATCTTAATTAATCACCTTTCATTAGCTATCCTTTAATTACATTCAAGTAATTAGCCTTTAATTAATTTTCACAAATTAATTATTCTTAACCACTTCTAGTAATTAACCTTTAATTACTTCATTAATTAATATACTATAATTAATTACATTAATCCTTAATTAATTACATTAATTAATTATTAATTAATTAATTATTCTTAATCACTTATCATTTATTAATTAATCTTAATTAATCAACCCTTAATTATATTAATTAATGATCCGTAATTACTTTTTAATTATTTACTTTATTTAAATTAATTACATTAAGTAATTAATATTTAATTAAACCACAATTATTAATCATTCTTGATTAATCACATTCAGTAATTAACTACCCTTAATTACTTTATCAAATAAATTAATTATTCCTAATTAATTATCCTTAATTAATCCCTCTATTAATTACATAAAGTAATTTAACCTCAAATTACTTCCATTATTAAATCATCTTCAATTAATTACATCTAGTAATTATCATTAGTTACTTTAGTAAGTAATTATACTATCATTAATTACATTAAACAATTACACTTATCAAATCATCCAGTGATTATCTTAAATTAATTAAACTTAATTAATTAACTTAAACTAATCACGTTAAACTCAATTAATTACATTAAGTAATTAATTCCTTAATTACTTCCCTTAAGTAATTATACTTAAATAATTCCATAAATGATTATCATACATTAATTAATCAAATTAATTATTAAAATTAATCACATTAATTATTAGATAATATTAAGTTAATGACCTTCATTAACTATTAACAATTCTTTAATTACTTTCTTAAGTAATTAAACTTACATTAATCATTATTAATTACAATTTAATTAATCTTTAATAATCCATTAATTAATCTCTAAGTATTTAATTAATTAAGTGTTAACAGTAACTTAATTAATCCTTAATTTCTTCATTAATTAATTCTTAATCATCAATTAATATTCTAATTAATAATCCTTGATTACAAATTAATTATTCCTTAATTAATTAACTTAAACCTTAATTAATTAATTTAAACCCTTAATTACTTATTTAATTAATCCAAACCATTAACTAATTAAATAAATTAATTATCCATTTTAATAAACTTAATAATTTAATAAATTAGAAATATTTAAATCTTTATTAACTTTAAGATAAACACCAATCTTATTAATGATTAAATTATCATTATCAAAGCATCTAAAAAAATTGCTTTCAAATTTATTTTTAAACTTCATTTTAAATTTAAGCTTTAAAATGAATACAAAGTTAACTTAAACAAAGTTTAAACCAATTTAAAAAAACTTTTAAATCCTATGTTGAAGAAATACTTATCTTATAAAAGAAATTTAAAAGAATTTAAAACAAATCCATTTTTAAATTCAAACTATTTATATTGTACTTTAAACACTTTAAAGTTGTTTAAAACATTTAAATTTTAAAACTTATTAATCTCCAAACCAAGATACAAACTAAATTTGAATTTAGACTTAAAACTTTGATTTAAACTTTGTTTAAATCCTTAGTTTACATTAAAAATTCATTTTTAAACATTAAAAGGGCTGACAGGTTTTAAAACCTGTAAACATACCTCACTCCTGTTTTACTCGAGTCCTTACTCGAGTAAAAACCCTAAAATCTCGAATCCAACTCCGAGACACACAACCACCAAAAGCCCTGGCACAAAACAAGGCTATGCACATGCACCAACAAGCAACCAACTCCGATCATCAACGATGATCCCCTCAAGTCAACGATCACTCTCACACCTAAATACGAACTTCAGATCAACGATACATACTCGAAATCGAATTCGAGTGCTCAACTTCAAAACTAGAACCAAATTAACAGAGCTTGGAACCTCCTCCTCAAAACCTGAAAACCGCCTCGCATTCAAATCTTCGATCATCAGAGCATCCTGGCTTCCGGCCACAACTTCGCCCTTACCCATGCTACCATCTCCTAGAATCTGGTGGAGCTCGGTCCAACAGAGGTGCCGCGAAGAATAAAGTTCAGATCAACCCCAAAACTAAGTTTACAAACAAAAACGATTGATCACCGCCGCTACAGTGCCTAGAACCCCGACCTGACATTTTTCCCCCAATCTCTGGTCATTCCTCCATTCCCAGTGAAGACCATGACATCCCAGACCACAGAGATCATCAGCAGTTTCTAAAAATATCATTTCTATTATAACCCAAACTGCTCCTTTAATCTAATATTAAAAATTGAAATTTCATTCCTAAAATGATTTAGTTTGTGGTTTCAGATTTTATACCTGAATTAATGATTTAGGATGTTTCAATTTTATCATCACTTTAAACTTACCTATTCAACCAGGTTTACAAATGAATTTCGAATTTATTTTAACATAAATAAAATTTTAAAACTTACTTCATGATGAAACAAACAAGTTTTATTTGCATCCTAAGTCCTCACAAAGATTGATTCAAGAAATAATCGATTTTGATAAAAATCTTAGCTTTTTAAAACTAAGATCGGGCAAAAACATATACAACAACAATCATACATCAATACAAACATATATACGCAGGAATTTCATATATGTCCACACAATTCATTTTTCATCTCAGAAATTGCATGCAACCGGATTTCATATACCTAATTTTTTTTAAAGGTATTGTTACTCACCTGTTAAAATTGATGAACAGAGCATCCCCATTTTGAAACAGTTTTGAAAAGCCTTTGAATACCTTGAAAACTGAAATGCCCTTTGATCTTTAAAAACTTTTAAACTTGAATGCTTGATTTGAATTGAAAACTGGAATGTCTGCTTTGAAAATGCAGTTGTATGCTTCTAGATTTAAAAGAAAATGTAGGCTTGAGCAGATTTGCTTTGAACTCAGATTTGTATGCAGAAAACAATCTCTAGATTGCATTTTGAAATGAATTACAGGGATTTTGCTTACTTTGATTTGGAAAGTGATTTACAAGGTAGAAAATAGTTACAGATTTTGGTTTTGAAGAGTTGTTCTCAGATTTGTGTTACTTAGCTTTTGATTTTAGAAAGGAAAAAAAATGGAAGCGAAGAAGATTTGTTAATATATAGGCTGAAATTAAACATTAAAAAAAACCAAAATAAATGACACTTGTCCTATATTGTGACATTTGTCATTTTGAATACACTTATCACTTAACACATGTCTTTTAATTAATTAGTATTTAGTTAAATGTTAATATAAGTTTAATGTAAACTTATGCTTAATTAATTAGTTAATATGTACATATTTATATGTATAGATAATTTTAAAAAAAAACAATTATATTCATAAATAAAAGTTTATACAAATATTTTAAAATCCAAAAAAATTTAAAATCTATATTTTTTAATTTTAAAACTTGAAATTCAAATTCAAAATAAATTCAAAAATTTAATTTAGAAATCAAATTATATATATACACATATAACTACATAATTCAATTTGAAATAATAATTCTATTTTTAATTAAATCTATTTGTAAAAACAACACATTATTATTGTTTAAAGATAACTCATTTATCAAATTTTAAATAATTTATAAAAGAAATTATCTTAGTATTAATAAATTATTTATTTTATCAAGCTACATTTAAAAAGCAAATAAAACAAACCTTTTTTGTTAATTAATTTCTATTTTAAACCTAAGCTAAAATAAATTTTAAACAACTAACATTTCCTTAAGTATTTAAAAACCATATAGTTATTTATTTATAGCTTGAAAAAAGCATATTATCAAATAAATCATATTTTCCAAATTACTAAAATATTAAAATTTGAAAACAAGATTTTATTTATTAAGTTCAAACCAAAGAAAACCAAAGATTTCTATTTACAATGTATACAAATATATATATATACACAGACAAATTATAAATAGAAAATATTTTATTAACTTTTTAAAAAATAAATTCACTAATTTAAATATTTATCAAAAGAAGATTATTAAATAAATTCAAATTTTATTAACACAAATTATCAAATCAATTTAAATTTTATACAGATTATTAAATTGATATTGCCAAAAATTCCGGGTCATCACATTCCTCATCCCTTAAAAGAATTTCATCCCCAAAATTTAAAAGAAAAGGTAATTTAATAATCTCATTAAATATTTTAATTTTAAATCATAAGCATATATTAATCATATGCTAACAACCATAGCAACCAATTTATCCAATCAAACAATCCAACTATCCAGACAAAATTCTGGATAGAACTTCCTAGAGTTTCCCAAGTATAAATACTGGGATACTCGCTCTATAGAATCCAAACAATCAATACTAAGCTGCAGAGCTCCTACTCATCTATATCTACAACTGAACAAGATTTCAAACTACAGACGAGTCTGTCTCAATAACCACATCCTCCTGAACTGCTGGTTCCAAAACTAGAGATAGATCATACACGTACTCCCTCAGAGATACGTGAAACACATTGAATCCCAGTTATCCAAACTGGCAATTCAATCCAGAAAACCAAACACTTATCCTCACAAGCATACAGAAAAGATCCAAAATATATCGGAGCTAGCTTCCTAGCCTTACCAAAACTTTATAGCTCCCTTTGATCGGAGAAAACTTATCCAAAATCAAATCCCCGACTCCTGAATCCAAATTCCTTCGATTCTTATCCACAAAATTTTTCTGATGATCCTGGGCTGCCTACATCCTTCCTGATCAGCTCAACCTTCGCTGATGCTTCTCGAAACAAACTGGACCAAAAAAAACCCATCACAATGATCCTCTCACGATTAACCAAAATCAAGAACAAACCTCTACTCCTCAAATATCAGAAAACAAATCTTATTCCTCTAATCCGGAAAAGACAAGACAGATACACCTGCATCCGCTGCACAACTCTGACCTGGAGTAGAAGAAAATGCTGATGAAGAACACGATCACAAGCTGGACAACACATCCCTAAAATATGGTTCAACAGACATAAAGAAAACTCAGAAATTCCACCAATTGTGAGCTGCTTCACCAACTCTATCTCTAGGAACCATCCATCTGCTAAGCTGAACCACCGGTATCACTTCTGGAATCCTAGTCGATTGAAAACTCAATATCCAAATGTGGACAAACCTATAACTTTCCTGAAGACATCCGAAAAATTTCAGATAACCCAAGAGAACACTCAAACTATCGCAAGTCACTTTTGTGATCCTTCCAGCCTAATTCCAAAGAAAATTTTCTCTCTTTACCAATCAGAATAGCTTACGCTTATCTATCCAATCCATCGATGAAATGGATACACTCTGCTGCTTCTGAACACCACCATTAGAAAACTGCTAAGCCAGAAGACTTCCTTGCTGGCACACAGAATACTCTGAGCTGTATTGCTGACCCAGATGCCAAAGAATTCCTATCCAGAAGCTCCTCGAGAAACTCGGGCCTCAATCCAAACAGAAACACCTTGCTGAACTCAGCCACATCACCGATGCAGACATACTTCCTTAAATTTGTTCCAAAGAAACATCTTCAGAAACATCCATAGTCACTGCATCTCATCACGCAGCTACTACTTCATGAGGTTGCCAAGATACCAAAACTTGCTTCTGCACATCCGATAGATCCAAACTCTAACTCATCCAAACTTGCACTTCAAAAATGAACTCCGAACCATTAAAAGGTTTCATTCAGAGGTCTATGAAATCCTTACACCACTGCAAAGCTCACTCGAGACGGTATTAGGTCTACAGTCTCCACAGATACACTCCCAACGTGAAATATTCAAACTCCAACCATCGGTAGTCAGGTTACACACACCACTACCCTATCCACCTTTATAAATTATATTGGAAAACCCAAATAGGTAACCCAACGAATAGGTAGAAATAATATATAAGTATATAAAAATATAAGTATTCTCTCTCAAAAAGAAACTACTCCAAAGCCTAGGTATTCACTTAACCTAGCACTCTGATACCACTATAACGACCCGCCATTCTCTCTACAGAATGACACATCATTAATAAGAAAGAAAGGGATAGAAAAGAGAAAGAAAGAGAAGAAGAAAGAAACAACATCAGAATCTCAACAGCGGAACGAATAAATTGTATTAATAACATAAGATACTACATAGTATACAACATCAATCAGAGTTACACAGATAATACATCCCATACTAGACAGTTATAAACACCTGTCTAGTTATTACAACTCAATACAATACAGAGATACCAACACCGTGGAATAATATAAATATCTACAATGCCGAAGCCTCCTGCTCCATCCTCGACTATTCATCAAAGCTAACCTGAATCCCTTGGCTACTCGTAAAAATTTGCGTACCCAAGAATTTAAGAAAAACAGAATAAACTACGGGTCAGACATGGGTCTGGTGTGAGTAACAGGTTAAGGTTGCTTAACTTTAAAAACCTTTGAAAACAAAAAGTATCACGCAAGACTTCCCACACATAAACATGGTAAGTTTTTACCTTACGCTAACCAAAACATTTGATAGTATATTCGGTGATATTATAATAGGTCTAGGGTTTTCAAATAAATAAGAATGGCTGAAATTGTTACATGATTAAATTCCAGCTACTAGCGACAAAAGTAGGTAATACAATCAAAACTGTAAGGGCACTTAGGAAGAATGGTTCCACCAATGGTAGGGCTACTAGGGTACCGCCCGTCATAGTACGGGGCCTAGATCACCGTATCGAGGATTACTCCCAATCCCCTATAATACAAGTCCGGAACCATCCCTTAATGGACAATCCCAAACAAGACAATCCCGACAGTTGTCGCGAATCAACCGCCCCACACAGCCGAATATAAAAGGACTTCTAGACAGGGAAAAATCTCGTCCTACTTGGGCATGACCCACTTAACCTTGTGCACCTCCCATGTTTTTGCCATTCCCATTTGATGAGGCTTGAGGCTACGATTACCTTTGGAAAACACATCTTTTAGAACGCTCATCGTCCACCTGACGATGTTCCGAAAGCATTCAATCCATACAAGTTCGTTCCGGGTTCGAACGATATCGAAGGCATTATCTCGTTACACTCATTTTGGAATCACTCTCAGAGTTATTGACGATAACACTTGCACTCTGAATCTTCATCTCGAATCTGAAAGTACTACCCCATTAAACTCGTATTGGAATCACCCTTAGAGTTTTAATGACGAATGGTCCTTACACCTCGAGTCTTCACTCTTCACTTGAGATTCACGACCTATCGTTAATTTGGATCGATGTAGTTTTAAGATATCCAAATCTAGAAACCCGATCCCGGTCTCATCGAAACCCAAAACATATCTTTTAAGGCCAAGTTATTTTAAAGTTTAAAACAATTGTATTCTATTATTTATATACACACAGATAAATCAACATTATCATCACAAACAGATAATCCACATTATCATTATAAATAGATAGTCCATATTATCATCACAATGTAACCAAAGTATCCATATCACACAGCATTACTTATCTCATATCTGAGATCTCAAACCATTCAAAGCAAACAACATCATCCATTCATACATAAGCAAGGATTAATAATCACACTATAATTAATTTAAAATGAATTAAATTAATTATTTCATCTCTAATTAATTTAAAGTAAATTAAATTAATTACTTCATCATTATAAAACTTGCTTACATAACCATTAATTAATTACAAATCAATTAATTAATTATCTTCTAATTTCCATCTTAATTAATCACCGTTGATTAACTATCCTTTAATTACATTTGAGTAATTAGCCTTTAATTAATTTTCACAAATTAATTATTCTTAACCACTTATAGTAATTAACCTTTAATAACTTCATTAACTAATTAACTATAATTAATTACATAAATCCTTAATTAATTATATTAATTAATTACTGTTAATCACTTATCATTTATTAATTAATCTTAATTAATCAACCCTTAATTAATTATATTAATTAACAGTCCCTAAGTACTTTTTGATTATTTGCTCTATTTAAATTAACTACATTAAGTAATTAATCTTTAATAAACAACAATTATTAATCACTCTTGATTAATCACATTCAGTAATTAACTACCCTTAATTACTTTATCAAATGAATTAATTATTCCTAATTAATTATCCTTAATTAATCCCTTGATTAATTACATAAACTAATTTAAACTCAAATTACATCCATTATTAAATCATGTTCAATTAATTACGTCCAGTAATTATCATTAATTACTTCACTAAGTAAGTATACTATCATTAATTACATTAAGTAATTACACTTATCAAATCATCCAGTGATTATCTTAAATTAATTAAACTTAATTAATTAACTTAAACTAATCACATTAAACTCAATTAGTTACATTGAGTAATTAATTCCTTAATTACTTCCCTTGAGTAATTATACTTAAATAATTCCACAAATGATTATCATACATTAATTAATCTAATTAATTATTAAAATTAATCACATTAAATAATTATTAAATAATCCTAAGTTAATGACCTTTATTAACTATTAAAAATTCTTTAATTACTTTCTTAAGTAATTAAACTTTCATTAATCATTACTAATTACAATTTAATTAATCTTTAATAATCCATTAATTAATCTCTAATTAATTAAGTGTTAACTATAACTTAATTAATCCTTAATTACTTCATTAATTAATTCTTCATTAGTTAATATTATAATTGATAATCCTTAATCACAAATAAATTATTCCTTAATTAATTAACTTAAAACTTAATTAATTAATTTAAAACCTTAATTACTTATTTAATTAATCCAAATCATTAATTAATTAAATAAATTAATTATCCATTTTAATTAACTTAATAATTTAGTAAATGACAAAACATTTAAATCATATTAACTTTAAGATGATTAAATTATCGTTATCAAAGCATCTAAAAAGAATTTGCTTTCAAATTTATTTTTAAACTTCATTTTAAATTTAAGCTCTAAAATGAATACAATTCCAACTTAAACAAAGTTTAAACCAATTTAAAAAAAACTTTTAAATCCTATGTCGAAGAAATACTTATCTTATAAAAGAAATTTAAAAGAAGTTAAACCAAATCCATTTTTAAATTCAAACTATTTAAATTATACTTTAGACACTTTAAAGTTGTTTAAAACATTTAAATTTTAAAATTATTAATCTCCAAATCAAGATACAAACTAAATTTGAATTTATACTTTAAAATTTGATCTAAACTTTGTTTAAATCCTCAGTTTACACTAAAAATTCATTTTTAAAAATTAAAAGGGCTGACGGTTTTAAAACCTGTAAACATACCTCACTCCTACTTTACTCGAGACCTTACTCGACATACAACCACCAAAAGCCCTGGTACAAAATAAGGCTGTGCACATGCACCAACGACGCAGTCAATTCCGATCATCAACGATGATCCCCTAAACTCAGCGATCACTCTCACACCTTAATACGAACTTCAGATCAACGATATATACTCGAAATCGAATTCGAGTGCTCAACTTCAAAACTGGTACCAAATTAACAGAGTTTGGAACCTCCTCCTCAAAACCTGAAAACCGCCTCGCATTCAAATCTCCGACCATTAGAGCATCCTGGCTTCCGGCCACAACTTCGTTGTCACCCATGCTACCATCTCCCAGAATCTGGTGGAGCACGGTCCACCAGAGGCGCCGCGAAGAATGAAGTTCAAATCAACCACAAAACTAGGTTTACAAAAAAAAAACGATTGATCACCGCCGCTACAGCGCCTAGAACCCCTACCTGACATTTTCCCCCCAATCTCTGGTCATTCCTCTACCCCCAGTGAAGACCACGACTTCCCAAACCACAGAGATCATCAGAAGTTTGTAAAAAAATCATTTCTAATAAAACCGAAACCGCTCCTTTAATCTAATATTAAAAATTGAAATTTCATTCCTAAAAATCATGATTTAGTTTGTGGTTTCGGATTTTATACCTGAATTAATGATTTAGGATGTTTCAATTTTATCATCACTTTAAACTTACCTGTTCAACCAGGTTTACAGATGAAATTCAAATTTATTTTAACATAAATAAAATTTAAAAACTTACTTCAGGATGAAACAAACAAGTTTTATTTGCATCCTAAGTCCTAACAAAGATTGATTCAAGAGATAATGGATTTTGATAAAAATCATAGCTTTTAAAAACTAAAATCGGGAAGAAACATATACAATAGCAATCATACGTCAATACAAACATATATACACGGGAATTTCATATATATCCACACAATTCATTTTTCATCTCATAAATTGCATGCCACCAGATTTCATATACCTAAATTTTTTTAAAGGTAATGTTACTCACCTGTTTAAAATTGATGAACAGAGCATCCCTATTTTGAAACAGTTTTGAAAAGCCTTTGAATACCTATAAAACTGAAATGCCCTTTGATCTTTAAAAACTTTTAAACTTGAATGCTTGATTTGAATTGAAAACTGGAATGTCTGCTAGGAAAATGCAGTTACATGCTTCCAGATTTAAAAGAAAATGTAGGCTTGAACAGATTTGCTTTGAACTCAGATTTGTATGCAGAAAACAATCTCCAGATTGCATTTTGAAACGAATTACAGCGATTTTGCTTACTTTGATTTGGAAAGTGATTTACAGGGTTGAAGATAGTTACAGATTTTGGTTTTGAAGAGTTGTTCTCGATTTGTGTTACTTAGCTTTTGATTTTAGAAAAGGAAAAAAATGGAAGGGAAGAAGATTTGTTAATATATAAGCTGGAATTAAACTTTATAAAAAAACCAAATTAAATGTCACTTGTCCTATATTGTAACATTTGTCATTTTAAATACACTTATCACTTAACACATGTCTTTTAATTAATTAGTATTTAGTTAAATGTTAATATAAGATTAATGTAAACTTATGCTTAATTAATTAGTTAATATGTACTTATTTATATGCATAGATAATTTAAAAAAAACAATTATATTCATAAATAAAAGTTTATATAAATATTTTAAAATCCAAAACAATTTAGAATCTATACTTTGAATTTTAAAAAATTTAATTCAGATTCAAAATAAATTCAAAAATTCAATTTGGAAATCAAGTTATATATATACATAATTCAATTTGAAATAACAATTTTATTTTATTAAAATTTATTTGTAGAAACAACACATTATTATTATTGTTTAAAGATAACTCAATTATCAAATTTTAAATAATTTACAAAAGTAATTATCTTAGTATTAATAATTACTTATTTTATCAAGCTATATTTAAAAAGAAAATGAAACAAACCTTTTTGTTAATTAATTTCTATTTTAAACTTAAGCTAAAATAAATTTTAAACAATTAACATTTCCTGAAGTATTTAAAAACCATATAGTTATTTATTAATAGCTTGAAAAAGCTTATTATCAAATAAATCATAATTTCCAAATTACTAAAATATTAGAATTTGAAAACAAGATTTTATTTATTAAGTTCAAACCAAAGAAAACCAAAGATTTCTATTTACAATATTTACAGATACACACACACATATTATAAATAGCAAATATTTTATTAACTTTTTAAAAGATAAATTCACTAATTTAAATATTTATCAAAAGAAGATTATTAAATCAATTCAAATTTTATTAACACAAAATTATCAAATCAATTTAATTTTTATACTGATTATTAAATTGATATTGCCAAAATTTATGGGTCATCACAAAAAACATCATCTCAAGTACTAACAATCTCCTCCTTTTTGATGATGACAACATATGTTTATAAAATATACTTCTCCTTCATAATAACTCCCCCTAAAACTAATAACTCCTCCTTAATCTAAGCCTAACTACTCTAAACACTCTATTTTATATTCCTCCTCTTTTGTCATCAATAAAAAAATTATCCTAAACTAATATAACTCCCCCTTAGTCTTATACTAAAGTACCTATGAAAAATTATGATGGAGTGTGTGTGTATCTATATGTAATAACATGAGTTAATAATAAATACATGACAAATACGAAAGTTTAAACCTAATAAATATACTATGTTTCATATAATGTTATACAATCCATTCAAACCAAACCAATTCTAATTGTAACGACCCGCCTTTCATTCCATAGAAAGACGCATCATTAAGAAGAAAGAAAAGGATAGAAAAGAAAAAAGAAAGTAAAGAAAGAAACAGACAACATCAGAATCTCACAGCAGAACGAATAAATTATATTATATCACATAAAACTTTACATAGTATCATATACATCAGAGTTAAACAGCTAATACAACACAAACTAGACAGTTATAAAATCTATCTAGCAATTACAATTCAAGTATATCAGAGAAAACAGATACAACTCAAACACAGCGGAACCACTAAATATATCTACACGCTGAAGCCTCCTGCTCCATTATCTCCTCCAGAACTCGTCAGAGCAATCCTGAATCACTTGACTACTCATACGTAATATGAGTGCCCAAGAGTTTAATAAAACAGAATATAAACACTCAGGTCAGACAAGGGTCTGGTGTGAGTAAACGGGTTTAAAAGATGCTTAACTTTAGAAAATCCTTTGGAAACAAAAGGTATCACGTAAGACTTCCCACACATAAACATGGAAAAGTTTTTACCTTACGCTAACCAAAACGTTTGATAGGAAATCTAGTGATATTATGATAGTGTCTAGGGTTTTCAAATAAATAAGACATAGCCGAAATTGTTACATGATTAAATTCCAGCTACTAGCCACAAAAGTGGGTAATACAATCAAAACCATAGAGTCTCATAGGAAGAATGGGTTTCCGTCAATGGCAGCGCTACTGGGGTACCGCCTGTCACAGTACGTGGCCTAGATCACCATACCGAGGAGCCACCCTAACTCCCCTGCAACACAAAGCCGGGACCATTCCTTACTGAACAGTCCCAAACAAGACCACCCCGCTGATTGGCCGTCGCCAACTGCCACACAGCCGAATATAAAGGGATCTCTAGACAGGGGTAAATCTTGCTCTCCAGTGGGAGCTACCCACGAAGCCTTGCTGCACCTCCCCTGTTGTAGCCATTCCCGGTTGATGAGGCTTGAGGCTACGATTACCTTTATTGGACACATTAATCTTAGAATGCTCATCGTCCACCTGACGATGTTCTGAAAGCATTCAATCCATGCAAGTTCGTACCGGGTTCGAACGAAATCGAAGGCACTATCTCGTTGTACCCATTTTGGAATCACCCTCAGAGTCAACGACCATAGCCCTTGCACTCTAAATCACCATCTTGAGCCTATAAGTACTATTCCGTCAAACTCATTACGGAATCACCCACAGAGTTATACTGACGTATAGTTCTTACACCTCGAGTCTTCACTTGCTCCACTTGGATTAATGACCTAACGTTTAATTGGAATCGATGTGGTTTTCGGATATCCAAATATGGAAACCCGATCCCGGTCTCACCGAAATCAAACGCCATTTTAATGTCCAAGTTGTACTTAAGGGTTTTAATCAGTTAACTCATTTTATTATTATCTATTCCACACAGATAGATAAACTTCATATCACAATAGATGATCACATTCATATCACAAATAGATAATCATCACAACCAGATAATCCATCACACATCATCATACCTTAACCAAGCATCCATATCATACAAATATAACTCATCTCATTACCGAGATCGCAACCATTCAATCAATAATATCAATAAGCAATGATTCATTGACCATCAATTATAATTAATTTAAAAAGAATTAAATTAATTACTTCTATCTTTAATTACCACATTTAAATCCTGCTTAATATCCTTTAATTAATTAACCCAGTCAATTAATCACTTCTTAAGTATTCAACTTGATTAAACACATTTGATTAATCATTTACTAATTACAATAAGAAATTAGTCTTTAATTAATTTCAAAAATTAATTAAACTTAATCATAAGTAATTAACATTTAATTACTCATTTATTAACTAATTATAATATATTATATTTGTCCTTAATTAATTACAATTAATTAATCACTTATTTAATTATTACTTAATCAAGAAATCCTTAATTACGTCATTAATTATAATAATTAATGATTTCTAATTAATATTCAAATTAATTACTTAATTTAAAAATTAATTACTTTTACTAGTTATTAATCACCTTGATTAATATTAAATTCAGTAATTTACTGCCTTAGTTACTTATTAATATATTAATTCCCAATAATTAATTATCTTTATTAATTAATCCTTTATTAATTACAAAAGTAATTATCCAAATTACTTAACTAAAATAAATCACCTTTCACTAATTACATTCCAGTAATCATCATTATTACTTTTCTTAGTAATCCTGCTCCATTAATTACATTTAGTAATTGCCTCCATTAAATCATCAAATGATTTACTTAAATTAATTAAACTAAATTAATTAACTAAACAAACCACAATATCAAAATTAATTACAATAAGTAAATAATTCCTTAATTACTTTTATCAAGTAATTATATTTAAGAAATTACAATTGATTATATTCAATTTAATTAATCTAGTTAATTATCAAAATTAATTACATTAATTAATTATTTAATTATCCTTAGATAATTATCATTACTTATTAACAATAATTCCTTAAATTACTTCTTTAAGAAACTATTCTTGAATTAATCATCATTAATCATTTCTGGTTAAATTAATTCTAATTTTTCTTAATTATCTTAGTTTTTCCGAAAACAATTCATTTACTTATTAATGACTTTATTTAACATTCAAAAATGTATTTTAAATAATACCTTCCTAAATTAAATTCAAATTCATTTTAAAATTTAAAGATTTTCAAAATGTTTAACCGTTTAAACATTATCCAAAATTTAAATAAACTTATAATCCTTAAAATAAAATAAATGTTAAAGAACATTCATTACTTAAATATAAAAGAAAGGTTTAAAACAAAATTACTTAATTAAAGAAATCAAGCTTTGAAAATAAATTGATTTTTTTAACTTTCAAATTTAAGTAAACACTTCATATCTTTAATTTAAATATTAAAGGGAATAAATTCTTTCAAGTTTAAACCTTATTTGAAATCAAATTCATTTTTAAATCCTCTTAAAAGCATTTGAATCTGTTCATTATTTAAAAACCTACAAAACTGTTTTGAATCAAAAATCTGGTTTTTAAAGAAAACCTGAAACTATATTTAAACTTGACTCAAAACTAAATTTAAATCTTGTTTAAATTTTAAAATTTTAATTTTTAAAAACTTTGAATTCAAAATTTCATTTGAATTCAGTTTTAACTTACATTTGAGTCAAATTTCAGCTTTAAAATATGAATTTCATTCAAATTCAAAAAAAAACTTCAAAATGACAGGTTTTAAACCTATAGCACACTAACCCGAGAAACCACCAAAACTAATTCGAATTTCAAACCCACTTGCTTCGAGACAAAAGTATAAAAACTCGAGAAACACTTCGAGTAAAAATACCCTGCACAACCCCCAAATGTTCACCAGACTTCAAACATGTACGGTGCATATGCACCGTCACCTCGACGAACTCCAGCCACTCCAACCTACTGCTACAAGTCGTCGACCATCTCCTCACACGATCATGACCACCCAAAGCCTATATCAGCTTGAAATCAAAAATTAAGAAATCCACTACAACCTGGAAAACAACCCATCTGCATCATACCCAAACCTGTCAACATCACATAAACTCGCCTCCGACCATCGTCAACCCTTAGACTCCGGCAAACCTTCCCTCTATGTCTCCTCTGCAACTCCCCAAAACCTCAAATCACTCGAAGTACTACAGTAAACAAGAAGTTAAAAATAATCAACCCCTTTAAAAACTAGGGCTAGAACCTGGCAATCACTACTGCCATCGCCACCACCCACTGACAAAACTTCTGACCATTTTTCCCCTACCCCTCCATCTGTATTCTACCTCCAGGAAGACCCATAGCCACCAAAATCCATTAGAAATTCAAACAAACCCGAAAGGCCCAATTCTGTTCAAAACAGAAATACTCATTCCAACAGCTTATTTAAAAATGTAATGTTTGTTTTAAAATTCATGTTTTTAAACATGAATTTAGGTTACAAAACTGTTTTATTGATTTAAGCTGTTTGGTATTTGTTTTTATTTCAATGACGATTGGTTCTTGTAGTTTACAGAGGCAGCAGATTTTGATTTAATCTAAATTATAATTTATAAATCTCAACCTATACCAAATAAACATATTTTTGCTTACACAAAAATTTCTAACTGAAACAATTCAAGTGATAAGGAATTTTCTATTTAAGAATATCTTAGTTTACAAACAAATTAGATATGCAGCTACATGAAATCAACACATATATACATATTCATATATACACACACAGGACAGTCATTAATAATAAATCATCACACATACTTATTTCTTCCATTTCATATGCTCAGATATCTCAAGCTTTTGAGCATGTGAGGTTACTCATTTCATTTCATTTTTAAATAGAAAACAGAAATTTTTTGCCTAATCAGGTTTTGATTTCTGTGAATTAAAAAAAAATTAAGTTCTGTAAATTATGGTTGGCTCTGATTTTTAAAAGAAAAATCTATTTTTAAAATAAAGAAGCTTACTCACATCTTTATTGAAGATGCAGAAAATAATCCCAAAGATGCATCACGCATTCCAGGACCCTGTTTTGAAATGCATGCAGAAATCTGGCTTTGCAATTGCAAGTGGAAGTTGAACTCCAGTTTGATGTTGTAACTTTGCTTAATGAATTTACTTCCAGGTTTTTATTTCTGAAGTTGATTTTAGACTACATGCTACCCATCTTCATATGCTTAGATTTGAAGTTTGATTTTGCAGAATTTTGAGTAGATAGGTTTTGCAGATTTGAAGTTGAACTTGAAATTTGATGTGGAAGTTGCAGATTGAATTTTTTTTGTTTGAATTTGGGTTTTGGTTATTTTTTTTTACTAAGAATCTGATTTCTTTTGAAGATATTGTTTTAACAAAATGCATTGCGATATTTTCTTATCAATATGATTTAAAATAAAAAGTTTTAAAACAATGCCACTTGTTGTATTTAGTTTGTAATGTGTTTACAAGTGTCTACTCTTGTGTTAAGAGCTTAACACATATGCACTTTAATATGAAAAGAAAATTCTTAATTATAAATATATTTAAAAAAATTCCAAAACAATTTCTAATTTAATTTAGCATGTTTTAAACATTTATTAACATTAGCCTTTAAAATGATTACATGTTTACTTTTTTTATAAAATTACACACAATTTTAAATGTTTATTTGAATGTTTTCAAACTAATATTCTTTCAAAACTAATTTTCAAAAGAGAAGATTTTTAAAAGAAAAATAATTTTGAATTCATTTTATTCAGGAGTTTTAAATCAAAATACTATACTTAAATGTGAATGAATTAAATCTTATTTCAAAAGAAAAACAATTCTCAAAATAAAAAAAAATAAACTTTTATTATAAAACAAAACTTAAACTATATTTATTTTTATAAACAAAATAAATACTTACTTGTATTTCTTTGATAATGTAAGAAAGACTTTTAAATTTACCTTTGAAAAATTTTCAATGCCAATTTTAAATCAAATTAACCAATTTACAATTTATATATTTATATATATATAATTATTTTAAATATTATTATTAAATTTAAATTTAAATAAAAATAAAATCCTTTATTTACAATGTATAAACATTTATACATTATAAATAAAATATCTTTAAATCAACTTAGAAAGAAAATTTTATTATTTAAATATTTTCAACTTTTGAAAACTATAAGATTCTCAAATTAAATTATCATTATTATAAATTTTGAAAAGAATATCATTTGACAAATTAAATAATTATTAATCTTCAAAAGATAAATTCTGTTTGAATTAAATCATTAAATCAATATTTCACATTTTAAAATAATTATTAATGAAATTATTAAATAAATATTGCTTAAATTTACGGGACATCACATTCCTTCCCCCTTAAAATAATTTCGTCCCCGAAATTTAAAAGTAAAGGAAATGAAATAATCACATACAGATTTTAAAAATTTAAAATAGCAAACATATGCTATCAACCAAATACTAGCAACAATAGCAACCAATTCGAACAAACGATTCTAATTATCCAGACAAAATTCTGGATAAAAATTCCTAGAGTTTCCCAAGTACAAACACCGGGACACTCGCTCTACAGAATCTAAACTAGCTACACCACACAGATCTAGAGCTCCTATATATCTAAATTTATTAATCTAAATAGAGAACTAGACCACAGACAAGTAATGATCAACTTCCAAATCTCCCGGAATGTAACAACCCGCATATTTTTCGATTTTATATTTAAATATTTTATTTAAATATTTTATCGCTAATCGGATTTTGGTCCGAAAAGCTACTTTTTGCAAATGGTTAAATTAGGACTCGAGAACACTTTCATTGAGTTCGAAATGCCGTTTACAACTTTTTAAGTATAAACATTGATAGGTTTGGAGTTAGTGGAATTTCACTAACTTTTCCCGCTTTGGACTTTGGGTTAGCTTAGCCATTATAACTCAAGCCCAACCCCCTCCTTCTCTTCACTCTTCATAAATTCCTACCAACTCAAGCTTTTGCATTAATGGTGAGTGGAAAGAGAAATTAAAACTCCAAAAGCTAAGTCTTCATTGCTAATCCAACATCAACTCCAAAACTCAAGTGAAGACATTGATTCAAGCTAGTGGTTGATCCTTGCATAGCATTTCAAGCTTCATCTTCATCCATTTTAGTGAAAAGGTGAGATTTTTATCTCACACTCTTGCTTATAACTATCTTGGACTGTTGGGAATGGTTCCCTATCACTTTAACATGCACATTTGCACTTGGTTTGGATTGGATTGGCGAAAAACCCCACTTTTTAGTGTTTTTGGTGAATTTCCAGCCTTAGGTCGTTCTAGACCATTAGGTCGCTCGGGTTCGTGGCTTGCGCGCGTAGAAAAGTCGCCTGGACGTTAGGTCGTAGGTCGCTCGCGACTTAAGCCTTAAGCCGAAGGTCGTTCGCGAGTTAAGCCTTAGGTCGTTTGGCATTTTTAACGTTAGGTCGCTCGTGTGTTAAAACTTTAGGTCGCGCTGGCCTTAAGTTGTAGGTCGTCTCCGACCTAATATTGCCTCTGCTATTTCACTAGGTCACGCGGGCCTTAGGTCATAGGTCGTAGGTCGTGAGTCTCCTAGGTCGTAGGTCGCTCGGTCCTACTTCTGTCCCTAAGTCGCGTAACCCAATCACCTTTAGGTCGTTAGGCCTTTATGTCGTTAGGTCGTTACACGTATAACACGTTAAGTCGCGAATACCTTTAGGTCGTGAACCCCATTAGGTCGCAAACCTCTTTAGGTCGTCTGTCCCTTAAGCAGTTAGGTCGTTCGACCTGTGATGCCTTAGGTCGTTTGACCCGTGTTACGTTAGGTCGCGTAACCCCTTAGGTCGCTTGACCTTATTTCCTGTTAGGTCGCGTGACCTTGTTTTTCTTAGGTCGTGAACCTTGTTAGGTCACTCATCCTTAGATAGCGTACCTTCTTAGGTCGTGCACCCATTTAGGTCGTTAGACCTCATTTTTGTTTTAGGTCGTAGGCCGCTTGTCTTCACTATGTCATACCGTTTTGGACGGGGCGCTGCCCCCTGGACTCCCGTGACCTGACCGGGCAGGTCGAACCCCGTAGCAGGGGCGTTGCCCCCTGGACCCCCGTGACCTGACCGGGCAGGTCGAACCCCGTAGCAGGGGCGTTGCCCCCGCACTTCCATCTTAGGGAGTTGCCACCCCCCGGACCCCCCCTCCGTAGGGGATCTTATCTGAAAAACATTCAACAGAACTTGTTGAGCTGATTTCCTTGGATTTTTATCACATCTTCGAATGTGATCTTTGTGATTGATTGTTTCTACAATCGCTTCCGTGATTTGTCACTTTAAAATATAAAGGTTTCAACACTAGTAGTAAATATTAAAACTCTTTCAACAAAATGATTTCAACTCTATTTTTAATAACAAAGCTCTTTTCTTAACCCGTTTTCCAATCTATTAGTATATATACAAACTTTTACCTCACTCGGATGAGAAATCAAATTAAACGGCTTAGTAAAACAAGTGGTATGAAACGCTTGCCTTTGCTTCGTCGGTTAATTCTTGGACTTGTTCGATTGAACCTCTAGTGACAATTTTATTAGTGAAGATTTACAGTATGTTCGTAAATATTTAAGTTAAGCTAGTGGTTATGGGACATGAAACTAAACTATTATTTACTAACTTAGTGTAATTGACACTTCTCGTTGATCATGATGATCATTTTATGATTTAGACTAGCAATTGTGCGATGTCTCTTTGTTTGCAAGGTTAGACTAGACCTCATTGGTGTGATTCCGACTCACACATATCTCTTTGTCCACAAGGTTAGTCTAGACACCATTTCTGTGATTGCACTCACACATATCTTTTTGTTGCGAGGTTAGGCTAGACACCATTTGTGTGATTCCAACTCACACATACCTTTATGCTTTTTGGTTAGCCTAGACCTCATCTGGGTGATTCCGACTCACCCATATGGGGTAGCACCCCATGGTCTTCGGACCGTTATGTGATAGGCCTCTTTCCCTTTTTCTATGATTTCTGGATTTCTTGTGTTGATTTCTGGAATTTATGTCATTGACTTGTTATGAGTACAAGTTTAGGGTATGATGCCCTTTTTTGATCTTTGAGAAGATTCTTGTGATATTGATTTACCTCTTATTGATTGATCTTCTGTTGATCATCATTTGCATACTTATAGTAGTACGTCGGTATGGATATTTTATGTTTATGCCATATCTTTTATTTTATATCATGTCATCTGATATTTATAGCTAGGCTGATCTGTTTATTATTTTCCTAAATAATACTCGGGTCAGACCGAGATGTTACAGGTGCTTCTGCTTGACTTCTTCCCGGGATTTGCTACTCTGACTTTTGGCTAACTATTTAGATTAGATGTTTTTGTTGTGTACACTTGAGATATAGACTCATAGATGTATTCTCTTGTATAGCACGTGTTGCTATTCTTTTGTATTATTGTGGATCTTTTTGACCACTACTCTGATGTACACTTTCATGTGTTAGTTATATATTCATATCTTCTTCCGTCTGTGAATGGATGTCTCTGACTGATTGCGTTATGCTTATTTCTATGTTTGTTTTCGAAGATTATTTATAGCCACTATGTGATAGCTTTGAGTTTGTATCGGCATGTCAGACATCCTCCTTAAATGAAATGCATGCTATACTATCTGACATAACGGTGCTCGCACAAAGAAGTTACATGGATGGTCGCTCCTCAACAGCCTTATTCTCCGCGCTAGTTGACAGCACTACATCGTAGTGTTCTTGGCTAGTGTGGGTATAAAGGTTTGGCGTCACACAGAACTACTGATTCGAAAACCAATGGTAGATCATACACGTACTCCCTCAGAGATACGTGAAAAACATAACAAATTCCAGTCATCTGAACTGGCAATTCAATCCTGTGGATCAAACACTTAACTCTTAAGAGAATACAGAAAGGTCCAGTACTCTTATCCACAGATCTCTCCTATCGATCCTAGGCTGCCCTCAACTTCTAGGTCAATCAAAATCCACCATACAAACTCTACTACACAAATATCAGAAGACTCCAAACATACTACTCTATCCGGAAAATAAACAGATACAAAACAATCAAGTCTCCAGATCCGAAATGAATTTTCTGTAGAAATTTTCTGATCCAAGACAAAACTCAAATTCCCAAAGAATCGGGTGTTGCTTCTATTCTGAAATAGCTGCCACTATGCTTCCGCTGCACAACTCTGATTTGGGAATGCTGTTGATGAACACAAGTGCAAACTGGATCAACTCACTCCGGAAATATTTTTCATCAAATTCCATAAAATCTCAGTGACCTATTCGATTCAGTCACAAACACACAACAAAAATTCAACCAGAAAACTGAATCCAATAAATCCTGCCAACTTAAACAAATCTCATTCTCAAAGAATCTCCTACAATGTTGAACCACCGGTAAAGCTCCAAGAACGAAGATGAAACAGAACCCAAACTCTCAATGCGGATGCAAATCTTAACTCCTTCGAAGACATCCAGAAAATACCAAACCACTTCGATAATTCAAACATCCTCTAGAGATGCTTCAATCCAAACAAAGGTCACTCAGAGAACCTTCGAACCATCGCAAGTCACTTTTGCGATTCCATTTAGTTCAGATCCTAAGAAATCGTTCTCACTGCAAAATCAGAACAGCTAAAACCTTCTATCCAAAAGAAGAACTAGTGGTCTACCTCTTTACTACTAACATCACTCCCATCTGGGCTTCCAGAAGAAATGGACAAGCTCCACCATCTGCCCGGCCTACTGACAAAAGAATCACAGAGACTTCTGAACCATCGAAGAAACAGGTCACTCACTGCTGCTACTACTGCCAAAAACTTCGTTATCCAAAAGCTCATCGAATCACAAAGCTACACCAGCCTCTTCACAATAGAGCCTTCAAAAGACAGATATCCCTCAGGAAACTCGCTCCCAAACCAATCACAGAACACTCTGCCAAACCGAGTCTCTGTTGGGGGTGTTTCCATCGAGCCATTAAAAGGAGGGCACTGCCTAGCTAACGCGAGCCAAAGCATCACCGGTCCAAATGACATACTTCCCTCCTAGCCAAACCAACACACCTCCTACATACCACCGAACCAAACACACCTCTTACATACCACCGAACCATACTGTATCCAAACAATGCCGGTCCAACCCACTCCAAACAATGCCGAACCAGGCTCCATCCACTCACCACCGAACCAGCCACCTTCCCCTACGTAACTGAACCAAAGCATACCGAATCAACCACCACCGAGCCAACTGCCGCTCCAACCCTCGCCGAACCAACTCCACTTCCATATACAACCGAACCAGAACAACATACCACTCTCCACCGAACCAAGACGTTCCAGATCAACCTAGTCAGGCCAGATAGCATCAGCCCAGGCCCACCAGCAGCTATATACATTCAGGACCCTTGCCCCCAGCCTAACTCTATAAATAGAGGGGCAGGGGGTACAACAATGGCAGACAAGTTTGAGAGCTCAAGCACAGAAGGAACTCTCAAACAACTTTCATATACTTGTATACAAAGCTTTGTACTTGTAATCTGAAAGAAAAAGGGGAATAACATATAAAGTGGACGTAGGCACGTTCAGGCCGAACCACTATAAATCTGTGTGTCTTTTACAGTTTAGTCCATCTATTTCATATATTTGCATAAATCACCCAAACCATCCAGATCAACATATAATCAACTAAACCATACGACTAGGAGGTGTTTGCCCATTTTTTGTGCAAACATTTTTCGTGCTTTCACTGAGAACAGAGCTCGAAGCTTCAGCTTCTTCCACTTAATCCTTTTCCTGTCAGCATCGTTCATTTGGAAAACATGCCTCCCGGACAGAAGAAAGATACTAAAAACGGAAAGAACATTGCAACTAGCAGTATCCCAGATCCAGTAATCAGAGATCAGGACAATCGTCCAGTTCCAACAGCAAACGAAAATCAGGAAAATCTAACAGCCCCTGCTTAGGAACAACCAATTACAAGGACGGACCTGGACAGGGTTGTGGCTGAAGTAACTAACCGCTTCGCATCTCAACAAGAAGCCTTGGGTATGCTGAAGAATCCAATCGCAACACTGAATCATGGGGTGAGTCCCGGTCTGGAGGATCTGGGAGACGACAAAGGTCTTTCTTCTTCGAAAAGGCTAATAACCGAAACAACAATGGTAGGAGCCGAGCCCAGGCTCAGCCCGAATTCCGACCCGAGGAAACTCTTGGAGTCGAACCCAACAGGGGAGGTACCAGACATGGGTCGGATGTAGCTGAGCCTGCCATGCTATCTAACCATGGAAACACCAGTAGACGGGGCCGAGCTGGAGTCCAGCCCGAAGTTGGACCCGAGGAAGTGCTAAGAACAGAATCCAGCAGGGGAAGATCAAGGTAAGGGCCAACTGTGGCTGACCCCAGCATGACCCCGGAAGACCAGAGGCAGCCATTGGAGAATGTCAGGAGTGATAAACAATACCCTCCTTACAGGTCATCTGGACGAAATCAATCCCGCAGGGAAGAACCAAACTCATTTTTATCTGCTCCAAGTTCCGATGAAAGGATGACACAATTGTTCAGAGAGCGCGTCCAACGGGAGCAAAGGGATCGGGGGGATAGGTGCTAGGGTAACCAGCCCCTTCACCCGTAATATCGAAACTGCCATCACCCCCCGGGAATGGAAAATGCCAACGATGGAACCTTACAAGGGAACTTCTGACCCCATCGTACACTTATAGAGATACACCCAGCATATGCTCATGAGCGGAGCAACGGAGGGAGTATTGTGTAAATGCTTCCCACTTTTCTTGGAAGATCTAGCTACCTCCTGCTTCTGCCACCTACCACAAGGGTCCATCAGCTCATGGGAAATGTTGAAAAAAAAGTTCATCAGCCAGTTCCGCATTCATGTGGAACAACCCAAGGACGCTTATTCCTTATCTAATATCAAGTAGAAACCCGAAGAGACAGTGCAACAATATCTCACCCGATTCAACGCTGCAGCGGCCGCAGTCCAAGATGCCGACGAGAAACTTATCCTAACGGCTCTCTGCAGTGGTGTACATCCGGATACTAAATTTGCTAGAAGACTAACCAAGGAAAAGCCAGCTACTTTACCTGATTTCTTCCATGAAGCTGGAAAGTATATGAGACTTGAAGACGCTGCCACTGAGAGGCAGTCGGGGCAACAGGCTAAGACAGCTACAGACAGGGTTCCCGCTGCAGCAAAGGATGTTCGGAGAAATGACTCTAGAGACAATGTTGGGGGCAAGAAGGGAGAAAAGCACTTATATCGACCTGGACCAAGATTTGACACTTACACTCCTTTGAATGAAACGATCGAAAACATCTTCCTAGCCACTCAAGACGAAATTAAATACAAGCGCCCCCCGCAGAAGAAGGAGTCAGATAACGCACTCAAGTCTGGAAAGTTCTGCCGCTTCCACGAATCCCATGGACATGACACCAATGAGTGCCACCATCTCCGGGACTTGATTAAAGAACACATCAGAAGGAAGAGACTGGAACGCTATGTAAAAAGCCAGAACAGGACTTCGACTCCTGCCAATGAGAATCCTGGGCTACCCCTCCCAGAAGCAGGCGGAGGAAATCGCAACACCAGCGGCTCTAGTCAAGAGAAGATAGTGGTCCATACCGTATCAGGAGGACCACACATCGCCGACAGAAGCTGGGCGGAGATGGAAAGATACGGTAAGTCACTTAGAAACGATGAAGGCTACGTTAACTCTGTTATGGAAGAACGCCACCCGAAACGGAAAGAGAATGACGACATCAAATTCAGTAGGCGTGATCAGAGGGAAGACAGTACCCACACATGGATCCTATGGTCATCTCTGTCTGGTTCGGTCCAGCCAAAGTTTTCCGAATTTTAATAGACACAGGAAGCTCGGTAAATATCCTATTCAAGCATGCTTTCGACAAAATGAGACTGTCAATGAAGGATGTGTCTCCCTGCAACAAACCACTACATGGTTTCACTGGAGATGCGAAGATGCCCCTCGAGCAACTGGACCTTTTTGTTGAAATAGGAAGTCATCCCCGCTCCGTTGTGCGAAAACAAACGTTTGTACTAATAGAGAACCACTCGGCCTACAACGCCTTTTTGGGAAGACCAGCCTTGTCTGACTTCCAAATTGTCCTGGCCCCATGGTGCCTGAAGATGAAATTTCCAACAGATAATGGAATAGGAGAAATAGAGGGAGATCAAGACGCCGCTCGAGACTGCTATGTAACTGAACTTCGCAATAACCGCAGAAAAGATAAGGGGAAAAATGCGGAGACTACTCTATGCATGAAAAGCTTGGAAGCATAGCAACTAAAGAAAGCCCCTCCTCTTTGATATACCAGTAACCCTTTCAATGAATTAGACCCCAGGGACAAAGAGGAGGAGGCCACCGCCGAGCCTGCAGAGGCTATGGAATTCGTAGCTGTAGACAAACATGACTCAAGTAGACTATTGAAAATCGGATCTCAACTAAAAGGAGAATTAAAGGATCAACTCATTGATTTTCTTCGCCACAACATGGATGTATTTGCATGGACGCACGCTGACATGACAGGAATCTCCCCAGACGTAGCATGCCACGTGCTGAATATCGATCCCACCAAGGTGCCAGTAAAGCGGAAAAAGAGAAGCATGGGAGCAGAACGATCAGCAGCCCTCGAGGAAGAAGTAAAGAACCTACTTGCCAATAACTTCATACGAGAAGCCATCTACCCAGAATGGATCGCCAACCCGGTACTGGTAAAGCAGGCTAATGGGAAGTGGCGAACATGCATCGACTTCTCCAACTTAAATGACGCGTGTCCGAAGGACTGCTTCCCACTCCTCCGAATCGATCAGCTCGTGGACAGCACCGCCGGACACGAACTCTTATCTTTTATGGACGCATACTCAGGATATAACTAGATCCCTATGCACGCCCCCGATCAAGACCATACTAGTTTCATCACTGACCGGGGATTGTACTGCTACAGGGTAATGCCATTTGGACTTAAAAACGCCGGAGCTACTTATCAGCGCCTCGTCAACAAGATGTTTGCGGAACTAATGGGACGAACTATGGAGGTTTATGTGGATGACATGCTGGTAAAATCGAGGAAAGCCAACGATCATATAAACCACCTGGATGAGATGTTTCAAGTACTTCGCCAATATGGAATGAAGCTGAACCCTCTAAAGTGCTCCTTCGGAGTATCGTCGAGAAAGTTCTTGGGATTCATCGTCCATGCAAGGGGGATTGAAGCAAACCCCGAACAAGTTCGGGCTTTGCAAGATATCAAGATACCATCCACCCGAAGAGAGATACAAAGCCTAAACGGGAAAGTGGCCGCCCTAAGCAGGTTCATCTCTAAAGCAACCGACAAATGCATCCCTTTCTTTGAAGCTCTAAAGAAAGACAAAGGAAAGTTCGAATGGACTGACGAATGCTCGACAGCCTTCCTTAACTTAATCGAACACCTCCAGAGACCACCAGTACTCTCAACTCCGAATGAAGGTGAGGAACTATACCTATACCTTGTTGTATCGTCCCATGCTTTAAGCGCTGCTTTGGTGAGAGAAGACGACCGCGCGCAGCGGCCCGTATACTTTGTAAGCAAGAGATTTACAGGGGCAGAAGCCAGATACCCTAAACTTGAAAAGCTAGCATACTGTTTGCTAATCACGTCACGGAAACTGCGACACTATTTCCAATCTCATTCCATCAGATTTTTAACCGATCAACCGTTAAGGCAAGTACTCCATCGCCCCGACACTTCTGGGCGACTACTTAAGTGGTGCATTGAACTGAGTCAATACGATATCACCTATCATCCTCGCACCGCTATCAAGGGGAAAGCCATAGCTGATTTCATTGCCGAATTCACTACTAATGAAGGTAAGGAGCAATCTAAAATAGCAGAAGAAATCAAGTGGAATCTCTTCGTAGATGGAGCATCAAATGAACAAGGCTCGGGGGCAGGTGTTGTGATAATCACCCCCAGGGGAAGGAAGCTGCACTACGCCCTAAGGATGGAATTCGCTGCCACCAACAATGACGTAGAATACGAAGCAGTGATAGCCGGATTAGAACTTGCCCTGGAGATTGAAGTCGGTTCTTTATGTCTCCATAGTGATTCTCAACTTATTGTAAATCAAATACTGGGAGAATTCCAGACTCGAGCAGAACAACTCACAGCATATCTAAAGAAGACCAAGCTGCTGCTCAATCAGTTGGATCACTATTTAATCAAACACATTCTTTGAGAAGAGAATCAGGAAGCCGACGAACTGGCAAAGCAAGCTAGCATGAAGGACGGCGCCGCTTCCCGAACATTAACCATCTCACAACAACTAGCCCCGAGTTACGAGACAATGAGTATGATAACTGCAATCGAAGAGGAAACTTGGACGACTCCTATCCTGAAATATTTACAAGATGGCACACTGCCCGACGAGCGTAACGAAGCTAAGAAAATCTTACGGAAGGCTTCCCGCTACACATTACAAGAAGGCATCCTCTATCGGCGCGGCTTCTCTAATCCCTTATTAAGGTGTATCGCTGGAAGGGAAGCCAGGGAAGTCTTGTCCAACATCCATCAAGGAAGTTGCGGAGATCACGCTGGAGAGCAGACTCTAGCCAAGAAAACACTCCGATACGGGTATTATTGGCCCACTTTAAACAAAGACGCCTTGGACTTCGTCAAGAAATGCAACAAATGTCAGAAATTTGCTAAGATTCCTCGACTGCCCGCAAATGAGATTACTCAAATGACCAGCCCTTGGCCCTTTGCAATATGGGGAATTGACTTGATTGGCGAACTGCCAATGGGCCGATGCGGAGCCAAATATGCCATAGTGGCAGTTGACTATTTCACCAAATGGGTGGAAGCGGAGCCTCTAAATAAAATATCTTCGACAAAAGTTATTAACTTCTTGATCAAAAATGTTTTATGCAGGTACGGGGTTCCACTCAAAATCATATCAGACAATGGGCTTCAATTTGACAGCGAGGAATTCACCGACTGGTGCCAAGAGCACGGAATCCACAAAAGCTTCTCATATGTGGATTATCCCCAGGCAAACGGACAAGTCGAAGCTGTCAACAAAATCCTCAAAACCCTAATCAAGAAGAAACTTGGAAAGTCAAAAGGCGCTTGGGTGGATGAACTTCCTACGGCACTTTGGGCCTACCGTACATCTTACAAAACATCAACAGGGCAACTCCTTTCTCTTTGGCATACGGATCGGAGGCCATGCTCCCAGTTAAAACTGTAGTGCCTTCCGACCGCAGGATCCACTACAACCCAGAAGAGAACGAAGAACTCCTCCACATATCTTTGGATCTAATTGAGGAGAGAAGAAACGATGCAGCACTCAAAGCAGCAGCTCATAAGCAAAAAGCTGCAGCACAATACAACTCCAAAATCAAGCACCGCAGCTTACAAGAAGGAGATCTTGTCCTCAAGCGGATCTTCCCGCGCCCCGGAGTGCTAGATCCAATCTGGGATGGACCCTATGTAATTCATAAAGATCTCCGCAACGGAGCCTATATTTTGTGAACAGTGGACGGAGAGGTGTTCTAGAGGGCATGGAACATCCAACACCTCCGTCGATACTTTTCTTAACTTGTACTGCCCATATGAAGTGAATTAACAAAGAGAATCAGTGGACGTAGGCATTTTCGTGCCGAACCACTTTAAAAATCATGTCTCTTTTTAACTTCTTCCTTTATACCTTGGCTGCTTGTTAAGATTTATCCTTTTATATTGAACAAAATCAGTATAACGACGTTTCCATTCTGGACACTTCACAGCGCAACCTCACCTGGACAAGACCCAACAGGTACTATGCAAATCTATGCCCTCGCCAATGAGACACTTTTGCTCCAGCGTCCCTCTGCTGCGGGTTAACTCATTGCTCGCGACTGCCCTCAAAGCCAATTGTAATGAGCCGATTATAAGCCATCAAGAAGGCCGACTATAGCCGATGGCAGCTCAATACGGCGTTCAGCTCGCCGGCAACTGTGAACCTACTTTAAGCCCCAACATAAGGTGTGGCCAGCCAGGGGTAGTTCTCGGTTGACGATCGGCACCCACGCTAGCTGGCCACAGTAAATCGAAAAATAACCACGATCACGGGCCATAATGGCTCGGGTAGTTACTGTGCGCGATCTTGGCTCCGATATGTCTTAAGTGCGGCTGTGGTAAAAAAGATAAACTCCCCGCAGAGGCGTAAGATGGGTGACAAATGTCTCCAAGACCCACACCTAGGGAAAGTGACTACAAAACAAGTTTGCCACGAACTTAAGCATATCGACGGCCTTCCGTGATTGGAAGTTTTACTGTTTCTCATATTTCCATTTCATTCAAAAACTTCTCTCCTATCCTATATAACAATCCCTAAAGTACAGGTCACAAAATAGGGGAACTCTCGCTTGTGGAAATATGAACTCACATCCGGATGACGGAACACTCAGCTACATTCCATACTCAGTCACGCAAGACATTCAAAGCAACCCTCTACATGAAGAGCGGTACTATCTTCTCTTGTATACAAATATGTAGCTTTAATTTATTCACACATCATATTGGCATTGCAGAACATGAAACAATATTTTGAGCAGAAACTTAGCATCAAATACGATTGAATCACATGCATAAACACGCAGCTGTATTTCTTATGCAACATATCAAAATAACAACCACATTCGAACATAACAGAATCTGCTTATGTTATAAAGTTACATACAGACGTTCGTTGCAATGATATAATTACAGCCTAAAAATACAATAATGTTTTGAACTAGTATGTACAAGAATGTCAAACAGAACAAATAAAAGAGTCAACTACATCGGGGCTCCGCCTCTGTCCTGCCCGCCATCCTGATCTACTTAACTGCAGGGTCAAAACTCCCCGCATGTACTCCAGAGGTCCCGCCTGCCTAATTCAGAAGAGAATCCATCACTAGTCACGAAAGATAAGCAATCAAATCATTAAAAGACTAAAAAGGAAGTCTTACCGGCGTCTACTCCCTGATCATCATCATCTAGCTGCATGCCTACCTCATCCTCAGCAAGCAGTCGCATGCCCTCCTTAACCGCCACCTTCTCTTCCTTAGTGAATTGGGCCGTAACCACATCCATCCTGAAAGCCGCACCACCTTCCTTATCCGCATCGGCCTTAGCCTCCTCCAAAGCCCGAAGATATATTCTAGCCATGACCCGGAGATAGTCGTCCATCCAGGACACGTTGCCCTGCCTCCAAGTTCGAAAATACATGTCTTGGAGCATCTCATCCATCATCCCCTCGTTCTCCTCAAACTCTTTCATCCGGGCCTCAGAAGCCGACAGCCGTGCGACGGCAGCATCTCTCTCCAATCGGTATCTCGAGCAGTCAGCCTGAAGGGATTTCCGCATCACTTCCATCTCCTCCTTCAGCTTGGCCTGAGCAAGCTCTGCGGCCTCAAGCCTCCCAGATAACTCCTCTATCTGCTCAAGTTCCACGCTCCGAACCTCATCCACCGTTGCGATGGCCACGCCAATTCGTTCTTTGCAAGCAGCCTCTATTTTTCGCAACTCAGCCTTGCTAGCCTCTTCCATGGTTTTCTTTAGTCGTCTGGAGGCCGCCTCATGCTGGGATATCTGGATGGCCTGATCAGCAACCTTTAGCCGCAACCGAATGTTAGCACTTCCGATTTCCTCCCCAGCTTTGGCCAGTCGAGCGTGATGCTCCATTAGCCTCTTAGTCTCTTCAGTTACCCGATCGATGTTTGCCTTGGCCTCATTCCCCATGGTCACAATTCGAGTAGTAAGCAAATCGAGGTCTAAGGACTTAACCTCATCAAGCACCCATACCATGGGATTGCGGGGAAGAAGATGCTCACCCGTGGCATCGTCAAAAGAGATGTCCTGAAAACTCGGTTCCAGATCCGGGTGGCCAGCAAATGGGTTGCGAACCAAACCAGGATGGTCTATCGGGGTGAACGGTTGGATTTTCAGATGGATGTGGGGAAGGCATAAACTTAGTATCTTCCTCAGTAATATAATGGATAGGCTGGAATGGAGCCTGAGGGCCGGGTGAAGGTTCAAACAAAGATCGGCCCCTCTTCCTCTTTTGCATATCTTCTTCAATAACTCCGAGAAGAGGGCGACAACCAACCACATCTCCGTGACGGCTAGTCGACAGCTTTGGTTTGGCGGAAGCTTTGAGTAACTTATACTGTTCAAGGCGGTGCCGAATATCTGATGTCTTGGCCACCTTACCCGTTCTGGGAATAAAAACCAAGTGCTACAAGCATGCATGAAACTATAATTCAAGAAATGTGTCAAGTTAAAAGGAGTAGGAAGACGCGTTTATTTTACAAACCCTGAGGTGGAGTGGGGTACTGGAATAAGTCCTGAATTTCATTCCAGGACGGGAGCGGGCCATAAAATATTCCTAAGTCCTTATCATAAAGGGAGTCTGCAGAAGTTGAAAATTCACCTTGAGTTACCCTAGCTGAAGGACCCTTAGAAGATAGATCGGCACCAGTCCCAGCCTTGTCAGCCTTCTTCGCCTTCTCCACCGAGGCTGATCCTTCCTCCAACCTCTCAAAAGCCTGACGGAAGGCATCATCCGTCCACTCCTGGAACTCCCCTGCCTGCTCGAAAGACAAAGCCCCAGCACCACTGCCACCTTGTCCTTCACCTTCTCCATCTCCTCTGCTCTCCTCCTCGCCTCTTTCCTCCTCTCCACCTTCCTCCTCCGGAATATCTGGACATGTGCTAGGGGAGGGTCCATCAGACTTCTTAAGCTTTTTGCCCCCGACGACTGGAGGTATCGAGAAGGGTTTTCTCTTGCTGATCTTCGCCGTGGCCCCGCCTTTAGCTTTGGCAGCCCTTTCCTCGGCCGTATCCCTCTGCTTAACCACAGATTGACGTGGCAGAATCAAGTTGTGCTCCAGGAGAGTGGCATTCCTGATCAGGTAAGAATCTGACCTATCCCTTCCTAAGATGGCCTCTATCTCCGCAGCCATCTGTACCAGGCGATCATTCTCCACGACCGCAAAGCCACCTGTCGCTAGCAAGAAATAAAAGAACATAAGAAGAAGCATTGCCGTCAGGACAAAGAAATTACAAATGAAATTCAACTTACAGCCAGAAGTAAAAAGGCGAAAAGAAACAGAGTCGTCCTTGACGAAGAACCATTCCTTCTTAAACATGGTGAACTTAGAGTATAGGTCCAGGACCGGCTTAAAGGACAAGGCCGACTCTAAACTAATGTACGAAAACCCCATCTTTTAGCCCCTCAGATTATACAAATATCGGATTTTCCGGTTAGAAGGGGGGCGCCCATACCTCCTTTGGAAGATAACGAATAGGCACACTAAGATGGCGTAAGAGTTGGGCTGAAGCTGGAAAGGTGCCACCTTCAGGTAGGTAATGAAGCTGACTATCCACGCATTGATCGGAGGAATGGCCCTGCACATGCAATGGTATCGGCTATACGCGAAATATCCTTCAGGGGGATTGTACGGCATCACTCCGTCCCCCGGCAACAGCATACTCGCTCTGTCAATCCCAAAGGAGCGAGAGATGACATCAAGATGCTCCTCTTTGAGCGAGCTCGGAAAGTAGTCAGTAGGAGAATTCAGGAGCTCCTGAGGGCCATATCCGTCCACTAGTGATCTCGGAGTGGGTCCCTGTCGTCCCGGTCCTGGCTGGGCTGGGGGCACAACGGGGGGCTCTCTTCTGTCCGTAGATTTTCTTTTTTCTGATCGAGTTTCCACTTTATGAGACATTTTATCTGCAACACAAGTAAGTACATCGTTAGAATAGAGGATATAAACAAACGAATGTATATAGTCTGTAACTTCACTCGAATTCAAAACTCAAAGGGTAAAAGATTCCCGAGTCCATTCGGCGTTGAAAAGTTTTTTAGTTCATTCGGTACCGAGTGTCTTTATTCTCATTCGGTGAAACGAAGAAACCTCATTCGGCGAAAGAGATGCACCTGATTCGGCACTAAGATGATTCGGCACTAGGATGGTTCGGCACTAGGATGGTTCGGCACTAGGATGGTTCGACACTACGATGGTTCGACACTAGGATGGTTCGACACTAGAATGGTTCGGCACTTATGTGTTTCGGCTGTCTCGTATGATGGGGGTTGAACGAAGGCCTAACACCTCTACTTATAGACGAAGGCAGGAGGACTGGACCGGTTGATTTGGCACGTATGACCAATGGGAAACATCCAAGTTAAAAAAAAGTACGCGATCTGCATGCACCTGCCCTACTTTGGGGGGAAAGTGTTGGGGGTGTTTCCATCGAGCCATTATAAGGAGGGCACTGCCGAGCCATCGCGAGCCAAAGCATCACCGGTCCAAACGACATACTTCCCTCCTAGCCGAACCAACACACCTCCTACATACCACCGAACCAAACACACCTCCTACATACCACCGAACCATACTGTATCCAAACAATGCCGGTCCAACCCTCTCCAAACAATGCCGAACCAGGCTCCATCCACTCACCACCGAACCAGCCACCTTCCCCTACGTAACTGAACCAAAGCATACCGAATCAACCACCACCGAGCCAACTGCCGCTCCAACCCTCGCCGAACCAACTCCACTTCCATATACAACCGAACCTGAACAAAATACCACTCTCCACCGAACCAAGACGTTCCAGATCAACCTAGTCAGGCCAGATAGCATCAGCCCAGGCCCACCAGCAGCTATATACATCCAGGACCCTTGCCCCCAGCCTCACTCTATAAATAGAGGGGCGGGGGGTACAACAATGGCTGACAAGTTTGAGAGCTCAAGCACGGAAGGAACTTTCAAACAACTTTCATATACTTGTATACAAAGCTTTGTACTTGTAATCTGAAAGAAAAAGGGGAATAACATATAAAGTGGACGTAGGCACGTTCAGGCCGAACCACTATAAATCTGTGTGTCTTTTACAGTTTAGTCCATCTATTTCATATATTTGCATAAATCACCCAAACCATCCAGATCAACATATAATCAACTAAATCATACGACTAGGAGGTGTTTGCCCATTTTTTGTGCAAACAGTCTCAAACTCAAATATAGACAGAACTCCTCCCTAAAGTTTCCAAGATACCATTTCTGGCTTCAGTACTCACAACTGATTCAAATTCAAGAAAATCCACTCACACGAGTGCAATCTAGCTTACAATCCAAAGATAAACTCCGAATCTTGAAAAGATTTACTTCCGAGATCAGTGAAATCCTCCACACCAACTGCAAAACTACTCAAAATGCCCAATACTGCCCTAGCAGACTCAAAACCAATCTCAAGCATTCGGACTTCAACCATTGGTAGTTGTGTTACACACACCACTACCCTATCTACCTTTATTACTTATATTAGAAAACCTGAACAGGTAACCCAACCAGATAGGTAGAAATAAATAATATATATATATATATATATATATATATTCAAAATTACAAATACGCTCTCTCAAGACAGACACCACTCCAGAGTCTAGGTATTCGCTCAACCTAGAGCTCTGATACCACAATGTAACGACCCACCTTTCACACCATAGAAAGACCCGTCATTAAGAAGAAAGAAAGGGATAGAAAAGAGAAAAGAAAGGAAAGAAAGAAACAGACAACATCAGAATCTCACAGCGGAACGAATAAATTATATTATATCACATAAAACTTTACATAGTATCATATACATCAGAGTTAAACAGCTAATACAACACAAACTAGACAGTTATAAACATCGGTCTAGCAATTACAATTCAAGTATATCAGAGAAAACAGATACAACTCAAACACAGCGGAACCACTAAATATATCTACACGCTGAAGCCTCCTGCTCCATTATCTCCTCCAGAACTCGTCAAAGCAATCCTGATTCACTTGACTGCTCATACGTAATATGAGTACCCAAGAGTTTAATAAAATAGAAAATAAACACTTAGGTCAGACATGGGTCTGGTGTGAGTAAACGGGTTTAAAAGTTGCTTAGCTTTAGAAAATCCTTTGGAAACAAAAGGTATCACGTAAGGCTTTCTACACATAAACATGGAAAAGTTTTTACCTTACGCTACACAAAACATTTGATAGGAAATCTAGTGATATTATGATAGTGTCTTGGGTTTTCAAATAAATAAGAAATAGACGAAATTGTTACATGATTAAATTCCAGCTACTAAAAAGTGGGTAATACAATCAAAACCGTAGAGTCTCGTAGGAAGAATGGGTTTCCATCAATGGAAGGGCTACTGGGGTTCCGCCCGTCATAGTACGTGGCCTAGATCACCGTACCGAGGAGCCACCCTAACTCCCCTGCAACACAAAGCCGGGACTCATTCCTTATTGAACAGTCCCGAACAAGACCACCCCGCAGATTGGCCGTCGCCAACTGCCACACAGCCAAATATAAAGGGACCTCTAGACAGGGGTAAATCTTGCTCTCCAGTGGGAGCTACCCACAAAGGCTTGCTGCACCTCCCTTGTTTTAGCCATTCCCGGTTGATGAGGCTTGAGGCTACGATTACCTTTATAGGACACATCAATCTTAGAATGCTCATCGTCCGCCTGGCGATGTTCTGAAAGAATTCAATCCATACAAGTTCGTTCCGGGTTCGAACAAAACCGAAGGCACTATCTCGTTGCACTCATTTTGGAATCACTCTCAGAGTCAGCGACCATAGCCCTTGCACTCTAAATCACCATCGCGAACCTATAAGTACTATTCCATCAAACTCATTACGGAATCAGCCTCAGAGTTATACCGACGTATAGTTCTTACACCTCAAATCTTCACTTGCTCCACTTGGATTAACGACCTAACGTTTAATTTGAATCGATGTGGTTTTCGGATATCCAAATACGGAAACCCGATCTGGTCTCACCGAAACCAAACGCCATTTTAATGTCCAAGTTATACTTAAGGGTTTTAATCAATTAACTCATTTTATTATTATCTATTTCACACAGATAGATAAAATTCATATCACAATAGATAATCACATTCATATCATAAACAGATAATCTGTATCATCATCACAAGCAGAAAATCATCACAACCGGATAATCCATCGCACATCATCATACCTTGACCAAGCATCCATATCATACAGATACAACTCATCTCATTACTGAGATCACAACCATTCAATCAATAATATCAATAAGCAATGTTTTATTAACCATCAATTATAACTAATTTAAAAGAATTAAATTAATTACTTCTATCTTTAATTAAATTAAATTAAACTAATTACTACATTTAAATCCTGCTTAATATCCTTTAATTAATTAACTCGGTTAATTAATCACTTCTTAAGTATTCAACTTGATTAAACACATTTGATTAATCATTTACTAATTACAATAAGTAATTTGTCTTTAATTAATTTCATAAATTAATTAACCTTAATCATAAGTAATTAACATTTAATTACTCATTTATTAATTAATTATAATATATTATATTTGTCCTTAACTAATTACAATTAATTAATCACTTATTTAATTATTACTTAATCAAGCAATCCTTAATTACTCATTAATTATAATAATTAATGATCTCTAATAAATATTCAAATTAATTATTTAATTTAAAAATTAATTACTTTTAGCAATTATTAATCACCTTGATTAATATTAAATTCAGTAATTAACTCCCTTATTTACTTATTAATAAATTAATTCCCAATAATTAATTATCTTTATTAATTAATCCCTGATTAATTACAAAAGTAATTATCCAAATTACTTAATTAAAATAAATCACCTTTCACTAATTACATTCCAGTAATCATCATTATTACTTTTCTAAGTAATCCTGCTCCATTAATTACATTTAGTAATTACCTCCATTAAATCATCAAATGATTTACTTAAATTAATTAAGTAAATTAATTAACTTAAACAAACCGCAATATCAAAATTAATTGCAATAAGTAAATAATTCCTTAATTACTTTTATCAAGTAATTATATTTAACAAATTACAAATTATTAAATTCAATTTAATTAATCTAGTTAATTATCAAAATTAATTACATTAATTAATTATTTAATTATCCTTAGATAATTATCATTATTTATCAACAATAATTCCTTAAATTACTTCTTTAAGAAACTATTCTTGAATTAATCATTTCTAGTTAAATTAATTCTAAATCATTATTTAAAATCAAATAAATAAGTAAATTTTTCTTCATTATCTTAATTTTTCCGAAAACAATTCATTTACTTATTAATGACTTTATTTAACATTCGAAAATGTATTTTAAATAATACCTTCCTAAAATAAATTCAAATTCATTTTAAAATTTAAAGATTTTCAAAATGTTTAACCGTTTAAACATTATCCAAAATTTAAATAAACTTATAATCCTTAAAATAAAATAAGTGTTAAAGAACATTCATTACTTAAATATAAAAGAAAGGTTTAAAACAAAATTACTTAATTAAAGAAATCAAGCTTTGAAAATAAATTGATTTTTTTAACTTTCAAATTTAAGTAAACACTTCATATCTTTAATTTAAATATTAAAGGGAATAAATTCTTTCAAGTTTAAACCTTATTTGAAATCAAATTCATTTTTAAATCCTCTTAAAAGCATTTGAATCTGTTCATTATTTAAAAACTTACAAAACTGATTTGAATCAAAAATCTGGTTTTCATAGAAAACCTGAAACTATATTTAAACTTGAGTCAAAACTAAATTTAAACCTTATTTAAATTTGAAAATTTTCATTTTTAAAAACATTGAATTCAAAATTTCATTTGAATTCAGATTTAACTTACATTTGAGTCAAATTTCAGCTTTAAAATATGAATTTCATTCAAATTCAAAAAAAAACTGCAAAATGACAGGTTTTAAACCTGTAGCACACTAACCCGAGAAACCACCAAAACTACTTCGAGTTTCAAACCCACTTGCTTCGAGACAAAAGTATAAAAATCCAAGAAACACTTCGAGTCAAAATACCCAGCACAACCCCTAAATGTTCACCAGACTTCAAACATGTACGGTGCATATGCACCGTCACCTCGGCAAACTCTAGCCACTCCAACCTACTGCTACAAGTCGCCGACCATCTCCTCACACGATCACGACCACCCAAACCCTATATTAGCTTGAAATCAAAAATTAAAAAATCCGCTGCAACTTGGAAAACAACCCATCTGCATCATACCCAAACCTGTCAACATCACATAAACTCGCCTCCGACCATCATCAACCCTGAGACTTCGGCAAACCCTCCCTCTATGTCTCCTCTGCAACTTCCCAAAACCTCGAATCACTCGAAGTACTACAGTAAATAAGAAGTTAAAAATAATCAACCCCATTAAAAACTAGGGCTAGAACATGGCAATCACTACTGCCATCGCCACCACCCACTGACAAAACTTCTGACCATTTTTCCCCTACCCCTCCATCTGTATTCTACCTCCAAGAAGACCCATAGCCATCCAAATCCATTAGAAATTCAAACAAACCCAAAAGACCCAATTCTGTTCAAAACAGAAATACTCATTCCAATAGCTTATTTAAAAATGTACTATTTGTTTTAAAATTCATGTTTTTAAACATGAATTTAGGTTACAAAACTGTTTTATTTATTTAAGCTGTTTGGTATGTGTTTTTATTTAAATGATGGTTAGTTCTTGTAGTTTACAGAGGCAGCAGATTTTGATTTAATCTAAATTATAATTTATAAATCTCAATCTATACCAAACAAACACATTTTTGCTCACACAAAAATTTCTAACTGAAACAGTTCAAGTGATAAGGAATTTTCTATTTAAGAATATCTTAGTTTACAAACAAATTAGATATGCAGCTACAGGAAATCAAAACATATATACATATTCATATATATATACACAGCACAGTCATTAATTTTAAATCATCACACATACTTATTTCTTCCTCATATGCTTAGATATCTCAAGCTTTTGTGCATGTGAGGTTACTCATTTCATTTCATTTTTAAACAGAAAACGGAACAAATTTTGCCTAAGCAGGTTTTGATTTCTGTGAATTAAAAAAAACTTAAGTTCTGTAAATTATGGTTGGCTCTGATTTTTAAAAGAAAAATATGTTTTTAAAATAAAGAAGATTACTCACATCTTTATTGAAGATGCAGAAAATATCCCAGAGATGCATCGCACATTCTAGGACCTTGTTTTGAAATGCATGTAGAAATCTGGCTTTGCAATAGCAAGTTGAAGTTGAACTCCAGTTTGATGTTGTAACTTTGCTTGATGAATTTACTTCCAGGTTTTTATTTCTAAAGTTGATTTTAGACTACATGCTACCCATCTTCATATGCTAAGATTTGAAGTTTGATTTTGCAGAATTTTGAGTAGATAGGTTTTGCAGATTTGAAGTTGAACTTGAAATTTGATGTGGAAGTTGCAGATTGAATTTTTTTGTTTGAATTTGTGTTTCGATTTTTTTTACTTAGAATCTAATTTCTTTTGAAGATAATGTTTTAACAAAATGCATTGCTATATTTTCTTATAAATATGATGTAAAATAAAAAGTTTTGAAACAATGCCCCTTGTTGAACTTAATTTGTAATGCGATTACAAGTGTCTACTCTTGTGTTAAGAGCTTAACACACATGCATTTTAATATAAAAAGAAAATTCTTAATTTATAATTGTATTTAAAAAATTTCCAAAACAATTTCTAATTTAATTTAGCATGTTTTAAATATTTATTAACATTAGCTTTTAAAATGATTACATGTTTACTTCTTTTATAAAATTACACACAATTTTAAATGTTTATTTGAATGCTTTCAAAATAATATTCTTTTAAAACTAAGTTTCAAAAGAGAAGATTTTTAAAAGAAAATAGTGTTGTATTCATTTTATTCAAGAGTTTTAAATCAAAATACTATACTTAAATGTGAATGAACTAAATCTTATTTCAAAAGAAAAAAAATTCTCAAAATAAAACAAAATAAACTTTTATTATAAAACAACATTGAAACTATATTTATTTTTATAAACAAAATAAATACTTACTTGATTTCTTTGACAATTTAAGAAAGACTTTTAAATTTACCTTTGAAAAGTTTTCAATACCAATTTTAAATCAAATTAACCAATTTACAATTTATATATTTATATATATATATAAATAATTATTTGAAAATATTCTTATTAAATTTAAATTTAAATAAAAATCAAATCCTTTATTTACAATGTATAAACATTTATACACTATAAATATAATATCTTTAAATCAGCTTAGAAAGAAAATTTTATTATTTAAATATTTTCAACTTTTGAAAACAATAAGATTCTCAAATTAAATTATCATTATTATAAATTTTGAAAAGAATATCATTTGACAAATTAAATAATTATTAATCTTCAAAAGATAAATTCTGTTTGAATTAAATCATTAAATCAATATTTCACGTTTTAAAATAATTATTAATGAAATTATTAAATAAATATTTCTTAAATTTCCGAGACATCACACTAATCAAATCAAAGCAAATCATATCAAATAACACAATTCAAAAACAAGAAATTAAAACCATAAGGAGATCAAATATTTCTAGGAACTTCAACCCATCCTTCTTCTCCAATGATAGGATCCTTTTTAATAATTTCCCAATCATCATTATCTTGAATCAAAGTTCCTATACGATTTATATCAAAATCATCTTTGCTTAGGGCATAAATCATCCAACGGAGGGCATCAAAATGCTTCTCTTGTTCTTTTGTCATCTGCATTTAACTTAGTTCTAAGTGCCTTTTATTGCGAAGAATAAAAGTATGTATATTCTTGAATGAATTGAGAGTTTCTTTAAGATTATCACTTAGAGTTCGAGAAGAGGAAGCCATTTTTGTTAAGTAGTGAAAGGATGCAAACAGAGATAAGTAGAAATGAAAAGATTACAAATTTATGCAAGAAACAGGTATTTAAATAGGCAGAAATTCATTTAGTATGAATAGACACGAGTTGGTTATTTTAGTTTCAAAATTTAAAAAATAACCAAATCTAACAATTATATGTCGACATATGGGGGTAGAGGCATTTCGACGTGGGTCTGTTAATTTATGTATCTTATTTATTTTGTGAATAAGTATGTATAATTTATATACTATACTAACATTTATTCCAGAGACGCGATAAGGTAGAAAACATAAGATAGATGATTTTTATAAATAGATGAGATGATACATAAGATACTACATAATATGATAAAAAAGCAATGCTAGCTCACAGAAAACAAACTAATACATCACAGCCTAGTACTTAGAATGCGTTAGAGGTGAGGAGGATTATAATAAGCCAAGTTTCCGACCAACTGTATCAAAGAATTTGTTCATATTAGTGGACATTTTATCCAATTTCTTACAAACGAATCTTTTGAGAATCCGTTGATTTTCCACTATAATCTTTTGATTTTTGAGGAGAGTTTTGTTGGAAGGATTGTTAGTATTGGTAGGATATTCAATACTTATAAGGAGTTTCTTCATTATCTTCTTCAATTTCCATTTCTTCCCCTTCTTCTTCTTCTTCATCTTCTTCCTTCATATCTTCATGTGCCAATCTTTCATCCTTTTCGACAAGAGATTCATATTGTTGAAATATGAAAGGAATTTTCATGAGAGAAATGTTTGCATGACCGAACACTTCTCTTGAAACAAATTCTTCCCTTTTGTAATCAACGCCAAAATATCAAAAATACGAGTGAGATAGTGTAACACCCCACCCCGAGACCCACCTTAGCAAAGAGAATTAACAAGTGATTCCGTCTACTAAAGTGCAGAATAGGGCTGGTTAAGGGCGACCATCTATAATTTTGTCTTAAACTTCTACCGAATACGTCGATAAATGCAATATAATTTTTCTTTTCAACTAAAGTGGACCGACATACCTAGTAAATGCTTAATCCAAAACTATTGATGGCTAACGGATCTATCAGAACAAAATACAATAACCAAATCTAAAGCACATCACAGAACAGTAATCAACATCATATATATATACACACACATATACACTGATACATGTTCAGTACAATACAATATGAATACAATAAAAGTGGTACACGACCGCACCATATACATCAAATCAAATGTAAAAACATCATAGTATGCAAAAGAAATAAAATACTCAAGCGAAAGAAGAGCTGATATCCAACACCAACTTCAAGCTAAGTCCAATAGATGATACCTGAAACAACTCGGTCTGACCCGAGCGAAAACACACGGGTCAGGCTAGCTAAAATCATCAGTTAAACAGATAATCGATAAAGATAAGTAGGTGAAAGCTATGGTATCCTTTTTCTTAAAGGATTCCATGCCCTAAACAGGGTTTCAATATCATAAGAAAGGACAACATGTCTTCTTGGCAAGTAGAAGAGATAATGATGATAAAGTCATACTGAAGTGGCATAACTGACACTTAAGCAAATGGAACACGGACGAGCAAAGTTTTAAAAATAAGATTCAATAAACATCGCTTTCTCCACATATCATCGGCGGTATAAAGGAATATGGATAATGACTTCAAATGATTCAACATCTTCTTAGAAGTGGTTGTCAATATAAAAATACATCAAAGGTACATATCCTTCATACATAGAATAAAAAGCATATGGTTGTGCCTCATCTCATTGGCACATCCCAAGGATCATTCAAGGAAATATAAAACCCAATCATAAAAGAAGCATTATACTTATTCATACCTCATCCCATCAGTATGAATATAGATATATCTCAAATCCATCACTAAAACTCATCATAAAAGATTCTTCATAATCATTTATACCTCATCTTATTGGTATAAATTTATAAATACATCTCAAATCCACCTTAACATCAAGTTGTCTATAAAATCATCAAATCATCGATCCATATTGCAAATAACTCAATCAAAGAGTAACATCATAAATGATTTCACCATATATGTATACATCTCGTCTAGCACTAGGCTATCAATATAATAATCATCTAAAGACGGTGATGTCTAAAACATCAAAACTCAAAGAAATCCCGGATTGGCCATATCCTCGATTGCATGCCGAAGCAATGTTACACGCGCTTTATCGTGACAAGTACTACTATTTGGTACCATAAACATCGTGATGACTGGAGTCAAATAACATCTTAAAATCATGAACATCGTGAATGACTATAGTCTATAACAACACAATGACTCCTAGTCACAAAGTCCCGAGCTAATAACATAGTCATGATCGAAGTAGCAACTACATCGCGATGACTCCAATTGAGTACTCGTGGTATGTAGTACTAGTAAACATCATGAATGTGTCTCAACTTCTCGGATAGGAACCCAATAGGTGTTAACGTACATCCCATACCATACGTTCGCCCCTTGTGGTTTACTAGCCGTTAGTTGGTAACACACTAGTAAAACATCATAAAGACCATGAAAATATACTCAGCCTCATCTTATTGGCGAGCAAATACAATACCATGCTCGTCTCATCTCATTGACAAGTACTAGTAGCATCGTGACTTGTCTCATCTCATCGACAAGTAAAAATTCATCATAAATATCGAAATCATCATCAATCCATCATAACAACTTGCTTTATCTCCTGGGCATGTAAAAGAACATCGTGATGGTTATTTCTAACCATAGTTGCAAATTAAAACTTAACATCAATATTGCCTCATTTCATCGGCCATCACAAAATGCATCTGGATTGGTACGTCGTCGAATGTACTCAAAGAGTAATTCTCAAACCAATAATATTCACCAAAATTTGGTAACTTCTAAATCAACTCAAAATAACACTTCAAATTGGTTTCGATGGAAACCGTGCTCGAAAACTATGAAAACTAAGAGGGATATCTCAAAACCGATAACTTGAATTCAATACATATTCAATTCAAATTTAACCCAAAATCAAATCAAATTCCATTTAAAATTTGAATTTCAAATTCTCCAAATATAGCTAGCCTACTGGTAGGCATCATAGCTCTGAAAATATCTCAAAAGAATCGTTAAAACCAAAGAGAATGAGAGCAAAACGAGCTAATACAATTCTAAGTTCAACGACTGTTGTTGCTTTCATTTTTCTCTCAGTACAGAAACATACAACCATAATTTCGACCAAACAAACTTCAAAATTCCAGAAAACATAATGAATGAAACTTGTTGCATATGACCTAAGATTTCCGAAACATTTAAAATTATCAAAATCGGTTAAGAAGCTAATAAGTTATGGCTAATTTTGTTTTAGCCTTAAGCATAGAGCAAATATAGGTTTTTGCTCTCGGGATAATAGAAATCAAAAAATTCGATTTTGACATAGATAAGCACAAAATTACAAAAACCTCAATAAATGAAAGTTGTAGCACATGATTTATGCTTTTCGGAACATCAAAAATTATCAAAATCGGTTAAGAAACAAATGAGTTATGGCCAAAATAATTTCTCAGACTTGTGATTGTTGTTGCTGTTACTTGCTCTCGGGACAGCAACAAACAAACACGATTTTGATCAAGTAAACTTCAAAATTTTAAAAAACACAAAACATGAAACTTATAGCCCTTCGTCTAGGCTTTCGAGAACATACAAAATTATAAAATTTGGATAAAAATGAAAAAGTTATGGCTGAAACAATATGGCAACGGAAAACAAAAAATAACAAAGACGAAATGTAACCTTATTAATACGAAAATTCAAATCAAAACCTTGTTTTTGGCCAGAATTTGTAAGCTTTTACACTTACCAATTGATTTTCAGTGAATAAGTAAGGATTTGCAAGCAAGATTGAGCCTTTAGCATAAGATTGGAACCCTAAACATCTGAAAATAGAAAAAAAAACAATACATGCAAAGAAGTAATTGATCAAAAAAATTTACAGTAAACAATTCTAGGGTTTTAGATGCATTCTAAGATAGAATAAGTTGGATATTACCTTCTTTTATGATTCTAACTTGAATTAGGCATTTAAATTTGCAAAGATTGAGCTTGGAAGATAAAATTTTGAAGAGGGCAGCCATTGTTTTTGTACTTTGAAGCTTTTTCTTTTCTGATTTAGGTTTTACAGTAATGAGTTTTGGGAGAAAAGGAACGTACTTCATTAGAAAACTCTAGAATTTTGGTTGTTGGATGTTTACTGTACCCAATTAGTCCATTCTCATACTTAGAAAATTATTTAGGCTAATATACATAGGTTTTAAACCATTTTTAACATAACTTTCTCTATCAACTTCTTTTTACATGAGACAAAATGCATTCTTCATATTTTAACAAGGTGAACATGATTAACACATTAATATTATTTTTTTACACTTAAAAATTTTATTTTCTCAATAAACTATTAATTTACACAATATTTGACAATGTTGTTTTTTTTAGACAAAAAACCACAATTTTAAACAATCTGAGTCAAATAAAAATTATTTCCTAACTCAAATAAGTGTATTAAATGTTTTAATACTTTTTAAAATATTACAACACTATTTTCAATCATTAATACACTTCGAAAAATTCATTTTCTTCTCATTTGCCCTTTTTATTCACTATAAAAGGCTATTATTGGAATAAAATTCCAATACTGCGCATTTTGACTCAATAAGTAACTAACATCATTTATTTTCAACCCACTTTCACAAATAAATATTCTATGCTTATTTTCACTCATTTATCTTTATTCCAACCATTAATATGTTGAAATAACATCTTATGAGATAAATTAACTCACATAAATTAAAAACCGAAGTTTTATTCATCAAAACATTGTTTATATAAAATAAACAATATTAACTCACATTTCATTCCTCCAATTCATTTATAATCACAAGATTAAATTATTATTTGCATTATAATTTGATATTAATGGTAATCTCCGAAATCCGGGTTGTTACAGACTCCCCTCCTTAACAAAATTACGTCCTCGCAATTTCTAGAGGAAAAAGCTGTAAACAACACTAAAGATACAATCATCGAAGGATAAGGACAAGCTCGAATTCCAAACCATTCATACTCTCAATATAGAATGCTAGAAAGAAACAAGGAAAAACTCACTTGATTAATTCAATGGCCTATCTTATGTTAATATAGTGATTAGCAAACCATTGAATTTTCCAAGCAACTCGAAAGAATTTCGAAGATCTCCCATCTCGAATCAAAACTCAATAAGATGCTTAACAAATAATAAATCGAAAATGATTGATTGCTCAAAACTCTATGAATAGAGTCGGGATCAAACCCGAACTCGAAAAAATAAAAATGATCATCAACACAATTTTTCGCATAATAATACGGAAATAACATCCTCACAACAAGGATAGACTCAATAAACAAGATAGATAAATCACACAAAATGGCTTTTCACGAGGCCACCAAACTCGAACGACCGCAAAAATGCACGTCGTCAGCAATAGCACAAGAATAGATTGAACTCAAGAACAAGAATATAAGCTCAAATTACTTTTCAATCCAATATATTTAGAATTTTTTTTCAACAACTTCTAAATTTTAAATCTCAATTTTCAACATTTGAAAATTTTCAAACTTTTTACTATATTACTTAGTAAGTAATTTAAAACTCAAATTAAAAGTCCAAATTTCTTCTCTCACTTCAAAATTAATTTCCAAAGAAATTTGTAATCCATAATAATATTCCACAAAATAAATTAAGTGTTTAAATTCACTTTACTCTTTTTATTAAACCACTTAAATAGTTTAAAAACAATCTTCAAATTCTCTTATAACTCTTCTCCTAAACATCCATTGTATATAATATAGATTCTAAAATCTCAAAATATACTTCCCAATAAAGCACCGCTAAAAAATAATCTCATTATATTCTCATCTTTATAATTTGAAAATAAATAAATGGCATTGCCTTGCCATTGAATCTCTAATAAATAAATAAATATGTTGGCTGCAGAGTTGACCAAACGATCAAAACTACCTCGCCATTCTATTACTCGTCTCTAAAATCAATGGCTGCAATTACCATTCAAAAATAAATTTAATATTTAATCTCAAAATATTATTTACAAAATCTCAATTTTTAAAACATAAACCATCGTGTATGATTGCCTCATCATAGCATATAGGAGATTCCTATCGATAACGTTGATAAGGCGTATCGACCAGAACTCTTAACTACTCGATCGACGACCCAACACTCACAAATTATTTTTATAAAAGAAATTATACTCTTATAAATATATTCTTAAAATATTCTTTGATTTTTTTAATATCTCAAAGCTTAAATTTCTCTTTAATATTCATATTTTTATAGCTTCAAAACTCAAACCAAAGAATATTAAGAGAATGCATTAAGATATTCCTAGAATACTCGATTCTCAAAATCAACAGAAGGAGATAGAGTGTTCGTCAATCTTACGATGTCATGAGCCACTCCAAAAAATCATCAAGGTAGGATAAGCAAGATATTCTTCTCGAAGGGGAAGAAGCACACAAACAACAAATCATTACCTCAAACAAAGTAAAGCTACAATAAAATAACACCGATTGATTATCCGAAAAGGATAACTCAATGAAACTGAATGATAAACTCAATCAAACTTGAACAATCCAGAAACTCACCCATTCCTTAGTGGATATCCTTGTGGAAGGATAACCGAAGAGCTAGGAGCCAGGAATAAGGTTACATCAACACTCGATTGCCCGATTGGATGTCAAATCCAAACAGACTCAAAGAAACTCAACAAAGTCACCATGACTGGAATTTGAGATATATCATCAACATATCGATACTCAAGAGTGAAAATAGAAACTTCAAAATCACCATTAACTCCCAAAGTTATAGAAATAATAAACCAATCAAATTAGGATGCCTAAATAAATATAGGATCCTATAACAAAAAAGGATCAGACTTTACATCAAATAAGTCAATCCATCTCAAATCAGATACATCTCAAGATGGTGAGTGATAAACAAATACTCACTAAAACAGCAACAAATAAAGAACTCAAAATGCTCACAACAAGCCAATCTTGTGGATCCCTTCAATAGCATTCACAACTCTCAAAGGAATGCAACAAGAATGCCCAAGAAATCAATCAGCCATCGATACGAACTCACTTGTATCGACAAAAATAAAGAATAGAATAATCCCAAATAAGATTTTATTTAAGATAAGATGACATCAAACACTATTATGGTATACTACGGAATACAATATATCTATATTCCTAGACATATTCCATCTCAACAGTCCCAAAACTCAAAAAAGTATCAAAGCTCGATTCGAAAGCAAGCTTGAATAAAGGACAATGATTCACCCGTATTGTACTTCGATGTATCATGATATACATACTATTTGGTGTTTATTCTACATTGTTCTGACCACAGCTCTGATACCAAGCTGTAACGCCCCACCACGAGACCCACCTTAGCAAAGAGAATTAACAAGTGATTCCGTCTACTCAAGCGGAGAATAGGGCTGGTTAATGGCGATCATCTATAACTTTGTCTTAAACATCTACCGAATACGTTGATAAATGCAGTATAATTTTTCTTTTCAACTAAAGTGGATCGACATACCTAGTAAATGCTTAATCCAAAACTATAGATGGTTAACGGATCTATCAGAACAAAATACAATAACCAAATGCAAAGCACATCACAGAATAGTAATCAACATCATATATATACATATACATATACACAGATACACATTCAGTACAATACAATATGAATACAATAAAGGTGGTACACGACCGCACCATATGCATCAAATAAAATGTAAAAACATCAAAGTATGCGGAAGAAATAAAATGCTCGAGTGAAAGAAGAGCTGATATCCAACATTAACTTCAAGCTAAGTCCAATAGATGATACCTGAAACAACTCGGTCTGACCCGAGTGAAAACACACGGGTCAGGCTAGCTAAAATCATCAGTTAAACAGAATAATCGATAAGGATAAGTAGGTGAAAGCTATGATATCCTTTTTCTTAAAGGATGCCATGCCCTAAACATGGTTTCAACATCATAAGAAAGGACAATATCTCTTCTTGGCAAGTAGAAGAGATAATGATGATAAAGTCATACTGAAGTGGCATAACTGACACTTAAGCAAATGGAACATGGACGATCAAATTTTTAAAGATAATATTCAATAAACATCGCTTTCTCCACATATCATTGGTGGTATAAAGGAATATGGATAATAACTTCAAATGATTCAACTATCTTCTTAGAAGTGGTTGTCAATATAAAAATACATAAAAGGTACATATCCTTCGTACATAGAATAAAACGCAAATGGATGTGCCTCATCTCATTGGTTCATACCTCATCCTATCGGTATGAATATAGATACATCTCAAATCCATCACTAAAACTCATCATAAACCATTCTTCATAATCATTTATACCTCATCTCATGGGTATAAATTTATAAATACATCTCAACTCCATCTTAACATCAAGTAGTCTATAAAATCATCAAATCATCGATCCATAATGCAAATAACTCAATCAAAGAGGAACAACATAAATGATTTCACCATATATGTATACATCTCGTCTAGCACTAGGCTATCGATATAATAATCATCTAAAGACGGTGAAGTCTAAAACATCAAAACTCAAAGAAATCCGGGATTAGCCAAATCCTCGATTGCATGCCGAAACAATACTACGAACGCTTCATCGTGACTAGTACTGCTATTTGGTACCATAAACATCGTGATGACTGGAGTCAAATAATATCTTAACATCGTGAATATCATGAATGACTATAGTCTATAACATCATAATGACTCCCAGTCACAAAGACTTGAGTTAATAACATCTTGATGATCGGAGTAGCAACTACATCGTGATGACTCCAATCGAGTACTCGTGGTCTGTAGTACTAGTAGACATCGTGAATGTGTCACAACTTCTCGGATAGGAACCCAATAGGTGTTAACGTACGTCATATACCATACGTTCGTCCCTAATGGTTTACTAGCCATTAGTTGGTACCACACTAGTAAAACATCATAAACATCATGAAAATATATTCAGCCTCGTCTCATTAGCGAGTAAATACAATACCATGCTCGTCTCAACTCATTGACGAGTACTAGTAGCATCGTGACTTGTCTCATCCAACAAGTAAAAATTCATCATAAATATCGAAATCATCATCAATCCATCATAACGACTTGTCTCATCTCCTAGGCAAGTAAAAGAACATCGTGACGGTTATTCTAACCATAGTTGCAATTTAAAACTTAACATCAATATTGCCTCATTTCATCGGCCATCACAAAATGCATCTAGATTGGTTCGTCGTCGAATGTCCTCAAAGAGTAATTCTTAAGTCAATAATCTTCACCAAAATTTGGTAGCTTATAAATAAACTCAAAATAACACTTCAAATTGGTTTCGACGAAAACCGTGTTCGAAAACGATGAAAACTAAGAGGGATATCTCAAAACCGATAACTTGAATTCAATACGAATTCAATAAAAATTTAACCCAAAATCAATTCAAATTCCATTTAAAATTTGAATTTCAAATTCTCCAAATATAGCTAGCATACTGATAGGTATCATAGCTCAAAAAATATCTCAAAAACATCATTAAAACGGAAGAGGATGAGAGCAACATGAGCTAATACAATTCTAAGGTCAACGATTGTTGTTGCTATCATTTTACTCTCAGGACAGCAACATACAACCATAATTTCGACCAAACAAACTTCAAAATTCTAGAAAACATAATGAATGAAACTTGTAGTATATGACCTAAGCTTTCTGGAACATCTAAAATTATCAAAATCGGTTAACAAGCGAAAAAGTAATGGCTAATTTCGTTTCCGCCTCAAGCATAGAGCAAATATTGGTTTTTGCTCTCTGGATAACAAAAAAAAATTCGATTTTGACATAGCTAAGCACAAAATTACAGAAAATTTAATAAATGAAAGTTATAGCACATGATTTAACCTTTCAAGAAGAACATCCAAAATTATCAAAATCGGTTAAGAAACGAATGAGTTATGGCCAAAATAATTTCCCGGACATGTGATTGTTGCTGTCTCGGGACAACAACAAACAAACATGATTTTGATCAAGTAAACTTCAAAATTTTAAAAAACTCAAAACATGAACCTTGTAGCCCTTTGTATGGGCTTTTCAGAACATTCGAAATTATAAAATTTGGATAAAAATGTAAAAGTTATGGCCAAAATAATGTGGCAACAGAAAATAGAAAATAACAAAGACGAAACGTAACCTTATAAATACGAAAATTCAACTCGAAACCTTGATTTTGGCTAGCATTTGTAAGCTTTTACACTTACCAATTGATTTTCAGTGAATAAGTAAGGATATGCAAGCAAAATTGAGCCTTTAGCATAAGATTGGAGCCCTAAACATCTGAAAATAGAAAACAAAATACATGCAAAGAAGAAATTGGTCAAAACAAAATTTACAGTAAACAATTCTAGGGTATAGATGGATTCTAAGATGGAATAGGTTGGACATTACATTCTTTTATGATTCTAACTTGAATTAGGTTTAAAATTTGCAAAGATTGAGCTTGGAAGATTAAATCTTAAAGAGGGCAGCCATTGTTTTGTACTTTGAAGCTTTTTCTTTTCTGATTTAGATTTTACTATAATGAATTTTGGGAGAAAAGGAATGTACATGATTAGAAAACTCTAGAATTTGGGTTATTGGATATTTACTGTACACAATTAGTCCATTCTCATATTTAGAAAATTATTTAGGCTAATATACATAGGTTTTAAACCCTTTTTAACGTAACTTTCTCTATTAACTTCTTTTTACATGAGACAAAATGCATTCTTCATATTTTAACAAGGTGAACATGATTAACACATTAATATATTTTTTGACACTTAAAAATATTATTTTCCCAATAACTATTAATTTACATAATATTTGACAATATTGTTATTTTTAGACAAAAAACCATAATTTTAAACAATCTGAGTCAAATAAAAATTATTTCTTAACTCAAATAAGTGTATTAAATGTTTTAACACTTTTTAAAATATTACAACACTATTTTCAATCATTAATACACTTCGAAAAATTCGTTTTCTTCTCATTTGCCCTTTTTATTCACTATAAAAGGCTATTATTGGAATAAAATTCCAATACTTCCTATTTTGACTCAATAAGTAACTAACATCATTTATTTTCAACCCACTTTCACAAATAAATTATTCTATGTTTATTTTCACTCAATTAAATTTATTCCAACCATTAATATGTTGAAATAACATCTTATGAGATAAATTAACTCACATAAATTAAAAACCCAAGTTTTATTCATCAAAACATTGTTTATATAAAATAAATAATATGAACTCACATTTCATTCCTCCAATTCATTTATAATCACAATATTAAATTATTATTTGCATTATAATTTGATATTAATGGTAATCTTCAAAATCCGGGTTGTTACAGATAGATTCCATGATACAAGGTATTCTCACCCATTTCCAAATTCTTAGGACAAAGTTCATCCATAATCACTTGTGCCCAATTAATGTCATAATGACCATAAATAGCAAAAAGAGCTTTACAAGCTTTTAAAGTCTTGCTATTGAAATTTCCCGATCTAGGAGTGATAGTATGTTTCAAAAAAAGATTCATAATACATGCTTTCGGACGAAAGTTACAATTTTTAAATTCAAAGTTGTCATCTTCTTCGAAAATGTGATGAAATGTCTCTTGATCATGTTCATCAATATTAAAAGTAGAAAAATCTATTCCCGAATTCTTGCAATTGAGAATGTTGGCCAAAATATCACAATTTAAACGATTTTAATGCCTTTAACACTACTCTGGATTTCATCTTCATTTCCTTCGTAAAAACTACGATTCGATTTCGCATAATTTTTTTTAATAAGATTTGGTTAACAAACAAAATCATTTTGAGAATTGTCAAAAGGACTAAGGATATGATTCTCTTTAAGAAGAATATTGATTTCCTATGTAGATAAATTGCTAAAGATAGCAAAATTTCCCATATGAACATTTCCGTAATTAGTATAGCATATGTAAGCCTTGATTGCTTCTTGATCATTATAGGGATACTCTATAATGGTTTTAGACAGCCTCATTGTGGATGGAGTGCTTGAAGAAGTCATTTTTGAAGAGAGTAGAAAGTTTGAAAGAGTGAAATAGTGTTTGAATTTCAAATGAAAGTGAAAAGGTATGATAAGATAATGGAAATAAATAGATATTCCATAAACATGTTATTTGGTCAAGATGTACCTTTCTAGGACATTAGGTTTGGTGAAAAGGTGGAGGGAAATTCAAGGATTTGAATTCAAATTTTGAATTTCAAATTTTGAATTTCAAATTTCTAATAGGGATGTCGAGATCATGGGTAGGGCTATGTCGACATGGGTCAGAGAATTCGTATGACTTATATTTTCCTAAATACTTTAATATTTATATACGTATATTATTTTAATGTCAATATATTTTCTGGAGTAATATTGAATATAATAATACTCTTTTATTAAAAAATATTATAATATTAAAAATAAAAATAATAATAATAAATTTAGAGTTCAAACAACACATAATTTCAAAAACTGTCAAAAAATCAAACAACTTTAAGAAAACAATTTCAACTAATATATTGTAAACGTGTACCTTTATCTAGATTTGTATTTCCGAGATCATCGAAATCATGAATAGTCGTAATGCACATAATTTGAATTTTCCGTCTTTTGATCATCATCACTTGAGGATGAGTCTGAGACTGAATCGTCTAGTGTAGCAGTATATGCTCTTTTCCTTTTTTGTATAATCATTACTTGTAGGAAACTTTTGCTTATCAGGATGCAGACGGTCTCTTTTGAGATGGCCTAGTTCGTTATAGTTGAAACGTTTGATGTGGTTTGGTGCTTCATTATGATTTCCAGAATTCCTATGATCATTCTTTTTAAAGTTGTTCATCATCCTGCATTTCAGAAACTGCCAAAAATTCTTTATCATGAAATCTATTTCTACATCATCATCACTTCCCGAGTCTGATCTATTTGTTAGTGCATTGAATTCAATTGAATTCTTTTCGAATGCCTTGCTATCTCTTCTCCCTTGCAATTGTATTTCGAACGACGTTAGATTTCCAACCAATTCTTTAATTTTTAAAGCACTGTTATCATTTGCTTCTTCGATTGCAAGAGATTTCTGATCCCATTCTGGAATAAGAGAATTTAGAATTTTTTTGACTTGATCTTCTTTGGAAAAAAAATTCCCAATGATATTAGAGAATGCACAATATCCTGAAATCTACTATATATATATATATCTTAAATGGTCCCATTATAATTCATTTTGAATAATTTAAACTGATTTGCCATTTCTGGATATTTTGGTGTGTTTGACTTTGCTTGTTCCTTCATGCGTAACTTGCAAAGTTTTCTAAATATCATATGCAAACTTTCAATCAGATACTCTATTGAATTCATTCCTATAAGTGGAAAAAATAAAATATTCATGGATTTTGAATTATTTTGTGCAAGTCTTTTGCTCAGGAATCCATTTTGCAAAACTAGTTTTGTGTTTAGAATACTCAGTTTGTGTGATATTCCAAGTGTCTAATCCTATTGACTTAAATATATTTTCATTCTACATGCCCAATATGCATAGTTACTGCCATTAAAAAGTGGTGGTCTGGCAGTAGACTAACCCTCTATAAATGAACTAGTGATAGTGTTAAGAGAACCAGTGTTAGTAGCCATTTTTATAACTTTTCATAATTTAGATTATGAAAACTTTGAAAACCAATGCTCTGATCCAAATGTGAGAAATGCAGATTATGAATCTTAAGGATGGAATGACACTAGAGGTGAATAGTGTTGGTGGATTTTATAAATCTTTTTGAAACTTATGTAATTTAATCACCAACAAATGCAATTCACGGACATAAATATAATCACAGAATCAGACAAAGTGCAAATGCTAAATAAAAGCAGTAAAGGAAAGAACACACCAGGATTTTATACTGGTTCGAGTTACCCAACAACCAATCATGTACAATCTTACAGATTTCTTATCAAAATAATTGTAACGACCCGTATTTTTACGGATCGAAATACGGTTGTTATTAGGTCGTATTGTTGTTTAAGTCATCCAGAGTTAGCTCGTGTGACCGAGTTAAGGGTTTTGACGACTTAAGTAATCGGCCGAGTTAAGGAGGTAACCGACTTAGTAGTTGGCCGGCTTAGGAGATTGACCGACTTAGAGAAGCGAACGACCTATAGATATTGGCCGACTTAAGGTATGGACCGACCTATAGAAGTAAGCAACCTATGGGAATTGACCGACCTAAGGAGTTTGCGACCTAAGGGTTAGTGTTATAGGAGATAGGTCGGTGAAGCGGCTTAAGGTAGGTTGCGACCTAGTGGTTAACCAGTGTTGGAGTTAGGTCGTTGAACGACTTATCGTAGGTCGTTAGGTCGGCAAGGGTTAGGTCATGCCAAGTTTGGTTAAGTGTTAAGTCGCGTGCACGTGATAGGTCGTGCATGCTATAGGTCACGTATAGGTCTGTGAGTGGTTGGTCCTAAGTCGTTAGGTAGTTAGGTCGGCTACATTTGTAAGTCGTTGGGTCGGCTATGTAGTTAAGTCGCTGGGTCGTCTCTAGCGTTAGGTCGGTAGCAGTGTTGAGTCGTTAGGTCGGCATCTGGTTAGGTCGTTGGGTCGGCAGAGTGTGTTGAGTCGTTAGGTCATGACCGACCTAGGAGCGACCGACCTAAGTGAAAATCTGCCTATAAATAGAGGAGTTTGGTTCATTTTTGGGATCCGGATTTTGAAGCGACGAAGTGCTGCTATTTTGAGAGCTCGACTACAACACTTTTCACTTATTTTCTCCACTTTAATCTATTGCTTCCTTCCATCCAAGATTGAAGATCTAATCGAAGATCCAAGATCCAAAGTTGAAGATCTCCATCCATTGTAGAGAGATTTCATCGTTTGAAGGGAAATCTTGTCGGATCAAGCTAGATCCTTTGCTGTCCAGATCTAGAGTTGGTAGCTTTTGAGGTGTTTAGGTGATTCGGTGAGTGATGGTTATCGCTCACACGGACCCAAAGGAGTATATTGGATCGGTGGCTTGTTTGTGTGTTAAAGATAGTGATTTTATGCATTTTCCTCAAGTCTGCATGTAGATCTATTGTTCATGAAGTTTTGGTATCTACTTTACTACATGTTAATCTATGCTAGTTCATTCATTAAGATATTACTTAGAATTCATGCTTGTTAGATTTGGACTCTTTATTTACAAAATTGCCATTATTGTTATAACTGTTTATTTAGATCTTATTTGAATGATTGATTACTGGGATGAATGATTAATTTGGTTGATTAGTTGATTAGTGATTGAATTTGGACAAGTTGGTCGAAGATGATTCAAAAGCGAAGTGGAAAGGCTCTTGAATAAGGAAAGCTGCTCGTGGCATATGAAGCGGATGATAAAGCTCATATGGATAGATTTGATCATGATGTTGAGATGGGACTTTGCTATGATGCGATGAAGCAAAGCAGGATATGAGAAAGCCTTGGTTTAATCCAGACGGGATCATTCCAAGCATGTTGATAACTCGGTGATGTGGTCCGAGTTTGTTGATAATGGTTGGCTCGAGAGGCGCTTGAGCTATTATGTGAATAGTCGTCGGGGAGGATGACTAGAAGGCTGAGATCTCATCGTCATTGAAGGTTCTAGCATGCTCAAAGCAAGAGTACGTTGGGATGGGTCACGACGGCATCCCAGACATGGGTCACGATGACGTGTTAGTACTCTGGGCAGAATCGATAGTCCTTGGCACGGGTCACGACGACGTGCGGAGTTATGTCTAGAACCGGGGTTACCATTAGCCCTTGGCGGACGGATGAAATAATGGGCCGGTCATTCAATTAACGGTGAAATCGAGGCAATGATAACAGTGATAGCCAGAGTCATGGATGTTTGGATGTTTTGGTTGTATCGTTGCTTGGGCCAAGAGCGATGTTTTCGGGGTGCTTACCTGATCTTGGTTTAGGCCTTAGGGGTTTGTACTTGGAAAACATCGACCTTGACTCGAGTGATAATTGCTTTACTTTAATTGTCTGCTTTGCTATGTTTGTTTCTGCTTAGTGTGTCTGGGGGCTATCACTGTAGAAAGAGGTGGAGTGGGATGGTTGAGTTCCTATTCCTTTTTACCCTTTATGCTCTTTTGGTATGTTTGATAGTTGATTTACTGCTCACTAAGACTTTTGTCTGACTCAAGGTTTTATGTTTAACTCTTATTACCTTGGGCTGTTCATCCATGTTGGGATGGGCAGACTAGGTAGCAGGTGACAGGTGCTGTTCTTAGTGACTAACGCTGTTGATGACAAAGACGAGCTGGAGGCTTTTGCATATTGTTTTCTTACTATATGTACTGGATGTTCCGTTGTTTGTATGATTCTTTGAGTGTTATGTAGTGAGGCTTGCTGTATTGACTTTTCAGATTGTTGTACCAAACTATTATGAGTTTATATGATGAGATTCTGTTCTATAGAGCTTCACTATGTATACTTTCTATTGTATTTCATCCATGCGCTGTGAGTAATACGATAGAGATTATTGTTTTACCTTACCCTGACGATCATCCATGGCTGCCTGGCACACTTTACAACGCACTATTCCCTTGTTTGGTGCAGGAGTCATGGGCAGTCGTCACATTTGGTATCAGAGCTTTGGTTAATCGATTTTAGCCAACCCTCGCTGACGTAACTACGTATGAGAGACGTAATCGTATTTTGATGGATAATTACTCTATATAATATACTAGCTTAGAAGGATTTGAACACCTTATGTAGTTGTTTCTCAAGGTGTTATAATCATTCTTTTTATAGATATTAAGAATGAGTCGAAGAGAGAGACAAGCTGCTGGGGAAGGACGTGCTTCTGAGGGAGTTGCTGATTATGCTGCTATGTTTGAGGCTATGATGGCTTCGATCATGAGAAGGATGCCAGCTCCTGGGCCATCAGTAGATGTTGGGGTTCAAGTTCAATCTCCAAAACCAGTGGATTTTGCTAAGTTGTGTAAAGACTATACTGCTCTTGGAGGAAAGGTTTTCTTGGGAACAGAATCAACCATAGAAGTCCAGAGATGGATAGATGCTTGTAGAAGGATCTTTGGTGATTTGGGAATTGAGGATGCAACCAAACGGAAGCTTGCATCAAGACAGCTTCAAGGAAGAGCTTCTGATTGGTGGAATTCCATCACCATTGATACTTCAGAGGAAGAGATCACTTGGGAGCAATTCCAAGCTAGATTTGAAGCTAAGTTCATTTCTACAGCTCAGAAATCTGTTCTGTTCAAGAAGTTTGTGGAACTCAAGCAAGGTGGAAGACCAGTTCTTGAGTATGTTTCTGAGTTTGAAGCCTTGTCCAAGTATGCTCGGTCATATACTGAATCTCCTTGTCAGAAGAATGAGAAGTTTGTGACAGGCTTGGACGGTTATCTTGGGAGGCAGTTGGTGGATCATTTGGATGACCCATTTGAGAAGCTTGTGGAAAAAGCTCTCAGGCATGAGAATTTGTTTCCTAAAGAAGGATATGTTGTTGCTGTGACCAAGGAGCAAAGTGGAAACAAGAAGAGAAAGCAGCAGCAGAAGGGTAAGGATGGCCAGAAGAAGCCGAAGGGTGAAGTGACCTGCTGCAACTGTCGGCAGAAGGTTCATCTCTCCAGAGATTGCAAGAATCCAAGAGTGCCGGTGAAGTGCCACAAGTGTGACAAACCGGGGCATATCAAGAGGAATTGTCCAGAACCGAGGAAGGACAAGCAGATTGTGCAAGCCTATGCTTTGGGGGTGATGTCATCATCTTTGAAGGCTCCTACTGTTGAAGAGGAGGGAAAGAGTGTGGTGGTTCAAGGTACTCTTTCCATTTGTGGTGTTCCAGTTAGAGTGTTATTTGATACTGGGGCGTCGCATTCTTTTGTTTGTAGTGAACTTGTAGGCCGGTTGGGTTTGGAACCGGATATTGTTGATAGACCATTGGTTGTGACTAATCAAGTTGGGGGTTCGTCTTGTTTGTGTATGGTATGCTGTGGTCTAGTTGTATCGGGTCATGATTGCTCTTTTGTTTGTGATTGTTTTGTTCTGAACTTTGCGGGGTTCGGAATTATTTTGGGTATGGACTGGTTAGGAAGTATGCGGCAAGGGTTGATTGTAAGAGGCTGGAGGTGACAATCGAGAATGTGGAGAGGCGAAAGGTTGTGATACGATGTAAGCATGAAGAAGGCGTCTTCATGAGCTTCATGTATTCGCTGGTTGTTCCACGGGATGGACTGTCATCGGTGCCAATTGTGAATGGATTTGAGGATGTCTTTGACGAGGTCAAAGGGTTACCGCCGCATAGAGAGATCGAGTTTCGTATCGATCTAGTTGAAGGAGCCAGACCTGTTGTGATGTCTCTTAGGCGGATGGCGCCTAGGGAACAGCAAGAGTTGAAGGTGCAAATTGATGACCTTTTATAGAAAGGATTCATTTGGCGTAGTGTGTCCGAATGGGGTGCACCAGTTGTGTTTGCAACCAAAGCGGATGGATCGTTGAGGTTGTGTGTGGATTATCGTGAGCTGAATAAAGTGACTAAGAAGAACAAGTATCCATTGCCGAGAATAGATGACTTGTTTGATCAGCTTCATGAAGCTAAGGTGTTTTCTCAGATGGATTTGGCAACGGGATTTCACCAGTTGAGAGTAGCAAATGATAGTGTTCCAAAGACTGCTTTTAGGACACCATCTGGTTTCTATGAGTGGCTGGTAATGCCGTTTGGATTAACCAATGCACCAGCATATTTTGTGGATCTTATGAATAGAGTGTTCAGGGATCAGTTGAACAAGTTTGTACTTGTGTTCGTGGATGATATTCTGATTTATTCCAGAACTGAAGAAGAGCACAAGATGCACTTGCATATTGTTTTAGAGATCTTGCGGAAACAACAGCTGAGGGCTAAGTTTTCGAAGTGTCACTTCTGGAAGAGTAAAGTGAGGTTCTTAGGCCATGTTATCTCTGGAAGTGGAATAGCGGTTGATCCCGCCAAGGTGGCAGCGATCCAGGATTGGGTTAGACCTAAGAATGCATCTGATGTGAGAAGTTTTCTTGGATTAGCAGGATATTATCGTCGGTTTATCAAAGACTTTTTCAAGATAGCTGCACCGTTAACAGGATTGACGAAAAAGAACCAAGTGTTCGGATGGGATGCTAAGTGTGAGCAAGCTTTCGGAATCCTGAAAGAGCGATTGACAAGTGCTCCTGTTTTGGCTATTCCAAGTGGAAATGATGAGATGGTGGTTTACACCGATGCATGTGGTACTGGACTTGGAGCAGTGCTGATGCAAAAGGATAAAGTTGTTGCATATGCAAGTCGACAACTGAAGCCCCATGAAAGGAATTATCCGACTCATGATTTAGAGTTAGCGGCGATTGTATTTTCTCTGAAGATGTGGAGACATTACCTATTGGGAGTTCGATTCGAGTTGTTTACAGATCATAAGTCGTTGAAGTATCTGTTCTCCCAAAAGGATTTGAATCTTCGACAGCAACGATGGCTAGAGTTTTTAGCATCATATGATTTTGGTATAGCCTATACTCCGGGAAAAGGTAACGTAGTAGCAGATGCGTTAAGTCGAAGACATGCAGAATTGGGAGCCATGTTTTCAGAATGGATGATTCTTGAGTATTTGGCTGGATTTGACTTCAGGCCTAGATGTGAATTGGAACTTGAGATGTTGGCAAACTTATCGATAAGACCTACTCTTGTGGAAAGAATTAGCGAGATCCAAAAGCGAGACGATAAGCTTGTCAAGATTATCCGAGATTTGGAATCTAGATCAGACCCAGAGAAGGATAAAGGATTCGAAGTCGATCAAGAGGGTTGGCTTCGGAAACAAGGACGACTAGTTGTTCCCGATATAGATGGATTGAGAGATGAAGTTCTTATGAAAAGTCATCACTCGAAATTGACAATTCATCCAGGTGGAAATAAGATGTATCGGGATATGAAGAGAACCTATTACTGGGAAGGTATAGAAGGATGTTGGAAATTTTATTTCCAAATGTATGAACTGCCAGTTGGTTAAAGCTGAACAGAAGAAGCCAAGTGGATTGCTTCAGCCATTATAAGTTCCTACATGGAAGTGGGAACAAATATCGATGGATTTTATCGATGGTCTACCTAGAACCAGGGCAGGAAATGAAGGGATTTGGGTCATCGTAGATCGTTTGACTAAGAGTGCAAGATTCATTCCTGTTCGATCAACTAGGACTGCATCGAAATTGGCTGAGTTGTATGTTAAGTGTATAGTTCGATTCCATGGTATTCCGAAGAGTATAGTGAGCGATCGAGACCCATTGTTCACTAGTGAATTTTGGAAGAGCTTCCAGGGAGTTTTGGGAACCGAGTTGTGTTTGAGTACAGCTTATCACCCCCAAACAGATGGTCAGACCGAGAGTGTCAACCGAGTTTTGGAAGATCTTCTTAGAGCATGTGTTTTGGACTTCGGAGGATCATGGGAAGATCATCTTCATTTGGTGGAATTTTCATACAATAACAGTTACCGGTCAAGTATTGGTATGGTATTGGTATGGCACCGTATGAGGCATTGTATGGAAGACCATGTAACTCTCCGACATGTTGGTTGGAAACAGGAGAAAAGTTGATACTTGGCCCAGAAATGATTCGACGGACTTGGGATTGCATAGAGATCATTCAGCGACGAATGAAGGCAGCCCAAGATCGTCAGAAAAGTTATGTCGATAAGCGTCGTAAGGATTTGGAATTCGACGTAGGAGATATGGTTTTTGTGAGGATTTCTCCACTGAAGAATGTTATTCGATTCGGGAAGAAAGGAAAATTGACTCCGAGATTTGTTGGACCATTCCCGATTGTCGAGCGAATTGAAAAGCTCGCTTATAAGCTAGAATTACCAGATAAGATGTCGGGTGTGCACAATGTTTTTCATGTATCGTATCTACGAAGGTCTGTGCACGACCCAAGTACAGTGGTTTCTGCTGATAGCTGTGAAGAATTGGAAGTTGATCCAGTTGTTAGAAGACTTCGTAAGCCGCTTCGTGTTGTGGAAACTGACACGAAACAGCTTAGGAGGAGAGTAGTCAAGTTGCTCAAGGTACAATGGAGTGATGATGTTAACGACTGTACATGGGAAGAGGAAGAGAGGATGAAGGCAGCTCATCCTGAACTCTTCGAGGTATGGCACTAAGGTTTCGTGACATCTCATGAATTTGTAACTTGTTCTAGTCTTAGAATTCTGCATGCTAAGCTAGTAATTGGATGCATGGTTTGTTGATTGCTATGGATGGTAGGCATGCAGAATAGTTTTGGTTGCTCTTGTCTGTTTGGAATTTCGAGGGCGAAAATCCTAAGGGGGAGAGAATGTAACGACCCGTATTTTTACGGATCGAAATACTGTTGTTATTAGGTCGTATTGTTGTTTAAGTCATCCAGACTTAGCTCGTGTGACCGAGTTAAAGGTTTTGACGACTTAAGTAATCGACCGAGTTAAGGAGGTAGCCGACTTAGTAGTTGGCCGGCTTAGGAGATTGACCGACTTAGAGAAGCGAACGACCTATAGATATTGGCCGACTTAAGGTATGGACCGACCTATAGAAGTAAGCAACCTATGGGAATTGACCGACCTAAGGAGTTTGTGACCTAAGGGTTAGTGTTATAGGAGATAGGTCGGCGAAGCCGCTTAAGGTAGGTTGCGACCTAGTGGTTAACCTGTGTTGGAGTTAGGTCGTTGAACGACTTATGGTAGGTCGTTAGGTCGGCAAGGGTTAGGTCGTGCCTAGTTTGGTTAAGTGTTAAGTCGCGTGCATGTGATAGGTCGTGCATGCTATAGGCCGCGTATAGGTCTGTGAGTGGTTGGTCCTAAGTCGTTAGGTAGTTAGGTCGGCTACATTTGTAAGTCGTTGGGTCGGCTATGTAGTTAAGTTGCTGGGTCGTCTCTAGCGTTAGGTTGGTAGCAGCGTTGAGTCGTTAGGTCGGTGTCTGGTTAGGTCGTTGGGTCAGCAGAGTGTGTTGAGTCGTTAGGTCGTGACCGACCTAGGAGCGACCGACCTAAGTGAAAATCTGCCTATAAATAGAGGAGTTTGGTTCATTTTTGGGATCCGGATTTTGAAGCGACGAAGTGCTGCTATTTTGAGAGCTCGACTACAACACTTCTTCACTTCTTTTCTCCACTTTAATCTAGTGCTTCCTTCCATCCAAGATTGAAGATCTAATCGAAGATCCAAGAGCCAAAGTTGATGATCTCCATCCATTGTAGAGAGATTTCATCGTTTGAAGGGAAATCTAGTCGGATCAAGCAAGATCCTTTGCTGTCCAGATCTGGAGTTGGTAGCTTTTGAGGTGTTTAGGTGATTCGGTGAGTGGTGGTTATCTCTCACACGGACCCAACGGAGTATATTGGATCGGTGGCTTGTTTGTGTGTTAAAGATAGTGATTTTATGCATTTTCCTCAAGTCTGCATGTAGATCTATTGTTCATGAAGTTTTGATATCTACTTTACTACATGTTAATCTATGCTAGTTCATTCATCAAGATATTACTTAGAATTCATGCTTGTTAGATTTGGACTCTTTATTTACGAAATTTCCATTATTGTTATAACAGTTTATTTAGATCTTATTTGAATGATTGATTACTGGGATGAATGATTAATTTGGTTGATTAGTTGATTAGTGATTGAATTTGGACAAGTTGGTCGAAGATGATTCAAAAGCTAAGTGGAAAGGCTCTTGAATAAGGAAAGCTACTCGTGGCATATGAAGTGGATGATAAAGCTCATATGGATAGATTTGATCATGATGTTGAGATGGGACTTTGCTATGATGCGATGAAGCAAAGCAGGATATGAGAAAGCCTTGGTTTAATCCAGACGGGATCATTCCAAGCATGTTGATAACTCGGTGTTGTGGTCCGAGTTTGTTGATAATGGTTGGCTCGAGAGGCGCTAGAGCTATTATGTGAATAGTCGTCGGGGAGGATGACTAGAAGGCTGAGATCTCATCGTTATTGAAGGTTCTAGCTTGCTCAAAGCAAGAGTACGTTGGGACGGGTCACGACGACGTCCCAGACACGAGTCGCGACGACGTGTTAGTACTCTGGGCAGATTCGATAGTCCTAGGCACGGGTCACGACGACGTGCGGAGTTATGTCTAGAACCGGGGTTACCATTAGCCCTTGGCGGACGAATGAAATAATGGGTCGGTCATTCAATTAACGGTGAAATCGAGGCAATGATAAAAGTGATAGCCACAGTCATGGATGTTTGGATGTTTTGGTTGTATCGTTGCTTGGGCCAAGAGCGATGTTTTCGGGGTGCTTACCTGATCTTGGTTTAGGCCTTGGGGGTTTGTACTTGGAAAACATCGACCTTGACTCGAGTGATAATTGCTTTACTTTAATTGTCTGCTTTGCTATGTTTTTTCTGCTTAGTGTGTCTGGGGGCTATCACTGTAGAAAGAGGTGGAGTGGGATGGTTGAGTTCCTATTCCTTTTTACCCTTTATGCTCTTTTGGTATGTTTGATAGTTGATTTACTGCTCACTAAGACTTTTGTCTGACTCAAGGTTTTATGTTTAACTCTTATTACCTTGGGCTGTTCATCCATGTTGGGATGGGCAGACTAGGTAGCAGGTGACAGGTGCTGTTCTTAGTGACTAACGCTGTTGATGACAAAGACGAGCTGGATGCTTTTGCATATTGTTTTCTTACTATATGTACTGGATGTTCCGCTGTTTGTATGATTCTCCGAGTGTTATGTAGTGAGGCTTGCTGTATTGACTTTTCAGATTGTTGTACCAAACTATTATGAGTTTATATGATGAGATTCTGTTCTATAGAGCTTCACTATGTATACTTTCTATTGTATTTCATCCATGTGCTGTGAGTAATACGATAGAGATTATCGTTTTACCTTACCCTGACGATCATCCATGGCTTCCTGGCACACTTTACAGCGCACTATTCCCTTGTTTGATGCAGGAGTCATGGGCGGTCGTCACAATAATCTCCCAGATAACACCCTCGGTTTCATGGCTACGAGGTGCCCCTCCTGTATTTGGGTCTAGGGCAAACTCTCTTGATTTAAGAAGACTATAAGATCGTCTAATTGATTTCTGGGGCTACAATCACACCCAATTGATTTCAAGGTTCAACCTCAACTTTTACTCAACGGTTTGATTCACAGAAGATTCTATAACTCTGAATAGCACTAAGATCTTATGGAGAGAGTGGCAGAGATTCAAACAAGAAATAATTAAGGTTGATTCACTTAGTATTGGGCAAAGTATAGTTTAGGATTCTTTAGAATAAATGTGGAAGATGAAGAGGAGAGAAAATTAATAAAATCTGGTAAAAAATTCGTTTAGAACTTACTGGTATTTATATTAGAGCAACAACCATATCTATTCGTGAGGGGATACGATGAATAGACACTTCTTTTGAAAATTGAAATTTAAGAATAACGGACACCATGTTGACATGGAGGGTTGAGGGATGTCGACATGCTCAAGGAAAAATTGATGTTTTGATTTTCTTATTAAATTTTTTTTCTATAATTTGTCAAAACAATTCCTAAACTTTGTAAATATATTTGAATAGTTGTGATAACCCGGATTTTTGAACATTTGATAATTGGATAATTAACTGATTTTTACTATTGAGATACCTATTTTATTTGGTTAAACAAATAGTATTCTGATAATTAAAATTTCTAGATGTATATAAATTGATTTGAAACTATAATAAATATTGAATTATAAATTTCTAGATCTTATAGTAAATTAACAAATATATATGTATATATATATATAAGTATATGCAAACTCTATTATGTTGAAAATTTTAAGTGTATATATATATATATTTATATATATATATGTATGTATGTTTTGTGAATAGAAAGCATTAATCTGAATTCAATGTATTAAATTTTCAAAGAGTATTTAAAGTTAAAAATTCTATATGTCCAAAACACTAAAGGTAAATTTTTATGTATAGTTATTATTTGAATAGCAATAACTTAATTAAAGTTTTAAAATCATTTTTGAGGTTATATAAATATTTATAAAAAGAAATGCATTAATTAAAATTTGAAAATATAATATAAGATTGTATAAAATCATATTTAAAACCTTTAATACATGCAAATTACATGTGCATGTGTTATAATAAGAGATTAAACAAGTGTAATCATCTTAGCATGGAATTTAACAAGTGTTGGTTTGATTTTAGTTTGAAATACAAGTGTCATTTTATTTTTATTTTTAAAAATAATAGATAAATGAGAACAAAGGCTATATAAACGTACAACTATACTCCTACTTCCACTTTCTTTTATTCAAAAAAAAATTATGTGGTCAAATTTTAAAACCTGAGAGAATTAAAACAAAGCAAATCAAACAACTCAAATAAATTTCAATCTGAAGCCCAAAGCAAGTTACAGATCATCTCAAATCAAAAGCAAGCAAGCTCAACATCCAGTTGCAGGTCAAATAAATTCCAGTTTTTCAAATTTTCAATGCTAAGACAAAACTTCAACCTAACCAAACAATAGGCAGTGATTCAGAGACCATCTTAAACAATCAAGCTTCAGTTCTATATCAAGTAGATTCAGATCCAATTCATGACTCAAATCAACAATCAAAAATCAGTTTCCAGATTCTAAAAATAAAGCTTTCTTTGTTTAACAAATACAAGTGAGTAAACCATTATTTTAAAAACAATTCTGTTTATACCTTGATGCATGTGATTAGTGCTTGAAATAATTGTGTGAAAAATGTTTACATAAATGAATAAATATGCTTGCATGTGTGTGTGTCTATATATATATATATATATATATATATATATATATAAAGATGATTCCGTGCATGTCTATACACTTGCCTCTGTTGATTTCAACAGGCTAATCCAGCTCAAAAATAATCAATTTCTCTTGCTCCAATCATTTTCTGTTCATGAGCATTAAAAGAAAAGTGATCGTATGGATGTGATTTTATTTATAGAAATAGTTTTAAGTGAATAAATCAAGCAATTATTACGATAATAAAAATTTACAGAGGAAAACCAATTCAAGTCGAAACTCGATTGTTAAACTTTCAAGTTTTGATTGTAAATTTGGATTCGTGTTTGGAAAACATGATTTTTGATATAGAGATCATATAAGTATGGGATTAAGGAGAATTGCCAAGTTGATCGAGAAATGGTCTTTGGCCAATTCACGACGGATGGGTCATAATTAGAGGTCGAGATTGGTCAGAGAAGGATGAGGGGTAGGCGGTCACGGAAAAAATAGGGACGCGATTTCTCGAGCGTCGTGGTGGCCGGACGACAAAGATATAAGGTTTAGGGCTTGTTCGAGTCGAGTTTTGGTTATTGGTTGCTGTGGCGACGAGGAGGCATCAGAATGGTTTAGTGGTGGGGGACAAGAAAGTATGATGTTCGGCGAAGGTACGAACATGGGGACAAGCACTCTGGTGATCGGAGGTTGGTAGTGAGGGCGAAAGTAGACGATCTGTTTCATGCTCAGGTAGGTCGTTTTGCTCGTTTTAATTTTGGGGCTTGTGAGTATTTTCTGGTTGCGAGGATGGTCGATGAAGTTGGCGGCAATGTAGGAGTGCCAATATGATTATCGGAGTGGTGATGCTCGCATGTGCATGTGCACGCATATCCCTGGGTGTCGGTGTTGTTTTTATTGAAGTATAGGAGAGAGGAACGAGAGTTAGCTTGGGTTTTCTTTAGAGATTTAATAGGTTGGGCTCGGGATTTTGGTAAGGATTGGATCGGGTTAGTTCATAAGCTGTTTGGCAAGTAAAATGAATTTGAGAAGAAGAGTACGTGGGCTTGGGTTGGGCCTGACATACTTTTAAAATAATTGGAATTATCAAACTCTTATAAGTAAAGCAAATAAGAAAAGAATTAAACAAGTTTTCTAATAAGTTCTAACAAATCCTTTAAAGATAATATTTTATGTAAATACTTGATTAGCAAAAGGTTATGTTGACAATTTGTTTGATAAGAATAATTTATTTATATATGTCCTTTACTAAATTAATCCTTAAGTTTATTAAAATAAATTGAATAAATGAAATCAAGTAGACAGCTAAGAAAGATAAAATGTTTAAACTTAATAATTAACCAAAGATCTTAAGGGATTTGTATGTTAATAGTAAATTAGTTCCAACGTTTAAATTAAATGAAATTTAAATGATAGTTGAGTAATTGATTAAGAAATGGTTTATCTCAGATAAGTAATAAAGAGTTAATTAATTAACTTAAGTAATTATAGGATAATTAATAAATGCAATTAATTAAAGGATAATTAATTTTGAAATTAATTAAAGGATAATTAACTATGTGAATGATTAAATGGTTAAAGAATATACATTTAATTTCAATAATTAAATAAATGGTTTAATTGATGTTAATTGAGTAGGATTTAAAGGTAATTAATTTATTTGGTGTTAATTAAATTAATTAAATTGGGTGATAAGTTAATCTTGCTTATGGATGATTGAATTGTATTGAATGAATAGATAAATATCTAGTCTGATATTTTGTGGTGTACTGTGGTATGATTTGTTTGGGTTGAACTGTGCTAATATGGGTTATCCATCGATGATGAATTGCTGTGTAAATTTGACAGTCTGTGTTTAAAATTTATTATACTCGCTTAAACAACCTGGATCAAAGATAGTATTGGATTCGAAGAGACCGGTATAAGCAAATACCCGAAACCACTTCGATCAGTAAGCTTCAATAAGTCTTTATAGATTTGATTTAGAGACTAATGGGCTGGAATGAAATAAATTAAGTGATCCGGACAATTTAAACTGAGTAATGGTACTTAGATATTATTTAGGAAATAAGTGTTGACTTAACAAGATAGAACTTGTAGTGAGGTACGAGTTACCCTGGTTTTCAAAAAAGTTTTATAACGTAGAATTTCAAGTTATATGGGTTTACTCACGTTGGTTTCCAGCCTGACTCGGGTGTTAATTTGTTGTAATGCTCAGACCAGACCGAGTATTACAGATTTTCAGGTTAGGACGTTCTGGAGCTCAAGAGGCGAGCTGGAAGGCAAGAACGTATGAAGTATTTTCTGCTATGTGTTAGACTTTGTTCTGATTGTATTTAAGGACAAGTTGTTAAAACTGTCCAGTTTAATTATGATTGATTGTACTCTGATGTATTGTATGTAAATTGACAATTGTAGCTTTCTTTGTATAAATGCTATTATTTGATATTATATTCAAATTCGCTGCGAATGTGAGATCCTATTGTTTTCTGTTTCTTCTTCTACCTCTTTCTTCTTTACCCTAACAATTTGGAATTTTCGGCGTTCGATTGATCGACACTCCTACAGTGAACGTATTAGTGTCGAATTTTCGAGGGCGAAAATTCCGGGTCGTTACAGTTGGTATCAAAGCTAGGTTAAGAGAGAACCTTGGCTCTGGTGGGTTACTCATTAAGGATAGGGTCAGTAGTACCCTAGAATGAGTTTTGTGTATATATGAGAGGGTATTTGTTATTTTCTTATATAATGATTTTAAAAATGATTTTTGCATAGGCTTATATTTTGATATATAATGTAATATTTTTTCTAATTACTATACATTAAGGTAATTGGTTGTTGTATTATTTGAATTAAAAGTAATATTGAGAATTAAGTGGTAATAGAAATACAATCAAATAGGAATTGGATATATAAAGTATATGAATAAGATAAGCTAGAAATGGATTCAAATTAGAAAATAAAATCCTGAAATTGTGGAAGTGTTGCAGAATGCTGTATTAAGTTGCTATGATTTTATTTTTCCAATAAACTAAGAGCTAATATATAGTGAATTAGTTTCCAGATATGATAATCTTGGTTATTTTCATGAATGTTTGTTGTATCTTAATAAAGGGATGTTTATTTTTAAAATAAATTAATGATAAAGCAGAATGAAATGTTTCAAGGAAGCAACAATTTAGATAAGCATGACTTATAAATTGAAAGAGTTTAAATTTTGAAGTTTTCTATGTTTTGAAAATTAGAAATTGTTTCAAAAGGTTAAAAGATATAATAGATAATATTATTCAGAATATTTTTAAATGTAGGAATCATATTTTAAAACAAGAGTTGTTTTAATTTTTTTTAAAGGAATTTGTTTAAACTAGAAACCAAGAATGGTTTAGAATCTAAATTATGACTTGAAGTGCAAATGAAATAAATATGTATATATATGGGATATACATAGGATCAAAGTTGATTGGAAGTAAACACTAAGTGTTGAGTTTTGAATTTTTCCTGAAATGTGATGTAATAACCCAAAGAGAAATAAGTTTTTGAACTTATAAATGAGAAAGTATATTGATAAGAAGTTTAAAATTTGAAATAGAGAATTAAAATTGGATAAGGTTGACTAGATTAAATAAGTTGAATTTAACTTAGGGGAAGTTAAATAAGTTTAGAACAAACAACCTGAATTGGAAATTTCAAGATGAAATTGAGATTTAACCTAGGAAGTTAAATGGGTTGATTTGAAATGGGAGTTACGTGTGATCTCAAAATGGGTTTGAGATCTGAAAATGGGTAATGGATGCTATTATTGGATGCTTTAGATAATTTGGATGTTATTTACCTTGGCTTATCTTGATATCATTTTATTGTTATGAATAATTTATGAAACTATGAATTGGATTGTTTAAATGAATTAAGAAGTGGATCAAGATAATATATATCCATTATTGAAATTTAATGGAAATAAAAACTTTAATTTGAAGCTATTTGAATAATTTTGATTTTAAGAAATAAAGGTTGAGCATATGGTGATGGAATCACTTTGAACTTAAGATTCAAATGTTAAAAATGAACTTGCAAACTGAAAATTTGTGAAGAATTTGTTTCGAAGTTAAAATTAGGTAATAAGTTGGATTTCAAAGATTAAATTGTTTAAAAGGTTTGAACTCTTATTTTAACTTTGAAATAAGTTAAGCAAAGGTAATTTAAAATGGAATTCTGAAATATGGACTTAGAATTAAATTATTTAAAGGTTTAGGTTATTAAGTTAAAAATAAAGGTTAATATGATTTAAAGGATTAAATCAACATTTAAAAATTTAACTCAAATTTATATAATTCGAGATGATTTAAAGATTGAGATTGGAATTGAGATAAATTCAAGTGGAAAATTTGAATTAAATTAATGGAAGTGAATTGAAGTTGAATGAGTTTAAATTCAAATGGGGAATTGATTGGAAGTGGAGATTGGGGAATTGAACCAGTTTGACTCTGAAACTATTTTCATATAAATATAAACTGTTTTAAATATATATTTCCTAGCTATTTACCATAAAACCTTTCTTTTTAAAACCCAAACTGTCTTATACTTATTATTTTACATCTGTTTTGTAAACAAATTTGTTATTTTACAACTATTTTGCAACTATCTAATTATTCCAGAACTATTTAACTATTTTATAATTACTTAACTATTTTAATGCTATTTACAACAAATAACTATTTTACAACTACTATCTATTTTAAACTTTTTCAAGCTATTTTCCAAAGGCAAACTGGTCAGAGTGAAATTGATTATAATTAAACACCAAAGTGAGATATGAATCGAAGTAATAACCTAAATGGAAATTGAAGCAATTGTGAACAAGTGAATAGACTCAAATAGAAGATGAATAAAAAGAAAATTGATTTAGAGATTAATCAATGAAGGTAAATACGTAGGATGTACAAATATTATTCTATTCACATAATGATTAGATCCAGATTCGAGCATAGAATTTCGAGATAGTATATCGATCCAAGTTGGGATTTTTCGCTCGATTTTCGATGGCGAACCCTGGATATGGATTTTTGATTGATTTTGGATATTCCCTATCATAATTAGGCTATGCAAGGAGAATGATGGTTTCTGATCAAAAAACCTGATTTGAATCCGCACTAGTTGGGTGGACGATACTAGTTCGAAAGGGGAATTGTGTGATCGAGTGAGCGGTCAGATTTGATATTGCGTACGGATGATATATGTACATCGTACGTGCTTAAAGGAAATTGATATTGGAATTTTTGAAAAAAATGTAAAAATGATTTTTGAAAGGAGAAGTATATTTTGAGAAATATATGTTGAATAAAGGTGGAAGTTGGATATCACTATAATTGAAACTCATTTTATAAAAAGTAAGTAATATGGCAAATAACTTTTTAAAAAGAAATCAAATTTGAATATTGATTTGGCATAAATAAGGTTGTATATATTTGTTATATATGATAAACTTCCCTTGTTGAATCTATAGCCAGAAGAAAAGATCTTTGAAAAATATTTGAAGTATAAAAGGTAATTTAAATAAGTATGAAGTAATTCCAAGATTTTTCAAGATTATATATATATATATATATATATATATATACGTATAAATGATCTTTATGAAAATGATTTTGGGAAAAAGGATTTTTGGAACCCACTGATTTTGGAAAGGCTTTTGATTTTTGGGAAAAATCAATTTTGGGAATTTGAAAAGTCAAGTTTGGAACTATCAATTTGAGATACCGATTTTGTGTAAAGAAGACTTTTATGTGAATCAAAAAGAGTATTATTTGAAAGACACTATATGTGTATGGTATAAAATATTTTATGATTAGCTCTGAGGAAAAAGGCGCTCCAATGAAATGAATTTCATAGGAGATCCACGGGGTGGTTCTGACTTGAGCCCTAAGGGGGCTCTAAATTTGATCTTGGGAGGAAGTGCGGACAAACTGAACTTCCTGAGGATTGTGTGTGGATAGCGAAAGTCGATGGCGCTGATGCCTCCAGAGACATTTGGGTTATGCTGTGACACAGTGTAACTCGATGTCACTGCGATCTACTGTGGACCATAGCGGATGTCGTGTGGCAGTGAGTGCCAACAATCTACGTTTTATTTCGCCGGGAGGGCGACGTAACATCATTAGACTGCAATCTATGAAGTGGCAGTGAGTGTCTACAGTCTACATTGGGACTCGACTGATGTAGTCTACGATCTATGTAGGAGTGGTGAAGTTTCATTTGGAAGCGAAATTCGAGGGCGCTGATGCATACAGTTACATGGGTTTTTGTCGTGATGGCGACGTAAAACCCGGGTGTAGCTGCGATCTGTGGCGGGTTCTATGGCATAATCGAGGGGCGCGGAGTGCCTACAGTTTTCTATGGATTTTGTCGGGATGGCAACGTAACCATCGGGTTAACTGCGACCATGGAGGGGGTTATGATTTCTAGAGCATTCTCACCGAAAATGTTTCTATATTTTAAAATATATTTTCTATATTTCCAAAAATGTTTTTTTAAGTATTTTCACTGGGTGTTGAAAACGGGTCTACTAAGTATTTATAGATTTTCAGCCCTACGCCTGATTAACGTATGACCTAATTCCTATGAGAACAAGGATGGACTTGTTGAGACGTCGAATTATAAAATGTATTTTTATAAAGCTATTTTGGCAATAGTATGTAGATTTTAAAATGTTATAATTTTTGAATAAAAAGAGTTTATAGTTTAAAATGTTCACAAGTAATTTAACTAATAATAAGCACTGTAATTAAAATTATGGCTTTGGTCCTTTTCGAGGACGAAAAGATTTCAAGGGGGAAGGAATGTGATAACCCGAATTTTTGAATATTTGATAATTGGACAATTAAATGAGTTGCTATTGAGATACTGATTTTTTTTAGTTAAACAATTAGTATTCAGATAATTAAATTGTCTGGATGTATATAAATGGATTTGAAACTACAATAAATATTGAATTATAAATATCTGGATCTTATAGTAAATTAACAAATATATATATATATATATATATGAAAACTATATTATGTTGAAAATTTTAAGTGTATATATATGTATATATATATATATATATATATATATGTTTTTTGAATAGAAAGCATTAATTTGAACTCAATGTATTAAATTTTCAAAGAGTATTGAAAGTTAAAAATTCTATATATCCAAAACACTAAAGATAAACTTTTATGTATAGTTATTATTTGAATAGTAATAACTTAAGCAAAGTTTTAAAATCAATTTTTAGGTTATATAAATATTTATAAAAAGAAATGCATTAATTAAAGTTTGAAAATATAATATAAGATTCTATAAAATCATATTTAAAACCTTTAATAAATGCAAATTACATGTGTAAATATTATAATAAGAGATTAAATAAGTGTAATCATCTTAGCATGGAATTAAACAATTGTTAGTATGATTTTAGTTTGAAATACAAGTGTCATCTTCGTTTTATTTTAATAAATAATAGATAAAATAAGAACAAAGGCTATATATACATACAACTATACTCCTACTTCCATTTTCTTTCATTCAAAAAATTTATGTTCTCAAATTTTAAAACCTGAGAGAATTAAAACAAAGCAAATCAAACAACTCAAACAAATTTCAATCTAAAGCCCAAAGCAAGTTAAAGATCATCTCAAATCAAAAGCATGCAAGTTCAACATCCAGTTGCAGGTCAAATATATTCTATTTTTCAAATTTTCAAAGCTAGGACAAAACTTCAACCCGATCAAACAACAAGCAGTGATTCAGAGACCGTCTTAAATTATCAAGCATCAGTTCTTTATCAAGTAGACTCAGATCAAACTCAGGATTCAATCAAAAATTAGTTTCCAGATTCTCAAAATAAAGCTTTCTCTATTTAACAAATACAGGAGAATAAACCATTATTCTAAGACCAAATTTGTTTATACCTTGATGCATGTGATTAATGCTTGAAATAATTGTGTGAAAAATGTTTACATAAATGAATAAATATGCCTGCATGTATATATATGTATATATATATATATATATATATATATATATGAAGATGATTCTGTGCATGTCTGTACACTTGCCTCTGTTGATTTCAATAGGCTAATCTAGTTCAAAAATAATCAATTTCCCTTACTCCAATCTTTTTCTGGTCATGAGCATTAAAAGAAAAGTGATTGTATGGATGTGATTTTGTTTACAGAAATAGTTTAAAGTGAATAAATCAAGAAATTATTTCAAGACTAAAAATTACAGAGCAAAACCAATTCAAGTAGAAACTCGATTGTTAAACTATCAAGTTTCGATTGTAAATTTGGATTCGTGTTTGGAAAACATGATTTCTGATATAGAAATCATAATTTTTAAGTATGGGATTAAGGAGAATTGGCGAGTTGATCGGGAAATGGTCTTTGGCCAATTCGCGGCGGATGGGTCATAGTTGGCAGTCGAGATTTTGGTGAGAGAAGGATAAGGGGTAGGCGGTCAAGGGAAAAATAGGGACGCAATTTCTCAAGCGTCATGGTGGGTGGACGATGAAGATATAGGGTTTAGGGCTTGTTTAAATCGAGTTTGGGTTTTTGGTTGCTGCGGCGACGAGGAGGAATCGGATTGGTTCGGTGGTGGGGGAAAGGAAAGTAGGAGGTTTGGCGAAGGTACGAACGCGGGGACAAGCCCTCCGATGATCGAAGATAGATAGTGAGGGCGGAAGAAGACAATCTGTTTTATACTTGGTAGGTCATTTTTCTCGTTTTTATTTTGGGGCTTGCGAGTATTTTTTGGGTTGCGAGGATGGTCGGGGAAGTTGACGACGATGAAGGAGTGTCGGTGACGATGATCGGAGTAGTGACGCTCGTGCGTGAACATGCACGCATAACCCTGGGTGTTTGGTGTTGTTTTTGCTGAAGTATAGGTGAGAGGAACGAGAGTTAGCTTTGGTTTTCTTTAGAGATTTGATAGGTTGGGCTTAGGATTTTTGTAAGAATTGGATCGGGTAAGTTCACCAGCTGTTTGGCAAGTAGAAGGAATTTGAGAAGAAGAGTTCATGGGCTTGGGTTGGGCCTGCATACTTTTAAAATAATTGGAATTATCAAAGTCTTATAAATAAAGCAAATAAAAAAAGAATTAAAGAAGTTTTCCAATAAGTTCTGACAAATCCTTAAAGATAATACTTTGTTTAAACACTTGATTAGCAAAAGTTTATGTTGAAAATTTGTTTCTTATTTATATTAAGTAAGCTAAGAATAACTTATTTATATATGTCCTTTACTAAATTAATCCATATGTTTATTAAAATAAATTGAATAAATGAAATCAAGTAGATGGCTAAAAAAGATAAAATGTTTAAACTTAATAATTAATCAAAGATCTTAAGGGATTTGTATGTTAATAGTAAATTAGTTCCAACGTTTAAATTAAATGAGATTTAAATGATAATTGAGTAATTGATTAAGATAAATGGTTTATCTTGGATTAATTAAGGACTTAAGTAATAAAGAGTTAACTAATTAACTTAAGTAATTATAGGATAATTAATTAATGTAATTAATTGAAGGATAATTAATTTTGAAATTAATTAAAGGATAATTAATTATGAGAATGATTAAATGATTAAAGAATAATTAATTAATTTCAATAATTAATTAAATGTTTAATTGATGTTAATTAAGAAGGATTTAAAGGTAATTACTTTATTTGGTGTTTATTAAATTAAATAAATGTGCGACAAATTAATATTGCTTATGGATAATTGAATTGTACTGAATGATTAGATTATTTTCCGGTCTGATAATTTGTGGTGTACTGTGATATGATTTGTTTGGGTTGAACTGTGATAATATGGGTTATCTATCGATGATGAATTGTTGTGTAAATGTGATAGTCTGCATTAAAAATTGATTGTATTCACTTAAATAACTTGGATCAAAGATAGTATTGGATTCGAAGAGACCGGGGTCAGGTATCAGAAAATACTCGAAACCACTTCGATTAGTAATCTTCAATAACTCTTTATAGATTGCTTTTAGAATCAAATGGGCTGGAATGAAATAAATTAAGTGAACCAGACCATTTAAAATGAGTAATGATACTTAGATATTATTTTGGGAAATAAGTCTTGACTATAACAAGATAGAACTCGTAGTGAGGTACGAGTTACCTTGGTTTTGAAAAAAGTTTTATAACTTAGTTTTTCAAGTTATATGGGTTTGCTCATGCTGGTTTCCAGCCTAACCCAGGTGTTACTTTGTTGTAATGCTCAGGTCAGACCGAGTATTGCAAATTTTCAGGTTAGGACGTTCTAGAGCTAAGGAGGAAAGTTGGAATGCAGGAACGTATAGAGTATTTTCCGCTGTGTGTTAGACTTTGTTCTGATTGTATTCGGGGACAAGTTGTTAAAACTGTCCAGTTTAATTATGATAGATTGTACTCCGATGTATTGTATGTAAACTGACAATTACACCTTTCTTTGTATAAAGGCAATTATTTGACATTATATTTAAATACGCTGTGAATGTGAGATGCTGTTGTTTTCTATTTCTTCTTCTACCTCTTTCTTCTTTACCCTAACATTCTGGAATTTTCGGCGTTTGATTGCTCGTCACTCCTACAGTGAATGTATTAGAGTCGAATTTTCGAGATCGAAAATTCCGGGTCTTTACAATAGTGTAAACATATAAAAGAGTTTATAAGTAATTTTTAATATATAATCTTAATCTACAAATTGATTTAAAATACGAGTACATAAATAATTTAAAGCTTAGTATTTAATCCAAGAGATGGGTTAAAAACAAGAACAATTTTGAAATCAAAATACTAAAAATGACAAAAATAGTTTTGAGGATAAAATATTTTAAACCAAGAGAGGTGTCTTTTTGAAAAGAAAGTTTTGAAAGCATTTTAAAAAAAACAAGAGATATATTTTTGAAAAGCATTTTTATAAAATTAGTGGATATCAAAATAGGACCACTATACATTCTGCTAGATACTGTCATGGGTTCCATCCCACTAGGGTGCAATCCCTTTAACAGGCTCGAAGTGGATCCCATTCCATGAATAAATTTCAAATAAAGACGTAAGTGCTTTCAAGAAGTGTTTACATAATTCTAGACTCAATACTTGTCTTGTACTATTGAAAGCTTGAACTCTTGTTATCTTGATACTCATAAGTCTTCAATCTTGATATCTTCAGTTTTGAATCTTTATACTGTATAGTCTTCATCCTTGGTACCTACATGTTTATATCATGCATATACATATATCTAAACTATAATGTTATTATTTATATTTTGTAACATGTCCTAAGGTTGTTGTCATCAAACCCATCATCTCAAGGACAAACAATCGCTTCCTAACTATTGTCATGTCAAGTTCCACTACTAAATCCTCTAACACGGTCGGTGCTATAGTAGTGTCTGGATCGCTAACACATGGACTCATGCCAAACTACCTGGTAACTCTACTCCGTACATGAGTTTGCTGATCCTTTCTAAAATTGGAAACGGTCTTACGAATCTCAGTGCCAACTTCCATGTCTTCCCGAACCTGATAACACCATTCATTGGCAATATTTTGACGAAAAAATGATCTCCAATAAAGAATTCTAAATCTTCCTGACTTCTATCTTCATAGCTCTTCTTCCTAGACTAAGCTTCCTTCATTCTCGCCGTTATCAGCTCAATCTTCTCTATTGCTTCCCTTACCAAATCGGGACCAAGGACTAATGTATCTCCGGTCTCTAGCCAACATGCATGGCATTTGCATAGTCTTCCATACAAAGCGTCAAATGGTGCCATCCCTATACTAGTTTGATAAATATTGTTATAGAAAACTCGACTAAGTCTAGCTGGTCTTGCCATGATCCCCTAAAGTCCAATACACTAGCTCTTAATAAGTCTTCTAAGATCTTGTTAACTGTTTCAGTTTGCCCATCTGTCTACGGATGGTAAGCGGTAGTCATCTTGATCTTGATTCCCATAATTTCTTATAGGCTCTTCCACAATTCATTGGTGAATAAAGAATCACTATCACTAACAATACTACAAGGAATACCACGTAGTTTAACTATATTCTTCATAATAACTTAGCCAATACAGATGCCATTCTATTAGACTTAACGGAAATGAAATGGGCACTCTTGGTCAATCTATTAACTATGACCTATATACTTTCATTTTCTCCATTAGATCTCGACAACCGATCTATGAAATCCATAGAAATAGAATCCCACTTCAATATTGAAATATCCAATGGTTGTAGCAACCCACTTGGCTTCTGATGTTTAGCATTTACCTCTTGATAGCTTTAACACTACTTCACCCATAAGCCTACATCCCTCTTCATTCCTTCATAGAAGAAACTTATCTTCATATGTTGATACATCATAGTTCCTTCTGAATAAGTAGAAAATTTCGAATGATGGCATTCCTTTAAAAATTCCATCCTTAGGTTTCCCACATTTGGAATGCATAATCTACCCCTCTATCTCAACGACCCATTATGGTCAAGACAAATATCCTTCAAGTCATCACTCTCATCTTTCAACTTCTTGATCCGTTCAGCCAACACTAGATCCTTCTCCTGTTTAGTAGAAATCCTTTCAATCATTTATGGTCGAAATTCTAAACAAGATAAAACAACGGATCCTTTACTTGATCCAACTTGAGAACTTCACTGCACTTTGCAAGTCAACAATGCTTCCAAGTCTTTCCATTCTGCTATCATAGAAAACATTGCATTTTGATGCTTTCTGCTAAGTGCCTCTACAAACTTGTTTCCTTTCCCTGGGATATACTCAATCCAAAAATCAAAAGCAACAATAACTCTAACCACCTCTACTGTCTCATGTTTAGCGCCTTCTGAGAGAACAAGAACTTCAATGACTTATTGATCCATATAAAGTTCAAACCTCTCTCCAAAAAGGTAATGTCTCCACACCTTCAAAAAAAAATAACTGTAGCTAACTCTAATTTATGTCGAGTATATAACCTCATGCGGTCTAAGCTATCTAGAAGCATAGGCAATCACTTTACCTCTCTGCATCAACATAGCTCCTAATCCAGTCCCATACGCATCTGTATAAGCTACAAAGTCTTGATTCCCCTTTGAAACAACTAATATAGGTGCATGGGTCAATAAGTGTTTCAAGATCTAGGATGATTCCTTACATTTATTAGCCCACACAAACTTCACATCCTTTCACATTAGCTTGGCCATTGATGCTGCTATCCTCTAGGAATCCTTAATAAATCTCTTGTAATATCCAGCCAGTCCGGGAAAGCTTTTATTTCAGTTACGGCCTTGGGACTCCCCCAATTATTCATTGCTTCCATCTTAGTCGGATCTACAAACAACCCTTTCTTTGAGACTACACGACATAGAAATTTCGCTTCCTTCTTCCACAAATTGCACATCGAAAACATTGCGTGTAACGACCCGTATTTTACGTGTCGACTAATCGTAAAATAATGGCTACTAGGTCGTTAGTGTTGTTTAAGTCGTCCTTAGCCTAAGTCGTGTGGAGGTTAGATCGTATGGAGAAGTTAACTCGAGTAGAGGTTAACTCGTAGACGACTTAAGTGATAGGTCGTAGACGAGTTAAGTGATAGGTCGTGAACGAGTTACAAGTTGAGAGCTTGACCAAGTTAAGATAGTTGCCGAGTTAACGACTCATAGGACCTGGCCGACCTAAGAGTTAACGGGTTAAGAAGTGGGCGGGTTACGAGATAAGAGTAGTTAGCGACTTAGGGGCTGGGACGAGTTAGCGAGTTAGCATAGCTAGTGAGTTAGGAGATAGTGGGGTTAACGACCTAAGGGGTTAGGTCGTATGGTTGTTAGGTCGGAGGGGTTTTGGAGCGACCTAAGGAAGATACCGAGTTAGAGACCTAGTAGTTCTGACCGAGTTGAGGAAGCTAGGTCGAGTGGTCCTTCTAAGTCGTAAGTCGATAGCGACTTAGTTAGGTCGTAGGGTAGATAGCTCGTTATGTTTTAGGTCGTGATAACCCTGTGTGTAGATAAGTCGCTTGAGCGACTTAGTTTTAAGTCGCGTAGCTTTGGGACCGTTAGATCGTGTGGGCGGCTTAGTTAACCCGCGTTTTTGTTTAGGTCGTTGGATAGGCCTTGTGTGGGGTGAGTTAGGTCGGCAGCGACCTAAGTTAGGTCGGGGAGATTCTTAGGTCGGCAACGACCTAAGACCGAGCGAGTTAACTCCGAGCGAGTTAAGACATGACCGAGTTAGGGGGGCGACTAGCATATAAATACGCGACCATTTCTTCACTTTTTGGCACCGGATTTCGAAGCGACGAAGTGCTGCCATTTTGAGAGCTCGACTACAACATTTCTTCACTTCTTTTCTCCACTTTGATCGAGTGCTAACGTCCATCCAAGATCGAAGATCAAGATTGAAGATTGAAGAGCCAAAGTTGAAGATCTTCGTCCAACAAAGCTAGATTTCATCATTTCAAGCGAGATTTCGACAAATCAAGCTTGAATCCTTGCTGTCCAGATCTGAAGTGATTAGTTTTTGAAGTGTTTGGGTGATTCGGTGAGTGGTGATTATCTCTCACGCGGACCCAAAGGAGTGTATTGGATTGGTGGTTTGTTGGAGTGTTGTAGATAGTGATTTTATGCATTTTTCCTTAGATCCAAGTGTAGATCCATTACTTATGAATATGTTTACTTATGCAAGTTCATTTACCAAGTTGTAGAGATAAAAACCCATGATTTATATTTGTTGGATCTATGCTAAAAACCCATTATTCATGTATGTTATATCTATGCTCATTTATTTACGAAATTGCCATTGTAGTTATAAATGCCTACTTAGACCATATTTGATTACTTGATTGCTTAAGCTAATGATTGATTTGATTGATTGCTATGTATGTTAGTTGATTGATAGTTAGATCTAGACAAGAAGGTCGAAGATGATTCAAAAGCTAAGTGGAAAGGCTCTTGAATGGTGAAAGCTGCTTGTGGCATATGAAGCGGATGTTGAAGCTCATATGTATGGATTAGATGATGTTGAGATGGGACTTTGCCATGATGCGATGAGGCAAGCCATGATGTTGAGATGAGACTTTGCTATGATGCGATAAAGCGAAGCATGATGTGAGATAGCCTTGGTTTAATCCAGACGGGATCATCCCAAGCATGTTGATAACTCGATGATGCGATGCGAGTTGGTTGATAATGGTTAGCTTGAGAGGCGCTTGAGCTAGTATGGAAATAGTCGTCGAGGAGGATGACTAGGAGGCTGAGATCTCATCGTTGTTGAAGGTTCTAGCATGCTCAAAGCAAGAGTACGTTGGAACGGGCTGCGACGACGTTCCAAGCACGGGTTGCGACGACGTGCTAGTACTCTGGGTAGTTGCGAAAATTCCTAGGCACGGGCTGCGACGACGTGCGGAGTTATGTCTAGAACCGGGGTTACCATTAGCCCTTGACAGATGGTCGTTCAACTAACGGTGAAATCAAGGCAATGATAACAGTGATAGCCAGAGTCATGGATGTTTGGACGTTTGATTGTATCATCATTCGGTCTCAAGAGCGGTGTTTTCTGGGTGCTTATCTGATCTTGGTTTAGGCCTTGGGGGTTTGTATTTGGAAAACATCGACCTTGACTCGAATGATTATTGCTTTACTTTAATTGTCTGCCATGTTATGCTTGCTTTCCTTTAGTGTGTGTCTGGGGGCTATCACTGTAGAAAGAGGCGGAGTGGGATGGTTTGGTTCCTATTCCTTTTATCCCTTATGCTCTTTTGGTATGTTTGATAGTTGATTTACTGCTCACTAAGACTTTGTCTGACTCAAGGTTTTATGTCTCCTCTTATTACCTTGGGCTGTTCATCCATGTTGGGATGGGCAGACTAGGTAGCAGGTGACAGGTGCTGTTCTTGAAGATCTACGTTGACGATGACGAAGACGAGCAGGAGGCTTTTGCATATTATTTTCATATTCTATGTACTGGATATTCCGCTGATTGTTGATTACTCTGAGTGCTATGTAGTGAGGCTTCTTGTATTCATGATTCAGACCATGTATAAAGCTATTATGATTAGATGATGATATTTTATGCTATAAGAGCTTCACTATATTATATTTCTCTATTGTATTTTATCCATGCACTGTGAGTTTTACGATAGAGTCTGCAATGTTTATTTTACCCTTGACGGTCACTCATGGCTGCCTGGCACACTTTCAGCGCACCATTCCCTTGTTTCCGTGCGGGAGTCATAGGAGGTCGTCACATTGCGTTTAGCTCATGCTGCCTCAGCGTCTCAAGCACAACTCTAAGACAAACTTCATGATCCTTCTCACCCTTAGAGTATACCAGAATATCATCTACAAAAACCAACACGAACCTATTCATGTGCTCTCGGAAAATCCGGTTCATCAAATCGATAAAGAATGCCATCGCATTAGTGAGTCCGAATGGCATAACTATCCATTCGGACATATACCTTCTTCGAAACGCCATCAAAGGTATACTATCTTCTACTGCTCTAAGCTGATGGAAACCTGTTGCTAAATCTAACCAAGAAAATACCTTGACTCCACTCAGCTGATCGAACAAATCATCAATCCTAGACAATGGATATTGATTCTTTTTCGTTCTCCCATTAAACTTATGATAATCGATACATAGTCTTAACGATCTGTCTGGCTTCTTAGAAAATACTACGGTTGCTCCCCAAGGTGAACTAGTCGTTTTGATAAAACTCTTGCTTTCCATATCTACTAATTGGACCTTCAACTCCCTTATTTCTTTAGGTGTCATCTTACTTGGCAGCCTACTCATCGGTTCTGCTCTGGGCACCAAATCTGTCAGAAACTCATGGCTCATTTTTGTGGTTATCCTACTATAAGTTGAAGACATCTGCAAATTCACCAACCATGAAAATGCCGTTTAACTCATCTTCCAGCTCTACAGCGTCGAATAAAGAATTCACCTCACAGCTACGGTTTTCTACAGTATATATAATCTGAACACTACAATCAGCGTGCCAGAGGGATATTCTCCTATCGTGGTAGAATATCCTAGCATCGCATTTATTTAATAAATCCATACCTAATATAATTTTGAACCCAAAAAAGTCAAATATATGCAAAATGCAAACAAGGTGTAACCTAGCAAGTCAAATTCTAAGTGGTTAGTTTAACGACCCATAAATTTAACATTTTGAAAATGGGATATTTAATTATTTTAAATATTCAAATGTAGAATTTTCAAACTTAGAAAATCATGTTTTAAAAGATAAATAAAAATGGTAAACTTATATTTTATATTAAATAAAGATTTTGGATTCCCATTGTAAAATTGACAAAAGTCGGATTTCGACAAATTAGGAAAAATATTCGAGAAATTTGTTTAAAGGATAAATAATTCCTTTTAAATTTATATATAATCGATATCAAACTCATTTGATAATGATAGTAATTTAATTTATAATAGTTCGATAAATATATAAAACTAGTTTTATAAAATGACAAATTTCATCACATATCGATAAATCGATGTCGTATTTTTATAAGAAGATTTGAATATTGTCTTATATTATTTTATAGGTCAAATATGCTTGATTTAATTATCTAAAGATAATAAGAAATTTATTTTTAAGTTTGGTTTACATGAATAAATAGTTTAACAATAACGTTAACAAATGACCAGAGAATGTTTTGTCGAAAATCGATGTTTTTTTCAAAATTAGTTGCCACAACGTCATCGCAACTTTTTTAACATTTTTTAACATATATAATACACATTTGAATAACTAAATATGTTTAATTTTACTAAATAGGATCAGAAAACTTCAAGAAATCATTAGTAAAAGTAAGTAAGATTTAACAAAAGTAAGAAAAGTAAACATCAAATCACATCAAATCAAAATCCAATAAAATAATTACTTTTCTTTACTTAATCTTTAAGTGGCTAAGACATAAAGTAAGAAGTGAAAGGATGATATTAAGTATTGAAAAAGTGAAGGTATTTTTAGGCTGAAGTAAGGATGGTTTGGTAATTTAGTAAGAGGTTATTTTGGTAAATTTATCACCACTTTCTTTTTCTATAAATACTCATCTCATTCTTCACTTTCATTTAAATTTCTTCTTATTCTTTTCTCAAGCTTCCTCACCTTCTTCCTCTTATATTTAATGGCTTCCAAGCCATAGGAAAAAACTAGAAAGAAATAATGTCAAAATATTTAGAAAATATTCAAAATAAAAACAATGTTCATTCTCTTCAAATCAAACTCCTCTTTTCTCATTATTTTACCTCTTCTTCTCTCAGCAATAACTTCTTCAAATCAAAACCAAAATGAAAAAATCATTTTTTTTAAATAATGTGTTTTTCCAGTGGCCACAACTTTCAAGATGACCACTTTGTGTTATTCTAAAATTAACCATGTCAAAAATCCACTTCTTTCCAGTGCATTCTCTGGCCCAGTTTTTAAGCTAGAGAATAGGATATTTTGTTTTGATTATAACTTGTTCATAACTGATCCAAATTAAGAAATTCATTTTTTAAACCATATGAAATTTCAATTGCTACAACTTTTACCTTGATCATATTTTTCAGTTTTGAGGTATGCTATACCTAAAACACAATTCTTTGAAGTTTATTTCGGGCATTATATTTATGAATCCGATAATAGCTCCTTTTCTTCTAAACATATCTTCCTCAAAACTAATCAAAATCAAGTGATTCTTTTTTAAAATTCAAGAGAAAAGAATATAGCAACTTACAAATTAACAATTTTTCAAATTTTGTGAGTAAGAGGGTCAAAAACTAGAGAGAAAACGACCTATTTTTCGGATCAAATTTTGAGAATTCAAGATCAAAGCCCCATCACTTCTTCTCTATAATTTCGGCCAACCTCCATTTCAAGCCTTGGCCAAGAACTAGGAAGAGTAATTCGAGCTTATTTTCGTTTAGTTTCGGAGCATGGTAGGAAGTATGTGTTAGATCTTAGGTTCCTTGCCTTAAAGTTTGATGGAGTGGAATCCAAAGTAAGTTATTTCTTATTTTATCTTCATTAAAGCCATTGCTAATTTGAAAGAACTTTAAGTGTTAAGTGTTGCTTGAAAACCCTTGTAGAATGCTTATTTACTTTGTTTTCTGAAACAATGGTTTGATTTTCTTGCCCGATGTTATGTTTGGATGGTTAATTAAGTAATTTAAAATTTAGAAGTTAAATACTTAATGTGGTATGAGGAAATGACTAGTACATGCGTTTCGTCTGTGAGATCTAAGGAGACTTGAGCGAGGGACAGAACATGTCGAAGGGAAAGCTCGGATGCTCCAAAATAAATATCAAATCATTTTAACCCAAGATAAAATAAAAAGTGTTATAAATATTTGATAGAATGAAGCGTTGATTTATCATTTAATATTGTGCTTATTTTGTTAATTGATTATTTGGTTGTTTGAATTGTGCTCGGCCAGTTTATGAGCACTAATTATTATTTATTGATTGTTGACTTTGCTCAACAAGTTTATGAGCAATTAATTATCCATATGCATGGGCTGGGTAGAAAATAATTGTAGGATAACACCTTATGATTTATTTCACGATTTGTCTATAAGTTGTATAGTGTTAATATTTGGTTCACTTCAATTTAATGAATTGTTTTGAAAATTGGATTGCAAATGGAAATGTTATGAAATGTTTTCCTTTAAAAGAGAGAAAAAAGATATTTGAGAATCAATATTTTAAAGTGATTTATATAAAAATGTTTTATGAAACGAAAAGAATTTCGACGACTAAACCAGATGGTTTTAAGACGATTTTTGAATGGATTTGGGAAATGAAAATTACTATAGATTTGAAAGCACTTGTAAATATTAGTGCGAAATGATTTATCACTTTAGGATATAAAATGATTTGTTATGTTACCGATGACTCGGGTAACTTATAAATAAAAAGCGGGTAGACGTTTTTGCTATAGTACGCTTTTGGAATAGAGGGATGTACTTATTTATCGATTGTATAAAGGCTGGGACCTAGTTGCCTTGTTATTGGGAGAAACCTCCCGATCTGGTTGCATATGATTTGATATGTTTTTATTACAATATTTGGGATTTCCAAATAAACTTTTCAAAATTGATTTGATTTAAGATCCCAAAGTGAAGTATAATTTGAATATAAAAGATATATATATATATATATATATATATATATAATTCAAAAGTTTTTAAATAAGAATTTGAGAATAAAGTCCAGAGAGATAATTTCCGTAAAGGTAATTAGATTTGTAAATCTAAAATTGAAGATTAAGCCTAAGAGGGTAGTTTTAGTAATTGCATGTTGTTTGTTGCATCATAGGCTCTATACATTCTACTTGCAGTAGGAGAATTACATTGGCTTGATCATGTATCTAGTTAGGTACCTAATTGGATAATGGTACGTCTGCAATCACAAGAGGTAGTGATGAAGACCTTAAAAAATATAACCCTTTCATGTTTATCTTGTTTTATTATATCTTTCCTACTTACTATTTTATTCCGCATTTACATTGTTTATTGAGTTCACATGTAAAGATAGTGCTGTCTCTGTCATCAGATTTGTGCAGTGGTAGATATATAGTCATTATACTTGGTATGCATTAAAGCACACTTTGTAGGATGAATAAATAAATCTATTACTCTGATAAGTTGTATAATTGAAATTATATCCTATACATTTAGCAATGTTGAATATTTATCAAATATGGTGTATTAAGTTGGTGGTTTTGAATTGTAGCTTTAGAATAGAATGGATGTTTGTTTCGGCAATTTTAATTGGTCCGAAAATTCGGGTCGTCACAGTAGTACCGGAGCTTAGGTTATGTGCCTAGGTAAAATTTGTCAAGTTTATTAAATCAGCCTAGGAATTTTATAAATGAAACTACCTTAAGTTGATAAATAAAATGGATAGGGTAAGGCACCATATCTCCGACCAGGGTTAAGGGTGATATTTCTATTTTTGGTATGCTTAACTTCCGATAATTGTTGTTTTTTCGTTACATTTTTTTCGTCCTTGCAATTTTAGGGACAAAATTCTTTTAAGGAGGGGAGAATATAACGAACCGTAATGTTAACACTTTGAAAATGGGATATTTAATTATTTTAAATATTCAAATGTAGAATTTTCAAACTTAAACAATCATGTATTTTATGATAAATAAGAATGGTAAAATTATTTTTGATATTGAATAAAGATTTTGGATTCCCATTGTAAAATTGACAAAAGTCGGATTACTATAAAGTAGGATAAATATACGAGAAATTTATTTAAAGGATAAATAATTCCTTTTAAATATATATATAATCGATATCAAACTCATTTGATAATAATAGTAATTTAATTTATAATGGTTCGATAAATATATACAACTTGTTTTATAAAATTGACAAATTTCGTCGCATATTGATAAATCGATATTGTATATTTATAAGAAGATTTGGATATTGTTTTATATTATTTTATAATTCAAATATGCTTGTTTTAATTATTTGAAGATAATAAGAAATTTATTTTGAAGTTTGGTTTACATGAATAATTAGTTTAACAAAAATGTCAAAATGTGACCGGAAAACATGTTATCGAAAATCGATGTTTTGTTCAAAATAAGTTGCCACAATGTTATTGCACCTTTGTTAACATGTTTTAACATATATATTACACATTTTAATAACTAAACATGTTTGCTTTTACTAAATAGAATTAGAAAACTTATAGAAGTCATTAGTAAAAGTAAGTAAGAATTAACAAAAGTAAGAAAAGTAAACATCGAATGACATCAAATCAAAATCCAACAAAATAATTACCTTTCTTTACTTAATCTTTAGGTGACTAAGACATAAAGTAAGATGTGGAAGGATGATGTTAAGTATTGAAAAAGTGGATGTTGCTTTAGGTTGAAGTAAGGATAGTTTGGTAATTTGGTAAGAGGTTATTTTGGTAAATTTACCACTTCTTTCTTTTTCTATAATTACCCGTCTTCTTCATCAGTTTCATTCACATTTCTTTTTCTTCTTTTCTAAAGCTTCTTCACCTTCTTCCTCTTCTATTTAATGGCTTCCAAGCCATAGGATAAAACTAGAAAGAAATAATGTCAAATATTTACAAATTATTCAAAATAAAATCAATGTTCATTCTCTTCAAATCAAACTTCTCTTTTCTCCATATTTTACCTCTTCTTCTCTCAGCCATCACTTCTTTATAAACAGAATCAAAATGAAAATTTATTTTCTCAAATCATATATTTTTTCAATCAATACAACTTTCGTATTGATCACTTTGTCTCGTTCTAAAATTAACCATGCCAAAAATCCACTTCTTTCCAGTGCATTATCTGGCCCAGTTTTTAAGCTAGATAATAGGCTATTTTGTTTTGATTATAACTTTGTCATAACTGATCCAAATTAAAAAATCTTTCTTCTGAAACCATACAAAATTCCAGTGGCTACAACTTTTATGTTGATCACATTTTCTAGTTTTAAGGTTGGCTATATCTGACACTCAATTCTATGAAGTACATTTTCGGGCTTTATATTTGTGAATCTGAGAATAGCTCTTTTTCTTTTGAACATATCTTCCTCAAAACTAATCAAAATCAGGTGATTCTTTTTTTATAAATTCAAAGAATTTGCAACAAATTTTCAGTTAACATGTTTTTCAAATTTTGCGAGTAAGAGGGTCAAAAACTAGAATGAAAATAACCTATTTTTCGGGTCTAATTTTGACAATTCAAGGTCAGTGCTTCACCGTTTCTTCTCTATACTTTCGGCCAACCTCCATTTCAAGCCATGGCCAAGCATCAGGAAGGAGGAATATAGGCTTATTTTCATTTGGTTCTAAATCGCGGTAAGAAGTATGCATTAAATCTTAAGTTCCTTGCCTTAATGTTTGACGAAGTGGAATCCAAAGTAAGTTATTTCTTTTTTTAAGTTCATTAAAACCATTGTTAGGTTGTGAAAAATTTAAGTGTTAAGTGTTGTTTGAAAACCCTTGTTGAATGCTTGTTTACTTTGTTTACTAAAACAATGGTTTGCTTTCCTTACTCGATGATATTTGTGGATGGTTAATTGAGTAATTTAATATTTAGAAGTTAAATACTTAATGGGGTATGCGGAAATGACTAGTACATGTGTTTCGTCTGTGAGATGGAAGGAGACTTAGGCGAGGGACGGAACATGTTGAAGGAAGCCCGGATGCTCCAAAATAAATATCAAATCGTTTTAACTCAAGATAAAATAAAAAGTGCTATAAATATTTGAAAGAATGAAGTGTTGATTTATCATTTGTTGTTGTGTTTATTTTGTTAATTGATTGTTTGGTTGTTTGAATTGTGCTCGACCAGTTTATGTGAATTAATTATTATTTATCGATTGTAGACTTTGCTCAACCAGTTTACGAGCAATTAATTATCTATATGCATGGAATGGGTAGAAAATAATTGTAGGATAACACCTTGTGATTTATTTCACCATTTGACAATAAGGTGTTTTATCGATAATATTTGGTTCACTTCAATTTAATGGATTGTTTCGAAAATTGGTTTTCAAATGGAAATGTTATGAAAAGTTTTCCTTTAAAAGAGAAAAAAGTGATATTTGACAATAAATATTTTGAAGTGATTTATACAAGATTATTTTTATAAATTTTTTTATGAAACGGAAAGAATTTCGACGACTAAACCCGATGGTTTTCAGATGATTTTTGAATGGATTTGGGTAACGAAAATTATTATAGATTTGAAATTACTTATGAATATTAGTGCGAAATGATTTATCACTTTGGGATATAAAATGATTTGTTATGTTACCGAGGATTCGGGTAACCCGTAACTAAAAAGTGGACAGATGTTTTTGTTATAGTCCGCTCTTGGAATAGAGGAATGTACTTATTTATCGATTGTATGAAGGTTAGGACCAATTTGCCTTGTTATTGGGAGAAACCTCCCGTTTGGTTGCATATGGTTTGACTACATTACTTGGGATTTCCAATTAAACTTTTCAAAATTGATTTGATTTATGATCCCGAAGTAAAGTATAATTTGAATATAAAAGATATATATATTTCAAAAATTTTGAAAAAAGAATTCGACAATGAAGTCCAAAGAGATAATTTCCATAAAAGTAAATAGATTTTAAAATGTAAAATTGAAGATTAAGCCTAAATAGGTAGTTTTGGGAATTGCATATTGTTTGCTGCATCGTAGGCTCCATGAGTCCTATTTGCGGTTGGAGAACTATGTTGGCTTGATCCTATCTCTAATTGGGTACCCATTTTGATAGGGGTATGTAAGCAGTCACAAGGGGTAGTGATGCAGCCCCTAAAATAATATAAGCCTTTAATGTTTATCTGTTATTGGTTGTTGTTTATCTTATGTTATTGTATCTTTCCTGCATACTATTTTATTCCGCATTTACATTGTTTATTGAGTTCGCAAGTAAAGATAGTGTTATCTCTCTCATCGAAGTTGTGCAACGGTGATTTATAGTCATTGTATTTGGTATGTATTAAAGCACACTTTGTAGGATTAATAAATAAATTGATTTCTCTGATAAGTCGTATAATTGTAATTGTATTATAATGTCGGATATTTATCAAATATGGTGTATTAAGTTACTAGTTTTCATTTGTGGTTTTAGAGCAGATGGATTTTTTGGCAATTTAACTAGTTCGAAAATCTGGGTCATCACAGTCACACTTCATCCCAAGTGTCACATACCCTCATATCGGATTTGCAACTATTGAGGAAGTAACTAAATATGTAGATTCTAGGTTAAGCTTATCTACCAAGCATCGACATATAAAAGAATATGATGCACCAATATCTAACAAAGTGCTACCAAGCATATCATGGATGTGAAGCATACCTCCCAAGAATGACTTTCCTTCCTCCTGCGCCGTCGGCTTCGAAGTAGCAGGCTCTAATGCATATACTCCGCTGTTCCCATTCTTAACGGGCACTTTAAATTGATTCTTATAGTGGCCGATCTGATCATAATTAAAGCATCTTATATTATTCTTCCGGATCACTACCTTAGCCTTTCCAGTTCGACACTCATTAGAAAAATTCTCCTTCGTATCCCACTTAAAATAGACCACTTCATACTTCCCTTTCTTTACTACTCCACCTTTCCGTGCAACCTTCTTGTGAAATAACTTCCTCTTCTGACCTTGCCCAACTTGGACCTCCTTCTCCTTCTTCTTCTTCTTCAAACAAGCAAGCATCTCTTCATGTCTTAATGCCATATCCACTACCACATCACAGGGACCTCTGATATGTAGTAAGGTAGCCCTAGCCAACTCAGGCTTCAATCCCCCGATGAACTTTTCATTCCATTTCATCACTATATCAATTGTGGCATAACCATATCTAGCCAACTCTTCAAACCTACTGGCATACAACAAAACAGACATCTCTCCCTGCTCTAACTCGGCAAACTTTTTTTTCAAAACATTGTATGCCATGATCGACATGAACCTCTCCTGGAACCTTCTCCTATACTTAGCATATGAAATCTCCTCTTCATTTACTCCAACAGTCACACCATTCCACCAAAATAAAGCTGCTCCTTGAAACTGTCTCGAAGCAAGCCTCCTCTTCGCTTGTCATTCAGCCCTAAGTCAACAAATATCCTTTTAAAGTGCAGCAACCAATTCTCTACTTCTATAGCATCCTCAATTCCAATAAACGGCTTCCCTCAAACCTAGCATCGTCTCTACTCAAGTTAGCATAATGGTTGACAAGTGGAGCTTCCTGAACTCCTCTGGTTGCATTTCCTCAAACCACTCCAGTAGCAATTCCATCTTGCATTATGTTTATGAAAAACTGATACATAGCTCCTATATCCACTTCTGGGACTCCAGCAACAACATTCACCGCTTGAGCCTGACCTTGAGTCTCCCTTGTTTTGGGTCTGACATTTCCATTGTTGGTGGTGCTATCTCCTCCTAGGTTAACTCCGCCTCTTCTTGCACCCATAACTATAATTAAGCCTTATGAGATACAGAAAAATAGCCTAAAGATATAGGATAATAGTGATATAGTGAAACTTATATATAGGAAATATAATTATGTTACTATAGCTTTATCCCCATTTTACTCTAATTCCTTAGGATTATGTTATGCAAAATCATTTTAGTTAAAGTATTTCATAAACATATACTCTGATACCAGGTTGTAACATCCCTTATCTAGAGACCCAAAGCTAAGGGCTACAGATACTATAGTCATCTATATTATTAACTTCCGACGAGTAAATATGGCTATGTTAATGGTATCTATAATATCAGAAGAACTTGAATATGAAACAATAACAGATGTCATAATCACACTTTTTATTACATTTCAAAACACATGTTCCATATTCAGATTACACAATCCCATAACATTTCCCAGGAAAACATCAAATATAATTATTACATAAATACGCCAAGAGTGATATATTATAATGCCCCCTTAGTTGACCAGAGTACTACATAGTCATAATTGACATATTACACATAGCGGAATCAAACAAAATAAAACAACTCTTAAATAGCCATTCATTAGCCACCTGCTCGTCCTTGGAAGCTTTATTTATAAACCTACTAATAAACTGTAAACCTTAACCCTCAGCCTACTCAAATTAATTTTGAGCATCTAAGAGTTTAAGGGAAAAACATAAACTTCGAGTCAGATATAAAGCCTGGTGTGAATAATACTGTACATCTCAGTTAATTGATATTAAGTGAGACCATGCCGCTTAGCGGAATGGGTTCCCCCTGACCAATATCCTTTTAAAATATATATTTTACAATCCTTTTCCTATAACCAAAACTAGTTAAAACTGTACAGCATTATCATGTAAACATACATATCTGGTAATAAATGGACTATCTATCTGAACACTATAGTTTTGTTTGGCTAACTACTAACCATTGGCTGACTCGTGCCTACGAGATAATATATGCGAGATAATCTAAAATCTACTAGAGACATCTCTTTCGGATGGTATGTTCAACTATCTATTAAATACTTCCCTTTTGGATGATCTATCCCTAACTTAACATCTCCCATGGTCACCCGATCCTAATGGTTTTGTAGTCTCACCAATAACCTATCTATATACAAATATATATTTCCTTTTGTGTACAATCATAATTTTAGTCTTACCTGTGACAAAGCCCTTCACACTGGAGTTTTGGACTTAGCCAGCTTGGGCTAATAGCTAATGTATATGGTGTGACCCTATACCAATCCCATCTAGCATTCTGATATTCGAGTCATTTTACTTAGGGAAACCTTTCTAATATTTTCCCTGAAAACCTTTTCAAGTTGATTTAAAACCTTTAAATCAAACTCATACAGGGAAAATACATTACTCTATGCTTTACTCCAAATCACCTTGCCATGCTGTATATAATTTACGTATATTTTAGTTGATGAAGACATATAAACCTTTGAAAGTACCCCTTTCGATCTATTGAAAGTACCTCTTTCAAAACCAATTATAATTGTTCAACCTAGGCCGTAAGGCCAAAACCTTCCTTTCGAAACCATTTATAGAAACTATAACACCCTTTATTTTTAGTAACATTATTTAGGATATTTAATTAGCTAAATAAAATAAAATAATGTTAGATGATTAATGGATTGGGATTTGATTTAACCTAGGGTGGCTCTATCTATATGTAAAATGAACTAAAGAAATAAGATGGAAATAGGTGTTAGGAAAAAAAGAAGGGCAAGATGGAAAATAGGATGAACTTATACCATAAACCCTTAAGAAATCAAACACACATTCATTTCATTTTTTTCTCAAGCAAAAATTTCTCTAAGGCTGGCCACCATTTGCAATCTCAAGAGAAGATAAAGCTGGGATTTTCAACAGGAAGAAGTAAATCAACATAATCAAGATCAAATCCCACATCTTTAATCATAAAGCTAAGGTGAATGATCAGTAAATCCCATTTTTCTTATAGTTTTCGATTTTAAGGGTAAACCTGAATAAGTTTTAACCGAAATGAGTTTGCTTGATAATGCCATTTTTTGGGTGATTGAAGGTTTATATAATATTTTCGATGATTTATACATGTTCATATTAGTTTTTATATGTTTGATATAAATACTTTATCAAATGGCATCCTAATGACTTGAAAATTTAAATGTAGATCACAAATGATATTTTAGAAACGGGTTTTAATTTTCATAATTTCTGAATTAATATGGATTTTGTATTATTTTTCTAGTAAAGAAAAGTGTCTAAAATTTATATATGTTTAAAAACATATTGAAGTGGATTTTCTAAAAATTTTGTAGAATTTTACAAGGTGTTTTGATGAATATATAAAATTATTGAAGGTAAGGGACTTAATTTTTTTATATATTTAATCAAGGAGAAGGGTCCTTTTGCAAATGATTTAAATTATTTAATTCTGAAATTATGGCAGTACTTTTAGAAAAGAAAAATTAGCAACCAATAAGTGTTTGACAAAGAAGGCAGGTTAGTTAAAAAGTTCATTTAAAAGGGTTTAAATATGAAATTCATGTTATAAGCATGTTTCTCCTCCTTTGGTTTCTCCTAGGTAGCTATCAACAAAGACCCTCCGCCTCCTTCCACAAACCAATGCACAGAATATCAAAGTCTTGGTACATAGTGAATTGGACAAAGGCAGAAGGTAAGAGGTTAAACCAAGGGGTTCCAAAAGGGTCGAAGCGCCTTTTTGTTTAAAATGAGAAAAAGGCCTGCTTGCTTTCGACCAAGTAGCTTTCAACTTAGTTGGCTTCCAGTTAGGTCAACTGATTTAAAGAAAGGTTTTAATGTTGCGCCTGTGTTCTAAGAAATAGCTTTTGACTAAGTATGCTGTCAACTAACTCAATGGTTTTATAGGTTGGTTTCGATATAGTTGCACCTTTGTTTTTAAATAACAGCTTCTGACTATGTCAAAGCCCTTATTGCCGCCTTCTACCTTTCGAAAAAGAGCTTTCAAATGGAGTTATTTTGTTTTATAGAACTCTGTCGCCTCTCTAATGTTTTCGAAAGGGGTTGTTTTGACATCATCGCTTCTCAACTCAATTATAACTTTCGAAAGAGTAAGCTCTCAATCCTGTGCTCGTGACCCTTAGTTATTTTTAAAAGGATAAACTAAAGTTTTAGACATGTTAGCATGAATGATTTAGAAAGGTGTTTTTCCACATGTTTTAAATTGAACCTATGTGGTTTCGAATGGTCTATAGGAAAGGTTTACCAATGGGTTTGAATAAATTTAAAGGAAAGGGTTTTCCTATGGTTTCGAAAGGCAAAGTTTAATGGTTATAAAGAGGGATTTCTAAGGTTTTTAGGTTACAAAGGAAAAGAAATTTCAATGGTTATGAAACGTTTATACGAATGGTTTTCATAGGAAGATTTGTCCTTTTGACCAAAATGAAAGAGGAGGTTTTACATTGTCTTAGGAGAGCTACTTTCAAATATCTAAAGATTTTCAACAACAAAGATTTGAGTAAAGTGTATATAGAATAGCAAGGTGATTTTGAGTAAAGCATAGTGTATAAATGTTTTCCTTGTTTAAATCTGGTTTAAAAGGTTTCAAAGCAATTTCTGGTGAAAGGTTTTGAAGGAAAATTTTGGGATGGTATCCCTAAGTAAAATGACTCAGATATTAGAATACCATATGGTACTGGTATAGGGCCGCACCGTATACATTAGCTATTGTCCCCAGCTAATTGAGTACAAAATTCCAAGGTGTGGAGCTTTGTCACAAGCAAGACTAAAATTATGATTACACACAGAAGGGAATATATATTTGTATACATATAGGTTATCAGTGAGCCCAAACCAACATTAGGATAAGGTGACCCTAGGAGATGTTAAGTTAGGGGCTGACCATCAAAAGAGTAGTAGTTAATATATAGTTAAGGACAGACAATCCAGAAGTGGAGTATCCGGCAGATGATAGATAATTTTTTTACTTTGTCTGGCGGGCTTGAGTTAGCCAAAGGTTAGTAGTCAGCCAAACAAAAACTGAAGTGTTTTAACAGATAGTTTTTTTATTACCTAATATATATGTTTACATAATGATGCTTTACATTATTTAACCAGTTTTTTTTTAGGTAAAAGATTTGCTAAAGAGATGTTTTAAAAGAATGTTATTGAGGGGAAGCTCATTTCTCTAAGCGGCGTGGTCTCATTTAACATTAATAACTAGGATGTATAGTATTATACTGTGATATCCCGTAAATTTGAGACAATATCAATTTAATAATCTGTGATAAAATTAAATTGATTTAATAATATTTGTTAATAATAATTTGAATTGATTTAATAATTTTCTTTTAAATAAATAATTAACTGATAAATTATCTTTTAAAAGCCAATTAAATTGTTTTCTATTTATAATATATATATATATAGTGTAATTAGATAATCCTTATTTTGAGTTTAATAAAAATAAAGATATGATTTCTAATTCTAATATTTTTGGTAAATTAGAAATTGATTTAATTTAATATTGAATAAATAAATCATATGACCTGAAAATACTCAAGGTACATTTAAATTGTCTAAAATTATTTTAGCCTAGAGTTTAAATTTAAATAAAAAAAGTTTTGTTTTGTTTTATAACTTGATAAAATAAGTGACTTATATTATAGAGAATAGTTCTTTTATAAATTATTTTAATTCAATAATAAGTTATATTTAAACTATATCAATATTGTAATATCTTTGAAAATGGGTTTTTAATATAAATAGAAGTTGATATTTTAATATGTGTATATTTTTGAAAGAAGCTATGATTTGTAAATTTAAAATTAAGTCTTTCAAAAATGTTAAATAAAATAATACTTTGTAAATCTCAACATAAGTATTTAATTATTTAAGTTTAAAATAAAGTAAGCTATAAGTAAAATAAATATAAAAGTATGAACAAGTGTAAAAGAAAGAAGTATATAGGTAATAAAAGCAAGATAGGCAAGGAAACAAATCTATAAACATTAGTCAACCTGTAAAGAAATATATGCTCACATAATGTATAAATTAAAAATCAGGCTTGTACACATATGATATAGCTGTGAAGAAAATATACAAGATAAGGAATAAACAAAGTAAAATAGTAAAACAAAATCTTTGTACAACCAGACAAAATAATTTTGCTGTCTGTAAGTAAAGAATGCAAAACAAAGTAAAGAAACAAAACAAAATATCTAAATACAAAATGATCTGTAGCTTGTAGACTAAGAATCAGACAAGCATAATCATAAAGTATAAACAAAACATATGCAGGTTAGAGAGGGGAAGTAAGAAGCTAACTACAATATCTTTACATAAGAAATGATTAAATTAGCTAAATAGGGAACATTGAGTACATTTACATTTAATGTTTCAGATTTCTCAGCAAACAAGAGTCAATTCGAAAAATTTTAAAATTCTTTTCAGCCCCCATTTTGGAAAATTCTGCCTGATAAAACAAGATGAAACAGTGCACAGCATTTGCTTGTCTCAGATGCCACCTTCCCTTATAATATTTTCCTTCTATATATACATATCTTCTCAGTTCATTAGTAGCAAGCTTTTCTTTTTTTTACAACTAAAGTTTTATACATCAACAAGCTTAAACAACATCATACAAAAATTCCATCAACTTTGCAAAACCTGAAACTGCCTTCATTCCAATCTGTGACCAACTTCCTCAAGACCAGATCAACAGCTTCATTTTTATCATGCCATTAGCCTGTACTTTTTGCAAACTAAAGTGCCTGTGCATTATTCTCAAGTTTTTTTTCAAAATCAAAACAGAAGCTCTGTTTTCATTTCAGGTGAGTAACTTTTTTTTTTCTTCTAAAAATGCCTAAGTATATTCATTTATGGTTGCATGCTAGTTTATCTGAGATGAAGTTTAAAATATGTGTATATATCTTTGGAAATGCCTGTGCATATATGAAGAGTGGATGATGTTGCTGTTGAAAATAGCTTCTGCCTGTTCTGAGTTTAAATTTAGATTCTAAAAAAAAAAAATCCAATATCTTTTGTTCTGATTGTTGTTAGTAACCATGATTTTAAACAAGTCCTGTTTGTTTAACTTTAAGATTTAGGTTTAAAATTTATTTAACTAAAATACAGGAGAAATTATCTGGAAAATCAAAAATCTAACAGGATAATTCGAAAATGTGTAAAACTCAAATATGTTAGTTTAACAATTCTGTAATACAAACTGAAACCCTAAACTAAACCATGATTTTTAAGATCTAAATCATAATTTTAAAATTAGAATTGGATGAGCATTTCCAGTTTGTTTTGTTCTGGGGTTTTTGTGAATCTCTGGTTTTCCCAGTGGTCAGAGAGGCCGAGTTTCTTTCTGGTGGGAGTAGATTGATGGGATGATAAGGCAAAAATAAGTGATAGATGATCAGAGATAGGTGGCGACAGCGGTTGTCCCTTTTTGTTTCTAACCCTAGTTTGGCAAAGCTGGAGGAACGAGCCTACCCCGTGGTCCCTGGTGCATCGAGTTCAACGAGATGCTGGGAAGTTGAAGCTTGGACATGGTCGAAGCGATGGACGGAGCCGCTGATTTTCTGATGGTCGGAGGAGTGAAGGGGAGGCGATGCCAGGTTTGAGGATTTGGTTGCGTATGGAGTTCCAGGTTTGCGTTTTTTTTGGGTTGCAGTGTCGAGCTTGATGCTCGATTGTGATTGGACGCTTCGATCGTCGATCTGATGATGGAGATGGGTTCACGTATCGAACACCAATGTGGGGACATGGTCGGTGATGGTCGGAGAAGGCTTAGGCCGCGGTGCACGTGCACATGCATTTTTGATGCCTGATGGTATCTGTTGAAGGGCAGTGTGGGTTGTGAGTTTTTCTCTGGCAATTGTTTGTGTGAGTTGCTTGAAAGATGGGATGCCAGTAGTGTTTTATGCAGGGCAGTGAAGTGTCTGTCTGGGTTAAAATTTTTAAACAGAAATTTAATATAAATAAAACCTGATTTTAAAAAAGTTTAAAAATTAGAAATTGAAGTTTAAAACCAGATTTTTGAAATAAGTTATAAAAATCAAAATGTTTGATTTGGTTTAAATATTTATGAGTCAAAGTATGTTTGGATTTAGATTGAATTTGGTTTTAAAACTCTACTAAATTTCTTTAACTCTTGGTTTTTAAAATATTCTAACTTGGTTTAAAAATTGTAAAGTCAAATTTGTAGTTATTTCAAATATTTAATTTGAAATGAAATTTAAAAGTGAATTTGAAACAAAATGTTGGGTATGTTAATTAAATCATTTATAAAATGATGTTTTATGTTAAAAATAATTAAGGTTTAATAATTTTTAATTTATTAATTTTTTTTAGATAATTAAATGGTTAAATTAATAAGTTAATTAACTTATGATTTTAATTAATTAAGATATTAAGGGTTTTAATTAATAAATTAAGAGTAAATTTAATTTGAAATTAAAAATCATTAATTAGATAAGTTGAAATATAATTAATGATTAGGAATTAATAAATCAAGTAATTAATAATTAATTAAGTTAAAAATTCAGAAATTTATTATGTAATTAGAAATTAATTAATTTGTGATTAAGGATTAATTTAAGTTAATTACTTAGAGAAGTAATTAAAGGATGGGTAAATGATTGTAATTAATGAAAGGGTCATTAATTAAGGATTATCAAATGATTAATTAAGGGAATTAATTTAATTTAATTAATTTTATTGATTAATTATAGATAATCAATTATGAAATTTGGTAAGTGAGGTTACTTAATGTAAATTGAAGGTGTAATTACTTGATGGAAGTAATTAAGAGATTAATTACTTATTGTAATTAATTATGATAATATGATTAGTTAAGTTAATTAATTTAGTTTAATTGATTTAAGAAATCATTGGATGATTTGATAAGTGTAATTACTTAAGTGTAATTAATGGAGATAATTACTTAGGGAAGTAATTTAATAATAATTACTGGAATGTAATTAGTGAAAGGTGATTTATAATAAAATAATTTGGGTAATTACTTTTGTAATTAATCAAGGGATTAATTAATGAAGATAATTAATTATGGAATAATTAATTTATTAATATAAGTAATTAAGGGAAGTTAATTACTGGTTGATATTAATCGAGGTGGTTATTAATTGTGTTTGATTAAAGATTAATCACTTAATGTGATTTAATTTATATAAAGTAACTTAATTTAAATATGAATTAGAGATCATTAATTAATGTAATTAATGATGAAATTAAGAATAGTTTAGTTAAGAAATAATTAATAATGTAGTGATTAATTAAGGATAATGTAATTAATTGTATTTAATTATAAATAAAGTAATTAGATGTTAATTACTATAAATGATTTAGGATAATTAATTTGGAAAATTAATTAAAGACTAATTACTTACTGTAATTAGAAGGTGATTAATCGAAGAAGTTAATCAAGATAAATATCTAGAGATTAATTAATTAAGTTGATTAATTTAATAAGTTGTATAAGCAAGATTTATAGATGAAGTAATTAATTTAATGTACTTTAAATTAATTTGAGATTGAAGTAGTTAATTTAATTCATTTTAAATTAATTACAAAATGGTATGATTATAAATCATTGCTTATGGATGAATGATAGTGATATTTCATTTGATGATTGTGCATTCGGATCTGACTTGAATAATATCTATGTGATATGGATGCTTGATTTAAAGTATGATAATATTTAATTATCTATTTAGATGATAATATGAATTATCTGTTATGATGATGTGATTATCTATTGTGATATCATGAATTATCGATATGTGTGTATATTGATGATATTGAATTGAACTGTTAAGACTAAATAGACAACTTGGCCTTAAAAGAGACGTTTTGGATTTTGATGAGACCGGGATCGGTTTTCCGCATTAGGAACATCCGAAAACCACATCGTTTCCAAATTAACGATAGGTCGTGAATCTGAAGTGAAGATGAAGATTCAGAGTGCAAGGGTTATCGTCGTTAACTCTGAGGGTGAGTGATTCCAAAATGAGTGTAACGAGATAATGCCTTCGGTTTCGTTCGAACCCGGAACGAACTTGTATGGATTGAATGCTTTCAACACATCGTCAGGCGGGCGATGAGCATTCGAAGAAATGTATTCTATAAAGGTAATCGTAGCCTCAAGCCTCATCAACCGGGAATGGCTAAAACAGGGAAGGTGCAGCAAGGTTAGGTGGGTCATGCCCAAGCAGGATAAGGATATTTCCCTGTCTAGATGTCCCTTTTATTTCGGCTTAGTGGGCAGTAGCGACGGTTATCTGCGGGGTTATCTTGTTCGGGACTGTTCAGTAAGGAATGGTTCCGGCCTTGTGTTGCAGGGGATGAAGGGAGTAATCCTCGGTAGGGTGATCTAGGCCCCGTACTGTGACGGGCGGTACCCCAGTAGCCCTGCCATTGTATGGAATCCACAATCCAATAAGTGCCCACGGTTTTGATTGTATTACCCACTTTTGTGGCAGTAGCTGGAATTTAATCATGTAACAATTTCGGCTATTTTCTATTTACTTGAAAACCCTAGACCTATTATAATATCACAGAATTTCCTATCAAATGTTTTGGTTAGCGTAAGGTAAAAACTTTTCCATGTTTATGTGTGGGAAGTCTTACGTGATACCTTTTATTTTCAAAAGATTTTCAAAGTTAAACAACTTTAACCTGTTACTCATACCGGACCCATGTCTGACCTGGAGTTTATTTTTGTTTTCATAAACTCTCGGGTACCCAACTTTTTACGGGTAGCCAAGGGATTCAGGTTAGCTTTGACGCAATCTGGAGGAGCAATGGAGCAGGAGGCTTCCGCGTTGTAGATAGATATATATAGTTCCGCTGTGTTGGTATCTCTGAGTCATTTGTTTGAGTTGAGTTGTATGAACTGGCAGGTGTTTATAACTGTCTAGTATATGATGTATTATCTGTATAACTCTGATTGATGTTGTATATTATGTTAATACTTATGTGATTATTATAATTTATTCGTTCCGCTGTGAGATTCTGATGTTGTTGTTCTTTCTTCTCTATCTTTTCTATTTTCTCACCCCTTTCTTTCTTCTAGACGAAGCGGTTTTCTGGGCATAGAAAGCCGGGTCGTCACAGTTGGTATCAGAGCGCTAGGTTGAGTGAATACCTAGGGTCTTGGGTGATTTCTTTCCTGAGAGAGCGTATTTGTAATTTTAATATATATATATATATATATATGTGTGTGTGTTTATTTATTCATTTCTACCTATTTGTTGGGTTACCTGTTCAGGTTTTCCAATGAGATATAAAGGTAGATAGGGTGGTGGTGTGTGTAACACGACTACCAATGGTTGGAGTTTAAATGTTTGAGCTTGGTAGTGTATTTGTCGAGACTGTAGACCGAATACCGTCTCGAGTGAGTTTTGGATGGTGTAAGGATTCCATTGATCTCTGAAGGAAATCTGTTTAGGTTCAGAGTTCATTTTGGAGTGTAGTTTGGATGAGCTAGAGTTTGGATCTGTCGGTTGGACAGAAGCAAGTCATGATATTTGATACATCAAGATGTAGTAGTTGTGTGATGGAACACAGTGACTATGAATGTCTCTGAAGATGTTTTCTTTGGAACAAGTAGGAAGTGTGTCTGCTCGGTGTTGCGGCCGTGTTCAGCTGGATGTTTCTGTTTGGTTGGAGTCCGAGTTTCTCGAAGAGCTTTGGATTAGAAAGTCTTCTGGCTTAGCAGTTTTTCTTGAGATAACTTCAGAAGCAGCAGAGTAGTTCCATTCCTTCGATGGGTTGGCCACATAAGCGTAAGCTATTCTGTTTGGTAGAGAGAGAAGTATCTTTGGAATTAGGCTGGATCAATCGCAAAAGTGACTTGCGATGGTTTGAGTATTCTCTTGTGAATTTTTCTAGATGTCTTCAGGAAGTTAGAGTTTGGTCAGCTTCTGAAGATTGAATTTGGTATCGACGGGATTTCAGAAGTGGTACCGATGGTTCAACTCAGTAATAGGATGACTTTTGAGTTTGGTAAGTAACCCGGATTTTGGAATGTGTTGACCAGTCTATACTTGAGTTCATCATCAATATTTTCATCTGCTCAGTCAGAGTTGCGCAGAGGAAGCATGGTGGTAGCTGTTTTAGTTTGGAATCAATTGGATGTTGCAGTGTTTGGATTGGGGAGTTCTACAGGAATTTTTTTTTCAGGATCTGAGGCCAGATTGGAGTGCACCTGATTTATTTTTTTCTGGATGAGAGAAGTGAGTTCTGTTTTCTGATCTGGAATAGAATTTGTGTTATGAATTTTGGTTGATCTTGAAAAATTATTTGTTGGATTATTTTTTGACCAGTCTATTTCTAGGGCATCAGCAAGTGTTGAGCTGATCAGTAGGGATGAGGAAGCCCAGGATCGTCCGAAGAGTTTTATGGATAAGAGACGGACGAATTTGGATTCCGAAGTCGGAGATTTGATTTTGGATAAGTGTTTAGTCTTCAGGATTGGATTGTCAGTTTGGATAACTGGAATTCGTTGTGTTTCACGTACCTCTGAGAGAGTACGTGTAAGATCTATCTTGATTTTTTAGAACCAGCAGTTCAGGGAGTTTTGATTGTTGATTCAGGCTTGTCTGTAGTTGATATCCTGTCTTGTTTTGTAGATCTAGATGAGTGAAAGTTCTGTAGCTTAGTAGTATTGTTTGTTTGGATTCTATAGAGCGAGTAACCCGGTATTTATACTTGGGTAAACTCGCGAAAACTCTATCTAGAATTCTGCCTAGATAGTTAAATTTGTTTGATTGGATGAATTGGTTGCTATGGTTGTTAGCATATGATTGATAGATGCTTGTGTTTTAAAATTAAATCTTAAATTAGATTAATAAATTACCTTTGTTTTAAATTTTGGGGACGAAATTCTTTTAAGGGGGGAAGAATGTGATATCCCGGAAATATGAGACAATATCAATTTAATAATCTGTGATAAAATTAAATTGATTTAATAATATTTGTTAATAATAATTTGAATTGATTTAATAATTTTCTTTTAAATAAATAATTAACTGATAAATTATCTTTTAAAAGCCAATTAAATTGTTTTCTATTTATAATATATATATATATATATATAGTGTAATTAGATAATCCTTGTTTTGAGTTTAATAAAAATAAAGATATGATTTCTAATTCTAATATTTTTGATAAATTAGAAATTGATTTAATTTAATATTGAATAAATAAATCATATGACCTTAAAATACTCAAGGTACATTTAAATTGTCTAAAAGTATTTTAGCCTAGAGTTTAAATTTAAATAAAAAAAGTTTTGTTTTGTTTTATAACTTGATAAAATAAGTGACTTATATTATAGAGAATAGTTCTTTTATAAATTATTTTAATTCAATAATAAGTTATATTTAAACTATATCAATATTGTAATATCTTTGAAAATGGGTTTTAATATAAATAGAAGTTGATATTTTAATATGTGTATATTTTTGAAAGAAGCTATGATTTGTAAATTTAAAATTAAGTCTTTCAAAAATGTTAAATAAAATAATACTTTGTAAATCTCAACATAAGTATTTAATTATTTAAGTTTAAAATAAAGTAACCTATAAGTAAAATAAATATAAAAGTATGAACAAGTGTAAAAGAAAGAAGTATATAGGTAATAAAAGCAAGCTAGGCAAGGAAACAAATCTATAAACATTAGTCAACCTGTAAAGAAATATATGCTCACATAATGTATAAATTAAAAATCAGGCTTGTACACATATGATATAGCTGTGAAGAAAATATACAAGATAAGGAATAAACAAAGTAAAATAGTAAAACAAAATCTTTGTACAACCAGAAAAAATAATTTTACTGTCTGTAAGTAAAGAATGCAAAACAAAGTAAAGCAACAAAACAAAATATCTAAATACAAAATGATCTGTAGCTTGTAGACTAAGAATCAGACAAGCATAATCATAAAGTATAAACAAAACATATGCAGGTTAGAGAGGGGAAGTAAGAAGCTAACTACAATATCTTTACATAAGAAATGATTAAATTAGCTAAATAGGGAACATTGAGTACATTTACATTTAATGTTTCAAATTTCTCAGCAAACAAGAGTCAATTCGAAAATGTTTAAAATTCTTTTCAGCCCCCATTTTGGAAAATTCTGCCTGATAAAACAAGATGAAACAGTGCACAGCATTTGCTTGTCTCAGATGCCACCTTCCCTTATAATATTTTCCTTCTATATATATATCTTCTCAGTTCATTAGTAGAAAGCTTTTCTTTTTTTTACAACTAAAGTTTTATACATCAACAAGCTCAAAGAACATCACACAAAAATTCCATCAACTTTGCAAAACCTGAAACTGCCTTCATTCCAATCTGTGACCAACTTCCTCAAGACCAGATCAACAGCTTCATTTTTATCATGCCATTAGCCTGTACTTTTTGCAAAATAAAGTGCCTGTGCATTATTCTCAAGTTTTTTTTCAAAATCAAAACAGAAGCTCTATTTTCATTTCAGATGAGTAACTTTTTTTTTTCTAAAAATGCCAAAGTATATTCATTTATGGTTGCATGCTAGTTTATCTGAGATGAAGTTTAAAATATGTGTATATATCTTTGGAAATGCCTGTGCATATATGAAGAGTGGATGATGTTGCTGTTGAAAATAGCTTCTGCCTGTTCTGAGTTTAAATTTAGATTCTAAAAAAAAAAAATCCAATATCTTTTGTTCTGATTGTTGTTAGTAACTAGGATTTTAAACAAGTCCTGTTTGTTTAACTTTAAGATTTAGGTTTAAAATTTATTTAACTAAAATACAGGAGAAATTATCTGGAAAACCAAAAATCTAACAGGATAATTCGAAAATGTGTAAAACTCAAATATGTTAGTTTAACAATTCTGTAATACAAACTGAAACCCTAAACTAAACCATGATTTTTAAGATCTAAATCATAATTTTAAAATTAGAATTGGATTAGCATTTCCAGTTTGTTTTGTTCTGGGGTTTTTGTGAATCTCTGGTTTTCCCAGTGGTCAGAGAGGCCGAGTTTCTTTCTGGTGGGAGTAGATTGATGGGATGATAAGGCAAAAATAAGTGATAGATGATCAGAGATAGGTGGCGACAGCGGTTGTCCCTTTTTGTTTCTAACCCTAGTTTGGCAAAGCTGGAGGAACGAGCCTACCCCGTGGTCCCTGGTGCATCGAGTTCAACGAGATGCTGGGAAGTTGAAGCTTGGACGTGGTCGAAGCGATGGACGGAGCCGCTGATTTTCTGATGGTCGGAGGAGTGAAGGGGAGGCGATGCCAGGTTTGAGGATTTGGTTGCGTATGGAGTTCCAGGTTTGCTTTTTTTTGGGTTGCAGTGTCGAGCTTGATGCTCGATTGTGATTGGATGCTTCGATCGTCGATCTGATGATGGAGATGGGTTCACGTATCGAACGCCGATGTGGGGACGTGGTCGGTGATGGACGGAGAAGGCTTAGGCCGCGGTGCACGTGCACGTGCATTTTTGATGCCTGATGGTATCTGTTGAAGGGCAGTGTGGGTTGTGAGTTTTTCTCTGGCAATTGTTTGTGTGAGTTGCTTGAAAGATGGGATGCCAGTAGTGTTTTATGCAGGGCAGTGAAGTGTCTGTTTGGGTTAAAATTTTTAAACAGAAATTTAATATAAATAAAACCTGATTTTAAAACTAGTTTAAAAATCAGAAATTGAAGTTTAAAACCAGATTTTTGAAATAAGTTATAAAAATCAAAATATTTGATTTGGTTTAAATATTTATGAGTCAAAGTATGTTTGGATTTAGATTGAATTTGGTTTTAAAACTCATCTAAATTTCTTTAACTTTTGGATTTTAAAATATTCTAACTTGGTTTAAAAATTGTAAAGTTAAATTTGTAGTTATTTCAAATATTTAATTTGAAATGAAATTTAAAAGTGAATTTGAAACAAAATGTTGGGTATGATAATTAAATCATTAATAAAATGATGTTTTATGTTAAAAATAATTAAGGTTTAATAATTTTTAATTCATTAATTTTTTTTTAGATAATTAAATGGTTAAATTAATAAGTTAATTAATTTATGATTTTAATTAATTAAGATATTAAGGGTTTTAATTAATAAATTAAGAGTAAATTTAATTTGAAATTAAAAATCATTAATTAGATAAGTTGAAATATAATTAATGATTAGGAATTAATAAATCAAGTAATTAATAATTAATTAAGTTAAAAATTCAGAAATTTATTATGTAATTAGAAATTAATTAATTTGTGATTAAGGATTAATTAATGTGTAATTAAAAATGATTAATTTAAGTTAATTACTTAGAGAAGTAATTAAAGGATGGGTAAATGATTGTAATTAATGAAAGGGTCATTAATTAAGGATTATCAAATGATTAATTAATGGAATTAATTTAATTTAATTAATTTTATTGATTAATTATATATAATCAATTATGAAATTTGGTAAGTGAGGTTACTTAATGTAAATTGAAGGTGTAATTACTTGATGGAAGTAATTAAGAGATTAATTACTTATTGTAATTAATTATGATAATATGATTAGTTAAGTTAATTAATTTAGTTTAATTGATTTAAGAAATCATTGGATGATTTGATAAGTGTAATTACTTAAGTGTAATTAATGGAGATAATTACTTAGGGAAGTAATGTAATAATAATTACTGGAATGTAATTAGTGAAAGGTGATTTATAATAAAGTAATTTGGGTAATTACTTTTGTAATTAATCAAGGGATTAATTAATGAAGATAATTAATTATGGAATAATTAATTTATTAATATAAGTAATTAAGGGAAGTTAATTACTGGTTGATATTAATCGAGGTGGTTATTAATTGTGTTTGATTAAAGATTAATCACTTAATGTGATTTAATTTATATAAAGTAACTTAATTTAAATATGAATTAGAGATCATTAATTAATGTAATTAATGATGAAATTAAGAATAGTTTAGTTAAGAAATAATTAATAATGTAGTGATTAATTAAGGATAATGTAATTAATTGTATTTAATTATAAATAAAGTAATTAGATGTTAATTACTATAAATGATTTAGGATAATTAATTTGGAAAATTAATTAAAGACTAATTACTTACTGTAATTAGAAGGTGATTAATCGAAGAAGTTAATCAAGATAAATATCTAGAGATTAATTAATTAAGTTGATTAATTTAATAAGTTGTATAAGCAAGATTTATAGATGAAGTAATTAATTTAATTTACTTTAAATTAATTTGAGATTGAAGTAGTTAATTTAATTCATTTTAAATTAATTACAAAATGGTATGATTATAAATCATTGCTTATGGATGAATGATAGTGATATTTCATTTGATGATTGTGCATTCGGATCTGACTTGAATAATATCTATGTGATATGGATGCTTGATTTAAAGTATGATAATATTTAGTTATCTGTTTAGATGATAATATGAATTATCTGTTATGATGATGTGATTATCTATTGTGATATCATGAATTATCCATATGTGTGTATATTGATGATATTGAATTGAACTGTTAAGACTAAATAGACAACTTGGCCTTAAAAGAGACGTTTTGGATTTCGATGAGACCGGGATCGGTTTTCCGCATTAGGAACATCCAAAAACCACATCGTTTCCAAATTAACGATAGGTCGTGAATCTGAAGTGAAGATGAAGATTCAGAGTGCAAGGGTTATCGTCGTTAACTCTGAGGGTGATTCCAAAATGAGTGTAACGAGATAATGCCTTCGGTTTCGTTCGAACCCGGAACGAACTTGTATGGATTGAATGCTTTCAACACATCGTCAGGCGGGAGATGAGCATTCTAAGAAATGTATTCTATAAAGGTAATCATAGCCTCAAGCCTCATCAACCGGGAATGGCTAAAACAGGGAAGGTGCAGCAAGGTTAGGATGGTCATGCCCAAGCAGGACAAGGATATTCCCCTGTCTAGATGTCCCTTTTATTTCGGCTTAGTGGGCAGTAGCGACGGCTATCTGCGGGGTTATCTTGTTCGGGACTATTCAGTAAGGAATGGTTCCGGCCTTGTGTTGCAGGGGATGAAGGGAGTAATACTCGGTACGGTGATCTAGGCCCCGTACTGTGACGGGCGGTACCCTAGTAGCCCTGCCATTGTATGGAATCCACAATCCAATAAGTGCCCACGGTTTTGATTGTATTACCCACTTTTGTGGCTAGTAGCTGGAATTTAATCATGTAACAATTTCGGCTATTTTCTGTTTACTTGAAAACCCTAGACCTATTATAATATCACAGAATTTCCTATCAAATGTTTTGGTTAGCGTAAGGTAAAAACTTTTCCATGTTTATGTGTGGGAAGTCTTACGTGATACCTTTTATTTTCAAAAGATTTTCAAAGTTAAACAACTTTAACCTGTTACTCATACCAGACCTATGTTTGACCCGGAGTTTATTTTTGTTTTCATAAAATCTCGGGTACCCAAATTTTTACGGGTAGCAAAGGGATTCAGGTTAGCTTTGACGCAATCTGGAGGAGCAATGGAGCAGGAGGCTTCCGCGTTGTAGATAGATATATATAGTTTCGCTGTGTTGGTATCTCTGAGTCATTTGTTTGAGTTGAGTTGTATGAACTGGACAGGTGTTTATAACTGTCTAGTATATGATGTATTATCTGTATAACTCTGATTGATGTTGTATATTATGTAAATACTTATGTGATTATTCTAATTTATTCGTTCCGCTGTGAGATTCTGATGTTGTTGTTCTTTCTTCTCTATCTTTTCTATTTTCTCACCCCTTTCTTTCTTCTAGACGAAGCGGTTTTCTGGGCATAGAAAGCCGGGTCGTCACATATACGCACCAGACTTTATGTCTGACTTGAAGTTTATGTTTTCCCCATAAACTTTAAGGTGTTCAAAATTGATTTGAGTAGGCCAAGGGTTGAAGTTCTTTCAGGTTTTAGAAGGATGACGAATAAAGCTACATGAGTTAAGCAGGAGGTTAATGGATAGCTATTTAGAAGTTGTAGTTCTTTTTAATGTCTAATTCCACTGTTTATGCAATAAGTCAATTATGACATATGACTCTGATCGTCCAATCATTGCTTGGAAAACGCTTTGGGATTATGTAACATGAATATTGAACATGTGTTTTGAAGCGTAATAGAAAATTCTATTTTGAAATCTGTGATTTGTTCCATATTCAAGTGCTTCTGATATTATAAATACCATTAAGCCATCCGTATTTAGTTGCCAGAAGTTAACATTGCAGACGACTACAGCATCTGTAGCGCTTAGCATTGGGCCTTTATATAGAGAGGAAGTTACAACTTGGTGTCAGAACATTGGTTTATGAAATATTTTAACTAAAAATGATTTTTTGAAAACACAATACTTAGGAGTTAAAGTTTGGATTATGGTATGGGATAACACTATAGTAACGTACCTGTATTTTTTATATATAAGTATACACTTGATCTCTAGACTTCTATCTTTGTTAGGCTATTCTTTTGTATCTCACTAGGTTTGAATACAGATATGGACTGAAGGAGAGGTTGAGTTAATCTAAGAGAGTACACCACCACAAATGGAAATGCCCGACCAAATGCTAGAAGAGGACATACTCAGGCTGAGAATGTTAGTGCTAGGGTTCTCGGAGTGGACATGGGAGCCATGTATCAGTTTTAAGTAAATATGATGCAAGCGGGATCACTACTGGGGTTTTTGAAGGAAATGTTACTGGAGGAGGAGTTCATGAATCTTCGATGGTCAACCAGTATGCTAAATTCAGCAGAGACTTTGCTAGGCTTGGGGGAAATCCGTTTATTGGGACTAAGGATGTTGTCGAGGTAGAAAATTGACCGTTATACTGTGAGAGGATTTCCACTGATTTAGGACTCAATGATGAGTAGAAGTGGATACTTTCTTTGAGACATCTTTAAGGAGCTGCTTTGTTTTGGTGGAATACTATTGCTGGTGGTGTGGATGAAGATGCTATGATGTGGGTAGAGTTTAGGAGGAGGTTTCAAGAATGATTCATGTCAGTAATGGTGTCGTCTATGTTGGTTAGGATGTTTGCTAAGCTGGAACAAGGGGAAACGTCAGTTCTAGAATATGCTAGTAGATTCGAAGAACTAGCTTGGTATAGATATGCCACTATTAACACCGTATTGAAAAGTAATGAAAAGTTTATTAGAGGTTTAAAGCTAGAGTTAGCTAGCATTACTTTACCGCCTATTAGAGATCCATATGATATTGTAGTGGAAACGACATTGAGGCATAAATAGATATTAGCTTGTTTAGAGAAGAGGGAGAAGAAGGATGTCTAGGTTAGACTGGGCCAAAAGAGAATTTTTTTCCAAAAAAGAATGTTCGAATGAAGTTGCGGCAAAGAAAGGAAAGTCTAAGGTGATCTGTTATAAGTGCAATAAGAAAGGACATTATGCTCACGAGTGTCATACTAGAAAAGGAAAAGGAAATGAGGTGATTGGAAAGAAGAACATCAGGTGTTTTAATTGTGATCAGATCAGCCATTACAAGAACCAGTGCAAAGAGCTAGCTAAAGGAGACAAAGGCGAAGTGTTTGCATTAGGGCCTGCTACTTCAAAGCTGACAGGGCAAAAGAAGGGAAAGGTTGTGTAAGGAGGTTTGCTTCAGATTCATGATACATCTATTAGTGTTTTATTTGATCTTGTGCATCTCATTCTTTTATATCTCGTTGTTTGGTAGATAAACTTAACCTAGAACCCTCATGTTTAGTTACTTTCAAAAGATTGACAATTCCGATAGGAGGGTATGCAACGTTTGGGATGAAGAGTGACCATTTAGAGTTTGACTTGCTAGATTACACCTTTGTTTGCAGTTTGCATGTATTTGACTTTGTAGGGTTCAGAATTACATTGGAATTAGATTGGTTAAGTAATTTTGATGCTAGGATATTTTGTCTAGATAGGAAGATATCACTTAGATACCCAGATTGTGATGTCCGGACAGCTTATACCATAGAAAACCTTAGTTGAGAAGTGAATGTTTGTTGGGTGTTATGGAGATAGAAATAGGTTAAATTGCATTTTCGCAGTTAGAGAATTAGCGTACGTTTTTAAGCTAGTTGTTGGATTACCGTTGAAACGACCCATTGAGTTTCGGATTGATTTTGTACCTAGAGCTGAACCGGTATGTAGGCCGCCAAGTAGAACGACGTCAGCAGAGATGAAGGAGTTGGATGCTTAATTGGCATATTTGGAAGCTAAGAGTTTTTTTAGACCAAGTAATTTTCCTTGAGGAACAGCCACAGTATTTGCTAAGAAGCCGAATGAATTGTTAAGATTATGTATCGATTATCGTAAGCTGAATGAGAAAACGATAAAAAATTTGATATCCATTGTCGAGAATTGTTGGTTTGTTTAACCAGTTGAGTTGAGCCAAGTTATTCTCCCAGTTGGATTTATCGATGGGATTTAATCAGCTTAGAGTGGCAGAAGATAATACACCTTTAACGGTGTTCGGAATGAGATATGGATCGTATGAATGGTTAGTTATGCCGTTTGGACTAGCTAATGTGTCGGCATTCATTATGGAGATGAATCGGATCTTTTGGGAGCAGTTGGACAAGTTCGTGTTAGTCTACCTAGATGATATTCTGATATTATCTAAGGATGAGAAGGATCATAAAGTTCATCTATTTGTGCCTGAGACCCTGAGGTAGCATCAGTTGAAAGCCAAGTTTCCGAAGTGCAATTTTTGGAAGAAAGAAGTGAAGTTTCTTGGCATGTGGTTTTGGAAAAAGGATTGTCAGTTGACCAAGAAATGAACGAAGCCATTAATAATTGGAAAAATACTAGAAATGGTAACCGAGATAAGAATTTACATTGGATTAGCAAGATATTACCAAATGTTCATAAAGGATTTCTTGCAGATAGTACCACCGATGACTAGGCCAACGAGAAAGGATGTGAAGTTTGTATGGATTGATAAGTGGAAGGAGGCATTTCCAAGCTTGAGGCACTTTTTGACCCATCACCTTTGTTAGTAATTCCGAAGGTGAATCAAAATTTAGTTGTTTATATTGATGCATGTGGAATAGGATTGGGAGGTGTACTAAAGCAAAGGGGTAAAGTGATCGTCTACGCTTCTAGGCAGCTTAGTCCATATGAGGTTAGGTATCCAACGCTTGACTTGGAGTTAGCCTCGGTTATATGTCCTTAATGGTGTGGAGGCATTACCTTTTGGGAGAAAGGTTTGAGCTTTATACGGATTATAAATCATTGAAGTACTTATTCTCTCAGAAGAAGCTGGACATGAAACAACTAGATGGCTGTAATTTTTAGCCGCTTACGATTTTGGAATAGAGCACACATCGAGGAAAGGCAAAAAGGTTGCATATGCGCTTAGTATGAGGTATCAGAATGCAATATTAGCTTTGATAACAGAATTGAAAGATTTAGAAGCATTGTCAGCTTATAGAGTTTCGTGGAGATCTGAGGCCGAGTCTTGTGGAGGATCTGCTAGGTTGTCTTGTTTGGAAATCTGACCGGTATTTATTGAGAAGATAGCTTCTAAACAGAAGGAAGATCTAGTTCTAGCTAAATAGATTAGAAAGTTAAGGGAGGGAACTGAGAGCGATGACTTGAAGGATTTCAGTCTTGACCAGAACGGGCGGTTGAGAACGATCGGTAGATTATGTGTTCCAAATGTAGGAGACATAAGGAAGAATGTTTTGGAGGAATGTCATTGTTCGAAGTTCACTATTTATCTAAGAGGAACGAAGGTGTATCAAGATATGAAGATAAGTTTCTTCTGGGAAGGAATGAAGAAGGATGTTGGCTTATGGATGGAACTGTGTTTGAATTATCAGTACATAAAAGCCGAACATCAAAAGCCAAGTGGATTAATTCTGCCATTGGACATTCTGATATTGAAGTAGGATTCTCTTTCTATGGATTTTATAGATGGGTTACTAAGATCTGATAGAGGGAATGAAAGAATATGGGTCATAGTAGGCAGATTGACCAAGAGTGCCCATTTCATTCCGAATAAAGAAAATAGATGCCACATGTATTGGCTAAGTTAATAATGAAGAATATAGTTAGACCTCACAGAGTTTCTAGTAGTATTACTGTAGGATCTAGAGTAACCCTAGAGGGGGGTGAATAGGGTTATAGCAAATTTTCTCGATTTAAACACAGAAACAAACTGTAGAAATAAATATGCTGAAAAGTAAATCACACACAAAATTTACCCAGCTTCGGCAACCCCTGCCTACTGCTGCATTCCCAGATTTCTATTAGAATTAAACAGTATCCCGCTTACAAACACTCTAATAGACTCGCACCCCCTGCCCCCGCTTATAGAGTTTTGCAAACTCGCAAACCCTGCTCTCGCCTATAGAGTTTTGCAAACTCGCACACCCTGCTCACTGAACTATAACTAGACAATCTGACACTACCTACAACCTAGGTGGTGATTTACCAATACGTTGATTCGAAAATTAAAAAATAAAAAATAAAAAACAACTTTAAACTTGAAACCCTATTTGAATATAAACTAAAACCCCCCTTTAAAATAAACAAAGCCTTTTAAACAAAACAAGGCCGACCCATTTTTATTTCTTTAACCCGTTCCTCCTTTTGTCTTGTGAAGAAAATGTCGGCCGATCCCCTACTAAATTAGGGCTTCGTTCTTCGATCCAAATTGGGGCTTTGTGCTTTGATTCTTCGTTCGATCTGACTTGTGTTGCTCTTGCTCGCTGCTCGTTCTCTGATGATCGATTCTCTTGAGATCGGCTGCTTGGTTGACTTCGAGATTGAGAATCGTTTGCATCTGCTCCTTTGATCGAGTTCGATAGATTGGTATGTATTCTCTTTTGTTGCTGGTTTAATTGCTTGTTTGAACTCGATGCCTACGATGAATTCTTGGGTTTGGTATTTATATGAATTCGACATTTGAGTTTGTTCGTATCAATTCGATACTTTCCCAAATTGTTGCTTTCCTGATGCGCACGACTTTCCTGCTATATCTTCGACTTGTTACTCACAGCTTTCATTTTCAAATGTTTGATTTATCTTGTGTCAAACGACAAAGACTTTCCTGTTTTATTTTGCTTGACTTTCCTATTTTCAAAAATTACAAATACTTGATTTTTAACTTGGTTAACATCTGCTTTGACACGACTTCGACCATCTTTGTGTTCATCCCTGTGAGCTTCATCTCTGATCCTTGTTACATTTAATCTTCATCACCTTGATGCTGTAACCATACTTTTGGCATGATTGTTCTGGTCTTGTTTTTGCATGTTGCTATTCTCTGATGCACTTGCTCATTTCAGTTTTGACAGTTGCTTCATTCATTTTGCATACTTATTTGAGTTTCCACTTGCACTTGATATTGTAGTCTCTGGCTTTCTTGTTCTACCTGAACTAGCCTATTTGTGGTCTTTGAGTTGCTTTGTTGATATGCATGTCACTGTTGCATTCGCTCTGCAGTTGCTATGCCTTGTGTTCTTCACTATTGCATAATTTATTCTGTTGCTTGGCCCTTGACTTTGTTTGTTGCATTTTTATCACTGCAAAACTGAATGTTGTTGTCTTTGGGGTCTGCACTTGCACTCTGCTGGTTGTTGCACTTGTTGTTCACTGTGTCTTGTTCACTATGTTGCATTATTCATTTGTTGTTGTTCCCAGTACTTGTAGTTGTATCACTTCGAGTTGCATACTTCTTGCAGTCTTCATTTTTTGCTGTTATGTTGGTAGCAATCTTGTTCTGCAATGTTTCTTTGTTTGGTCTATGTAGTTGTAACTGGACATGTTGTTGTATATGTCTGCTTTGTATCACTGATGCATTTAACACTTTGTCATCTGTAGTTGTATTCACTTCATGGTTGCATACATGTACACTGTCATTGCTATATTGAGATCACTGTAGTTTTCATTGTGTTGCACATTTGTGGTCTTCATTTGCACGCTACTGATTTGTCTGACCTGAATTTGATTCATTTGAACTTTTTGTTGCCAGTTTTCCTTGTATCACTGCATCCATTCTGGTTGGTCTGACCTATGATATCTTGTAGCCTGGTCATTTCTTGCATGAGTAACTTGCATTGGTGCATTGTCTTACTGAACTTGATTCTGGTCATTGCTTGTGTGATCTTGAGTTTCTGTGTTTGGTCACTGACGCATGCATGAATTGAACTTTTGACTTGGTCATCCTGTACTTCTGGATGCACTTGTCTGATTGTCTGGACAATTGTTTTATCACTTTGGCTTCACTGAGTTTGTTGTGCTCTTGCTTGAGTTTCACTACCATACCTGGTCGTGTTGTAGTCTTCAAGCATATTGCCGTGATTGTAGTTTGCATTATGTTGGTCTGGCTTGAACTTGATATTGTTGAACTTGTTAGTCGAGCTTGCATACTTCATGCTTGCACTGTTCATTTATGTTGTAGCTGGTCTTTGCATCCATTCATGTTGATTTTTGAAATTTCACTTGCGTTGAATCCAGTTTCAAAAACTCGGGTTTGACCTTGTGCTCGTGTCGTGATTGCACGTGAGTTGAACCCGGCTTTTCATTTGGGTTTGACCTGTGCTCACCTATCCCGGTAAATCGATCAAGTGTATATCGATGTGCACGGCCTTGTGGCATGTACAGTGATACACTGTGCATGTCACACTGTTCGTGTGTGATGAATTCAAATGTAAATGATGACGAACAACCCCAAATAACTGAGGCAAATAATATTTTCAGAAATCCATATTTTATTTTATATTGCAAAAATATTTCTTTTTCAATTTTACTGCGTTAGTGAATATTTTTGCAGATTTCTCAGATGCTGGATTCTAACTGGAATGAAGTTGAAGATAAACTACGAGTGTGAGTGATATGTACTGAGGAAAACTGTAAATATGAAATTGTGATGTATTGTAAACAAAATTGAATATGTGTAGTGAGAGCTTGAATTTTGTACTATTCAAAATTGTAATAAATATTTGTTTGAATAAAATTTCTGTTTGAATTCAAATTCTGTGTAATTTATTTTATTCAACAAATATTTATTTAATCTGTGAAAAATAAAATAGTACATTTACAAATACATTTAAATGAATATATATATGTTTATTATCATCAAACAAAAATCATATACTCGCATATTCCACAGTCTCCCCTTTTTGATGATAACAAACATATATTTAAGATTTTGACTATGTTAAATGTATTTGAACAATGATATACACTAATTGCTCCCCCTATTTAAATGCTTCCTCTCTACATGACGCTCCCCCTACATATATGCATATAAATAGAAATATACAAACGAGCCTAGATGCAAATGGAAAACTATTTGACCTTTGCTTGATTCTATTTGACAAATCTTAACTTTTCTCTCCCCCTTTTGTTATCAGCAAAAGAATAATAGTGTTAGAGAAAAATAGAGATAAAGTGATCAATATTAATCCAACATTAAACTCAAATTGAACATAAATATTAAACTTCAATAAAAATCAAACAAAAATCATAACTACCCTTGTTAGGCGTATATTCCACTTTTAGAATGAATGGAAATGATGTTCTAATATAAAATCATACAATTGTATCAAGTTGTGGTACATTTATATCAGGAATTTGAATATCTACTAATCATGCATAACCGTTAGGACTTTTAAATGAGATTAGTAGTATTCCAATTTAATTTTACAAAATGAAATCAAGTATCTTCTAACCACGCATAACCGTGAGGACTTTTAAATGGGATTAGAATCAACTTGTCTATTTAATCAATTAATTTTGATATGCGTTCCATACATGCATAACCGTAAGGACTTTTAAATGAGCATGGAAGCACATAATCAAAAATCCAAGTAATTCACTCATGCATAACCGTGAGGACTTTTAAATGAGAGTGAATACTTTGGATATTTATTTATTTTTACAAAAAATATGAAACGAAAAACAAATGATCCCTGATTATAGTACCACATATCGACAAACTATATTTAAGTTTTGATAAACAATGGCCGATAGAAATATGATAGATATAGAAATGGTCATGGAATATTTACCCAACAAAAAGATTTATAACTCTTGTTTGAATTCCTAAAGAAAATTTTCAAATATACTCTCTTGAGTACTGTATGTTAAATATCAACACTTATCACCTTTTCAATCACTATTTATCTTTTCGATAATTAGCAGGGAGTCGGATTAGTCAAAATTTGTCATTTAAAATCAGATAAAAATGACTAATTTGAAAATATGATCAAAAATGATTTTCTCGAAGGGGTTATATGAGAGAAAAAATTCTGCTATTTGAAAATTATTTGCAATGAAAAATATGCAGATATTTTCTTTGAAAAAAGATGCAGCAAATGAATGTTTCAAAAATTAATCACGTTCCACTAGTAATTTTTCTATCAACTAGATTATCAGTATGATCTGCATCTGAGCTTCTTTTTCAATCCAAAATATCACTAACTAAATTTGATAGACCAGATCACGAAGTGTGCATAAAAATTCAAACTCAATTTTTAATAGCATTCTAAATTTGAATTGAAGTTGTGGAAATAATCAGAAAACCGTGAATATAGAGTTAGCCGTATTATAACAAAAAATATTATCATCCAACAAAACACTATCCAAACTAATATATATAAAGAAATTCAAAGAATAGTGTTTTTGGCATAAGTATAATTGGCCAACTATGTCGAACAAGTTAGAATAAAAAATTATCATCTTTACAACATCTCAATATTGGCTGATTTCATTTAGAATATGGTGCAGATTATCACGTAAATATACCTTCACCTGTTTTACCTTTACGATAATTTTTCGTGATTGCCCATTGTGATTCTGTCACCTTTATAATAGGCTAAGGAACTTTGCTTTGTCGCCCGTTGTGTTTCTGAAACAGCCAAAAATCCAGAAAACACTGTTGTTGTTCCTTAGCCTGCCACCACACCTACACGGGAAAAGATTTATGTGACCTATTTGTTTTTATAGGTCCATGGTTGTTAGTGGCAGAAGATTTAGAAAAATAATTTTGTGGAGACCCAAAACTGTTTATATATGTTCCTTTTGGCACCCAAATTTGTTTAACTTTGAGAAATTTTATATTCTTGCCTTTTGGAACCCAAATTGATATGCTTTTCACATGTTTGGGTCTATACCAACAATTATTGTGATCGTGTCCATATTTTCTACAAATTGTGCACATGGAACTTTCTTGATTAATATCGCTTTCAACATTTTCAGATTGATTATATCCAAGTCCTTGTCTAGTTGTATTAACAGTTTACTTCCCTAATAGCAGATTCAATGATTTCTCACTTTTTGAAAATTTATCTAAAGTTATTGATAATTGTTGGACTTGTATTTTGAGAGATTCATTTTCGTTCAATAATTGTGTGCACTTTTTGATAGAATTTTCTCTCCTAGTATTTTCGTTCTCTTTCAAAATCAGAATTTCATTTTCAAGTGATTTTATATTAATTTCTGATTTTTTAATTCCTTCTTCGAATGTTGGACACTTATCACACTTAGGGATCCTACTTTGATAGGTTTTAACTAATTGGTCAAGTTGTTCATTTAATTCTATCAAAGTGTCTTTTTGTGATTCAATTTTGGCATAATTCTCCCTAAGTCGTTCAAAACAGCCATTCACTTCGTGGAAATAAATAAGTAATTTAGAGTGAGTGAATTTTGATACCTCGCTTGGCTTCATATTGAGCTCTCTATTTTTTAATTTTTGATTTAGAGCTGGATTTCCGTATTTGCGGTTCCTCTTTTTGAATTTCTTTATTAGTAATGCCAGCTCGGCTGCTCCATCATCATCATCCTCATCACAACTGCTATTTACCACTCCTGTTAAGCACATTTTTTTAACTGAGTCGGTTGTGGAGGACATCTCATTGCTGTTGACTTTTGCTCCATATATTGCATCAAAAGTATTCCAGATTTTATGTGCATTTTCACAATGAGAGACGAAATAAAAATTATCACGATTAATATGAGAATATAATATATGCATAGCAAGAGCATTAATCGAGATAATTTCCTTATTTGTTATGTCACACCCATTTTCAATAATATCCCAACATTTAATATTAACAGATTTTAAATAAAATTCCATTTTCAATTTCCAGTTCAAAAAATCTGTTCCATCGAAAATAGAAGGAATAATATTGGAACGACCCTCAACAAAAGTATTATTTGGTGGATTCATGACTCTAGAGTTAAAGAAAAATACCGTGCTCTGATAACACTTGTAGGATCTAGATTAACCCTAGAGGGGGGGTGAATAGGGTTATAGCAAATTTTCTCGATTTAAACACAGAAACAAACTGCAGAAATAAATATGCTGAAAAGTAAATCACACACAAAATTTAGCCAGCTTCGGCAACCCCTGCCCACTGCTGCATTCCCAGATTTCTATTAGAATTAAACAGTCTCCCGCTTACAAACACTCTAACAGACTAGCAAACCCTTGCTCCCGCTTACAAACACTCTAATAGACTCGCACCCCCTGCTCCCTCCTATAGAATTTTGCAAACTCGCAAACCCTACTCCCGCCTACAGAGTTTTGAAAACTCGCACACCCTGCTCACTGAACTAATTCTAACTAGATAATCTGACACTACCTACAACCTAGGTGGTGATTTACCAATACTTTGATTCGAAAAGTAAAAACAACAAAATAAAAAACAACTTTAAACTTGAAACCCTATTTGAATATAAACTAAAACCCCCTTTTAAAATAAACAATGCCTTTTAAACACAACAAGGCCGGCCCATTTTTATTTCTTTAACCCGTTCCTCCTTTTGTCTTGTGAAGAAAATGTCGGCCGATCCCCTACTAAATTAGGGCTTCGTTCTTCGATCCAAATTGGGGATTTGTGCTTTGATTTTTCGTTTGATCTGACTTGTGTTGCTCTTGCTCGCTGCTCGTTCTCTGATGATCGATTCTCTTGAGATCGGCTGCTTGGTTGACTTCGAGATTGCGAATCGTTTGCAGTAGCTCCTTTGATCGAGTTTGATAGATTGGTATGTATTCTCTTTCGTTGCTGGTTTAATTGCTTGCTTAAACTCGATGCCTATGATGAATTCTTGGGTTTGGTATTTATATGAATTCGACACTTTAGTTTGTTCGTATCAATTCGATGCTTTCCAAAATTGTTGCTTTCCTAATGCGCACGACTTTCCTGATATATCTTTGACTTGTTACTCACGGCTTTCATTTTCAAACGTTTGATTTATCTTGTGTCAAACGGCAAAGACTTTCCTGTTTTATTTTGCTTGACTTTCCTATTTTCAAAAATTGCAAATACATGATTTTTGATTTGGTTAACATCTGCTTTGGCACGGCTTCGGCCATCTTTGTGTTCATCCCTGTGAGCTTCATCTCTGATCCTTGTTACATTTAATCTTCATCACCTTGATGCTGTAACCATACTTTTGGCATGATTGTTCTGGTCTTGTTTTTGCATGTTGCTATTCTCTGATGCACTTGCTCATTTCAGTTTTCACAGTTGCTTCATTCATTTTGCATACTTATTTGAGTTTCCACTTGCACTTGATATTGTAGTCTCTGGCTTTCTTGTTCTACCTGAACTAGCCTATTTGTGGTCTTTGAGTTGCTGTGTTGATATGCATGTCACTGTTGCATTCGCTATGCAGTTGCTATGCCTTGTGTTCTTCACTATTGCATAATTGATTATGTTGCTCTGCCCTTGACTTTGTTTGTTGCATTTGTATCACTGCAAAACTGAATGTTACTGTCTTTGTGATCTGCACTTGCACTCTGCTGCTTGTTGCACTTGTTATTCACTGTGTCTTGTTCACCATGTTGCATTATTCATTTGTTGTTGTTCCCTGTACTTGTAGTTGTATCACTTCGAGTTGCATACTTCTTGCAGTCTTCATTTTTTGCTGTTATGTTGGTGGCAATCTTGTTCTACACTGTTTCTTTGTTTGGTCTATGTAGTTGTAACTGGACATGTTGTTGTATATGTCTGCTTTGTATCACTGATGCATTTAACACTTTGTCGTCTGTAGTTGTATTCACTTCATGTTTGCATACATGTACACTGTCATTGCTATATTGAGATCACTGTAGTTTTCATTGTGTTGCACATTTGTGTTCTTCATTTGCACGCTACTGATTTGTCTGACCTGAATTTGATTCATTTGAATTTGTTGTTGCTAGTTTGCCTTGTATCACTGCATCCATTCTGGTTGGTCTGACCTATGATATCTTGTATCCTGGTCATTGCTTGCATGAGTAACTTGCATTGGTGCATTGTCTTACTGAACTTGATTCTGGTCATTGCTTGTGTGATCTTGAGTTTCTGTGTTTGGTCACGGATGCATGCATGAATTTAACTTCTGACTTGGTCATCTTGTACTTCTGGATGCACTTGTCTGATTGTCTGGACAATTGTTTTATCACTTTGGCTTCACTGAGTTTGTTGTGCACTTGCTTGAGTTTCACTGCCATACCTGGTGTGTTGTAGTCTTCAAGCATATTGCTGTGATTGTAGTTTGCATTATGTTGGTCTGGCTTGAACTTGATATTGTTGAACCTGTTAGTCGAGCTTGCATACTTCATGCTTGCACTGTTCATTTATGTTGCAGCTGGTCTTTGCATCCATTCATGTTGATTTTTGAAATTTCACTTGCGTTGAATCCAGTTTCAAAAACTCGGGTTTGACCTTGTTCTTGTGTCGTGATTGCACATGAGTTGAACCCGGCTTTTCATTTGGGTTTGACCTGTGCTCACCTGTCCCTGTAAATCGATTAAGTGTATATCGATGTGCACGGCCTTGTGGCATGTATAGTGATACACTGTGCATGTCACGTTGTTCGTGTGTGATGAATTCAAATGTAAATGATGACAAACAACCCAAATAACTGAGGAAAATAATATTTTCAAAAATCCATATTTTATTTTATACTGCAAAAATATTTCTTTTTCAATTTTACTGCGTTAGTGAATATTTTTGCAGATTGCTCAGATGCTGGATTCTAACTGGAATGAAGTTGAAGATAAACTACGAGTGTGAGTGATATGTAGTGAGGAAAACTGTAAATATGAAATTGTGATGTATTGTAAACAAAATTGTATATGTGTAGTGAGAGCTTGAATTTGTACTATTCAAAATTGTAATAAATATTTGTTTGAATAAAATTTCTGTTTGAATTCAAATTCTGTGTAATTTATTTTATTCAACAAATATTTATTTAATCTGTGAAAAATAAAATAGTACATTTACAAATACATTTAAATGAATATATATATGTTTATTATCATCAAACAAAAATCATATACTCGCATATTCCACAATTACTAGTGATAGAGATTTCTTATTCACAAGCGAATTTTGGAATAGTCTTCAGGAGAGTTTAGGAACTAAGCTCAAGATGAGTAATGTTTACCATCCACAGATAGATGGACAAACGGAAAGGGTTAACAAGATCTTGGAGGACTTGTTATAAGCTTGTGTATTGGACTTCGAGGGGACATGGGAAGATCACCTACACTTAGTCGATTTTTCGTATAACAATAATTATCGATCTAGTATATGGATGACACCGTTTAAGGCTTTATATGGAAGACCTTGCAAATCCCCTCCATGTTGGTTAGTGATCATGGATAGTTTGGTTCTTGACCCTGATTTGGCAAAAGAAGCAGTAGAAAAGATTGAGCTGATAAGGGCGAGAATGAAGGAATCTCAGTCTAGGCAGAAAGCTATATCGATAGAAGACAAAAAGATTTAGAGTTCTCTGTTGAAGATCATGTTTTTTTCAAAGTATTGACGATCAAAGGTGTTATCATGTTTAGGAAGATGGGGAAGCAAGCACCAAGGTTCATAGGACCATTTCCTATTTTACCATGAATCAGGAAACTCGCATATAGAGTAGAGTTACTAAGTGGCTTGGCGATAGTCAATAATGTTTTCCATGTATCTCATCTGAGAAAATGTGTTAGGCATCCAGATACTATTATAGCATCGACTGTGTTAGAAGATTTAGTAGTAGAACCAGACATGACTATAGTTAGGAAACCTATCCGGATAGTAATGAGAGACGAGAAGAGGTTGAGGAACAAGACAGTCAAATTAGTGAAATTCCAATATAGTGACGATGCTAGAAACTGTACTAGGGAGACTGAGAGTAGGAATAGAGATGCTTATCCTGATTTATTGATTGTATGTTTTTCTTTTGATTATTTTTGTGTATGCCTTGTCGCAATTTCGAGGATGGAATTCTTTAAGGAGGGTAGATTGTAACACTTCATATTCTTAGTAACATTATTTAGTGTATTTAATTAGTCAAACAAAATAAAATAATGTAAGAAAATTAATGGATTGAGATTTTATTTAACCAAGGGTAGTGTGCCTATATGTAAACCGAACTAAAGAAATAAGTTGGAAATAAGTGTTAGGAAATAAGGAAGGGCAAGTTGGGAATTAGGATGAACTTATACCATAAACCCTTAGGAAATCAAACAAACTTTCATTTCGTTTTTTCCTCAAGCAAAATTTTCTCTAACTAATGCATGGAGTATCAAAGGCTTTGTACACAGTGAATTGGACAAAGGGTGGAAGGTAAGAGTTGAAACCAAGGAGTTTCGAATGGATCGAAGCCCCTTTTTGTTTTGAATGAGAAAAATACAAGCTTGCTTTCGACCAAGAAGCTTTCGATTTAATTAGATTCCAACTAGGTCAATTGATTTAAAGAAAGTTTTAATGTTGCGCCTTTGTTCTAAGAAATAGCTTTTGACTAAATCTGCTTTCAACTGAGTCAACGGTTTTAAAGGATAGTTTCGAAATGTTTGCACCTTTAGTTTTAACTAACAACTTCCAACTATGTCAAAGCCCTTACTGCTGCATTCTACCATTCGAAATAGAGCTTTCAAATGGGGTCGCTTTGTTTTATAAAACCCCGATGCTTCCCCAGTGCTTTCGAAAGGGGTGGTTTCGACACCATAACTTCTCAACACAATTATAGATTTCAAAAGAGTAAGCTCTCAACCTTGTGTTTATGACTCTTTTTTATTTTTAAAAGGATAACCCAAAGGTTTCGACATGTTAGTGTTGATTGATTTCGGAAGCTTTTTTCCACATTTCTTAAATTGAACCCAAGTTGTTTCGAAAGGTCTAAAGGAAATATTTTTCCAATGGTTTTGAATAAGTTTAAAGGAAAGAGTTTTCCTATGGTTTCGAAAGGAAACGTTTAATGGTTTTAAAGAGGGTGCCTAACGTTTGTAGCTTTCTAAGGAAATGAAATTTGAATGGTTATGAAAGGTTTATACGAATTGTTTTGAAAAGAAGATTTGGACTTTCGTCCTAAATGAAAAAAGGGGTTTTGAGAGCTACTTTCAAATGTTTAAAGGTTTTCATCAACAACGATTTGAGTAAAGTATAGATAGCATAGCAAGGTGATTTTGAGTATAGCATCGAGTATAAAAAATTTCCTTGTTTAAGTTTGGTTAAAAGGTTTTAAATCAATTTTAGATGAAAAGGTTTTGAAGGAAAATTTTGAAAAGGTATCCCTAAGTAAAAATGACTTAGATATTTGAATATCGAATGGGACGAGCATTGGGTGGCACCTTCTACATTAGCTATTGGCCCCAGCTAATTTTGACCAAAATTCCAATATGTAGGGCTTTGTCACAGGCAAGACTAAAATTATGATTACATATAGAAGGGAATATATGTTTGTATACAGATAGATTATTGGTTGGCCCGCAAAACCATTAGGATTAGGTGACCCTGTAAGATGTTAAGTTAGAACAGACCGTTCAGAAGAGAAGTATTTAACTGATAGTTAAGGATAGACCGACCAGAAGTGGAGTATTTGATAGATGATAGATAAATATTATTACTTTGTCTGGTAGGCCCGAGTTAGCAAACGGTTAATAATTATCCAAAAAAAAATAAAGTGTTTGAACAGATGGTTCTTTTATTATCTGATACGTATGTCTGCATAATGATCCTTTACTTTATTTTACCAGTGTTGGTTGTAGGGAAAATATTTGCTAAAGACATGTTTTAAAAGAACTTTAGTGAGGGGAAACCCGTTCCACTAAGCGGCGTGGACACACTTAACATTAATAAACAGGTTGTATAGTATAATTGACACCAGACTATATGTCTGACCGAAGTTTATGTTTTCACCTTAAACTCTCGAGTGCTCAAAATTGATTTGAGTAGGTTGAGGGTTGAGGTTCTTTCAAATTTTAGTCGAATGACGAATAAAGCTACTAAAGGGGAAAAGGAGGCTAACATATGGCTATTTAGAAGTTGCAGTTCTTTGTTTTGTGTTTAATTCCGCTATGTATGTATTAAGTAAATTATGACTATATGACTCTGATCATCCAAGGGGATCTCCATATAACGCTCTTGGCATTTTTTGTAATAATTATATTTTAACGTTGCCTAGGAAAATCTTTGGGTTTATGTAACATAAATCTGGAACATGTGTTTGGTAAATGTAATGGAAAATTCTGTTTTGAAATCAGTCATTTGTTTCATATTCAAGTGCTTTGATATTATAAATACCATTAACATAGCCGTATTTAGTCACCAGAAGTTAATAAAATAGATGATTGTAGCATCTGTAGTGCATAGCTTTGGTCCTTTGTGTAGGAGATGCTACATAAACCTTTCAAAACCCTTCAAATACCTTCCTTTCAAAAGCTTTAAAACCTCAGACATTTCTCTTCTAAAACACATTAAAACAGCCTTTCGAAAACATTGGAAAAACCAATCCTCTAGGACCTTTCGAAGTCATTGGAAAACCTTTCTTCATAACCTTTCAAAATAATTAGGGAAACACCCATTCGAAACCTTCATTTAAAACAATTTCGAAAGCAATAAAACATTAAACCTTTCGAAAGCCTTTGAGTTTAATTAAAACATGCGGAAACCTTTCGAAATCATTCAAAATTTACCCTTACGAAACCTTTGAAAACCATTTCGGTCGAAACCATTTGGATTATGCCTTCAAGTAGAGCAAAAGGATTAGAAACCCATAAAAGTCGAAAGCATTCATTTTGAAAGCTATTCTTAAGTAAAGGTGTTATTGTTTGCGCCAAAATTGGCCACAAACACCCGATAGTTGATAATTCACAATCATAGATTTTAGATAAATAACAAGTATGAAGATCACTCAGAAAATTCAAAGGAAAGTAATAAACAACACAGAATTTATAGAGGTTCGGCGATCTGGCCTATGTCCACTTTGAAATTTATGACTTTATTGATTCACTTGATGATTTCAATCAATTACAGCAGGTTACGGTTGACAATAGCTCTGTAGTTTGAATATAACAATGGTAGCGAAGTATAGAATTGAATCCTGCAGAGTCTGGATGCCGAATGGCCCAAAAAGATCCCTTTTATGTAGGCTTCAGGGGATATTTATAGGCGTAGGAGGCTGATATCATGCTCAAACTTCGGGAGACTTGTTCTGGCATGTGAGTGGGCCCACTACGACAGTTCTCGGAAAGTTACGACTCGATCTGTGATCGATACAAACCAATTTCGTATTGATCAAAAACTAATCCAATCGAGCTTAAACTTGGCAGGATTGTTCTTTCGCTTGTACGTAAGCTCCTATGAAAATTTCGTAGCATTTGGATATGTGGTTTGTGAGATATGATCGATGCAAGATTATGATTTTCGGAATGCTATCCAGTTCGAATCCATGGTCTCGAATCGATGCTCTTCGAATCGATGGAGCACGTGACAACGCGGCGACATGGCACGCACTCCTCGCATCGATCCGCCTTTTGCTCCGAGTTGACCGTGCCGCATCCATGAACTTTTCCTTGTCTGTATCGATGATCGTTACATGGCCCGCATCAATCAACAACGTGCACTTCGTATCGATTTATAGTTTTCACATTTGGAACCGAAGGTAGTGGCCCAACTCGTATCGATGGAAGTAGTGAAGTTCATATCGATAGTTCTGTTCGCATCCACTAAACTGACCCTTGTTCGTACCAATAGGTGGTTACGAACAAAAGAGGGCATGATGGGTTCGAATAGGAGCATGATGGATACGAAATCAGGAACTTTGAAGGGTTCGAAGGAAGCCCTCCAGAATGGATATGAACTAGCCTTCTGTGTTGGATACGAACCAATATTCCCCGATGGATACGAAGTTGGCATGGGTCAATTGATACGAAATGCACCGCTTGCTGATGGATGCGAAGATGACCGATGCGAAACGATGGATGCGACATGGATGGATTCGAACCATGGTGCATCGATGGATACGAAAATGTGGATTTTTCCTTCAACTAGCATTGATCATTACTTAAGCATACGAATTCTGATTGACTTGAAATTTGGAATGCTGGCTTTTATAATTTTGCTTGACATGTCTTGTCAATTGTAGCCCGATCCGGACTCGGACAAAACCCATCGATATCCATAACAAAACAATGTATAACCAATCTCTAAGAAGAACTGTCATTGGTTTTTGTTTATTCTTTTGGTATCATGGCCTTGCCAAAAGGCGGGATAACACTTGTCCCCTAAAACATGCCTTATGATGGGAAGGTGTGTTTTGTAATGCCAAAAGCTGGATGTTCATATCCTATCGATGACCTGTAAAGAACTTGATAGTTTCATGTGACCACGAATGATGATCGTTCGAGATTGTATGCCATTTGCGGTGAAACGGGACCATTTGCGGTCGAATGCCGCTTCAAACGAAGGGCGGCTGTTCGAGGTTGGATTTCGTTCAAGACGAGTTTCGATCGTTCGTGGTCGGGCGTCGTTCTTGACGAATTGTGACCGTTCGAGGTCGGGTGCCGCACGAGACAAAATGTGATCGTTGGCGATCGGATGCCGCATGAGGCAGAAGGTGATCGTTCACAATCGGATGTCATACTAGATGAATTGTGACCGTTCGCAGTTGGGTGCCGCACGAGGCAGAGTGTGATCATTCGCAATCGAATGTTGAGGTTGGCTTAGCATTACTAGAGTCAAATATCACGTTCGGGTGAATTTCTGAATTAGTGACTTTGGCGGTTTATCGCCATACAAAGTGTGCTTGTGGACCATTCGCGATCCAATGGATATACAAGTAACTTCTTTTACAGAATTGCAAATATCAAATTAATGCTCATATGAATTCTCTAACTGAAATGTCCAAAAAAACCAAATCCAAATGTTCAAATCAAAACTAAACAGAAGCAAGACAAGGATCTCAAAGTGCAAATTCTTACTACGATACGGTCAATAGTCATTCAGAGCATGCATGTGGATCGTTCGCGATCCCGTGCATGTGTAAATGGTTTAACCGCGTTAGTGAGAAATTTACAACTTGTTCATCGTTATTTCAATCAACTGATAACTATCCGGTGTCCCGGTTCAGGGTCACCCCTAGCTGATGTAGACGGTGGTTGTTCTAGCTCCACCGCTGGAGCTCGCCTCCTCACATACTGAAGTAGCTTACCGTTCCTGATATGCCCTTCCACCTCATCCTTCAGATATCTACAGTCGTTTGTGTTATGACCGTTCAGTTCGTGGAATAAGAAATATTAGTCTGATTTCCTCTCGTCAACAGTTGGATCCCTTCGCATTGGTCTACAATAGGGAACTTGCTCTCTGATGTCTTGGTAGATTCGCTCCAAACTTTCATTCAGCTCTGAATAAGTGGTGAATCGCGGCTCGCTCCGCGGCCGCTTTGACCTGTCATCATTGTCCTCGGCGTTTCCCTTTACCAATCTCTGCACCTTTTCCAGATGGGTTTCCACCCTTGACAGTATAAACATCGATTCCCTCTTCTCTTTCTGCACTAGCATCCTCCAATCGTAAAAAAATTTCGGCCTCATGATAGAATTCTCCCATATCCATAGGCGGATCTTTAGTTAACGAATTTTTGAACTCTGTGCCATCAGCTATTCCGGATACAGCCTCCATCATAACCATGGATGGATCTGGTCGGTCCACCGACCTTGCTGCCCCATTGAATCACGTCAGAAAACTCCTCAGAGAATCCCCGGCGTTTTGCTTTAAAGTTTCCAAACTCATCACATTCTTGGGTCTTGCAATATGAACCCTAAATTGCCTCATGAATTTCTCGGATAAATTAGCCCACGTTCCTATGGAGTCGCTCTCCAACTGCCTAAACCATAGTGCTGCGATATCTGTCAGATACAATGGAAAGCACCGGGCCATGACTTCCTGTGATGCCCCCAACACTTCCATGCGCCTCATATACTTTGTCAGATGGACCGTAGTGTGTGTCCTCCCATCATACATTTCCACTGATGGTAGTTTGAATTCTGGCGGGTTTCTAGCCATCCTAATCGCAGGAGAAAAAAGACTCATATTCACATCTTCAAGATCTCTATTAACTAATCCGCCTCTCATGGCCCGTCTGACCATCTCTGCCAATCTATCATTGTCTCCAAGCTGTAGTCCTCGTTCATTGCCTTCGATCTGCCCCCCCCCCCCCCCCCCGAGTCCATGAGAGCTTTCAAGGGTCTACCCCCTTGGCTGAGCATCCATCCCTCTATAGCCACCAGTTTGCTCGGCTCCCCTTGATTCTCTTCCCAGGATTGGATCAACATGCTCTAGGAGTGTGCCCCCTGGTCCCGGTGCTACGCCGGATTGTCCTGCTCCATTCTTAACTCCATCTGCTCCTCGATTCTGCGCTCCAAGTTTCCCAATCTGTCGAAACAAATTCTGGATTATTTCCTCTTGTCTTCTCATCATTGCCTCCATCTCATCCCTGGTGATGAAGGTTGATGCCTGATTTGCGCATGAAGATGCCTCTTGACTCCCTTCATGCTGACTCCTACCTGACCTTTGTCTTCTACTTGATTGGTTGTCATGAATCTTCAGGTATAAATCTCTAAACTTTCAATTTCAAATGATAGAACTCATGAAATGGCCTTCTTAGTGAAAGCACCAAAATGTTTGCGCCAAAATTGGCCACAAACACCCGATAGTTGATAATTCACAATCACGGATTTCAGATAAATAACAAGTATGAAGATCACTTAGAAAATTCAAAGGAAAGCAGTAAACAATACATAATTTATAGTGGTTTAGCGAGCTGGCCTACGTCCACTTTGAAATTTATGACTTTATTGATTCACTTGATGATTTCAATCAATTACGGCAGGTTACGGTTGACAATAGCTCTGTAGTTTGAATATAACAATGGTAGTGAAGTGTAGAATTGAATCCGGCAGAGTCAGGATGTCGGATGGCCCAAAAAGATCCATTTTCTATAGGCTTTAGGGGGCTATTTATAGGCGTAGGAGCCTGATATCGCGCTCAGACTTTGGGAGACTTCTTCCAGCACGTGAGTGGGCTCACGCAACCGTTCCCGAAAAGTTTCGACTCAATCTGTGATCGATACGAACCAATTTCGCATCGATCAAAATCTTATCCACTCGAGCTGAAACTTGGCAACATTGTTCTTTAGCTTGTACGTAAGATCCTGTGAAAATTTCGTAGCATTTGGACCCGTGGTTTGTGAGATATGATCGATGCAAGATAATGATTTTCGAAATGCTGTCCAGTTCGAATCCATGGTCTCGAATCGATGCTCTTCGAATCGGTGGAGCACGTGACAACGCGGCGACGTGGCGCACACTCCTCGCATCGATCTGCCATTTGCTCCGAGTTGATCTTGTCGCATCTATGAACTTTGCCTCATCTGTATCGATAACCGTTACATGGCCCGCATCGATCAACAACGTGCACTTCGTATTGATTTACAGTTTTTTCATTTCGAACCGAAGGTAGTGGCCCGGCTCGTATCGATGGAAGTAGTGAAGTTCGTATCGATAGTTCTGTTCGCATCCACTAAACCGACCCTTGTTCGTACCGATGGGTGGATACGAACAAAACAGGGCTTGATGGGTTCGAATAGGAGCATGATGGATACGAAAGTAGGAAATTTGAAGGGTTCGAAGGAAGCCCTCTAGAATGGATACGAACTAGTCCTTTGTGTTGGGTACGAACCAAAATTCCCCGATGGATACGAAGGTGGCATGGGTCAATCGATACGAAATGCACCGCCTGCTGATGGATGCGAAGATGACCAATGCGAAATGATGGATGCGACATGGATGGATTCGAACCATGGTTCATCGATGGATACGAAAATGTGGATTTTTCCTTCAACTTGCATCGATCATAACTTGAGCATACGAACTCGGATTGACTTAAAATTTGGAATGCTGGCTTTTATAGCATTGCTTGCCATGTCTTGTAAATTATAGCCCGATCCGGACTCAGACAAAACCCCTCGATATCCATAACAAAGCAATGTATAACCAATATCTAGGAGGAGCTGTCTTTGGTTTTTGTTTAATCTTTTGGTATCACGTCCTTGCCAAAAGGCAGGATAACAGTTTTGGTGTTGAAACCAACTTTCCGAAAGCATTGGAGAAGTAGCCAAATTCAAAGTATTCCTTTCTAATCCATTGACTTCAAAAGGTAATAAAATCGGTAGCCGGAGGTTTCAACCCCTTCGAAAACATTACTTAAGACAAAAGAGCATTACCCATTTGAAACCCTTTCTTAAATATGATTTGACCCGGTCGAATGCTCACCAAGTTTAAAGCAAAGCTAGTGCAACTTCATTTTAAACCAAAGGCATGCTTTAACACTATCGGTATCATACGTTTCAGCCGTATACCTTCTGCCTTCATCCAATTCACTATGGACCAAGTATATTGATAACATGCGCATTCGTTTCGAAAGCAATGAGGCCAAAACATCTAGGTCGGAACCCCTGGCGCCGAAAGTAGCGAAAAAGGATAAAAATAAGTAAATTTTGTCTTTAACTTAAATGAGAAATACTTTTTGACTAACCTGCCATATTTGTCAAATTTTCACTGATTACTAAATTTCTTCTCTTTCAAAAGTGCTGCCAAGATTTAAGAAATAACAATAATTTTATTTTATAAAATGCCCATTCTCTTTTTATAGATATATAAAACATTCAAGTCCTATACCTTGAATAATTTTATATATCCATCGAAACAATTAGGAAAGTTCTACAAAAATTCCAGAAAATCATTTTCAATATGTTTTCCAACATATATAAATTTCAAACCCAAATAAATAATTATTTAGCCGTAAATAATTTATAACCCAAATAGTCATTTTATACACTAGAAAATTTATATAAAATCCACAATAATTCAGAAAATTATGAAATTGAAACCCATCTCTATAACATTATTTTTGACATAAATCGAAAATCTCAAGGCAATTGAATGTCATTTAGTAGGGTTTTCTTATCAAAACATATCGTAAGATCTATGTAAAAAAGCATACTTAATCAACAAGCATATATAATCGTTTAAACATTCAAAAATATCGCATAAACTTGCAAAACACTTTGGATTTAACTTAATACTGAAAACATATAAAAGAATGAGATGTAATCAATATTCACATTAGCTTGAGATTAAGGATTTGAGATTTAAATATCTTTTAGTTTGATTAATCTTCTTCCTTAGCTTTTTCTTCCTCTGGTTCTCTAAAATGGTGGCCGGCCACTATGTTTTTAATTTGCAAATTAGAATGAATAAGAGGATACACGACTAAGGGTTTTAAGGTTTAGGATATAAGGATTTTCCTTGTTCTCGTTTTTCCCATGCCTATTTCCTAACACTTATTATCCATTTTATTTCATGTTATCTCATTTTGATTTACTCATTAACATGGCAAGACTTCCCCTATTAATCACAAATCTCAATCCATTAATCACCTTACATTAATTTATCTAATTTAGCTAATTAAATATCTTAAATAATGGTATTAAAAATATAAGATGTTGCACACTCTCTCTTGCCTGCAGGTCAGAGGATTCTTGGCCAACCTCCCTTGGTTCAACATACCTCTCGAAGCAAACGCTTCCTCTCCTTAGGAGATCCCACAAACTTCTCCCCAATGTCGCTTGTATGCCGTGATCACTCCATACTTGTTATTTATTTTCGTTTTGTTTCGTTAAAAAAAAAATTTGACTTGTAATTTATTTGAATTTTTTATAGCTGCTTCTCGGGTCAAAATACCCACAAGTGATTTGGCTCCTCCCTCTTCAACTTCTCAGGCATCATCTTTTTCCCACGCCATTGCCAAGTCCAAGATGGCTACCAAAAGGAAATTAGTCAAAACAACTATGGTGGAATCACCTTTAAAGAGAGCCAAAGTAGTTGAAGTTTCTGATTCCCCATCATCGATTGAAGGGGAATTTTTTGACATCAACAGGTCTTTATAAAGTCCGACCTCCAAAGCTCCTTATGATCATCCTAAGGAAACTCCTACTAAGGTTGATCCACTGTCCCGCATCGTCATTTCTAGCTCTTCGGGCGTAATTGAGAAGATGCAAAAAGACTTGGGGACTTCAACCCCTATCCAAGTGCTAAACCTTCCTGGACCATCATATTATACTCCTTCAAGTGATTTTGAAAAGCTTGTCCATTCTATCTTAAACTCTTCATCATTCACTTCGATTCTACCTCTATCTTCTGTTCATGATTTGGTGTGTCACTATCAATCTCTACTTGAACAACAAGTCCTGATATGCTTTTCTTCACTTAATTTTATCATTGTTGTCTTTCTTTATGTTTTTGACTTATGTTGTGCTCTTTCTTTCAAATTTCCAAGAGTTGGTTTTTGTTGCATGAAAATTCATCAAAATCCTCCACTGAATCTTCTAAACATTGAGTAGAAATCTCTGACTTGAGTTGTCAGGTTTCCTCCTTATCGGCGGAGAAGAACAAAGCTACAACTAAATTTTAGCGATTGAGGGCTTCTCTTACCTAGTCAGAGTCTATTATTTCGAAAGAGAGGAAAGCTCGTCAACTCTACACTGATGAGAACTTAGCATTAACACTAACTCCAAAAGAATCAAAAGTGGAAAAGACACAAATGGCAGCCAAACAATCCTCCTTAAAGGAAAAGTTGAAAAGAATAAAGCTAACCTAGAACCGGTTATCGACACAATTTTCGATGCAGAGAGACGAGTGCCACAATTCCTTGACACCTCACTTAAGGATATTGTTATGAAGTCCTTGGAAGACACTTTAATGCTCGTCGACGATGATAACGTCAATAAATGCCCAGATCTAAGCTTCCCCTTGCTCGACCCTGCTCTTATCGATTGGATCATGGACATAATCAAGAGGATGGAGCAAGGGATTGAAGTTGCCGAGAGGGAGGAGATCGATGCTTCCAAAATTATTTCCTTTGAAGTTGCTTCCTTCGAAGTTGAATCGGACTCCGAATACGAAGATGACAAAGATGAGGTCGTCGAAGAAGAGGGGAATGTCAATGTTGATGATAATAATAACGACGACGACGACGGCGATGATAACATCAACGGAGGCCAAGGATCAGGCGGTGATGGAGGTGGTCAAACTGAAGCTTCTGAAAAGATAAGGGTGATAATACAAGGACCCCTGAAAGGATTCGTCTCCTTATGATGCGATCCTACCTAAATCTCTTGCACCTTTTAACCCCTAAGAGAAGCCTGCTTCAATTAATATGGTGGAGTTAAAGAGGAAAAAGCACGTCTCACGGGCACTAATTTCCATGTTTCAGGTATAGGATTCTTTATTTATACATCTTTCACTTCCAAGATTGTAATAGCCTAAATTATTTATTTTAGATAAGAAGAAAATCCATTCACCCCTATGAATCCAAGCTTGAAAGAAAACAAGTGAAAATAAATAGTTTATATCGGGAGTTAGACAAACAATTAAAGGAGCATAATATTCTCTCCGATAAATATCATAGACTAAATAGAAGTGTGGCAGTGTTAGCATCTTTCAAACATCAAAAAGCTGCCCTACGACTAAGGAGAGCATGCCTCCATTATAATAGTATTCTAAAAGAGAATAAAGAATTGATCATACTCTTTTGGATGCTGATTGAGGAGTGAAATATCCTTGTAGAGTTTCTATGTAAAGCCTACGGTAGACACCCGATCATAGATTTCTCCTATTTAGGTGACCATAGTAGGGGTTTACTTAGGCATGTACACAAAAAGATACTTGGATCAATTTGGGTCTGGTACACGCCATGTTGCATGCTGGAACCTACCTTAAGCCAAATTAATTCTTTCAGACTTGCCTTTTGATAAAGTGAAGCATTATAAGGACAAGTTTATTCCTGAATTTTTACAAAATTAATTTTGTAGAACTAGTTGAATAGTTGTAATTATATAGTAATAATGATTTGTAAATGTTTGTTATAATTTTCCTTCTTTACTTGATTGTATTTCATTTCTTTATTTCAATGTGAATCTCCCTCTGGCACCTATGTTTCTAGAGATTATCTAAGCCAATATGTTAGACTATGAATTGAAAAAGCAAGAATTTTAAAATCTTAAAAACTAGCCATATATTGTTTTCTTAAAGATTCACAAAAAAATTATATGTAATATCATCATCTCTGCATTGATTTTCATGGTGAAGAAAAGGATAAGTTACTCAAGGAGATCTGGATGTATCATACCAACCTAATATGTGATCGTGATTGTCCTCCTGCTAGAGAATTGGATTATAGTAAATATCCTTCGATTATTACTTCAGAATGGCCTAATGTACCTTATGACTCGATGGTTATTCTTTTTGGTAATAGAAACCCAGAGATCATTGTCTAAACACTGGTGGTAGAAATCCAAAGACCCCGATTTGGGATTAATAAATGAAAAGCACAAGTTAAGAAGTTTAAAACTCAGTTTAGAATATTAGCAGATAATACATAGAAGTCTTCGAGAATTTTTTCAATAGAAATCTTAGGCCCAAATTCTGCATTAATAAGTGAAATTCAAAAATAATCTTTGTAATAGGACTCTTGAACCTAGATTTGGGGAAAGAGTGTGGATTATTAGAAGTCCATGATGATTGTGTTCATGATAGAAATCACTGACCAAGATTAGAACATTAATAAGTGAATTCGAATAATGATTTCAAGACCCAGATTCGGGTATGATGCATTGAAAAATCTGAAACCTAGATTCAGGTATTAATGAATGAAGTTTCATATTTCAATAATGAATGACCTGAAACCCACATTCGAGCATTAATAGACAAAGTTAAGAAACCCAAAACACTAAATCGTGTACTAATACATGGAGTCACTTTCTACTCCTTGGATCCCGTATTCTTTGACATGTGTAAATCCATTAGACTATGTATGTAGTTGTAGTTTGGTTGGCTGCTTCTCGAGCATGGATGTCTTATTCCATCATTTGATATGTCTCTTCTTGAGCTTGGACGTCGTAGTCCAATGTTGGATGAGCCACTTATTGGGCTTGGACATCTTAGTCCATTGTTGAATTAGCCTCTTCTTGGGTTTGCACATCCTAGTCCATTTATGAACGAGCCACTTCTTGGGCTGGACATCTTAGTCCATTGTTGTCTGGTGCTGCTTATTAACTTATTCTCATGCTGGAACTAAGGACTTACCCTACCTTCCTCCAAGATGTGCCTTGACTTAACGAGAGGCACGTCCAAGGGCTTATCGATACTTTAACCTAGCCACAGCATGGTCAGATAAAGGCTTACACTCCTGCCTTCAAGAGGTGCCCTGTCCTGGCCATATCGTGGCATGGACGAGGGCTTATCGATGCTTTATCCTGGCTATGGCATGGCCCGGATAAAGGCTTACACTCCTCCCTCAAGGAGTTGCCCTGCCTTGGCCATAGCATGGTGCAGATAGGGACTTGTCGATGCTTTATCTTGGCCACAACATGGCATGGATAAATGCTTACACTCCACTCTTTAGGAGGTGCTCTGTCTTGGCCAACTCGGTACGGACAAAGGCTTTGACTGTTTCAGGTAATGTCTCAATGAATAAATCATTTCACTCCTGACCATGTAGACACTTTTTAATAAAGTAACTCTTTATTGACCTCATCTACGATCTCTTTACAAATTCATTGATTCTGCCTTGATAGAAAAAGTTTATTATCATCCCTTCATGGGCTCTACATCGATTGGTTTCATCACCGTTCATTATATTGTATTGGCAGTAAGATCCTCCTAGATTCCATTCATATTTTGGTTTCTGCGGTTGTGATGGTCAGTAGTTGAGCTCATCTTTGGTTAACATGTTGACATTCTCAATAGATGTTGTTAAGTTACATTCTTTTGGATGTTTTGACTTGAAATTTGATACTTGAGGATGAATTCTTAATATTTTATTTCTTGGCTTTATAATTTTATGTTCATCAGTTGTTTTTCTTTTTAACACCCTTAGGAATTCATGTGTTCAAATTATTTCAGTTGTAACTTGTTTACATTTGTGATCAAAGGCGTTGTAGTCTGCCATTACCCCTTCTTCAAAGATCGTGCCTTTGGTATAATGTTGAATTGTTTTCCACCTTTGATTAAACAAGTTGTCACTTCCATTTTTTCTTTCCCCCAGGGCAAAGATAGGGGTAGGGCCTATATGTAAAGGATTCGTAATCCATTTTCCTGGATCGTAACGTTTTTTCTATTCTTCTTTATAATCCATAGAGCTTCCAACCTTAGCATTTACTCTTCATATAACTTGGAATCTTGAGCTGCTCTTAGGAAGAATCCTACTCGGCATGGTTCAAAAGATCTTTGTTCAAATCTATTTGATTTGTTAGCCATGATGAAGTAAGGTCGAATGTGGATAAGCATTAAATAGAGTTGGGTTGGAGGTAAGTGGAATTGGATGTTCAACAGAATCGGAGGTTTCAGCCCTACATCTAGCTCCAGAATATTAATAAGAAACTTTGTCAACACCCTAAAGCTGATTTTAAGGAAAATGTTAGACCTTTTCAATCTTTCTTAGTTAAGTTGGGAAAGATGAGATGTCAGTGTTCCTTTTGACCCAACCTTTTGAATAAGGAGCTAGAATGTTAATAAGAAACTTTATCAACACCCTAAAGCTGATTTTAAGGAAAATGTTAGTCCTTTTCAATCTTTCATAGTTAAGTTGGGAAAGATGAGATGTGAGTATTCCTTTTGACCCAACCTTTTGAATAGGCTTCTTTTGAGAGAGCTTTTTCTTATGGACCTTTAGACCCAGTCAAAATACTTGAACTTCCTCCATTTTGGTCCGTCGAGCCAACTAAAGTAGTTTGACAACCCTTTCGAAACCTTTTTCCTTTCGAAACCTTTCTTTCGAAATAGTTTTGAAATAGTACAGGATGGCCCTAAGAATTCAATTTCAAGGTTAGACTTGAAGGGTTCAACAATGTCGAAAGCTTGGATAGTTAGTGACTTAGGATTGGTTTTGGAATCTAAGGTTGACCATCTGGAGTTAAGGTCTCGACACACTGGAAGTTGGGTGAATAGTGAATGGAAGCTTGTAGTTAAAAACTTGGGTTACTGAAAAGCAGGGGTTTCATCTCACTTGGAAAGTGCCTTTCGATAAGGTCGGTACCTATCAAATACAATTAAACCCAGTAAACAGCCTTCAAACAACTATATGAAAAAAAAATCAAAAACTCCCCTTTATTAATTCAATGATTGCACTGATGATTAACTTTACCCATATCTGATTTACTAATTAATGTTTCCAACTTTTCAAGATTAAGCACATGCAAGTTTGGAATGTGTTAATCTACATCCCCTGAAACAGACCATTGGGGTCTTATTTATAGTTGCGGGTTGGCATCTTCCGATCCAATTCTTTCGACCTGGTCGAGAAGTGGCTTCAAATAACTTTCGACTCCTTTAACCCTTGAGCTCCCCTTTACAATACGTTTAAATGGGCTCGAATTCCTCTATCTTCATCGAAAGTTGTTGGTTGAGCTTTCTTCTTTATGTTGCTTAGTTGTCATAAGGAATGAAGGTAGGAGATTTCGACTTTGTCCAATGGCAGTTCCCATGTATTCTGAAGGTGTTGAATTGCTGATGGTTTCGACACCGTTAATAGCTTCTGAACTTGTGCTTGTGAACTAATGCTGAACCTTCCTTGGATGTTAAGGGCTTTGACCGATTTGAAAGACTTGCTTTTTCTTTCGAAAATGTTGTTCCATCCAAGGCTTATTTCTAAGCAGTATGAGTGAAGACAAAACCTTGGGTTTTGAAAGGTTTGGCATGCATATAAAGAATTGTTGTTCCTCGTCTTGGAAAGGTGTTGCTTTAACTCAATCGAATGGTCTTCATGTGTATGGAAGCATCAGCTTCGAAAGGAGATCTCTTAAAGCAGAAGGGTGCTTTCGCCCCTTTCAACCTTTTCAGAAGGTTGTGATGCTTCTAGTCTTTAACTGTGCACCCCTTTGACATCGCCAAAAAGTCTTGTTGGAGCTTGTCTCTCGTGTTCTTCTATTAAATAAGGTTTCGACAAGGTTGAAAGGATATTTGATAATAACACTTAATGTAATGCTCCTTAAAACCACAATTGAAGCACTTTCCTTTAGTTGGCTATGATGTGGTGGAACTAGAACCTCGATTCTTGATCTTCTTATTAGGATAAAAGGGCTTCGACATGCTAGATGGTTGTTCCTTCTTCAAATGAAAGTACTTCATCTCTGCTATGTCTTCCTTGGTACTATCCTTTTTGACCGCTTTAAGCTTGAGGGCCAAATCTACTAATCCCCAAATGAAACATTCAATTGCAACATGGAGACCTTCTTAAGATGCTTCTTCAGACCATCCATAAATCTTTAATTCTTCTTTAGCGAAGTGCTTATGTGTTCAAGCCCATATTGAGGAAGTCCTTCTAAGGTCGATACATACTCTACTATAGAAGACTTTCACTAATTTAACTCAATAAACCACTTAGCTAATTAAGCTTTCTCCTATTCAAGAAACAAATTTCAACTCGAATCACCCCCAAAATTACTCTAAAAAAGAATTGGCTCATCTACCTTCGTTATAGAAAGAACAATCCAATCAAGAGCTTAATCTTAAAGCCAACTAGAAGCTGCCTGAACATTCTTCTTATCCTGAAAACACATGCGAGAAAAGATCCATTCGGTTATCTTGAACCAAGCTTGCACCTCAATCATACTCTAGGAAAATCTAAAGCACTTGTCACTACAACATGTAAAGTCGTTATACATGCATGCAAAACTCGACTTACGAGAAGAAGAATCCAAAGGAGGTCCAATAGGCTAAGCATTCCTAACAAGTTCCATAATCTGCTTGGCGGATATAAGCACTCCGTCCGAAGGAGGGCCACTGGACTGCCCCTTAACAGAACGAGTAGGTGGTCGATCACCTAATCCACGATTTGTATTTGTTATATCATACTTTTTTCTGAAGTCTACTCTGATACCAAGCTACAATTCCCTAACCCGAGACCCACACCAACAAAGGACATTACAGAGTAATATTATCGGCTAGTGTAGAGAATATGGCTGGTGAGGAGCGATGGTCTGTGAATTTCACTTTAAGCGAGCATTAACAAATTAACTAATGTACTATACATTTCTAGAATCAAGTGGAATCGACATATATAATTCAGATTTAAAAAAGAAACTAAGGTGGCTATAGTAAAAGTTTAGAACAATATACAAATATATATGCAGATCACAGAATCATAAATAAGTCATAGCGGAATATAATAGATATAAGGCACATAGAAAATACATGATGTAGATTACATGTATACAAAGCACTACATCTCAAAAAAGTATGTAGACAAAAGGAGTATAATCTCATTACAAGATACGACGAGATGTCAAATTTATAATTAAGATGAAAAAAGAGAACTACTAGCTAATAGGTAAGATATCCAGTCTAAAGCCTTAAGCTAAAGTACTTGAAACATATCGGTCTGACTCAATAATTATAAAATAATCAATAGGTCAGTCTAGACTAAAATAAATGATTTATCACGATAAAGATGGGCAAAGTGATTTTGATATCAAATATGATTATAATGTTAAGTACTTACAAATATTATGCATATTTAAATAACTTCAAATATGAAGTCGCCTAATGATCAAACTCAATTATTGTGCGATTTATAAAGAATTTTACTTTTAAAATAATTCTTATAGTTATTGGTTTATAGCGGAAATATATATACAAGTAGACTTTTCAAATCGTTGCACGAAGTCGTTTAAAACCATTATAAATCGAAATAGGTTATATATATATGTGTGTGTGGATTTCTAAAATTATTATATAAATTAGATTAATATCTAAAACGTTTGTCCTTATAATTAGTCTTTCATTAATTCATTTTGAAAACATGCATAAAAAAGTGTATTGCTTCTCAAGATCCATAGAACTTCTGTATGGCAGAAAACCATTAAACAAATTCATCAATTCATAATCAAAATCTAGAAATATCAAAGAAGTCAATATGAAAACCATCATCAAAATTCAAGCTATCAGTTTCCATGAGTCAATATGGGTTAACGAGTGACAAATGGCCCAATCGCAGCACCAGATTATAGCTAAACCTTAAGTCTAGAACATAATGAGGGGACCAATTGGACCAACCGGTCCACCAGTCGGCTCGCCTAGACTGAGGTACTGGTTATGTAGACATGCAAGCATATAAAGATGTATAAATGGATGAAATGAAAATTTTCACAAAGCAGTTTCAGTTAACAGCAAACGCAATTCATATTTCCAAGTAATAAACACTTCTATTTAAAATATAATCATGTAACAGTAATTACATCCAATTTAAGCCTAGAAATTATGAGATAAACTCACCTAAACAAACCCGAGATAAAAGATTAGGACTTAGAAGCTCTTATGCCTTTATAATTCAATCTCAAGCTAGGCTATGAACAAAATTCAGAACAGAATTGATCAAAATCAGAAATCAGAAGTGAAATAATTCATAAAATTGATGCATAGATAGAAAGAGGAGATTGCCTTTTATCAAAACACATTAAGATAGGTTGAAAGCCCTTGATTTTACTCTTTGATATACAAATTTGGGGATTTAGGTTTTTTTGTACTTCGAGGAATTTTTTGATTTCTGGCTTTGAGATGAAAATGCAAAGTGAGAAACAATGTACGTTCATTTTCTCAATTCTATTACTTTGGTTTTGGGCCAATTAGGCAAGCAATGTGGATCCAATAGCCAAGTGTTGCCAATCCTCTCAAAACAGAAGTGTTCTAGTTTTTTGCCTTTTATTTTATAAATTTATACAAACTAATTTAATTAAAACAATATTCTAATTTAACTAAAATTTCTAAAATTTTCATGATATAAATAAAATGTCAAAATCTCAATTTTATCAACAATGAAATATTTTATTAAGATTAATTAAAACTTATAAAATGAAAAGTTATTCTTTATATTTTATAAACAAACCTTTAATTAGGAAATCATTTTTCAACAATTAAATTATTTCCATACAATTTATTTGTTCATTTTCTCCAAAATTATTCTTACATAATAAAATATAAGAATTAATTATCATAAAACGAAAATTAATTATTAATTTCACAATTTATTAAACTCCAAATCCATTTTAATTTGGAAATATAAAAACTATATATTCCATAAATTCATTTAATTTAATTATTTAAAATTAATTATATCATGTTTTAAATTTAGATTCCAAATAATCTCAACCTGGGTTGTAACTTCTATCATAGCTTGTTTTCGTTTTGTTTTCTATTATTCATGATTTTTTTTTCATATGCATGTATTATGTGCACGTTCTACATAAAATTTTCTTCATAATAATGAGCTTGCGATCGCCATCTGAGATTTCAAAGTCGATCGCCAGTGCTGAACTAGCTAGTTTATGGTTATGTTTAGACCACTATTAAGTTCAGTTTACCGTGGCCGACGAGGGGTTTTAGATAGATTGTCGAGGGTGAACTACCAATTAAATGGTCATGTCGTGACTATTGGTAAGTCTTGTGCACTATTGTTGCTGAAGGTTATAGGGTCCATCATCAATGCTGAATAACCCAGTCGATAGTCATCTCCTAATCACTAGTAAGTCCGGTTCACCATTGTCGGGCAGGGGTTTTGGGCCGATCATCAATGATGAGCTACCTAGCCGATGGTTATGTCTGGAGCATGGATAAGACTGGTACGGAATTTTCAGCCAACGTTTTTTAGGTCAATCGTCAATGGTAAAATAATCAGTTAACGGTCATGTCATTACTATGAGTAAGTCTAGTTTACCATTGTTGGCTAAGCTATAAGGTTCAACTGTCAATCAAGAACTACCCAGTCAGTGGCCATGTCCTGACCATGGGCAAGTCCATAACGCATTTCCAACTAGGGTTATAAAGCAATCATCAATGGTGAACTGCCTAGTTGGTGGTCATGTCTTCATTAAAGGTATGTCCAGTTCACCATTGCCGAATAGTTTTTAGGACGGATCATCAATGCTTAACTATTTAGTTGGTGGTCCTGTCCGAGCCATGGATAAGCATGGTTTACTATTGTCGGTCAGGGTTTCTGGGCCTATTGCCAATGGCGAACTACCCAATCATTAGTCCTGCCCTGACCATGGGTATGTCAAGTTCATAGTTGTCGACCATAGTTTTAGGGCCAATTATCAATGTTGAACTACCTATTTAGTGGTCAAGTCCTCACCATGGATAATTCTAGTTCACCATTGTTGACCATGGTTTTTGCTGAGGGTAAGCTGAATGCCATTACATGCATCTACCTCCAAGTATAAGAGAATCTAGCCTGAAAGGATTATATAAAGCTTAGTCAGTATGAATGCCAATTTGGTATGGTTAGTCACTTAGCCCTATCCCTATATTTCATCAACGGGTGTTAGGTTAGTCAAAGTGAATGACTACGTCCTACTCCTTGACTTAGATACTCACGGTAGTCCATGTGTAATACAATAAGATTTCAGTGAATACACATTTAATTAATAATCGCTTGATAATGGTCATAATTAAAAAATAGCAGAACTTGAATAAACAGCAAGAAAGATAATAAGGATTTGGTAAAATAGCAATGAAATTTTTATGCACTCCAAACTTTTTTGAACACAACCGTATCTACTTTATTTAGGATTTAAGCTTCATTGTTCATATCTTTATCAATAACGTATGGTCCATCCTAGATCGGCTCGAGTTCCCTCGTCTATTGAATATTTGCTTTAGCACTAAGTCACCTTCCTTAAGAGGGAGGTGTTTAAACTTGGAGTCATATAGTCGAGCTATCCTTGTATGCTGCAGCCTTAAAGGCTACTTTGTCATGCTTCTTATTGCTCAAATCTAGACACATGTTCAACAGCTTCTCATTTTTATCCAGCTCATTATGAATCTTCCTATTGGATGGTACTGTAGTTTCCATATGTAACATGGCCTCCGACCCATAAGCCAACGAATATTGGGTTGTTCTGTCAACATCTAGAAGGAAGTGCGATAGGCTAACAGTGCTAGAGGGAGTTCATCCACCTGTGCTCCGCTCAATTTTCGATCTCTTCTTTGTAATAGCCTTAAGAACCTTGTTGACTTCTTCCACTTGTCTGTTAGCCTAGGGTTATTCCAGGGAAAAAAAACTCTTCTTTATCATATATTGTCGGCAGAAGTCGGTAGAATTCTCACTATCAAACTGTAATCCATTTTATAACGTAATCTGAAGTGAGACTTTATACCGTCATATTATATTCTTAACTAAAAAGTTTATAATATTGATCGAAGTCACCTTACTAAGGCATACTTCTTCAACCCAATTAATAAAGCAGTCAACCACCACTAAGGTTTACATAGCTCTGTTGATATCTACGGGAAGTTCGATAATCAGATATATCCCCTAAATTGCAAAAATCTAAGGGCTAGCCATATATATTAGCTCAATGAAGGGAAAAATTTAGATTTTCATGAACCTTTAGCACTTGTCACATCTGTTTGCATACTATATTGCATCATGGTTATACGCTGGCTACAAGTATCCATATAAAATTATCTTCTTCGATAGCATTTGCCCACAATATAGTCTCCAAAACTGCCTCTTATTTATTATACAACACTTCTTGAGCTTCTCTTCCAGCATTGCGCCTTCACAATGGATCAGAGAATTAATCCACTTAAGTACAACATTCCATCTTGGATTACAAACCAGGTGCCATTTGTAATACCTTCTTGGCTTCATTCCAACTTCCTAATAAGATCCCTTTGCATCAATACCTTATGATTTAGGATATCCATGTTTCCACCTCATCAATAGTCGCAACTGCATTCACCTCCTCAAATCTAAGGTTCGGTAAAGTCATCACTATTACTGAGCATAATATTTGTTCATCTCCTAAACTCACCAATATTTCCAACTCATCTATATCTTGATTCTCTACCCTTGGAATGTGTCTGATTTCATAATGCACCACCTTCTTAAACAAAGCCTTTAACTTCCTTAGATAGGAAATCAACATTATCTTTAAGCAAGAAAATCCAGAGTCACCTGGTTTACGATCAAATAAGAGCCACTGTGCATGCATAATAACCTTATTCCTAGCTCCTTAGGTATCACTAATCCTAATATCAGTGTCTTATATTTAGGCTCACTGTTTTTCCTTAAACCCCAACCACACTGCATAGCTCAGTTTTTTCCTTTAGAGTGGTATAAAAACTACTCCAACATCGGAGTCATGCTCATTTGATGCTCCATCCATGTACATTGGCCATTTAAGAGCCTCTTCCTTTAGAGGCTTGACTTTGTCATCCCCGATAGTGAACTCGGTAATGATAGGTAATTTCATACTGGCCTAACTCAATACTCCACTTAGTCAATCTTGCCAAGGTATCAGGCTGATGCATGAAATGCTTTAATGGTTGATCTATCGACACCTGAAATGGATGGGATTGGAAACAATGCCTTAGTTTTTTTGTTGCTAAAATGGGACAGTGAGCCAATTTCTCTTGCTTAGAATATCCTGACTCTGGTCTAGTGAAAAGCATGCTCACATAATACATTGGTCCTTGCACACAGACTTCCTCCTGCACAAATGTCACACTCATGGCGTTAGTTGACACTCCAAGGTATAGGTACAAATATTCCCCTTCCATTAGCATAGAAAGAATTATCAGCTTCGTCGGGGTCCATTAGGTTAAGAAACATGGCCAAGCACTCTTCTATTCAGGTGAATTTTATTTCTCCTTTTCTAATGCTTCAAAGAGTGGAACGCGTAGTCACCTTAGAAATGAATCTACTCAACGCTACCATTTACCATTTGAACTCTGCATCTCCTGTCATGTTTTGAGGATTTTGATGTCCTCTAAAACTTGGAGTTTCTCTAGGCTAGCTTTGATTCACCTGGCATGCATAATAATGCCTAGGACTTTCTTGGAAGAAACTTTGAAAGAACATTTTACCAGGTTCCGCTTCATTCCAAACTCTCGCAAGACTTGGAATATCTCATCTAGTTATGTAATATGGTCCTCTTTCTTTTTGGATTTTACCAAAATGTCATCAACATATACTTCCATAGTTCTTTAAATCTTATTGGCAAACGTCTTATTGACCATGCATTGGTATGTTGCTCCTACATTTTTAAGCCCAAATGGGATGACCCTATAACAATAGAGTCTTAAGTTGGCATTAAAACTAATATGCTCGATTCGGACATGCATAGTGATCTAATTGTACTCAGAGTATGCATCCATAAGGATAAGAGGTCACGTCCTGCAGTTCCATCTACTAGCTGATCGTTACTAAGAAGGGGAAAGCAGTCTTTAGGGCATGCATCGCTTAAGTTGGAATTGTAAATGGACACCATCTATTTTCCATTTATCATTTTCACCAAGACCGGGTTAGCTATCCATTCTATGTAGCAAGACTCCCTAATGAACCCTTTTGGGATGTAGAATTTCTACCTCCTCATTAAAGGCCTACGACTGTTCAGGATCCATACTCCTTTTCTTTTGTTTCACCAAGTGATTCCTTGGGTCGATGTTTACGGCATGACATGAAATAGAGGGGAATATTATGCACATGTCCACAGGAGACCAAAAAATACCTCATGTTTATCTCGTAAGAATTTTATCAAATATATCTTAAGATACCATTCCAATAAAGATGTGATGTCCCGGAAATTTAGGCAATAATTATTTAATAATTTCTTTGATAATTATTTTAAAATGTGAAATATTGTTTTAATAATTTAATTCAAATTGGAATTTTCTTTTGAAAATTAATAATTATTTAGTTTTTTAAATGATATTGTTTTCAAAAGTTAAAAAAATATTTAAGTAATAAATTCATCCTTCTAAACTGATTTAAAAATATTTTCATTTATAATGTATAAATGTTTATACATTGTAAATAGAGGAATTGATTTTAATTTATATTAAATAAAGGATATTTTCTAATTATTATATATTAATGTATAATGTGTAAATTGTTTTAAATTAATTTAAATGAGTATTGTAAATTTTTCAAAAGTTTGTTTTAAAAATCTTTCTTATATTTTTTTTATAGAAATAAGCGAGCATTTATTTTGGTTTATAAAATAAATATAGTTTAATTTTGTTTTATAGTAAAAGTTTGATTTGTTTTATTTTAAATTGCTTTTCTTTGAATAGATTTAATTCATTCTTGTTAAAATATAACATTTGATTTAAAATTTAGTTTCATAAAGAATGTTATTTTAAAAATAATCAATCAAACATTAAAATGAATGTTATAAGAAGTTATAAATAACATGTAATTATTTCAAGGCTAAGGTTAATACAACATTTAAAACTTGCTAAAAACAAATTAGAAATAGTTTAAGATAATTTAAATACATTTAGAAATTTAGAAATGGCTTTTAAATATTAACATGCATATGTGTTGATCATTTAACTAATAAAATAGACACTTGTAAAATTATCTACACCTAAACATAACAAGTGGCATTTGATTTCAAAGCTTTTTATTTTACTTTATATTGATAAGTGAATATAACAAATACTTTGGGGTTAAAAACATTTTTCTTCAGATTGAAAAACCTGAAAACCAGATTTTCAGAAAATCTGAAAATCCAAAATCCAAATTTTAACTCATGTTCAAGAATCAAACTACAAATCTGCAAAATCAAAATATAAATCAAACTTCATATCTGCAATCTAAAAACTGCATACATCTTCAATCAAATTTGCTGCAATCCTCAACATCAATTTGCAAGATCAATGTCATACTCTAGCAAATGAAGATAAAGGTCTGCATGCATACAAATACAAGATAAAAGCAACTTCAACTTCAAAATGCAAGCCAAGATCAACATGCACTTCAGATTGCATCTCTGGAAATTGTTTCTGCACTTAAGATTTGTTTCTGCATTCTTCAATTTAAGGTGAGTGAATTTTTGTTTTAAAAACAGTTTCTTTTAAGTTAAAATTTTATAAATTTCCTGAATGAAATATTAGTTCACCTTAATTAGAAATCTGGGGGATTAGAACTGCCTTGTTATCTATTCATTTATTTCTGCAAGAAGTTGAATATATATGTTGCATGTGAATTTATAAGATTGGGATGCTTGTATGATTCTATTGTGATCAATATGATATATATGTATGGAATTTCAGTAATCCTAATCTACAGTTTTCTGTCTTAAAATATGTATTAATAGGAAACTTTATTCACTTGAGTAATTTTGTTAGAAAATAATATGTATAAACAGGGCATGTTGTTCAATTTTAACACAGGTTTTATAAAACTATGATTAGATTAGAAATTGAGGTCTGTTTCTTTCTGGAAACAACTCTGCAGTGAACATTTGAAATGAAACAAAATATCAAACTTCCAAAAACATTAAAACAGTGTGAAAGAATGCAAGATTGAATTCATAGATTTGGAAACAAATATTACATTTTTATTTCACAAGAGAGTGAGCATTTCTGTGTTAAACAGATTGGTTTTTTTTTTTGGTTTGTTTGAGTTTCTAGTGAATCATGGAAGCTCTTAGTCTTTTTGGAGGTGGGATGCAGAGGGGTTGGTAGGGGAAGATGGTCAGTAATTTATGTCAGAGGAGATGGTGATTGAATTGAGGTTTCCAGGTTTTCAAAAACCTGATTTTTAGTGTGCAGTTCTTAGTATCTGCATAAGCTCTATGTTGCATTAAGTGGGTTAGGAATTTGAGAGGTTGAGTAGGGAGTGTAAAGGAAGCTATATCCAAGGTTGTGTCGATGATGGTGGCTGGAGGTGGAATTACTAGGAGATGACAGGTTGGTCTTGGGTGCAGTGGAACTCAGGTGAATTATTTGGGTGTGCAGGGTTTTGACCCGAAGTAGAACTCGGGTAGTTTTGCTTCTGACTCGAAGCAATAGGTGTTGTAACTCGAAGTAAATTAGGGGGTTACTCGGGTAGAATGGTTACAGGTTTATAACAGAGAGCTTTTACAGTTTTTTGTTAAAAATGTTGAATGGAAATTAAATTCTGGTGCAGGAGTTTGATTCATGTATGAATTGAAACTGAATTCAAATAGAGTTTGAATTCAAGGCTTTTATAAAATGAAATGTCTTAGACAAGTTTAATGTTTGGTTTTAAATCAAAATTAAATCTGTTTCAGGTTTTAAACCTGAAAGTTGTTTTGCAGTTTTTAAGAATTTTGAATGTAGCTCCTATTTTAAAGATTGTAGATTGAATCAAATGAAAGATTTAAACTGAATTCAAATGTAGCTTTGAATTCAAAGTTTTTAAAAGTAAAATATTAAATTTAAACAAGATTTAAAAATTCTGTTTTAAATCAAGGTTTAAAACAGTTTGCAGGTTTAAAGCCAGAGAGTAAATTTTGCAGTTTTTAGTTAAGTGAATTCATATTTTTTTTTTTAGTTAGAATCTGATTTAAATGGAAGTTAAATCTAATTTCAAATGAGGTTTGAAATTCAAAGTTTTTAAAAAAATGAAACTTTTAAATTTAAACAAGTTTTAAATTCTGTTTTAAATCAAGTTTTAAAACAAAACAGTTTCAGGTTTAAAGTCATGTAACTTTGCAATTTCTAACATTTGAATGAAATTTAAATTTTTGTGTGGGAATTTGATTTTAGGTGGAAGTTGAAAACTAAATTAAAATGTAGTTTGAAATTTAAAGTTTTTGAAAATGAGAATCTTAAATTTAAACAAAATTTATTCTGGGTTTAAGTCAAGATTTAAAATAGTTTCAGGTTATCTTTTAAAACCTGATTTTGATTTAAAACAGTTTATTTGAGTTTTAAAGTTTGAGCAGGTTTGAATGTTTTAAACAAGATTTAAATTGGTTTTGAAATTTAGTTAAAAACAGTTTCAAATTTTCTTTGGAACAGTTTTGATTTCAAAACCAGTTTGTAAAAAAAAAAAAATGAACATGTTCAAATGTTAAAAATAGATTTGGAAATAAAATTTGATTTCAAGTAAATTTTAAAACTTGAAGAATTTATTCTTTAATACTTGAATAAATATGAAGTGTTTAATGTTGATTTGAAGATAAACAAATCAATCTATTTTCAAACGCTTAATTTATTTTAATCAAGTAATTTATTTTAAATCTTTCTTTATAGTTAGGTAATGAATGTTCTTAACATTCATTTTATTGTAAAGTTTTATAATTATTTAATTTGGATCAATGCTTAAATAATTAAACATTTGAATCTTTAAATAAAAATTGGAATTTGAATTTAATTTTAGAAATGTATTGTTTTAATACATTTTGAATTTAAATGAGTCATTTGATAAGTAATTTGATTATTTTGAAAATCTTTAAGATAATTAGGTGTTTAGTTAATTATTTGATTTTTTATAATGGTTTAGATTAATTTTAATAATTAATCTAATTTAAATTTTCTTAAGTATAAAATTAATGAAATGATGTTAATTAATAATGGGTGATAATTATCTAAGGATAATTAAGTAATTAATTAATGTAATTAATTTTAATATGTGATTTAATTAAGTTAATTAATTTAGTTTAATTAATTTTAATAAATCATTTGATGATTTTAGAGTGTAATTACTTAATGTAATTAATGGGCAGGACAACGTTATAATTACTGGAATGTAGTTAGTAATTTGGATGATTACTTTAGTAATCAATTAAGGAATTAATTAATGATTGATTATTGGATAATTAATTTGTTAATAAGTGATTAAAGATAGTTAATTACTTAATTTAATATTAATCATGGTGATTAATAATTGGATTAATTACTAAATGCAATTAATTTTAATTAAGTAATTTATTAAATATTAGAGATCATTAATTATTAAAATTAATGATGTAATTAAGGATTGTTTGATTAAGTTAAGTGATTAATTAATTGTAATTAATTAAGGATAAATATAATTAATTATAATTAAATTAATAAATGAGTAATTAAGTGTTAATTACTTATGATTAAGGTTAATTAATTCATAAAATTAATTAAGGACTAATTACTTATTGTAATTAGTGAATGATTAATCAAAGATGTTTAATCAAGTTTAATACTTAGGAAGTGAATTAATTAACTGGGTTAATTAATTAATGGATGTTAAGCAGGATTTATAGATGTGTTAATTAATTTAATTTATTTTAAATTAATTAGAGATGGTTGTAATTAATTTAATTCATTTTAAATTAATTATAAACGATAATTAAATCATTGCTTATGGATGCTATTGATTGAATGTTTGTGATCTCAGTAATGAGATTAGTTGTATCTGTATGATATGGATGATTGGTTTATGTATGATGGTTTGTGATGGATTATTTGGTTGTGATGATTATCTGTTTATGGATAATACAGATTATCTGTTATAATATGAATGTGCTTATCTATTGTTAGATATAGTTTATCTATCTATGTGAATTAGATAACAATAAAATGAGTTAATTGTTTAAAACCCTTAAGTACAACTTGGACATTAAAATGGCGTTTGGTTTCGGTGAGACCGGGATCGGGTTTCCATATTTGGAATTCCGAAAACCACATCGATTCCAATTAAATGTTAGGTCGTTAATCCAAGTGGAGCAAGTGAAGACTCGAGGTGTAAGGGCTATACATCAGTATAACTTTGTGGGTGATTCCGTAATGAGTTTGACGGAATAGTACTTATAGATTCGAGATGGAGATTTAGAGGGCAAGGGTTATTGTCGTTAACTCTGAGGGTGATTCCAATACGAGTGTAACGAGATAATGCCTTCGGTTTCGTTCGAACCCGGAACGAACTTGTATGGATTGAATGCTTTCAGAACATCGTCAGGTGGACGATGAGCATTCTAAGATTTATGAGTCCTATAAAGGTAATCGTAGCCTCAAGCCTCATCAACCGAGAATGGCTAAAACAGGGGAGGTGCAGCAAAGCTTCGTGGGTAGCCACCACTTGAGAGCAAGATTTACCCCTGTCTAGAGGTCCCTTTATATTTCGGCTGTGTGGCAGTTGGTGACGACCAATCTGCGGGGTGGTCTTGTTCGGAACTGTTCAGTAAGGAACGGGTCCGGCTTTGTGTTGCAGGGGAGTTAGGGTGGCTCCTCGGTACGGTGATCTAGGCCACGTACTGTGACGGGCGGTACCCCAGTAGCCCTGCCATTGATGGAATCCATAATCCAATAAGTGCCTGTACGGTTTTGATTGTGCCCAACTATGTTGGAACGTGAGATGTAAGCATTCCAGCTATTTCTGTATTTTATTTTGAAAACCCTAGACACTATTATAATATCACTGGATTTCCTATCAAATGTTTTGGTTAGCGTAAGGTAAAAACTTTTCCATGTTTATGTGTGGGAAGTCTTACGTGATACCTTTTGTTTTCAAAGGATTTTCTAAAGTTAAGCAACTTTTATCCCCGTTTACTCACACCAGACCCCTGTCTGACCTGAGTGTTTATTTTCTGTTTTATTAAACTCTTGGGTACTCATATTATGTATGAGTTGTCAAGTGATTCAGGATTGCTTTGACGAGTTCTGAAGGAGATAATGGAGTAGGAGGCTTCAGCGTGTAGATGTATTTAGTAGTTCCGCTGTGTTTGAGTTGTATCTGTTTCTCTGATGTACTTGAGTTGTAATAGCTAGACAGATGTTTAAAACTGTCTAGTTTTGTGTTGTATTAGCTGTATTACTCTGATGTATATAATACTATGTAAAGTATTATGTGATATATTATAATTTATTCGATTCCGCTGTGAGATTCTGATGTGGTCTGTTCTTTCTTTCCTTTCTTTCTCTTTTCTATCCCTTTCTTTCTTCTTAGCGATGCGACTTCCTGGAGTGTGGAAGTTGGGTCGTTACAAAAGACCCGGTTTCCAGCAACATAGTTTGGTTACTACTATCCACTTCCATATACTCTATTACCTCTCCAAGCTCTCCTCCCCATCTCTCGGGTCAAGTTCATTAAAAGGAGCACTTGTAGACCGAAATGGTGTGGCTTCCTTTTATTGCTATGTAGTCGCTTTTTTGGAACATAGTGACCCCTGTGCTCTTTCCTTTATCCAAACGTTTATCCTCGTGAAACTCTATATGAAACATTCTCTAGCAATATTCGGGTCTCCCTCTTCTCCCCACTTCATGGGCTGTAGGGAATATCATAGTTAAACACCACAAGACTACAATTGCATTGAAGTCCAATAAGGCCGTCCGACAAAGAAGGTGTTGTACATTGAGAATCCAACCACCAAAATGAATGTTTTCTTTCACATGGCTAAGCAAGGATAGTTTCCTTGTTCAATAAAAAATCCAGCTTAAGACATGCAGGTGTTTAATGCATGGCGCAACATCTTCCATGGATAGTCCTATCTTCTTAAATGCATCCTTGGATGTCAACCAAACTTCCACTGTTATTTAAATCTGATGCACTTTTATTGGGCCAAGCATTATGAGATAACCATGGGGCCCATATCCGGATATTTCTTCCAATGTAAATAGTTGTCATTGAAAATTATCCCGTCCTACTCCTGACTAGGGGTTTTAGCTTTATGCTCCTCACTTAGGCGTATACAAAATTTCCTCCGTTCTTTAGGAACTCGGCATATCTTTCCATCTCAGCCCAACTTTAAAAACTACTTGAGGTCCTCTAGTTATAGTGTTTACATCGATCTGCTATCCTTCTTGTGACGCCCCACCCCGAGACCCACATTAACAAAGAGAATTATTAGGTAATTCTGTCTGCTAATGTGGAGAATAGGGCTGGTTAGGAGCGACCATCTATAATCTTGTCTTAAACATCTACTGCATACGTCGATAAATGCTCTATTTTTTTTTCTATTTCAAGTGAATCGACATATCCAATAAATGCTTAATAAAAAACTATAGGTGGCTAATGGATCTATCAGAACAAAATACAATAACAGAATGCATATCACATCACAGAACAATAATCATCATATATATAAATACATATACATAGATACATCCTAGTATGATACAAACTGATACACAAAAGTGGTACAAAGGCCACACTATAAACATCTAATCAAATACATATCAGAGTCAAGCGGAAAGAAACATATAAACTACACAAAAGTACTTGGCTGATATCCAAGCAGATGCATCAGAGCTAAGTCCTGTAACTGATAGCTAACCTGAAACAACTCGGTCTGACCCGAGTACAAAATACATGGGTCAGTCTAGCTAAAACAATCAATTAATGAGGATGGGCAATAATATGAAGCATAAGATACAAGGTGATAATTCTTTTCGAATGAGAAAAGGCAACAGAAAGAATACAACCCATGACTTAAGTGAACTAATGTCACTTAAGTATACAAAGACCTCAAAAGAGGTAAATTCAATAATAATGCTCGAATAATATAAACAATCACCGATGAAAATCTCCAAATCAAAACTCATGAAACTCAATAAAAGTTTATAATCACCATATTGAAATCACCATAAAACAATGTATATATATATATATATATATGCCTTTCTCTAACTCAAGGCTATAAGTAAATTCATCATCTCAAATTGGTGAAATCGAAATCAAAAACTTATAAAAATTCCCCAGATTGGCCAAATCCCATTTTCATGCCGAAGCGATGCTGCACGTGCCATTCTCAGATGGCCGAAGCCTCTGACAAGGTCGCTAACACCTCTCAAAGCAGTTCGTCCTCATGACAAGGTCGCTGACACCTCTTCAAGCCATTTTGTCAGCTCTAACAAGGTCGCTAACACCTCCCTAAGCAGTTTGTCCTCATGACAAGGTCGCTAACACCTCCCTAAGCAGTTTGTCCTCATGACAAGGTCGCTGACACCTCTCCAAGCTATTTTGTCAGCCCTAACAAGGTCGCTAACACCTCCCTAAGCAGTTCGTCCTCATGACAAGGTCGCTGACACCTCTCAAAGCAGTTCTGTTAGGTAAACATCGTGAATGTGTCACAAACTCACGGACAGGAATTCGAAAAGTGTTAACGTGTGTCCCATACCACTCGTTCGCACTTAGCGATTTACTAGCCGCTAGTTGGTGCCACACTAGGAACATCATAAAACTCATAAAATCATATCTCGCCTCATCTCATTGGCGAGTGGTAAAGAGACACCATACTCGTCTCATCTCATCGACAAGTATTAAATAACATCGTAACTTGTCTCATTTCATCGACAAGTGAAAACATCGTGATGGTTCCTCATAAACGATAAATCTCAAAATATGAAATCATATACTAAAGACTTGCCTTATATCATTGACAAGTAAATAAAACATCGTGATGGTTCTCATCGACCATACTCTTACATAGGAGGTCTCAAACCATAATACTTGTCAAATATTGGCCATCTTAAATAAGTCCAATAAATAGGAATTATAAAACTCAAAATACGCCATAAAATGGCAGAACATCTCAGAATCAATAATCTCAAATAGCTTCGAACGTACAAGTCCGGAATTAACCGAAATAGTGAACGCACATGTCCCATACCACGTGTTTTACTAAATCGTTTAATTCTCTTTCTCATACCATCGAATAGTATAAAAGTGTTTATTTTATATATAAAATAATTTATTTGAGAAAACAAGCTTTTAAAACTTTTTCCCAAAAATATTAATAAAACCAATATTTAAAATTTCTTTATTATAGGAAATAAATAGATTTTATATTTGAAAAATAATTTTAAAGTACAATGTAATAATAATTTAAAATGTCCATTTATTTCAAAAATCACTTCAAAATGGTTTAGTGAAAATCATGCTCGAAAATAATGAAAAACAAGAGAGATTACTCAAGACCGATAACTTGAATTCAATAGGAATTCAATTCAAATTTAACCCAAAGTCAATTCAAATTCTATTTAAATTTGTGTTTCAAATTCTCTAAATATAGCTAGCCTATTGATAGGCATCATAGCTCTTAAAACATCTCAAAAACAACATCAAAATCGAACAAGAATGAGAGCAAAAATAAGCCAATACAATTCTCAGTTCAATGATTGTCATTGCTGTCGTTTTGCTCTCGAGACAGCAACAAACAAATATAGTTTTAACCAAGCTAACTTCGAAATTTCAAAAAACTCAAAACATAAAAATTCTAGCACAAAGTCTAAGATTTCTGGAACATCTTGAATTATTAAATTTGGATAAGAAACATGAAAGATATGGCCAAAACAAATTTCAGATATGAATTTCACTACAGCTGTTGTTTTAGTTTCGGGACAGCTATACTAGAATGAACTTTCGACCATGTAAACATCAAAATCTGACAAAACTCAAAACATGAAAATTGTAGAATATAATCTAAGCTTTCAGGATCATTAAGAATCATCAAATTCGGACATTAACTGAAAAAGTTAAGCCCTAATTACCAACAGTACTTAGCACTGAAAGTCACAGTTTTACAGTGACAGGACAGCGAGTTTGAATTGGGTTTTTTGATACTTTAAGCTCAAAATTTTCGAAAGTGTTTAACATGAAAGTTATCACACTCTTTTCAAGCTTTCCAGAACATCGAAGAAAATGAAATTTCGATTTAAAACGAAAACGATATACCTAATTTACTGACAGCAATACACAAATGAAAATGCAACAAATAAAATTGAGATTTCTTACCTTGAAATCTCAATCAAAGCTAGAAATTGTGAGTTTTGATACTCACCTTATATTTGTTTCAGCGAATTAGATTTGCAAGCTTGAATCTTCTACCATGAATTAGTTATAGAAACCTGAAACTTGAAAAGAGGAAAACATGCAGCAAGAAGAAAACCAATTACAAACAACAATCTCTCAAAACCAGAAATAAATGAGTAGATCTTGGTTTTTTTATTTTTTTTTGAATGGATTACCTGTTTAAAAGGTTTCAATTGATTACTTTTCCACAAAGATTTGGAGAGACTGAAATTTAGGTTTTAGGTTTCAAAGGAGAAATAGGTTTCAGCTTCTTTCTGGTTTCTCCCCTTTTCCAATTTACTGTACGTACTAATTTCTAAGAAGAAGATTATTTTCTTCTTTGTTAGGATGGTTAATGGGCTTAGACCCAAAAAGAAATAATTAGCCTATAATACTAATTAACACTAAAGCACATATATTTTACCCAAAACAACATATATTCTCAAGTTTTCAATTTTATATAAAATCAAACTAACATGTTTTATGTTTACAAAATATTTTACCACATATAAAAGTTATTTTAACCATTTTAAAATTATTTTTATCATTAGATTCTCATTTTTAATTAAATACTTCAATTATAACTTTTATTCAAACAAATCAATATTTTAACAACAAAAATTACATAAAATCACTTCTCTTGTTTATTTTGTCTTAACAAACCATGTTAAAAATATTTTACATCCAAATATTATTTTTAAACAATATTACACCCATTTATTTATAAAATGCATCATAATAAATTTTAATACTTCATTAAAATTTACCAAACTTAACATTTGGCAATAATTTGCAAAATTATTGCATTTTATCAAATGAAACCATATATGTTCATTTTTATCACAAACAAACATAATAAAGTTTTCATGCTTTATTTCTAACATTTTACATTTATTTCCAATATTATTTACTTAGTTCAACAGATTATTATTGAATTAAATTCTTTTATCTCACTTAATTAATTCAATTAATACCCAAATTGACATATTACCATTATTCATCATTTATTACCAACATTAACATCTTAATTCCATTTTTATTTATTGAAAGCACATTGTTTATTCAAAATAAACAGTTTTAACAAATTCTCTATCTCCAATTTATTTTATTTACCTATTATTAAATTATACTACCATTATGATTTAATTTTTTGCAGGTAATCACCAAAACCAGGGTTGTTACAGACTCCCACCCTTATAAAAATTGCGTCCTCGCAATTTCAAGAGGAGAGTTGTATTCAACACAATTATTTCATCTAGCAAAGGAAGATAGATAGGCTTGAGTTTAAATTTTCTCCCATCAACACAAGATGATAAAAAAACAAGATAAGATTGCTTGATTAATTCTATGGTTTCCCAAGTGTAGGCATTGGGATTATCGAACCATTGATTTTAAAATAGGAGTAATACGCCATAATTTCGAAGACGTCATACCTTCGAAACAAGAACACAGACAGAATGCTACATAAAAGATTAATCGAGTGAGATTGATTTCTCAGAAGCTTCTAGAAAGAGTCAGAATTTTAACATAACTTTATCCCGATTCTAACCAACTAGATAATTACTGACATAACCTTCTGTGTGTCACTATTAAAGGAATCACACGGATAAAAGATTGACAACAGTAGAGGTAAACAAGAGGTAGGTGGTTTCTTTAATACCACCAACCTAAACGACCGCGTAAATGCAAGTCGTTAGATAATTGTGCAAAGGCAAAAAAATAAAAATAAATTAAAATCAAGGAATGGATTTTTATACTCCTATTTTACTAAACAAATATTCTTAAAGTTTTCCAACCCATTATCTTTAAGATTTAAAATTCTAAATTTTCTACACTTGAAAATTTTCAAAACTTCTTACTTAGATATTAAATTTAAATTCATTACTCTTTATTAGAGTAAATAAAGTTTAAGTTGTTTATTGTCCAATTCTTCCAAAGGTATACTCTAGTTTGCAACATATTATTTTCAATTTATTTCTCAAATTTTCTAAGTGTTAGAAATTTTCGAAAAAATCGGCGGAGTCTCCTTTGTACGGAGGGCCGTATACAGTATTACAAAAATGATTTATATAATATACATCGATCATTAGTCAAAAACACAGGATATATATCATTATTTAACACTTAAAATTAATCCGAAAACATACCTTCCCTTTTAGCATTTTAAAGCGGTTTTGTACAAACTTACATCTATAATATTTTTGATCAAAATATATTCCATCTATCCTCTTTTCACCTGTACTTAACTCAAATAGATGGTATTAGTTCATGATCATAAATAAGAAATGCTACACATAACTATTGAGGGGAAATAAATCAATTTCAATTCAGACATGCTGTAAAGAAGACCTATTTTGACCATGAAAACAATAGAATCTGAAGAACTTTATAAAATGAAAGTTGTTCTAATTAGTCTGGGCTTTCCAGCAATATAAAGATCATAGAAATCGGATTTACGGTTCGAAAGTTATGGTAAATTTACTTTCAGCTTAATCTTAGAGAATTCTGTAATAGGACAGAATTGCCTATCTCCATTCAAACCCATTTTAGACTTAGTAAATAGCAAAATATTTAAAAGTGGTACAAAGAAACTCTATATCTTACTGAAAGCTCTTTCATCTGCAAAAAGATTGAGCTCATTTGGAGTAATAAATCTCTAGTTATCGCTATTTTAGTACATCACTTTTCTAAATGAAATTTTCAGCTTTTAAAATCAATTTAAAATTTGAAATTCTTCCAAACCATTTTAATTTCAAACTACAATTTCAAACAAGCTTTTGGATAAATCATTTATTAAATGATCCTCTTTTTTTTTCCTGGAAAGCTAAGACATATAAAATTATGATCAACTTTACATAATCACCACAAAACATTTTATTAAGTGGAAATATTTTCATTACTTTCCAAAATCTAGCTTTAAAAAGAAAATTAACTATGAAAACTCATTTTCGAAGAGATAACTAATTTCTTGCATTACAAAGAGATGATTATTGATTATCCATCAAAATAAATTTTATAGTCTTCATTAATAACTTGTATTAAAATATCCAATTAATAATTTAATTTTCAAACCAATGTATTCTTTTACCTTAAATACATCATTTTATCAATCAAAACATCAAATGATATTTTCTTCTAATTAAGACATCCCCTTAATTAGAATTATTCACTTTACTTACACAAATTACCATATTCAATTTCTCAAATTTCAAATAATTTAAGGATATTTCATCTGATTGATTTATAGTGAATGACCCAATCGATTGGCTGCAGAGTTGATCAAATGATCAAAACTGCCTCGCCACTCCTCCAACACTCACTATGGTTCAATGGTCTCATTATACATTTAAAATAAAACCAATACTCCACCATATAAATTATATTCAAACTTTACTTATCGAAACTCAATTTACCGTGTCTGATTGTCTCATCACAGCGTTTAGGAAATCCCTATCGATAACGTTGGCCAAACGCATCGACCAGAATTCTTAAAGCACTAGACGGACAATCCAACACAAAATTAGTTTTCTTTAAAAAGAAATACCTCATATATAATACTTAAAATATTTTTTGTTTTTCTCCAAAAATATAAACTATTTCTCTTAAAACATGTCTTAAGTTAATTTTTTTTTTTTGAAAAATTTGAAAACACCTCATTTCCCTAGTGGACATCCTCATGGAAGGACGACCGATAGGCCAAAAACCAAGAATGAAGTAAATACAGTATTCGATTGTCCGATTGTGTGTCATATCCAAAACGGACTCAAAGAAATCAATAGAGTCACAATGACGGAATTTAAGATATATCATCAACATCTCGTAACTCAAGAGTGAATACAAATACTTCAAAATCATCAATAACATTCCGAAGAGCAAGAAACAACAAATCAGCTAAAATTAGGATACCTAATTTTAGCTTCCTTCGGATTATAGAATGCAACTAGAAAATACCCAAGCTACGCCAGCTCAAATCATTCCAAACTCTAAAGAGGAAAAAGTGTGCTAATTCACTTGAAAAGATAAGCTATAAGGAAAAATCCCAAAATCCTTAACATCATACCAAATATTGCAGATTGCCTCAATAGGATTCGCAATCCTCGAAGAAATCACAAAATAAGAACGTCAAAGATCATCAACAAACTCCTTTAATACAGATGGGTGTCAAGCACCCGTATTGAAGAGGACTTGAAAAAACAATCACGATTAGGATTACTCCTAAGATAAGATGTCATCAATTAATTTTGGGAATATTTCGAAATAAAACATATTCCTAGACATATCCCAAATTATCTACCCCAAAAGGCACGATAAGGTAAAGGACACGATGATTAAGGAATTCGTAACACTTGTATTACACTTAGATGTACCTTCATATGTGTTTCTGTTCTATGTTTATCATACTTTGTTCTGAACCTGGCTCTTATACCAAGCTGTGACGCCCCACCCCGAGACCCACATTAACAAAGAGAATTATTAGGTAATTCTGTCTGCTAATGTGGAGAATAGGGCTGGTTAGGAGCGACCATCTATAATCTTGTCTTAAACATCTACTGCATACGTCGATAAATGCTCTATTTTTTTTTCTATTTCAAGTGAATCGACATATCCAATAAATGCTTAATAAAAAACTATAGGTGGCTAATGGATCTATCAGAACAAAATACAATAACAGAATGCATATCACATCACAGAACAATAATCATCATATATATAAATACATATACATAGATACATCCTAGTATGATACAAACTGATACACAAAAGTGGTACAAAGGCCACACTATAAACATCTAATCAAATACATATCAGAGTCAAGCGGAAAGAAACATATAAACTACACAAAAGTACTTGGCTGATATCCAAGCAGATGCATCAGAGCTAAGTCCTGTAACTGATAGCTAACCTGAAACAACTCAGTCTGACCCGAGTACAAAATACACGGGTCAGTCTAGCTAAAACAATCAATTAATGAGGATGGGCAATAATATAAAGCATAAGATACAAGGTGATAATTCTTTTCGAATGAGAAAAGGCAACAGAAAGAATACAACCCATGACTTAAGTGAACTAATGTAAATTAAGTATACAAAGACCTCAAAAGAGGTAAATTCAATAATAATGCTTGAATAATATAAACAATCACCGATGAAAATCTCCAAATCAAAACTCATGAAACTCAATAAAAGTTTATAATCCCCATATTGAAATCACCATAAAACAATGTGTGTATATATATATATATATATGCCTTTCTCTAACTCAAGGGTATAAGTAAATTCATCATCTCAAATTGGTGAAATCGAAATCAAAAACTTATAAAAATTCCCCAGATTGGCCAAATCCCATTTTCATGCCGAAGAGATGCTGCACGTGCCATTCTCAGATGGCCGAAGCCTCTGACAAGATCGCTAACACCTCTCAAAGCAGTTCGTCCTCGTGACAAGGTCGCCGACACCTCTTCAAGCCATTTTGTCAGCTCTAACAAGGTCGCTAACACCTCCCTAAGCAGTTTGTCCTCATGACAAGGTCGCTGACACCTCTCCAAGCTATTTTGTCAGCCCTAACAAGGTCGCTAACACCTCCCTAAGCATTTCGTCCTCATGACAAGGTCGCTGACACCTCTCAAAGCAGTTCTGTTAGGTAAACATCGTGAATGTGTCACAAACTCATGGACAGGAATTCGAAAAGTGTTAACGTGTGTCCCATACCACTCGTTCGCACTTAGCGATTTACTAGCCGCTAGTTGGTGCCACACTAGGAACATCATAAAACTCATAAAATCATATCTCGCCTCATCTCATTGGCGAGTGATAAAGAGACACCATACTCGTCTCATCTCATCGACAAGTATTAAATAACATCGTAACTTGTCTCATTTCATTGACAAGTGAAAACATCGTGATGGTTCCTCATAAACCATAAATCTCAAAATATGAAATCATATACTAAAGACTTGCCTTATATCATTGACAAGTAAATAAAACATCGTGATGGTTCTCATCGACCATACTCTTACATAGGAGGTCTCAAACCATAATACTTGTCAAATATTGGCCATCTTAAATAAGTCCAATAAATAGGAATTATAAAACTAAAAATACGCCATAAAATGGCAGAACATCTCAGAATCAATAATCTCAAATAGCTTCGATCGTACAAGTCCGGAATTAACCGAAATAGTGAATGCACATGTCCCATACCACGTGTTTTACTAAATCGTTTAATTCTCTTTCTCATACCATCGAATAGTATAAAAGTGTGTATTTTATATATAAAATAATTTATTTGAGAAAACAAGCTTTTAAAACTTTTTCCCAAAAATATTAATAAAACCAATATTTAAAATTTCTTTATTATAGGAAATAAATAGATTTTATATTAGAAAAATAATTTTAAAGTACAATGTAATAATAATTTAAAATGTCCATTTATTAAAAAATCACTTCAAAATGGTTTAGTGAAAATCATGCTCGAAAATAATGAAAAACAAGAGAGATTACTCAAGACCGATAACTTGAATTCAATACGAATTCAATTCAAATTTAACCCAAAGTCAATTCAAATTCTATTTAAATTTGTGTTTCAAATTCTCTAAATATAGCTAGCCTATTGATAGGCATCATAGCTCTTAAAGCATCTCAAAAACAACATCAAAATCGAACAAGAATGAGAGCAAAAATAAGCCAATACAATTCTCAGTTCAATGATTGTCATTGCTGTCGTTTTGCTCTCGAGACAGCAACAAACAAATATAGTTTTAACCAAGCTAACTTCGAAATTTCAAAAAACTCAAAACATAAAAATTCTAGCACAAAGTCTAAGCTTTCTGGAAGATCTTGAATTATTAAATTTGGATAAGAAACATGAAAGATATGGCCAAAACAAATTTCAGATATGAATTTCACTACAGCTGTTGTTTTAGTTTCGGGACAGCTATACTAGAATGAACTTTCGACCATGTAAACATCAAAATCTGACAAAACTCAAAACATGAAAATTGTAGCATATAATCTAAGCTTTCAGGATCATTAAGAATCATCAAATTCGGACATTAACTGAAAAAGTTATGCCCTAATTACCAACAGTACTTAGCACTGAAAGTCACAGTTTTACAGTGACAGGACAGCGAGTTTGAATTGGGTTTTTTGATACTATAAGCTCAAAATTTTCAATAGTGTTTAACATGAAAGTTATCACACTCTTTTCAAGCTTTCCAGAACATCAAAGAAAATGAAATTTCGATTTAAAACGAAAACGATATACCTAATTTACTGACAGCAATACACAAATGAAAATGCAACAAATAAAATTGAGATTTCTTACCTTGAAATCTCAATCAAAGCTAGAAATTGTGAGTTTTGATACTCACCTTATATTTGTTTCAGCGAATTAGATTTGCAAGCTTGAATCTTCTACCATGAATTAGTTATAGAAACCTGAAACTTGAAAAGAGGAAAACATGCAGCAAGAAGAAAACCAATTACAAACAACAATCTCTCAAAACCAGAAATAAATGAGTAGATCTTGGTTTTTTTTTTTTTTTTTTGAATGGATTACCTGTTTAAAAGGTTTCAATTGATTACTTTTCCACAAAGATTTGGAGAGACTGAAATTTAGGTTTTAGGTTTCAAAGGAGAAATAGGTTTCAGCTTCTTTCTGGTTTCTCCCCTTTTCCAATTTACTGTACGTACTAATTTCTAAGAAGAAGATTATTTTCTTCTTTGTTAGGATGGTTAATGGGCTTAGACCCAAAAAGAAATAATTAGCCTATAATACTAATTAACACTAAAGCACATATATTTTACCCAAAACAACATATATTCTCAAGTTTTCAATTTTATATAAAATCAAACTAACATGTTTTATGTTTACAAAATATTTTACCACATATAAAAGTTATTTTAACCATTTTAAAATTATTTTTATCATTAGATTCTCATTTTTAATTAAATACTTCAATTATAACTTTTATTCAAACAAATCAATATTTTAACAACAAAAATTACATAAAATCACTTCTCTTGTTTATTTTGTCTTAACAAACCATGTTAAAAATATTTTACATCCAAATATTATTTTTAAACAATATTACACCCATTTATTTATAAAATGCATCATAATAAATTTTAATACTTCATTAAAATTTACCAAACTTAACATTTGGCAATAATTTGCAAAATTATTGCATTTTATCAAATGAAACCATATATGTTCATTTTTATCACAAACAAACATAATAAAGTTTTCATTCTTTATTTCTAAAATTTTACATTTATTTCCAATATTATTTACTTAGTTCAACAGATTATTATTGAATTAAATTCTTTTATCTCACTTAATTAATTCAATTAATACCCAAATTGACATATTACCATTATTCATCATTTATTACCAACATTAACATCTTAATTCCATTTTTATTTATTGAAAGCACATTGTTTATTCAAAATAAACAGTTTTAACAAATTCTCTATCTCCAATTTATTTTATTTACCTATTATTAAATTATACTACCATTATAATTTAATTTTTTGTAGGTAATCACCAAAACCAGGGTTGTTACACTTCTCGTAGTTAGTGTGAGTTCCCATATCTCTATTTCCTAGAAAAGGTTGTTTTAGTAGCGCCGCATAGGAATGGAGAAAGTTTTAGAATTTTTCACATATCGTTCTAACTCCTTCTTTCTGATGTATTCCTCAGTAATGTAAAGTAGATGATGGCGTTCATCAGTGTTATGTTCACGGTATTCGTGAAACCGATAGAACTTTCGTTTATTATGTTTTCTTTGGTCTCCTTTTTCAACTGAGACTAATTTACTTCTGTTTTGGTTGCATTGCAAGATAACTATTTTCCACAACATCATTTTTGTTTATACAGACATTGAACCTCTGTCCAAGTTTGAACCTCCTTCATTCTTCCTTCTTTCCACCTGAGCTACTGTGGGATCTATCCTTCTTATTTTTGGTAAAATAACTTTCACTTCCCTTTAACTTAGTGTTTACACTGTTAAATCCCACTACAAGATAGGTCCTTGCATCGGTTGTTCACCCCCCCGTTGCATCAGTTTTACAACCGATGCACATGCAACCGATGCAATAAACTAAATTTATTTGCACCGGTTGTAAAACCGATGCAAATAGTCATCTTTTGCATCGGTTGTCAGTAAAAACCATTGCAACATAAGATCTTTTGCTCAAAACCAGTCCCTTATATTGCACCGGTTGACAGTAACAACCGATGCAACAAGACATTTTTTGCATCGGTTGTTACTGTCAACCGCTGCAACATTGAGGCAATTGGCTTTAAAAAGTCTCCTATTTTGCATCGGTTATTTCTAACAACAATGCAAAATACCCTTCTTTTGCTTCGGCTATTGGTAACCGATGCAAAAAATACCTTCTCACATATTACCTAAATACTCAAATATATACATATCATAACAAAACAATTACTGCATGCAATATTATAGTCATTTAAAATCAAATTAGACGACAAATACATATTGAATAAGGTAATAACAAATAAATATATTTCAATTATAGTGATCATAATCCATATAAAATAGTGATTCATACATTCGTTTTAGTACTACAATTCAGATCTTTAGTACAAGTAATATAGTCTAGATTGTTAAGTACCCTAATACACTAACGCTTCCACCATCATTCTCAACATCAACTTTGATCCAAAACAAGAACCTGAGTTAAAATAATAGATATGATGTCAATGAATAAAAATGTATTTGAAGTTAAGTAGTATATAAAAGAACTAATCCATTAATAAAAATTGGTGATACCAAGTCAATACCAAAAAAAATTAAGGTTGATTTCCAATGCTACATTGATTTTCAGACACGGATAGCATGTATATAAGAAACTAAAATAAATGTGCCTTCTAATATTTTCTTTTAAATATATGTAAGCAGAGACCACATTGTGCAAAAATAAGAGATTACATTGTGTAGTTGGGTAGAAATTACTAACAATTCTACTCAAAGCAAAGGAATATAATTCTCTATTACAAGCAGTATATGACAAACCTTAAGATTTGGACTTGTGTGACAACATGTTAGCAGTCAGGAGAATCTTTCAGGAACAATGGCATAAGACTTTCTGAAGCAATAGACAAAAATCAAAGGTATAATCAACTACAACCGTACCTGGATGTCCTTACTAAGAATCATGCCAACAAAAGAAAACAAAGTCGCGAACAAACCCGTAATCATCTGCATCTCCATCACCAATCTATAACTCACATTCACACTCCTATGCAACTCTGTGCAACAATAGTGCACAGATTTTGTGCACCTCTGTCTGTGTAACTACCCGCAGCACCTCAAACATCACAATCCCTCTCATACATACAAACACCCAACAAAACAATCACCATTCACCATTACAAACCATATCAACAACCACAATTCCTCCATCTAATTTTCAAAACATTCACAACTTCAACCATCACCATTTTCCTGCTTCTAATAACACAACTTCTGCCATCTCTAAGTACGACATCCCTGGCCAACTTCAATTCTCCAACCAAATCAATCACAGATCACTACTTAAACATTACTTCCATCCCCGCTATTTCACCAACATTCAACAATTCCATCATCTATCTCCATGTTCACTGCCATGACCTCCCTACCTATTCCACCTCAATCACCCCATTTCATTGGCCATCCCCAACACAACCACTAACTACCACATTCCTCTTGAAAACCACTTTCACACACCATTCAATTGCTTCCAGACCACAACTTACTGTCTTTTCTCCCTCCACTAGGCAGCATTCTCACCACCCAAATAAACAACAGTCATCACAGTGCTACATACATACATTCATCAGTTCAACCACTCTACACAGCCACTTTTCATCCATTTGTTCCGACAACTTCACATATTACTCCATCAACATCACTTCTTGTGCACTGTAACTTCTCCTATTTACAGATTCACATCCACTTCATCCAATAACTCCTATCATATAACCCACAACTTTTGCATAGTGCACATCCTAATCCCCTTGACCTCCACAACAGTTAGCATACAACTTTCATCTAATGCATTCAAACAAATTGCAACAAAGCTACTCCAATACTCAAAGAAAAGCCAAGATAATACTATCCGTTTGTCACTCTATTCGGTCTATCAGAACTCGCATGAGTTCCCAATATAATTGCCCCCACAGTCAGTAGACCAATGGCGTTTATGGAGAAAGGAGTTAGCTTTCAACTATATTTTCAGATCGGTATTTTCCAAAGTAATTGTTCCATTACTTTTAGCTATAAAGCTAATGTATAAAATAGGAACCCCTATCTTTCCGAATCATACAATGCGAATATTCACAAATTGGAAACAAATTAGAAGTAAAAAAACAAAATATGCAACGTCACTAATACAAACATATCATGTGCATACAGGTAACACATTATTTTAAAATACAACATCACTAGTACAAACATATCGCCACTGCATAATATAATTTTAAAATAAGTATAATGACCAGGGAGATTGCATAATTATTTGATAATCAGAATTGATCAGAGATGGTTAAATGTGTAGTTTACTTTAATTGATAGATAAACACTTCTATATATGTAACACATGATGAATAAAGATGTATAAAAAAAATACAATGATATTTTGAAAATTCTAAACTGAATGACTAATCCATGATTATGATAATCTAATGCATATTACTTATTATTATTTTTTATTATTAAGACCTAATGACTCAATTCGAGGTGAATCCTTTCCCTCATAAATTGTGATTTCGATAAAGAACATACGAAAGTGTGCCAATAATGATCTACCAAGCAATATGAGGGATTAAAAGATAGTTGGCATACTTAAGATGGTGATAGTATTCGGATGTGTATATTACATAAAGTAGATATTGATGTCAGGGTGATTTTTTTAATATTCATGCTTAAAGTTGCACAGATAATCGTTATGATTTGAATATATTGTTGTGTGTGTGTATTAAATTGGAATTGGTAACAGACAATCTTAATAAATCATTTGAAAAAAAATTAACTCATTGGTGAAATGAACTAAAAACAGTATAATATAAAAAAATAGAGTTAATAAACAGTTTGAAAATAATCTAACTCATTAGTGGTTCAACTGTGAAATGAACTGAAAAAGGTATAATATTAAAAATTGTGTAACCAACTGATGTTGTATGGTCTAGGAAATATACTTGACAATTCTACAAGGGATTGAGTCGCGGAGGTTGTTTATAAAAGTCGAACCAATTTCAAATTTTCGAATATCCACTGATAGACTTATTCTTATAACGTTATAGCAAATTGAAATGCTTTGCCTGGCGGATGACTAAACAATGTTTTGATTTTAATTCCTCATTTTCAACCTAATTTTCTTTGGCATGACAGAAATGAGAGCACAAGAAGGCGTCTAATTCTGTACGCCTTATTGGAGTACATTGTACTGGTATCAGCTAGTGCACTCTAGGTAGTGTATATCCGCCGCCTTTTCAACAAGTCTGTAGCTTACAACAGAGTGTGATTCATTTTTAGTGTTGGTAATCATTGCTGATATTCCATAATGTTTGTCTATCTGTATCTTTTACAACTACATGTAGCTAACAAATTGTGGGCACTCACGGTAATTTTGTAGTCAGTAGATTTATTGGTAATTTATGTTACTGTTTACTTACCGTTTGCCTTGCTTCTTTGTTACTGTGTGCACGGAGTACAATTGGAAATCATACATTCGTTTATAACTTGCCTACATTCTTTCAGCCACCCAAAGCACAGTCTGATATAATAAATCATACACAAAATGTCAAGCATAGACTGGATAGCAAGAATGGAACTAAAAACACTCATGGAAGCTTTTGGTGCTACTATATATAATTGGAAATCGGAATACTAAAGCTTGGTTTCAAGCTTATATTTCACTTAAAATTCAACAATTCTCTCTTAGTATGAATGGAGAGAAGAAACAAAAGTAAAAACTTACTGCTGGTCATCACTTTGCACCGTTTCTCTAGCATTTAAATAATAGATACACACACTCTCACACTCTATTGTATGACTACTTTTGCCCTTGATAATGTCAAAGCAAACATAACCCATGACTAAGATACATCAAAATGACAGAACACACAAAAAAAAGAGAGGAAAAAAGAACAAAAATAAAGGCATGCTAACCTTGTGTCTACATCAACTCCAAGTGGACCAATAATCCTATGAGGCCACATGAGTATATCTCGGACAATTGAATTCACAGTATCCTACACGTTTGAAGTATTCTGTATACTGAAACCAAGACAACATTATAACTTACATCTATCATATCTGAAAGACTGGGGATCGCAGTTAGACTTTGGCTAAATAAAAGATCAACAAACTTTGGCTAAATAAAAGATCAACAAAACTTATCAATACAACACCTCCGAATACACATACCAAATCGTCAAGGGCAGATCTAGGAATTAACAAAGGGGTGGACTGATTTTTATATTTTAATTTTAACTTTTTATATATAGTGTTTTCAATATTTTTCCTGTAAGATACATTAAAAGAGGAAAAAATAATTAATAGCAAGCATCAGTATCACAAATCACGCTTTAGTAAAATGTATGCCTAATTTAAAGTTTGCCTAATTTACTCAATGTCAATATCTAACCAAACTGTTACAACACATGTCCTCTTTTCTCAACTATAGTTGGATTTAATAGGAATTGATCTTCATGCTTTCATATAAAAAAAAGCAAACTTTATAGTCTACATGTTTCAGAACACAAGGTAGAAAACAAATGAAATGGAGTCCAACTGTGATTGTAAGCTAAACATTAAAATGACCAAGTCTTAATCAACTAAACCCAAATGAAAAGATGTAAAATGCAATTTAATAAAAAATGACCATTGATAAATTCGTCACAAAAATGATAGCAGGCGAGTTAATCGATTCATAACAGCGAAGAACATGCCCTTGAGCAACATCAATTTGACATCAATCTACTCAAATAAAGCCACAAAGATCAAACCTGAATTTCTCAAGGATCCAAGACAGACTGCACATAGTAAGATCTGCCGATTCTGCCCAAAACTCAAGGAACTGAGCTCGTCAATCGAGATTCGAGGAGCTGATCTTCGACTGCCAACACAGGAGCACCGCTGGAACTAACTTCGACTGCCAAAATTTGAGAGCCAAAACTCGTCAATCGATTGATTCGATTTAGTTTGTGATTGTTTTGATTTTCCAATGGTTATGGGATTGAATTTACACCAGATTGACGTTGTTTTGATTTGAAGTTGAAGGGTTTTCATTAATTTTGATTTTTGAATACGAAGCAGGTTCTCAATTGGGAAGCAAAATGAGAAAGCGGTAAGGAAACTAATATAATTGAAAATTTGGGGAGGGGCGCCTAAACTTTGGATTTGGAGTGAAATAACTTTTGTTGAAATCATTTTGGGTCCAATCATAGTAAAATAGCATCGGCTATAAAAAATTAATGCAAATAAAGGTAGTTGCACCGGTTGTAAATAAAACTGACGCAACTAACACTATTTGGATCGGTGTATGTAACGACCCAGAATTTTGAACAATTTAAATTTGAAAATATTTAATTAATTTTAAATATTTGAATGATGGTTTGAACTGAATTCCAAATCTTCAAAATGAATTGGCGATTAAATTATAAAAATTTAATCTATTGAAAGTGAATAAAAATTTGAATCTTCAGTTTTAAGCTGATTTAAAATATTTCAAAGGCTTGTAAAATTTATATTGATAATACTGAAGATAATAGAAGCTTCAGAATTGAATTTGAAAGTAGTTTGTTCGGTTTTGAATTTATATCGTTTAAATCGATATTTAAAAATAGTCATTTTTCATACGGTCTCGGAATTCGACGAAACCAGTTCCATTGGGTCCGTAATAGTTTATTATTATTGGATTTCAAATTTCGTATTTTTCAGAGTTGTTACGTGAGCACACGGTAAATAAACGCTTTGAAATTAAATCGAGTTCAAATCAAAATTAGAATCAAAATTTAAAATAATTTGTCAACTCTATTACCTCCTTCAGCCACCCTACCTTATTTTAAAACAGACCTATTCCCTACAAAGGAAGAAATCACGTTCTCTTGTCTCCCCCGTACCCTACCTCCTCTTCCATTTTCAAACACGCAACCATCTCTTCACGTTCCCTGTGTTTTTTTTATATGCAAGTAGATCACTTCGAAAAAGAAAAAAAATGGGAAGATCAAAACAATAATGGCCGAACAAAAGAAAATTTCGAGCCTATCTCCATTCGTTTCCAGCCCACACTCTACAATTCGAATAATCGAATTCATTGGATTCAGTGGCGAGAAAACAAAAGGGCGAGCTTCTTCTATTAAAATCACGTATTCTCCTTTGAAGTCAAAAATTCGATTTCAACTTGGAATGCTTGGCGACGCGAGGTTGGTCTCTGTTCGAGCATGGCGCGATGTTTAAGGCACAGCGGCGAGGAGGGTCACGAGTTTGATTCGTTCGATGGCGAGCTGAGGGGGAGGTGGTCGCGAATCTGAACGGCGACGAAGTCAGGGCGCGTTCGAGCTCGGTAAAGTTCTGGAGGTGATTCGCGGCTAGGGTTTCTTGTTGGAGGCCGTGGTGCTCGAGTGGGTGAGGCGGCGTCTCCGGCAATGAAATTCTGGGTTGACTCGATTAGTAGTAAAGGTATACGATTTTATTTGTCAATTTATTCTCTCTTTCAAACTTTAAGCTGATGCCTGGATATGTACACGTATGTAGGATTCCAGAAGAATTTTTTTTTATATTAATAAATAGGAAACAAAGCCATTTTTTTAAGATAAATTCTGTTGTTAATTTAAATCTGTACAAAATATGAAGATTTGTAAAATAGAATTATTACAGTAAGGAAATTTGTTAAAACAAAAAATTTAATTTTTTGTTTAAAACTAAATTACTAGTTGAAGTTAAAATTTTAAGGACAGGAATATTATTTTTAGAATGTGAAAAGGTTATATAAAAATTTTAGTTATCAGCTTAAAAAAAAATCATTGGATAATTAAAATTACCAAACGAAAATTGGTTATTCAATTTATTCGAATATTGATAAATTGTATAAATTATTTATACAAGGTTTAAAAATCGAGAAATCAAGCCGGAATGGAAATGGACTACAAAATAAAATCAAAGGTGAGAACTCCTCACTCAATCGAACAGTTTGGTTTAAATTTTAAATAGTTAATGTTGATTGATGATTGCTGTTTGATTGTGTTAGTAGATATAGTAGGATATATACTATATATAGCAATATATACATATTGGCATATGTATATATTGGATTTGATTTCCCGCCTTGTATAGCGGATGAGACCCTATTGCGCCGCCTATTAAGCGGATAATATTTTATAAAATCCCATATACCGCGATATTCCGTCTTGAAGCGGAATTGGTATTGTGCTAACATTTGTGGATGCAGGGAAACAGGTTGGAGGGATCCAACTGGATTCCTCACAAATATTTATTTGATTATAGATATTGTGATGATTGTGATTATCCTATCGATATATGATATTGTGCAGTGATTGACCATTTGATGCTGTGGCATCATCGGATTCATTTTTAAAGTTAAAAATAATGATTTTTATTTTTAAAAGGATTTTTAAAGTGATTTTTCCAAAGTATATGTTTTATTTAATTTTTGAATTGGTTCACTTTAAAATAAATAAACGTATAAGTTTTTATGTTATAAAAATTGATACTTTTATAAAATATAACCCAAAAGGAAAATTTTAGAATAAATAGATTTATAAAATAGTTAAATTTGGGTTTTGAATAATTAAATAGTTATATGAGAGATTTTATAAATTGATATTTATGAATTAAATTTATTGGAATTATGAAACGAGTTTATTAAGTGTTAAGTTGATGTATAAAATGGTTTTCAATAAAAATTATAGATTTGTAAATTGTGAAAGTTATAAAATGAATAGATATTGAAAATAAAAGATTCAGGAGTCATTAACTTATAAAAAATGGATTTTGGGCATTTAAATGAGATATTTATAGAAATTGTACATAAAAGAAATTTTTTTTTATATAAGTTGAAATTGAAGGAAAATATATAAAGAAATCTTATGAGTAATAAGATTTAAAAATTTGTGAAGTTCAAAGGAACGATTTGGTAAATAAATAATGTTATAAGCTCTTAACTTATAATATAGACTTTTGGTATAAAATTAAGTTATGTAAATGGAAATGGATTGATAAAGGAAAATTATAAATCGAAGTTATAAAATAGGAATGGAATTTATAGACATTGTTTATAAATTCGAAAATCAATTGAATTTGATAAATTTAATATTGAAATTTATTAAAGGAAATATATTCACAATTTTGAACGGTGAATATATTATTATATTAAATGGACATGTTTTGGGAAAGGAATGTTTTAAATGGAATTTAAAACGATTTAAAGATGCTTTAAAATGCATTAAGTATCGAAACCATAGATTTCAACATTTATCGTTGAAATAGACGTTTTCGAGAAATAGAAGGAAATGAATACGTAGATTTCAACATTGAAATAGGCGTTTTCGAGGAAACAAGGAAATGGTGGACTATAACGCCGTTGTTATAGTAAATGGTTTCCAAAAGGCAATATTTTGTATAGTATAGGGATTTATGTATCTATTTTTATTTCGAATCCCTATACTAGTGATTTGGGGTTGTCGTAACGATGTTTTACGCAACATTCGTTTTAACCCAAATAAAAGTGAATAAAAGAATGTTTTCCTTAAAAGAATGAAATATATACTTAACTATGGTTTGAGTATGTTGCATATTTTCAAATTGTTGAAAATAAATAGAATTTGTAAATTACTTATTTTTAAATAAGTATGGAAATGCTTTCCAATATGAAATGGAACGTTTTTGAGAATTTATCTTTTAAAGGTAAATTGTAAGCGAATATTTTGAAATCGATTTGAAAATCGTATATCGGTAGATATTTGGAAATTTGAAATTCACTATGGAATTTATAAAAGGAAGGGAAATTTGTTTAAAAATGAATATTGGTTTATTTTGAAGTATGGAAATGAATTTACGAATTTGGAACGTAAGTTTAAAATAAATCGGTAAAGATTTATTCAATGGTTTGAAATTTGTTTTCAAAGGGTATAAATGATGTAAAGTAATTTGAAATTGGTTTTCAAATGGTTGAAGTGTGGAAATTATATCTTATAAAGATATTTTGGTAAAACAAATAATTTGGGCAATTATTTGGGAAATGTATATATATCTTATAAAGATATTTTTTTGGGGATTAAATAATTTTGGAAATTATTTGGAATCTGATGATGTAGCGCATCTTTATTGATAGTTAAATAACCGACTATCAGTATTTACCCTTGGATGGTATTTGTTGTGTTTGTTTGAGATTGAATGCTACACTTATTTTTAAAATAAGCGCTCGCTACTCGGTTTAGCTGGGGGAGGACCTTTGTGTCATATAACCCATTCCGAATATGTGATACGTCGTTATGGATAGCATTTGAAGGCCGGTGTTGAAGACCGGGTATTTGTGAAAATGATAGGATGACCTATCGATTGTCTCTGCATCGTTAGCTACGATATGGAGATTTCCTTTGTGATGGGAAATTTTATCGGGATTGTGAATACCCGGATTGCAAGGGCTTCTTTGGAAGTGCCTTCGGTTCTGTTCGAACCCGGAACAGACTTGTATGGTTACGTGTCTGACGTTACATTTTGAGATATAGAGCAGATTTCTTTCAAATACATTTCTGTTGGTGGCAGAGAATTTATTCTCTTAGCTTAACACCCTTCTCTGAGACGTACGAGCTCGGAGGTTATGTAGTTGAAGGTTATCAGCGATATTTCCCAATCTGGTAATGTGACATGCTGAGTGCTGCTGTGTGATGATCATTGGTTGGTCATTTGTGATATGATCATTTGTTTGATCATTTATCTTTGTGATCATTGCTTTGGTCATCTGTTGACCCAAAGCATGGCTTTGTTGCACAAAGCGTAGCTTTGTGGACGAGACTTCATCAGACCTCACTTCCCGAAAATGGTCAAAACAGGAATGTGCGGCAAGGTTATGAGGGTCGCGCCCTTTTGGGTATGTCATTTCCTTCTGGAAAAAAGTGGTATCATGGTATGGAGCCCAGATATTTACTCATGTTGATACACTATATCTATTACTGTGTGGTGTTGTTGGTATCGAGCACTGGGATAAAGGTCCCAAAGGACCGGGGATGACATATTCATGTAGTAGTTACCTAGTTACAGAGGTAACCCGGCCTTGTGTTGGGAGAGATCTAACCGTAACGTTAGTTTCTCGGGATGTCCCGCCAGAGGCGATCCCATGTGGCAGTAGGAAGTTCCTTAGCCTGACCATTTGTTGGAAATCCATTCATCCAATACGCGCCTTGTACGGTTTTATTTGTATTACCTGCCATTTACTTATGGTGGCGCCCCACTGTTTAGATGGTAGCTATAGTAGGCATAGTTCGTAATGTCTATGCTGGCTAGGATTTATATTCTACTTTCGAAACTGTTTTCTACCCTATGCACTAATAATAATATCAAAAATGATTTGATTTTTGCGTAGTAAGCATATTTGACTATCATAAGGAGAAATCTCATCTGATTCTGTGTTTGCATTGTGTGTGTGTGCGGGAGGCCTTATGGTAGTTTCATTTTCCAAAAAGCATTGCGGATTTCAAAATTTAAATTTTCTTGTTGCTTGTTTAAAGATAAACTGTTTTGAGTTCTCACACCAGTCCCATGACTGACCTGGAGTTTATTGTTTCCTTCCTAAACTCTGGGTGCTCACCACTTTCCACACGGGCAGTCTAGAGTTAGGTTATCAGGTTATTCTGGATTTGAGAGTTGCTGTGCAGATTTGGAGGCGGGTAGGATCGCGTAGTCTATTATCTATTGTATATAGTATCTCTTTTCCGCTGTTTTGTTGTTGTACACTTTGATGATGTAATGTGATGTAATGTATATAATGTATAGTTCTTTTGTTTTAATGAATATTCATATATTATATGTTGTCCCGCTGCGATTGTGAGATTCTGATATTGTTCTGCTGTTTTCTGTTCCGTTTTATTTTCCGTTCTACGTTCTTTCCGTTCTATTTCTACCTTTTTCTTCTTATCTCTTCTTCTACCTCTTTCCTTCCTTCTTAAACCCTCAGTGTTCGGTTTTCCGGCATCCGACTTATCGGCATTCGATACAGTTGACGTATTGATGTCGAATTTCGGGAGTCGAAGAATCGGGTCCTGACAATGTGGTATCAGAGCTTATGGTTAAGTGAAAACCATGGTTCTGTTGGGTATTACTCATTAGAGATAGAGTCAGTAGTACTCTAGAATGAGTTTGAGTGTAATAATAGATACGAATGCGTATTTGTTAGTGAATATAAAATTGTTTTATATTGTGATGATTGGTTTGTTGAGTGGCATATGAACCTTCGTCAGCATGGTCTGTACAACTATGCCGAAGGGGTTTGTAAACACTTGAATAGAACAGTTCGACACAGTATTGTTTTAAAAAAAATAGGGTAAATGAAATAATTTTGCCCAAACCTATTTTTGTATATAAAAGAAATAATTTTCTGTAGATTATTATAGTATATGGATGCATGGTTGTTAGATAGTAATAATATTAAACTGTTACCATTGAAATTGGAATAGAATTGAAATCATTGTTATATGAAAATTGAGAAAAAATAATAATAAGAAAATGAAATCCATATACAAATGAAATTTGAGAATGTAAATTATAAATGTGATTTATAATTATAAATAGAATTCCAGAGAAGTTTTGGAAATGTTTTTGAAAGAATTTGGAAATTTTAGAAGTTTAAATTCCTTTTTGATTTGAAAATGAATTTCAACGGCTTTTGGAAAAGTGTTTTAAAGGAATGAAAAGCTCTAAACCCTTTTCGGTCGTTGGAAAATAATTCCGATGATGACCGCGGCATCATTGGTGTTCATTTTCGGGTTTCCAAAAGAGGAATTGCTGCCAAATTGTTTTAAATAAAAGTTGTTTGGAAAATTTGGATTTGGTTTTGGAAAAGCTGAAAAGACTCTGGAATGCTATATAAAAATATTTATGGAATATTATTAAGTTGAAAATAAATTTGGAGTAATTAAAATGAATTGGAATTGAATTTGATTTAAGCAAGGCAAAGTATTGAAATGAAAATTAGTAAGCTAAACTAATTGAAGGAATGAAAGCAAATATGATTTGTAAATGAATTGAATTAAATGAAAATGGAAATGAAATTGAAGATTGTTTACAAGGAAATGAACTTGAGTTTGAAGTGAAATAGCTTAAGTAAATTCAAGATGAATATGAATATGGAATGTAAATAAAATTGAATGGAAAATATGAAATGCAAATAGAACTGAAGTAGAATTAGAATAAACTGAATTGGTATCGATTTGAATTAGTATAAACTAGAATGAATATGAATTCGTTTGGCTTAGAAACAGATAGAATTGAGATTATAAATTGAGTTCAAAAAAAAAATTGAAATTGCAAATTGAATTCAAATGAAATTGAAATGCAAAATTGAATGAAAATGAATATATAACTTCAATTGTAAACTAAAAATGTATAAGAAGAATATATTGAATATTTTGAAATGGAATTGGCAAAATGGTTTGAATATTGTAGTTGGATATTATGAATACTACTAGCAGGTTATACAGGTATATAATGGAATTGGGATTTTGATTTTGAAGTTAAAAAATTGAATTGCTCGACAAAAAGGTACGTATTTCAATTTTAGTATGAGATTTGATGATTTCCTTCTCCGGCCACTTGGCTTTCTCTTTTCTTTTTGATTCTGAGGGGCCGTGGTGCCATTTTCTAGTCGTACCGATCGAGCCGCGCAAAGGAGATGCTGGCGAAATTTTTCGAAAATTTCGGGTGTTAGAAAATTTTGAGAAAAATTTGGAAATTTGAATTTAAATTTGAATAATTAAGTAAACGATGTTGGTTGAAACTTATAAATGAAGTTGGAAAATTAGTTGAAATGAAAATGAATCTTTAATAAAAAGATTTAGGTTAGTAAGTTGATAAAACTATTTAGATTGTGAAAAATAGTAGACGAGTTAAGGACCATTTCTTCCTAACTTGTAATTTCGGGACGAAATTCTTTTAAGAGGGGAAGATTGTAACGACCCAGAATTTTGAACAATTTAAATTTGAAAATATTTAATTAATTTTAAATATTTGAATGATGGTTTGAACTGAATTCCAAATCTTCAAAATGAATTGGCGATTAAATTATAAAAATTTAATCTATTGAAAGTGAATAAAAATTTGAATCTTCAGTTTTAAGCTGATTTAAAATATTTCAAAGGCTTGTAAAATTTATATTGATAATACTGAAGATAATAGAAGCTTCAGAATTGAATTTGAAAGTAGTTGTTCAGTTTTAAATTTATATCACTTAAATCGATATTTAAAAATAGTCATTTTTCATACAGTCTCGGAATTCGACGAAACCAGTTCCATTGGGTCCGTAATAGTTTATTATTACTGGATTTCAAATTTCGTATTTTTTGGAGTTGTTATGTGAGCACACGGTAAATAAACGCGTTGAAATTAAATCGAGTTCAAATCAAAATTAAAATCAAAATTTAAAATAATTTGTCAACTCTATTACCTCCTTCAGCCACCCTACCTTATTTTAAAACAGACCTATTCCCTACAAAGGAAGAAATCACGTTCTCTTGTCTCCCCCGTACCCTACCTCCTCTTCCATTTTCAAACACGCAACCATCTCTTCACGTTCTCTGTTTTTTTTTATATGCAAGCAGATCACTTCGAAAAAAGAAAAAAAAAAGGGCAGATCAAAACAATAATGGCCGAACAAAAGAAAATTTCGAGCCTATCTCCATTCGTTTCCAGCCCACACTCTACAATTCGAATAATCGAATTCATTGGATTCAGTGGCGAGAAAACAAAAGGGCGAGCTTCTTCTATTAAAATCAGGTATTCTCCTTCAAAATCAAAAATTCGATTTCAACTTCGAATGCTTGGCGACGCGAGGTTGGTCTCTGTTCGAGCATGGCGCGATGTTTAAGGCGCAGCGGCGAGGAGGGTCGCGAGTTTGATTCGTTCGATGGCGAGCTGAGGGGGAGGTGGTCGCGAATCTGAACGGCGACGAAGTCAGGGCGCGTTCGAGCTCGGTAAAGTTCTGGAGGTGACTCGCGGCTAGGGTTTCTTGTTGGAGGCCGTGGTGCTCGAGTGGATGAGGCGGCGTCTCCGGCAATGAAATTCTGGGTTGACTCGATTAGCAGTAAAGGTATACGATTTTATTTGTCTATTTATTCTCTCTTTCAAACTTTAAGCTGATGCCTGGATATGTACACATAGGTAGGATTCCAGAAGAATTTTTTTTTATATTAATAAATAGGAAACAAAGCCATTTTTTTAAGATAAATTCTGTTGTTAATTTAAATCTGTACAAAATATGAAGATTTGTAAAATAGAATTATTACAGTAAGGAAATTTGTTAAAACAAAAAATTTAATTTTTTGTTTAAAACTAAATTACTAGTTGAAGTTAAAATTTTAAGGACAGGAATATTATTTTTAGAATGTGAAAAGTTTATATAAAAATTTTAGTTATCAGCTTAAAACAAAATCATTGGATAATTAAAATTACCAAACGAAAATTGGTTATTCAATTTATTCGAATATTGATAAATTGTATAAATTATTTATACAAGGTTTAAAAATCGAGAAATCAAGCCGGAATGGAAATGGACTGCAAAATAAAATCAAAGGTGAGAACTCCTCACTCAATCGAACAGTTTGGTTTAAAATTTTAAATAGTTAATGTTGATTGATGATTGCTGTTTGATTGTGTTAGTAGATATAGTAGGATATATACTATATATAGCAATATATATATATTGGCATATGTATATATTGGATTTGATTTCCCGCCTTGTATAGCGGATGAGACCCTATTGCGCCGCCTATTAAGCGGATAATATTTTATAAAATCCCATATACCGCGATATTCCGTCTTGAAGCGGAATTGGTATTGTGCTAACATCTGTGGATGCATGGAAACAGGTTGGAGGGATCCAACTGGATTCCTCACAAATATTTATTTGATTATAGATATTGTGATGATTGTGATTATCATATCGATATATGATATTGTGCAGTGATTGACCATTTGATGCTGTGGCATCATCGGATTCATTTTTAAAGTTAAAAATAATTATTTTTATTTTTAAAAGGATTTTTAAAGTGATTTTTCCAAAGTATATGTTTTATTTAATTTTTGAATTGGTTCACTTTAAAATAAATAAACGTATAAGTTTTTATGTTATAAAAATTGATACTTTTATAAAATATAACCCAAAAGGAAAATTTTAGAATAAATAGATTTATAAAATAGTTAAATTTGGGTTTTGAATAATTGAATAGTTATATGAGAGATTTTATAAATTGATATTTATGAATTAAATTTATTGGAATTATGAAACGAGTTAATTAAGTGTTAAGTTGATGTATAAAATGGTTTTCAATAAAAATTATAGATTTGTAAATTGTGAAAGTTATAAAATGAATAGATATTGAAAATAAAAGATTCAGGAGTCATTAACTTATAAAAAATGGATTTTGGGCATTTAAATGAGATATTTATAGAAATTGTAAATAAAAGAAATTTTTTTTTTATATAAGTTGAAATTGAAAGAAAATATATAAAGAAATCTTATGAGTAATAAGATTTAAAAATTTGTGAAGTTCAAAGGAACGATTTGGTAAATAAATAATGTTATAAGCTCTTAACTTATAATAAAGACTTTTGGTATAAAATTAAGTTATATAAATGGAATTGGATTGATAAAGGAAAATTATAAATCGAAGTTATAAAATAGGAATGGAATTTATAGACATTGTTTATAAATTCGAAAATCAATTGAATTTGATAAATTTAATATTGAAATTTATTAAAGGAAATATATTCACAATTTTGAACGGTGAATATATTATTATATTAAATGGACATGTTTTGGGAAAGGAATGTTTTAAATGGAATTTAAAACGATTTAAAGATGCTTTAAAATGCATTAAGTATCGAAACCATAGATTTCAACATTTACCGTTGAAATAGACGTTTTCGAGAAATAGAAGGAAATGAATACGCAGATTTCAACATTCATCGTTGAAATAGGCGTTTTCGAGGAAACAAGGGAATGGTGGACTATAACGCCGTTGTTATAGTAAATGGTTTCCAAAAGGCAATATTTTGTATAGTATTGGGATTTATGTATCTATTTTTATTTCGAATCCCTATACTAGTGATTTTGGGTTGTCGTAACGATGTTTTACGTAACATTCGTTTTAACCCAGATAAAAGTGAATAAAAGAATGTTTTCCTTAAAAGAATGAAATATATACTTAACTATGGTTTGAGTATGTTGAATATTTTCAAATTGTTGAAAATAAATAGAATTTGTAAATTACTTATTTTTAAATAAGTATGGAAATGCTTTCCAATATGAAATGGAACGTTTTTGAGAATTTATCTTTTAAAGGTAAATTGTAAGCGAATATTTTGAAATCGATTTGAAAATTGTATATCGGTAGATATTTGGAAATTTGAAATTCACTATGGAATCTATAAAAGGAAGGGAAATTTGTTTAAAAATGAATATTGGTTTATTTTGAAGTATGGAAATGAATTTACGAATTTGGAACGTAAGTTTAAAATAAATCGGTAAAGATTTATTCAATGGTTTGAAATTTGTTTTCAAAAGGTATAAATGATGTAAAGTAATTTGAAATTGGTTTTCAAATGGTTGAAGTGTGGAAATTATATCTTATAAAGATATTTTGGTAAAACAAATAATTTGGGTAATTATTTGGGAAATGTATATATATCTTATAAAGATATTTTTTTGGGGATTAAATAATTTTGGAAATTATTTGGAATCTGATGATGTAGCACATCTTTATTGATAGTTAAACAACCGACTATCAGTATTTACCCTTGGATGGTATTTGTTGTGTTTGTTTGAGATTGAATGCTACACTTATTTTTAAAATAAGCGCTCGCTACTCAGTTTAGCCGGGGGAGGACCTTTGTGTCATATAACCCATTCCGAATATATGATACGTCGTTATGGATAGCATTTGAAGACCGGTGTTGAAGACCGGGTATTTGTGAAAACGATAGGATGACCTATCGATTGTCTCTGCATCGTTAGCTACGATATGGAGATTTCCTTTGTGATGGGAAATTTTATCGGGATTGTAAATACCCGGATTGCAAGGGCTTCTTTGGAAGTGCCTTCGGTTCTGTTCGAACCCGGAACAGACTTGTATGGTTACGTGTCTGACATTACATTTTGAGATATAGAGCAGATTTCTTTCAAATACATTTCTGTTGGTGGCGGAGAATTTATTCTCTTAGCTTAACACCCTTCTCTGAGACGTACGAGCTCAGAGGTTATGTAGTTGAAGGTTATCAGTGATATTTCCCAATCTGGTAATGTGACATGCTGAGTGCTGCTGTGTGATGATCATTGGTTGGTCATTTGTGATATGATCATTTGTTTGATCATTTATCTTTGTGATCATTGCTTTGGTCATCTGTTGACCCAAAGCGTGGCTTTGTTGCACAAAGCGTAGCTTTGTGGACGAGACTTCGTCAGACCTCACTTCCCGGAAATGGTCGAAACAGGAATATGCGGCAAGATTATGAGGGTCGCGCCCTTTAGGGTATGTCATTTCCTTCTGGAAAAGGGTGGTATCATGGTATGGAGCCCAGATATTTACTCATGTTGATACACTATATCTATTACTGTGTGGTGTTGTTGGTATCGAGCGCTCGGATAAAGGTCCCAAAGGACCGGGGGATAACATATTCGTGTAGTAGTTACCTAGTTACAGAGGTAACCCGGCCTTGTGTTGGGAGAGATCTAACCGTAACGTTAGTTTCTCGGGACGTCCCACCAGAGGCGATCCCATGTGGCAGTAGGAAGTTCCTTAGCCTGACCATTTGTTGGAAATCCATTCATCCAATACGCGCCTTGTACGGTTTTATTTGTATTACCTGCCATTTACTTATGGTGGCGCCCCACTGTTTAGATGGTAGCTATAGTAGGCATAGTTCGGAATGTCTATGCTGGCTAGGATTTATATTCTACTTTCGAAACTGTTTTCTACCCTATGCACTAATAATAATATCAAAAATGATTTGATTTTTGCGTAGTAAGCATCTTTGACTATCATAAGGAGAAATCTCCTCCGATTCTGCGTTTGCATTGTGTGTGTGTGCGGGAGTCCTTATGGTAGTTTCATTTTCCAAAAAGCATTGCGGATTTCAAAATTTAAATTTTCTTGTTGCTTGTTTAAAGATAAACTGTTTTGAGTTCTCACACCAGTCCCATGACTGACCTGGAGTTTATTGTTTCCTTCCTAAACTCTGGGTGCTCACCACTTTCCACACGGGCAGTCTAGAGTTAGGTTATCAGGTTATTCTGGATTCGAGAGTTGCTGTGCAGATCTAGAGGCGGGCAGGATCGCGTAGTCTATTATCTATTGTATATAGTATCTCTTTTCCGCTGTTTTGTTGTTGTACACTCTGATGATGTAATGTAATGTGATGTAATGCATATAATGTATAGTTCTTTTGTTTTAATGAATATTCATATATTATATGTTGTCCCGCTGCGATTGTGAGATTCTGATATTGTTCTGCTATTTTCTGTTCCGTTTTAATTTTCCGTTCTATGTTCTTTCCGTTCTATTTTCTATTTTTTTCTTCTTATCTCTTCTTCTACCTCTTTCCTTCCTTCTTAAACCCTCAGTGTTTGGTTTTCCGGCATCCGACTGATCGGCATTCGATACAGTTGACGTATTGATGTCGAATTTCGGGAGTCGAAGAATCGGGTCCTTGCAGTGTATTTTCTTCGGTTGTTGACGATCACCGATGCAAATTGTATTTTGTACTATCTGTTATCCCGCTTCACCTCGAATGGCATACGATCCCGAACGATCGTCATTCGAGATCATATGAAATTATCAAGTTCTTTACAGGTTATTGATAGGATATGAACATCCAGCGTATGGCATTACAAAACACACCTTCCTACCGCAAGGCAGGTTTTGGGGGGAAAATGTTATCCCGCTTTTTGGCAAAGCCGTGATACCAAAAGATTGGTCGAAAACAAAAGACAGATCGTCTTAGAGATTGGTTGCACTTCACTTCGTTATGGATATCGATGAATCTTGTCCGAGCCCGGATCAGGCTGCAAATGATAGGACATGACAAGCAAAGCCAAAGGGTGTTGTTCGTATCCATCAGAATGTGGAGGAGATGTCCATTTCGAATCCATCAGGCTCCATTTATTTCGAATCGATCACATTCGAATCGATCAGCAAGATATTGATCACTTCGAATCGATCAGTTTCGAATCGATCAGATGTACATCCACTCAGCACGTTCGTATCCATGAAGACCAGAGCAGTTCGAATCCATCATGCGTATCCATTGGCATACCCTACTTCGAATCGATCGGTCTCGTGTGCTTACACTGCTTCGTATCGATCGTCCTCGCATCCATCAAGAGTGTCAGATCATTATTTCGTATCCATGAAATCTACCCTATTTGTATCCACTCGGTTCGTCTCGATCCCCTTCGTATCGATCCATGATTCGAATCCATCGGTGCAAACTGAGTCGTGGCACATGATACGAACAAGGAGAAATTCATGGATGCGAAGTGGTCAACTCGGAGATAAAACAGGATCGATGCGAGGAGTGCGCGCCATGTCACTTCAGTACCACGTGCGTCCATCGATTCGAATACATGGATTTGAAGTGATCGAGTCGAAATAAACAGCCGAACGAAAATCACCTGATCGTATCGATCATATCTCATGAACCCCTAGTCCAAATGCCACGAAATTTTCACAGAAGCTTCCATACAGGGTAAAGTTTGTTCATGCCAAGTTTCAGCTCGACTCGGTCATTTTTTGATTGATTCGAATGGAGTTCGAATCGATCTCAGATCGAGTCGAAACTTGGTGGGGTCGGTCGCGTGGGCTCACTCACATGCTAGAAAAGATCTCCCGAAGTTTGAGCGAGATCTGGGCCTCCTACGCCTATAAATAGCACCCCGAAGCCTATAGAAAGGGGATCTTTTGCCCATTCAACGTCTAGACTCTGCCGGATTCAATTCTACTCTTCATTATGGTTGTTGTAATTAGATTTCAGAGCTTTCATCAACCGTAGTCCGTTGTAATTGATTGAAATCATCAAGAGAATATCAATAAAGTCACCGACTTCAAAGTGGACATAGGCACGATCGCCGAACCACTATCAATCCTGTGTTTGTGATTGTTATTTGTGAATTACTATGATTGTTATTGCTTAGATCTGAGTTCTATATTGATTGTTGCTGATTTGTGTTCATAAACGGGTGCTTTCACGATATTGGGTGTTTGTGACCAACTTTGGCGCAAACACTATCTACTGCTTTCCACATACCAAATGCACCGATTGTTAAAATGTAAGCGATGCAAATACTTCTATTTGCATCAGATGTGGTAATAACCGATGCAAATGAGGCGATGCAACATGCGTATATTGTACTAGTGTCCTTCCGATGATTTAACTACCATCCCACTATGTCTCCCAAGTGCACCTTCGTCCTACCTGTATAATATGCTATCTCATAAAAGAATCCTACAGGATGGTCGGTTTATCATAAGTTAACCTTTGGGCCATTTTCTTGACTGAGTGGACGCCATCACACACTGCCATCAAAGTTAGTCATTCATCGATGTTCTAAACTCTAGCTTCTACAATGTTGAAATGAGTTAAGTACTTCCGCAATAATTTATCCTCCATCTTTTTCACATTTAATAATGAAAAATAGTCGTTTAGCTATCTACATGCACTCGAAGCTGGCTAATAAACTTTTCCTTTAACATCCTCCCTGATTAGATTGAGTTCGAAGGTAGACGACAAAACCACATCATTGCTATGTCTACCAAGAATAAGGGAAAGCACCTACACAAGACTTCCTCTGTTGTTCCACTCATTAGCATATAATGGATGTGCCTCTCCATATTTACTATAGAATTAGACAGACCTTAGCAGAAATCCATGGTCGACATTCAGAAGTTCCTAAGGTTTCGAGAAGTGTCTATCACCATGGAAAAAGGACTACTAACTTTGGTCCTAATGTCACGTTCTTCTTTTTCACCTGGAAAAACTCTCTAATGCTTCCTGTCATTCTGTCCTCTAGTTGAGGGGATGAGCAACGATAGGTTGACACCTCCCTCCATGACGAAGGGCCTCTCTTGCTTCATCTGTAGTGACTTGATTTATGATCCCGATTTCAATCCTAAATTGGACCATTCCTAATGGTCAGTTCTCCTTCCATTTGCTACCATTTTGGCTAATGTATGGAAGTGTTATCTAAAGAGAGGTTAGCCATAGCAGATCCTGACTTAGAGCCTCCCATGTTTAGCTCATGGCCTAACTACTCCACGAGCCCAACTTTGAGCTGAATCCTTATTCGCTGCATTTCTCCAACATTTACTTTCTCTGTTCTTTGGTTTTCCTGATCTGATCCGCGACTAGAAAACGACATCCTTCTCCTTTTGGACCATGGACTAGGATCGCCCTCTCACTTCAATGTTTGTTTGGACGTTTGCGTTGATCCCAAGCATGTAATGATTTAGTCTAGAATAGCATGTTGGTTGCAGCAAAAAAATGAATTGAGTTCTAGCACAACTCTACCTAGGTCACCTCTGGTAACTATATCTAGTTCTTGAGGGCTAGATGAATGGTTATTGTGATTGGTAACTACCTAGTTAACAATCTCACTGGTGGTACCAGCACTAGATTTTAGTTTTTAAGGCATATTGGGACTACTCTATGAAAGAACCAAAAATGTTTCCGTAGAAAATGGACAAAAACCTTCGATCGATTTGATGTAAAGTTGCATATGCTGAATGTATAGTAGAACTACACAGTGACTAAGAAGTAAGCAAGCATAAGTAAAATAGACATAGATTTATAGAGTTCAGCCATAATGTGGTTATATCCACTATTTCATTTCCCTCCTTAAAGATCATTTTTACAATGGTTCAAATGTTAAATGCAACAACCTAAAATGATTTACTGCCTCCAAGATATTTGCTTGGTATATCTTGTTTAACAGTAGTTGGCAGTTCCAAAAGTTGTCCCCATTGCTACTAGTAGCCTAGATATTTATGGAATAGAGGAATAGGGAGGTTAGGCCGATAAAATAGGCAGTTTCCTTGTATAACATGCTCACGGTTATTTTCGTATACAGAAGAAACATCCTGAACTTCCATATATTCAAGATTGTGTTTCCTTATATGTTCATGTTCGGTTCGTTAGGTGGTTGATTAGATAGGAGGTTAGTTTCATCGGAGGACCTAACTACAGCTTTGACCATGTTTAGGCTTCACTCCCCCCTTTATTCAACAATTCTCTATATCGAACATGCACCCTGGTCCGGTGGTTTCATAACAGAATAAAAAATCTTATCTCTTATTCCCACTATGAACTGGAGTTCACATTCAGTAGTGCGACCATTAGACCAAAATTAAATGTGGTAACTAACCTATTGGATAGTCATATATGGTGATTTTTCCTGCTTTCTTCTATAACTACACTTGTATTACTTTTGGATCTCTTGCTTCTTCATTTTAGGTACTTCGACTATTCTTATGACCTATGTGTTTCAACCGCTTTGGTCAGTTAGCTTTGGATTCTTTACAAGAATCAATCCATGGGCATAAAGTATCCACAACAAATATAATAGTTCAATTAGAATGGTATGATGAGATATATGTACAAATGCAACTAAATAGGCCTTCGAAATGAATGCACATGCTGGGACAACCAAATACACATGAAAACATCCATATGTGTGTATATGTGTGTGTATATGTGTGTGTGTGTGTCTAAGTGCATCCATACATCCTTATGCAACATCCATAGCATAGTCCAAGTAGATGACCATGTTTATAAATAAGACAAATAAAGAAACAATAAATAATATACAAAATCATCTAATCTAAGTTGGAACACACACAATTACAAGTATGTAATCTAGTAAGAACTAAACTAGTATAGCTCATAGAAGACAACATTAGCAACAAAAATGCATCATTAGGATGTGCGTACAACTAATCTTAGAATCTATGTAATCTTGCATTTTAGGTCAAAATTTAGCTAGACTTTTAAGTCAAAACAAAAGGAAGCGAACCAAGGCCAGAATCATGACGGAATATAGAATGGCAATCTTTAATGTTTCCAACATGAAAGTCTTGCAACACATATGGGATGCAATAAAGGTTCACAAAGTCGAACTCAAATATCCAATAAAGTGATGACACAGATTATATCAAGTTCGAGGCTTTATTACAGAATCTTCAATCTTGAATCCCCAATTTATAGATTTTTTTACATAGTTGGAGGAAAAATGAAAATGGAGGAGAAGGAGGTCTTCGAGAAATTTGACCCCTTTTAGGTTGGGGAATGTCTATTTATAGAGAAACTATACTATTAGATGATTGACATGCGGCACTCAACTAGAAGTGAACTATCATGGCCTACCCATGTATCTCATGTACGAAATGACATATGGCATTTTTTTTTTTGAAATACTTTACAACAGTCTTGCTTCACCACCATATAATAGCACATAATGTTTCTATGAGACTGCGTTACGAGTACTTTCATTTACAGCTTTGTAATAGGAAGTGATGGCTTCCTAAAACACCCTATGAAAACCTAAAAAAACCACTTGAAAATTGCTTATGATGGCCCTTATGGAACTCCTTACGATGACTTGACTTTAACACTTAAATTAAGCACACAATGACCTTATGGAACTCCTCTTTCGCTTTAACACTTGAAATAGCATATGTTGGCCTTATAGAACCTCTTATGATGGCCTGTCTTTAACACATGAAGAAAGCACAAAATGGCCTTGCCTCACAACTACTTTAAGTGTTTTATCAATATAACGTACATTTGGAAGATTGCACATGATCGCTTATTTAACTTTTTGGCATAGATTTAATTTATTATTTGAAGATAGCATGCGATGTGTAATTCAAACTTCTCACAATAACCATGACCCCTCCTTTGAGCTTGTCGGGTACAGCACCACAAAAATTCCCCGATGAGCCCGATTTATCTTTTCTGAAATAGCATACAAAGGCCTCATGGAACTTTTCATGATGTCTTTGGTTTATCACTTAAAGATGGAAAGAGAAGACTTTATAAAGCCTCTCATGATGAATTAATGACCTTTTCTCACAATTTATTTAGGAGTTCAATCAGATAACATGCTTTTATCAATTTACATATGATGGAAACTTGGGAAGTTCCATAATGACCATAATGTTTTTAGTATAACTGCTTCATGACACATCACGATGACTTTAAATTTCATGTCCAAAGACATTATTCGTAGGCCCCTTATAAGTTTCCCTATGAAAACATTCACCTTAGTATCACGAGGACCCTTGACTATTATCATACTATGGCTTCCTTACGCTATATCACGATGGCTTTGTTCTTTGTAATCTTCTTTTTCCTTGTCTTACGATGACTTAACATATTTGGATATAACACTTGCACCCTCCCCTCCTCTATTATAGTATGGCTTTATACTTTATTATAAATAATGTTTCATATTCTCTAAACTGTTTATCCTAGTTGTTCATATTCCTTTTCTTTTAATCTAATCGTTTCCTTACTTTCTCCTTCTTTCCTTTAAATAGCTCCTTCTTTCCACCTTTTATTCTCTGCTTGATTTTAAAACATTTCTATTCTTATCATATTCAAAATTAAACCCTCATCTTTGAGTTTGCTATCTAGTATGTAACTTTCCTATTAATTTGTTTATTGTTTGTCTTGTTGTTGTGATTTTAATTCGATTTATTTGGTATACTTCCCTAATATTATTTTTTCCTTATTTTGATAATGTCTTTATGCTTTCTTCCATGGTTATTACTTTGATCCAGATTCTTTTGTTTAAATGGATACTTTTCTGTTCATTGTTTTTGGTATTAATGGTTTGCGCATCCGTTTACTTCTGAACCTATCTCAATGTTGTACGATTAGCTCCACTTGAGGACTAAATGCGTGAAAGCCTAACTTTCATATGAAAACATCGTTGTAGTTTGATATTTGAAACGTTATCCACAACCTTTACTAACAAGGCCAAAATATTTATGATTTTGGCATGACACATAAAAACCTTATTTTCCAGTTTACTTATGATAGTTGTGCTTTCTATGACCGTAATTTTGACTAACATTATTTAAGACATTTAATTAAATAAATTAAATTAAATAACATAGATATTTATAGGATTGGAATTTGTAAATTTAGAAGGAGCCATGCCTTAATGATGTATAAGAAAACTAAAATTTAAAATAATTAGGAGGAATGTGGTAATGGTAAAATGGGAACATCCTTCATTTTAATAAGCTAAACCTTCTATTCTTCATTTTAACATTCACAAAAAAAATAAAACCCTATAAAGCTAGAGCGGCCACCATTAAGGAGATTTAAGAAGAAGAAAAGCTCGGATTCAAGTAGAAAGCTTAAGCTAATCAGTCAAAGGGAAAATCTCAACCTTCTTAACAAAAAGCTAAGGTGAATAAATGATTTACATCTAACTTTTGATAATGATTTTGGTTCTAAGATTTGATCCAAACTATTTTGCAAGTAATACGCCATGTTATGTTTATTTAAATGGATATTTATGTTTGTTGATGATCTATATTATTTAATATAGAATTTATGATAATTTTAAACTGGAAGATCTATTAAATGACATCTATATGATTTAAGTTTTAATATATGATAAAAAGCATTATTTTAGAGGTGGGTTTCAAATTTCATAATTTTCAAAGTAATTGTGGATTTATTATGAATTTTTTATGAGATAAAATAGTTATATTGGGTTTAAATTATTTAAGGCAATTATATAATGATTTCGAGCCTGAAATTTATATAAACATGTTAAAAGTAAATTGGAATCATTTTTTGGGAATTTTCCTAAGTATTTTACTATGTTTATAAAAAATTTAAATTAAGGGACTTAAATGTCTTATGTTTAATCAAGGAGAAGGGCTTATTTGCTTGAAATGTTTTAAATTTTTATTTGTTAATTCGAAAGCCTTTTTTGAAAAGGATATTGATAAAGGAATGAAAACCAGTCATATTTTGACACATTAGGCAAGTTAGGTGAAAAGAAATTACTTTGAAAGGCATAAAATCAATTTTGTTTCCAATTTCAACTTTGTCGCTTCCGTCACCATCCCAGTTGGACCTTTGGCACCTATTCGAAACCAATGCACATGATATCAAGCAATTGGCATGTAGTGTATTGATGAAAGTTGGAGGGAATGATGGTGTCAAATGCATGATTTCGAAGGGGTAAAAGCCACCTTTAATTGATTTCGAATCAATCAACATGCCTTTGTTTTCAGAAAGAAGCTTTCAAAAGTGTTGCTACTAGTTTTTGTTTTAAAAGAAGCTTTCAAAAGGATAGCTGCTTCTGAACCTATTTGATACCCATGCCACTGCATTCATATCTTTCGAATTATTTAAGGCTGCTTTTCTTCATAGCCTCAAAACAATGTATTAGAAATGGGTGCTTGTGTATTTCAATTTTAAATGCTACATTCTCAATGCTTTCAAAAGGGTAATTTAGCTGTTATTAAATGGTTTTGGAGGTAATCTTTTTGAAGTGTGCGTTCCAAAACTATCCTCTTTATTTTTCTTAGGATCAATTCTTTCGATAGTAATGCTTTCGCCTCTATTGTTTATGACTCTTTATTTATATTAAAAGTTAAACCCAATGGTTTCGAAACGAATAATTTTAAATGGTTTTAAAGCTATGTTTCCACAAATTCTTACTTGAGTCCAATGCTTTAGAAAAGTACGATTTAAGTTCTATGAAGGGAAGGATTCCGATTCTTTCGAAAGGTATACTTTAAGAGTTTTGAAAAGTTTATATCTAAGTGTTTCAAAAGGTTTATTTTAATTGTTTGAAAGAGGATGTCTGGGGTGTAAGCGTTGATTTCGAAAAGTCGATTTTCAATACGTTCGAAAAGTAAGTTTTGGCCTTTCGGTCTAATGTTTTCAAGGTAAAGTACTTAACTTATTTTGAAAGGGGCACTTCCAATGAATTCAAAAGGGATTTTTTAAGGTTTTAAACAAATGTTTCAAAGATATTGTTTTGGTCTTACGGTCTAGAATTTTCTAAGTTAGAAAGAGGCTTTAACTTATTTGAAGGGATAGATAATCCCATTGATTAGATTTCTTCAACATTGTTTTATGGAAAGCATATATTATCGCATAAGTGTTTTGAGTAAAGCAAAAGGTATGATTTCCTTATTTTAAAAAGATATGGTTTCAAGGGTAAATCATTTGTAAAGATTTTTTACAAGGAATGAAATTTAAATAGCACAGTTAACCCTAAGTTTATGGCTCGATTATTAGAAGACCATATGGGACTGGTCTGGATTCGTGCCTTATACTTCAGATAATAGCCCCTAGCTAATACAAATCCAACATTCCAATGTGTAGGGCTTTGTCATAGGTAAGACTGATGTTGCACATAAAAGGGAATATATAGAGTAAAAGGTTATTAGTGAGGAAAAAATCATTAGGATCAGTTGATCCTAAAAGAAGAAAGTTAGGGGCAGAAAACCCAATATTGAATCTAACAGAAGTTAGAATGTTTATTATGTCTATTAGGCATGAGTCAGCCAGTGGTTAACAGTTAGCGAGATAAAACTATATTGTGGATAGATAGTCCACTTGTTACCTAATTTATATGCATATATGTTATTTATATTATTGTCATAATCAGTTTGATTGTAGGTTTTGATTTGCAAAGGATATGATTTTAAAAGCATATTAGTGAAGGAATACACGTTCTGTTAAGCGGCGTGATATCACTTAATATCAAAAAACCGATTTGTAATAGAATTACTCACACTAGTCTTTATGTCTGACTCGAAGTTTATGCTTTTCCCTTAAACTATCGGGTGCTCAAAATTAAATTTGAGTAGATTGAGAGTTAAGGAATTTCTAGGTTTTGTAGGCTGGACGAATAGGCTTCTGAAGATGTGCAGGAGGCAAAGCTAGCTATGTAAGAGCTATTTAGTATTATTTCTAGTGTGATGTATTTATGACTGATATGTCTATCTAGTACTTTGATAATCCAATGAGGCATCTTCATATGTCGCTTTTGGGGTAAATTGTAATAACTATATTTGACCAAAACCTGGTAATCATTTTTGGATAATGTAATTGAATAGAAATATAATCAGAAAATCTAAAGCAAAGCTAGCTGTGTAAGATCTGTTTAGTATTATTTCTGTTGTGACGTATTTATGTCTTATATGTTTATCTTGTACTATGATCATCCAAGGTGGCATCTTCGTGTGTCGCTCTGGGCATATATTTTAACAACTATATTTGTCAAAACCTGGGAATCGTTTTGGGATTATGTAATTAAATATGAAATACTGAATTGAAATAAAAATTTATTTTTGAAATCTATATTGATTTTATTTCATATTCATGATCTTCTAATTTTATAGATACCCTTACCATTACCATATTTTATCATCCAAAGTTAGCACTATAGATGACTGCAGCATCTGAGGCGCTTAGCTTCATGCCTCAAAGTAAGGGATGTTACATGCTTAAACCTATCGTGAAGAGTATTAAACATGAGGACTATGTTGGCTTTACTCGTGAAAGCCTTATATGTTTATCAATTAATTCATGAAAGATTCTGGATTTTAATTCACGATGGTTACAAGGGTAGCCTTCTTCTCATGATGGCTATTTGTAAATACAATGTGGTAATATTTTATTTTAAACTTTGCCTACGAGAGCTATTAGGTTTGAATCTCGGTTTTATGGACGAGAGTTTTATACACGATGACTAATCTCTTGATAATGAATGTTTGTCCTTAAGTTGTCACAAGACGGTAGTCGTTTTATGGATTAATATATTTTACCATCAAGTTATCACACGATGGCATGAAAATATGCACTTGGTCATTATATATGTATGTATGTGTGCATGTGTATGTATGTATGTAAGTATGGGTATAGTCATGTAGCTCATGGATTCATATTCATATGGACATTTCCTTGGTAAAAATATACGTGGTTTCTTCTATATTTATGTGTTTTTTGCGAGTTTGTTTACTAGTAGTTTTACTATTTATTTTTAATTCAAGAAGGCTTCTTTCTTTTGCTATTGGATTCCTTATTTTAATGAATACTTTTTTTGGGTATCATGGCTGGAGATAAGAAATTGACTTATAAAGGACAAACAATTGAACCAATACTCCTCTTGAAGGATTCTTCACTTTCAACCCTCTTTACATCTATCACTGACGTTATCTACCCTTTAGTCCTATTATCCATTATGTCTTGTCTTTCCTAAAGATTTATCCTATCCAAATAAATCCAAACTCCAATGGTTACATCAATTCTTTGCTCCTTTTAATTATACAACTCAAGTTGGAAAAGCTAACGCTTTCTATCCTTTGCTTCTTAGTTACTCTTTAAAAGATGAAGAATTGGTTTGTGCATTCTGTTTACTATCTTAGCTCTATCGGATAGAGCTTGGGATTGGAGTCACTAGTTCTTTTTTACGAGATATTATTCTCTAAATATTACTAGAAGATTTTTGGTCCTCGGTGTGCATTCTTACTGCATTAATTTTTATTTAATTACAGCTCCTATTTGCTTTATCGGTTTTTATTAAATGTGTTTATGGTGACGATTGCAAGTTGCCACATCAAAAAACATCGATCCTCGAGTTCTGGCCAGGATACATAGCTTTGATGGTGCCATAGCATACTTGAGGAGCAGATTAAGGCTTCTTATCGAGGATAATTAAAGAAGTATTCCCTAGTTTTGCCAAATCATCATGCATTGGATGAACCACTCATGATGAGAAAGAAAAAGAACAATTCGCCTTCCCTTATTGCTGATAAGCTCGATGTGTTCTCTACAAATTCTCCCATGCAGTGCACAATGATTAAAATTTCAAAATATCTCAAGGTCCTTATTCCTTAATTATCTATTCTTTTTCTATGTAGTGAAATAAAATTATTTAATACTTTATCTTTGTAAATAGATCCTTCCAAAGTGCATCTTGTAAACATGGTTGCCCCACCACCTAATATGGATGATTCTAGATTTCCTACCTAGTCTAAGGACATATTGGAGGTAATGGTTCAAAAACTACTTCGTTGTCGATTGTTTCTATCATTGAAGAAATTTTAGCGAATGCTAGAAAAGATATGATGAGAAAAGTTCAAAGATTGTCCTTACTGTAACATTCTTGGATTTTAGCCAATTAATTTGAAAATTAATTTAATTTTGGAATTAAATTGTGAAATTATTTGTGAATTAACTAAAAATTTCTAGAATAAATAAATTTTTCAGATTATAAATAGAATTTTGGTTTGAAATTTAAGGATAAGTATTTTATAAATAAAAATTGGATCTAAATATAAATGTATTGGAAATAAAATAGAATTTTAAATTTTTTATTCTAAAGTTAATAAAAGTTATTTTCTAATTTTAATATATATTAATATTTGGAAGATGTAATTTGAGAATTAGTATAATAATTTTCAAAAGATTAATTAAGTTGAATTCTCTTATATATATAAATAAATAAATGTGATTATTTATTATTAAATCATTCTCTTTTAAAAAAGTTGTGCAAATATAAACATATATAAGAAGATAAAAACATAAACATTTAAAATAAAAGCATATGTTGAGATATGAAAATATAAATGCATAAAGGTTTAAAACAAAATTTGTAAAATCTTTCAAAAGAGGGATTTAAACATAAAAGTGATATTAGTGACATTTTTAAATAAAAAAGATTATGCAAATTACAAGTGTAATTAAGATGGACATGTGGCAAGACAATTTCTTTACTTTTAAATTAAATTTAGAAAAACATGCATAGAAAAAAAGAATAATCAGGCTATTTTCATTTTTCTTTTCAAATCTGAGAATATCAAAATTCAAATCCATCTTAAATCTAAAATCTGAAACAAAGATCAAAACCAGGAAAATTCAAATCAAATCAAAACCTGAGAAAAAAACAACACCCTATCTTCAAACCAGAGCAAAAGCAAAGATACAGATCAAAAGAAAATCAAAATTCAAAGCTCAAAAAAAAAAAGAATTCGAATTCCAGTATTTCAAGATTCAATTCATTTGAAGCAAGAAAGACTAATACCAGAACTGAATCATAGTTAGATCATCTCAAGCTTTAGATTCAACATTCCTAAATCAAAGATTGTTTCCAGACATTCAAATTCAAGTCCAGGCTCAAAAACTTCTTCTCTATTGAAATTTATTCCAAGTGAGTAAACTCATTCTTAAACCTGAGATTTGTTTGAATAGATGGTTTTGCATGTGATCATCTGGGTAGTTATGAGTCAAACTATGCTTGTATGGTTATATAAATATGTCTGTGTATATATACACTCTCTGTATATATCTGGAATTAGGCAAGAAGGCCTCTGTTAAAAATTTACAGGTTAGATTTAGTTCAAAATATAATTCCACTTGCTCTGATCATCTATTGCTAGTGATATTAAAACAAAATATGTTTAAAATCACTCTAACTTAATTTTAAAATTTTATTTCCATGAAAATATGAAATTGTTTTTGTCTGAATGAAGAAACACAGTGAAATTCAAAGTTTATCCAATTTTCAACTTGCATGGATCCAAGTTTCATTAACATCATCCAAATCCATTTCAAAAATAATGATTTTTAAAATAAAAATCAGAAATTTTAGTTTCAAATTAAGGTGGCAATTGTGAGATGAACGGAAAATGGTTTGGGGATGATTCTGGTTATCGACGAATGATTGGGTGCCAGGGTTGTTTCCAGTGGTGCTTGGGTGATCGTTGCACTCGAGAAAAATATGAGATGATTTTATAATTCATTGTGGTTGGTGATTGAAGTTGATCTGGGTTTTAAGCACTGTATTTAAATTGTATTCGAGGGGCATTAACGTCGTCGACATAGCATTTTGGTTGATCGGACCGAGGGGAAAGAGTTCGTGGATGGTCGTAGCATCTTCGGCTAGAATGGCGTGGCTTCTAATGGCCTGTGACGGTGAGGCGAAGGGGTTTTTGGGTGATCAAGTTTTAATGTAAGTTGGGTTATGAAGCTTGATTGTGATTTCGTTAATATTTTGAGTTTCTGGGTGTTTTGGTGGTTGATGGTGGTTGTCGCCGACTCGTTAGAGGTTGCGGCGTTGATCGAAGTTCACCAGAGTTTCTGTGCATGTGCATGGCCATGACATTGTATCTGGAAACTTTGTTTATTTGGGAAGCAGATAGGAGACTCGAGTTCAAGCACGTGAAAACCAAAGTTAGACTCGAAACAGATGGAATCGTGGGTTGTCCCGGAGAATGGCTCGGGTAAAATGAAGGATTGCTTAGCTTATTTGATTTGATGCAAAATAGTTTTAAAATTGTAAAGAAAATCAAGTTATTGAAAACAAATTTTGTTAAAAAAAATTTCTTGTAAATATTAGATGTTATTTAAGTTTTAAAATTGGTTAAGAAGTTTTTTAAATAAAATTGTTTTAATTAACCCAGTTTCAAAATGTTTTAAAATACACATAACCTTTATTTTTAAAGTTTATTTTAAATAAACTTAATAGTATTAAAGAAGTAAATTAATATTACAAATATTTTAATTGTTAATTAACTTTTAAATCTAAGTTAATTTATTTGTTAAAGGAAATTAATTTCTCAAAGTTAATTACTTAATAAAAGTAATAAAGGTAAATTAATTTAATGATTTAAGTTTGATTGACCAAGTAATTAAAAATAATTAAATAATTAAGGGTTAATTATTTAATGATTAAAGGTTGATTTATTTATTAATTAAAGATGATTAATTATTAATTTAAAGGTTAATTAATATGTAATTAAAGGATAATTAATAAAAATGGTTTGTAATTAAATAATATTAATTAACCAGGATTAGTAAATTACTCATAAGTAAATAATCTGGTTTCAATTAATCAGATGATCAATAAACCTTACTTATGGATGTTTGAATTGTATAAACTGCTTTGAAATTGTTTAATATCTCTGCTCTGTGATGCTTTGTGATATGAATTGTTTTAATTCAAGCTATGATGAATGTAATTTATTTTATCTGTGATAAATGAATATTATTTATCTATGAATCTGTGTATGGAAGTTAAGCGTTATTGAGATATACCGCTTATCGATATTGCTGTGCCTGAATCTGTGATGATTGATGATGTTGCACTATTGGGTAAAACCCGTGGACTACACCATACACACATAAATATGGATTGCACGAGGAAATTGGTTAAGTCGCAGATTTTTGAAATAGTTTTAAAGTTGAATTTTGAATCCAAAAGGTTTTGGAAATGAATTTGGGTTAAATGTAAAAAGGCTTTTGAAACGGTGTTTTCAGAGATAAAAGTTATTTTGAATAACTTGATAAAGTTTTGAAATTTAAATAATTTGATTTGAAATTGAATTCAAAATTTGAAATTGAATTCTATTTTCAGAAATTATGGTGTAAAAAAGTTATACAAGTTATAAATGTGTTTATATGGGTTTGAACCATTTTAAAAGATATTGTTTGGGAATTTGAATTCAACCCATGGGTTTTAACTTGTATAAATGTAATCAGATTTTTCCGTAACGAAAACTATATGTTTTTAAATAATAAAAGCTTTCATATAAGGAATGAATTTCCAACTTGTGTTAAAATGAAATGGTTTTCCAAGTTATGAATGAATCTTTGGAAATGATTTTGAAAGCTATGAATTAAATCTTTGATTTAAAGATTGGACGAGTTAGTCTGATTTGTAGTAGAAATTGTTCTGGAGTCTGTGAATGGATCTTTGTGAAAAATGGGTGAACTTTGTGAAGTAAATCCTTTTGGAAATGGTAATTTTTTTAAAACATTTGAAAAGAAAGGTTTTGGATAATAAGTTGTGACTTAACTAGGATCCATTTATCCATATGTTTTTAAACATTGCGCTCATTATTCGGTTTAGCCGGGAGAGGACCTTGTGCTATATAACCCATTTCGAATAAATGATACGACGTTATGGATAGCATTTCAAGACCGGTGGTGAAGACCGGGTATTTTCGAAAATGAAAGGATGACCCGTCGAATGACTCTGCACTGAATAGCTACGGTATAGAGATATCCATATGTGAAGGGGAGTCCGATTGAGATTGTGAATACCCGGATTGCAAGGACTTATTTGGAAGTGCCTTCGGTTTTGTTCAAACCCGAAACAGACTTGTATGGACGTGTGTCTGACGTTACACGTTGAGGTGTAAAGCTAGTTTCTATCAAATACATTTCTATTTGGTGGCAGAGATTTATTCTCTTAGCCTAACCCCCTTCTTTGAGACGTACGGGCTCAAAGGTTATGTAGTTGAGGGTTACTAGCGATACATTCCTAATTTGGTAGTGTGGCATACAAAGTGTTGCTGATCATTTGTTGATCGAAGCATGGCTTTGCGAATAAGTGTAGATTTTTTAGCGAGACTGAATCAAAACATCACAAACCAAAAATGGTCGAAACAGGAAAGATGCGGCAAGGTTGCAAGGGTCGCACCCCTAGGGTATGTCCATTTCTTCTGGAAAAGGATGGTATCTTGGTATGGAGCCCAGATACTTAACTCATGTGGACACTATAAATTTATTACTGTGTGATATTTCTTTGTGTTTGAGGATCCTTGGATAATGGTCGCAAACGACCGGGGATGGTAGATATTTAGGTGTTACTCCTGGGAAGGCAGTAAACCCGCTTTGTGTTGGCAGAGATCCGGGTAGGTCCTCGGGGCGTCCCACCATAGGCGTACCCATGTGGCAATGGGAATTTCCTTGGCCTGAACATTTGTTGGAAATCCAATTACCAATACGAGCCTTGTACGGTTTTAGTTGTAGAACCTATCATCTAATATGGTAGCTATAGTAGGCATACTATAATGGTACGTATGCTAGCTAAGATTAATATTATACTTGCAAATGTTTTCCAATATGCACTAATAATAATATAAAAATGGTTTTCGCGTATCAAGCATGTTTGTCTATCATAAGGAGAAATCTCCCCCAATTGTGCGATTACATGGTGTGTGTGTGTGTGCCGGGAGGCCGTATGGTAGTTTCACTTTTCAAAAAGCATTGCAGATTTCAATTTTAAATTCTTTTTGGGTTTGTTTTAAAGATAAACTTTTTTTTTTTTGCTCATACCAGTCCCATAACTGAACCGGAGTTTATTGTTCCCTTCCTAAACTTTGGATACCTACAGTTTTCCACACGGGTAGTCTAGAGTTGAGTTTTTCAGATAATCAAATAATAGGTGTAGATTCGATAGCTTTAGAAGGTTTGGTAGCATTTGGAAAACTTCTTCAGCCTTTGGATCTTTGAAGTTTTGGTTTGGCAATCGTGTTTGGGATCGCATTTGCTACAAGTCCATCTTGAAGTTTAGAGTTCTTGCTTTGGAGTTTCGGATTAAAGTTGCAGTATTGGATTCTCTTGAAGACTTTGCTCATGTCGACATTTTTCCGTTGTGGTGTTGTGTTGTATATATTCTCTGATGGTCTTTGGTTATTGTATCATGTTGTATCTGGCATTGTATCTATGTTGTATATCAATATAATTTTCTTTTATTTCCACTGTGTTGTTTTTCATCTAGTGTTGTTGCAAGCTCCGACGATACGGATTTCGATGTCGTTTGTCGGGCATCGAGTTCGGGTCGTCACATTTTGTATCAGAACTAAAGGTTGAGTAAGAACCTTAGCTATGGAGTGTAACATATTAGATGACTCATTAGAGATAGGGTGAAATATACCCTAGAATGAGTACAAGCCATGAAACCGGAAACCCAAATTACACGGTCTATTTTCTTTAAATGTTGTTATTCCTTAAGATGTCTCATCCGAATGCCTAAATCGGTTTTTGTACTATTTACAGATGGTAAGAATGAGGGGAAGAAGAGGACGAGGTAGGGGACGGGAAAGTACAACTTCAAGTGGTCAAGTCCCTGCATCTGCAGGTATTCCCACTCAACCTCAGTCAGATCTGGTTGATTTATATCGAAGATTTTCCAGACTTGGTGGAAAGCAATTCACAAGAAAGGAAACCATTGTCGAAACACAAGCCTGGATTCGATCGTGCAAAAGGATTTTTAAAGGACTAAAATTCGAAGATGATCAGATGCGATTGATAGCTTCTTGGGAACTCCAGGAAGAGGCTTTAGCTTGGTTGGAGACAGTTACTATGGATGAGCCGGCGGATGAGTTTACATGGAGTCGTTTCAAGGAAGTGTTCGAGCAGCGATATATGTCGTCTGTTGGTATCTCCAAAATGTACCAGGAGTTCACGGATTTGAAGCATGGAAGTTTATCGTTTGAGGAATACTTGAACAAATTCAACGAATTATCTCGGTTTGGTCCAGAGTTGGGGAACACCTTTGAAAAAGAATGAAAGGTTTATTGGGGAATGAACAATAAATTCCATGAAAGAATGACTACACGTAAAGAAATCTTTTTCTGAATTGATCGATATGGGTTATAATACGATACTCTGGATAAGCAGGAAGATCTGGAGGAGAATGGGAATACAAGCAATCGGAATTGGAGGAAAAGGAAGTTCGGCGAAAAGAAACCATGGAGAGGTAAAGAAAAGAAGAATACATAGGATAACAAGGTGAAAGATGTTACTTGTTTCAATTTCTTGGAGAAAGGCCATTACTCGAACAATTGCAAAAATCCCAGGAAGCAAGGAAAGAGGGAGCAATTTATGAAGCCAGAACATGAATCTAGGGAATGCTATTTCTGCCACAAGCCAGGACTTAGGATCAAGGATTACCGAGCACTGAAGCAAGCTCAAGTAGCGAGGGTATATGCAATCAATGACGATCCTTCAACCTTAAAGGCTGAGAAAAGAAAATGAATTTTAGAAAGTAACCTTCTCGTTTATGACTAAAAATTTATAGTTTTGTTCGACATGGGAACTATACATGGTTTTATTTCTCAGTAAATCGTAAATGAGTTAAATCTTGAATCTGAGATCGTAGACAAACCTATTTTTGTCTATTTCATTGGGTTTTGATATACTCTACGAATGATTAGTTATCCTTTCGAACTAACCAATGCCCATGCATATTTCGTAGATCCGGATGAACCAAGTACCTTATGAGATATGGAATGAATTCATTCTCGTATCTATTATTGATATTCTGATTTGGTAAGCCAAATGTAGAATAGATATTCAGTTTGATCTGGAAAGATATTTCTCTACCTTTCATCTGTTCTTTGTTGTCTCCCTGGCAAATTTCGGGGACGAAATTTTCTTAAGGGGGAATCTGTAACATTCTCGAACTTTTGCCAAGTTAATTTGACAATTAATTTAGTTTTGGAATTAAATTGTGAATTTTTTGTGAATTAATTAAAAATTTCCAGAATAAATAAAAAATTTAGATTATAAATAGAATTTTAGTTTGAAATTTAAGGATAAGTATTTTATTAAAAAATGGATTTAAAACTAAATGTATTGGAAATAAAATACAATTTTAAAGTTTTTATTTTAAAGCTAATATAATTTATTTTTTAATTTTAATATATATTAATATTTGGAAGATGTAATTTGAGAATTAGGTTATTAATTTTCAAAAGATTATTTTAAGTTGAATTCTCTTATATATATATATAAATGTGATTATTTATTATTAAATCATTCTCTTTTAAAAAGTTGTGAAAACATAAAAATATATAAGCAGATAAAAACATAAACATTTAACATAAAAGCGTATGTTGAGATATGAAAATATAAATGCATAAAGGTTTAAAATAAAATTTGTAAAATCTTTCAAAAGAGGGATTTACACATAAAAGTGATATTAGTGACATTTGTAAATAAAAAAGATTATGCAAATTACAAGTGTTATTAAAATGGATATTTGGCAAGACAATTTCTTTTCTTTTAAATTAAATTTAGAAAAACATTCATAGAAGAATAAGAATAATCAGGCTATTTTCATTTTTCTTCTCTATTTTGGGAAAACCAAAATTCAAATCCATCTTCAATCTAAAATCTAAAACAAAGATCGAAACCGGGAAAATTCAAATCAAATCAAAACCTGAGAAAAAAACAACAGTGTATCTTCAAACTAGAGCAAAAGCAAAGATACAGATCAAAAGAAAATCAAAATTCGAAGATCAAAAAAAAGAATTTGAATTCCATTTTTTCAAGATTCAATTCATCTGAAACAAGAAAGACTAAAACCAGAATTGAATCAAAGTTAGATCAACTCAAGCTTTAGATTCAAAATTCCTAAATCAAAGATTGTTTCCAGACATTCAAATTCAAGTCCAGGCTCAAAAATTTCTTCTTTGTTCAAACTTTATTCCAGGTGAGTAAAATCATTCTTAAACCTGAGATTTATTTGAATATATTGTTTTGCATGTGATCATCTAGGTAGTTATGAATCAAACTATGCTTTTATGGTTATATAAATATGTCTGTGTATATGTACACTCATTGTATATATCTGGAATTAGGCAAGAAGCCCTCTATTAAAAATTTACAGGTTAGATTTAGCTCAAAACTTAATTCCACTTGCTCTGATCATCTATAGCTAGTGATGTTAAAACAAAATATGTTTAAAATCACCTTAAATTAATTTTAAAATTTTATTTCCATGAAAATATGAAATGGTTTTTGTTTGAATGAAGAAACACAGTAAAATTCAAAGTTTATCCAATTTTCAACTTGCATGGATCCAAGTATCATTAACATCATCCAAATACATTTCGAAAATAATGATTTTTAAAACAAAAATCGGAATTTTTAGTTTCGAGTTAAGGTTGCATTTGCTAGATGAATGGAAAATGATTTTGGGGAAGATTCTGGTTATCGACGAATGATTGGGTGTCGGGGTTGTTTCCAGTGGCGCTCGGGTGATCGTTGAGCTCGAGAAAAATACGAGATGATCTTATAGTTCATTGTGGTTAGTGATTGAAGTTGATCTAGGGTTTAAGAACTGTATTTTTTAAATTGTATTCGAGAGGCATTAACGTCGTCGACATAGCATTTTGGTTGATCGGACCAAGGGGAAAGAGTTCGTGGATGGTCGGAGCATCTTCGGCCAGAATGGCGTGGCTTCTGATGGCCTATGGCGGCGAGGAGAAGGGTTTCTTGGGTGTTCAAGTTCCAATGTCAGTTGGGTTATGAAGCTCGATTGTGATTTCGTCAATATTTCAAGTTTCTGGGTGTTTTGGTGGTTGATGGTGATTGTCGCCGACTCGTTAGAGGTTGCGGCATTGATCGAAGTTCACCAGTGTTTCTGCGCATGCGCACGTCCATGACATTGTATATGGAAACTTTGTTTATTTGGGAAGAAGATAGGAGACTCGAGTTCAAGCACGTGAAAACCAAGGTTAGACTCGAAACAGATGGAATCGTGGGTTGGCCTGGAGAATGGCTCGGGTAAAATGAGGGGTTGCTCGGGTTATTTGATTTGATGCAAAACAGTTTTAAAATTGTAAAGAAAATAAAGTTATTGAAAAAAAATTTTGTTAACAAATTTCTTTTAAATATTAGATGTTATTTAAGTTTTAAAATTGGTTAGGAACGTTTTTAAATAAAATTATTTTAATTAACCAAGTTTTAAAATGTTTTAAAATACACATATCTGTTATTTTTAAAGTTTATTTTAAATAAACTTAATAATATTAAAGAAGTAAATTAATATTACAAATGTTTTAATTTTTAATTAACTTTTAAAGTCTAAGTTAATTTGTTTGTTAAAGGAAATTAATTACTCAAAGATAATTATTCAATAAAAGTAATAAAGTTAAATTAATTTAATGATTTAAGTTTGATTGATCAAGTAATTAAAGAATAATTAAATAAATAAGGATTAATTATTTAGTGATTAAAGGTTGATTTATCATTAATTAAAGATGACTAATTATTAATTTAAAGGTTAATTAATAATTAATTAAAGGATAATTAATAAAAATGGTTTGTAACTAATTAATATTAATTAACCAGGATTAGTTAATTACTCATAAATGCATTATCTAGTTTCAATTAATCAGATGATCAATCAACCTTACTTATGGATGATTGAATTATATAAACTGCTTTGAAATTGTTTAATATCTATGTTGTGTGATGCTTTGTGATATGAATTGTTTTAATTCAAGCTGTGATGAATGTAATTTATTTTATCTGTGATAAATGAATTTTATTTATCTGTGAATCTGTGTATGGAAGATAAACGTTATAGAGATACACCGCTTATCGATATTGCTGTGCTTGAATCTGTGATGATTGATGATGTTGACTATTGGGTAAAACCCCTGAACTACACCAAACACAAACAAATATGGATTGCACGAGGAAATTGGTTAACTCACGGATTTTTGAAATAATCTTTAAGTTGAATTTTGAATCCAAAAGGTTTTGGAAATGGATTTGGGTTAAATGTAAAAATGGCTTTTGAAAAGGTGTTTTCAAAGATAAAAGTTATTTTAAATAACCTGATAAAGTTTTAAAATTTAAACTTGATTTGAATTTGAAATCAAAATGTGAAATTGAATTCTATGTTTAGAAATTATAGGTTAAAAATGCTATACAAGTTATAAATGTGTTTATATGGGTTTGAATCATTTTAAAAGATAATGTTTTGGGAATTTGAATTTAACCCAAGGGTTTTAACTTGTATAAATGTAATCGGATTTGTCCGAAAAGATAACTATTTATTTTCAAATAATAAAAGCTTTCATATAAGGAATGAATTTCCAATTTGTGTTGAAATGAAAATGGTTTTTCAAGTTATGAATGAATCTTTGGAAATGATTTTGAAAGCTATGAATTAAACCTTTGATTTAAAGATTGGATGAGTTAATCCGATTTGAAGTGGAAATTGTTTTGGAATCTGTGAATGGATCTTTATGAAAAATGGGTGAACTTTGCGAAGTAAATCTTTTAGGAAATTGTAATTTGTTTAAACTATTTGAAGTAAGGTTTGATAATAAGTTGTGACTTAACTGAGATTCCATTATCCATATGTTTTTAAATATTGCGCTTATTATTCGGTTTAGCCGGGAGTGGACCTTGTGTCATATTACCCATTCCGAATAATGATACGACGTTATGCATAGCATTTGAAGACCGGGTATTTTTGAAAACGAAAGGATGACCCATTGAATGAATCTGCACTGAGTAGCTACGGTATAGAGATCTCCATATGTGATTTGGAGTCCGACCGAGATTGTGAATACCCGGATTGCAAGGGCATCTTTGGAAGTGCCTTCGGCTCTGTTCGAACTCGGAACACATTTGTATAGATGTGTGTCTGACGTTACATGTTGAGGTGTAAAGCTGGTTTCTATCAAATATATTTCTGTTTGGTGGCGGTGATTTATTCTCTTAGCTTAACACCCTTCTCTGAGACGTACGAGCATAGAGGTTATGTAGTTGATGGTTACTAGTGATACATTGCCAATTTTGTAATGTGGCATACGAAGTTTTGCTGATCATTTGTTGATCGAAGCATGGCTTTGTGAAAAAGCGTAGCTTTGTGGACGAGACTGCAACAGGACCTCACAAACCGGAAATGATCAGGAAAGATGTGGCAAGGTTGCAAGGGTCGCGCCCCTAGGGTATGTCCATTTCTTCTAGAAAAGGGTAGTATCATGGTATGGAGCCCAGATACTTAACTCATGTGGACACTTTATATTTATTACAGTGTGATGTTGCTTTGTGGTTGAGGATCCTCGGATAAAGGTCGCAAACGACCGAGGATGGCATATATTTAGGTGTTACTCTCGGGAAGGGAGTAAACCGGCCTTGTGTTGGCAAGATCCGGGTAGGTTCTCAGGTTGTCCCTCTAGAGGCGTACCCACGTGGCAGTGGGGAGTTCCTTGGCCAGACCATTTATTGAAAATTCAATTATCAATACGCGCCTTATGCGGTTTTAGTTGTAGAACCTGCCATCTAATATGGTAGCTATAGTGGGCATACTATAATGGTACGTATGCTGGCTAAGATTAATATTATACTTCCAAATGTTTTCCACTATGCACTTATAATAATATAAAAATGGTTTTCGCGTATCAAGCTTGTTTGACTATCATAAGGTGAAATCTCCCCAAAGTGTGTGATTGCATGGTGTGTGTGCCGGGAGGCCTTATGGTAGATTCATTTTCCAAAAAGCATTGCGGATTTCAATTTTAAATTCTTTTTGTTGTTTGTTTTAAAGATAAACTGTTTTGGTTTGCTCATACCAGTCCCACGACTGACCCGAAGTTTACTGTTCCCTTCCTAAACTCTAGGTGCCCATAATTTTCCACACGGGTTATCTAGAGTTGGGTTTTTCAGATAATCAAATAATAGGTGTGGATTCAATAGATTTAGAAGTCGTTGGTTCGGTAGCATTTGGAAAACTTCTTCAGTCTTTGGGTCTTTGAAGTTTTGGTTTGGCAATCACGTTTGGGATCGCATTTGCTACAAGTCCAGCTTGATGGGGTTTCAAGCTTGAAGTTTAGAGCTCTAGCTTCGGAGTTTCGGATTGGAGTTGCAGTATTGGATTCCCTTGAAGACTTTGCTTATGTTGACATATTTCCGCTGCGGTGTTGTGTTGTATATATTCTATGATGGTGTTGGGTTGTTGTATCATGTTGTATCTAGCATTGTATCTATTTTGTCTATTAATATAATTATCTTTTGTTTCCGCTGTGTTGTTTTTCATCTAATGTTGTTGCAAGCTCCGGCGATACACATTTTGATGACGTTTGTCGGGCATCGAGTTCGAGTCGTCACACTTGCTCTATTTGAGATCCCATTTAAGAAACCCAAAGGGGCAGGGCCTGTTGCACCCTCATTTTTCCCTCCATCTTCTAGCACAGTTGTCATCGCAACCACACTCACATTACAAGTTTTTACTGCCAATGTCTATAGTCCCTCTCTTTGAGGTTCTTTGGCTTCTTTACATTGGACTTTTGGGTAAATGCTCCTCTTTAAGAAATTCCCCTTTTATCTCTAGATGGTATCATCTCGTTCTCCCAAGTATATCGATTTGTTAATGAAGGTTCTACCTTCCTCCATATTTGCACCATTGAGTTCTCTTAACACTTCTTTTTCTATGGAAATTAGGAAAACCTTCTACAACATCTTATTTAAGGAATTTTTTTGTGATATATCATAGTATAAGTGTTGGGTTTAATTATTCTTTAGTTTATACTTTACCATTATTCTTTTTTAGATCAGTCAACACTTATTTGACTTTCAATGGTCATGCACATCCACTTCCTAGGAGGTGGCGAATTTCTAGGAACTAAATTCCTTATTACCTAAGAATGTATCTACCTTAGAAACCTAACTTCAGGACCATTGAACTGATTATGATTGCTATCTTCTAAGAAAAAAGTAATCATCGCCTCATTGGAACTAGAAAAGGAAAATTCCTAAAAGCTGGAAGATGGGACACAGTCGGTGGAAGACAAACTTAAGAAATATCATGAGCTAGCTAAAGAACCAAAATCTTTGAAGGATAAGATTTCCTAACTTAGTTAGAGAATTCCATTCTTAGAACATCCTTGGAAAAAGTTCTCGATCTCGAGACGGATTTGGACGAAAAGAATCTTCTCTTCATGCCAAGAAATCTAAGGTCTCCTCCATTCTGTGTGGTGCACTTCCCGATTGATAGAGTAACATGCTAAAGTAGTTATGTTTACTACTTATAGGGAGAACATTGACGATGCCTAGATATGGCTTTTGCCTCCTTTGATAAGTTACGGCTAGATTATTGTTGACACTAAATGGGCATCAACACCCAATAGAATCTAATAGCAATTAAATAAAGAATGAATTAAAACAGAGCAAAAATCATAAATGAACATATAAATTTTTATAGTGGTTCTGCAATCTTAGCCTGTGTCCACTTCATATTTTTATTGATCTTGCACTTGCTTATGATTGCAAGAATGTTTGGATCAGCTGGGATCCATTATTACAAGAATGAAGAATAAAAATGGAAGTCGCTTGGCAGTAGAAAGAAGGATCTCTTTCTGAAGCCATGCCTACTACATTTATAGGGGAAGACTTATTATATTTATAGGGGAAGACTTACACAGATCAAGTTGAAATTTCAATAGAAGAACCTCTAGGCCAAAATGAAGCCACATAAGAATTTTGAGGTCCATTGGGGCCGATAATAGAGGTTGTTCCCGACCCCTATTTTGGTGTCCAAATGGGATGTGATCCCTCTAGTGGATTCCTCGTGATGTTAGATACTAGCCCTTTAAATTTTGTGCCATCTGACTTATCTTTTATGAGATATCACGTTTTTCATGAAGTTGTATTGCATGCATTTTGATTTTAGCCGATCCCCCTATAGTGATAGGGACTGATCCCTCTAATGTCCTCTAATTAGTGGTGCAATCCCTAGAGGGTGTTCCTCATGTTGTAATTTCTTATCTCCAAGTTCTGTGTTGATAACATCTGTAGATATTGAGCTATTGACCAATTATTGTTGCAATATGTAGTGAAAGCTGAATATGGTGGATCCCTTTTATACTGGTCCCTTTTATACGATTCATTTTACAGTGATCCCTTTTTATAGGCGAAGTAATTAGCATATAATTTTAGCGTGCGAACTCCAAACGACTTGAAACTTGAAATATAGATGTATGCTTCCTTCCATGTTACGCCATATCGATCTCAACTCGCTTAGGACTAGAATTGAGGATACTTATCGATTCCCTAGGGAAAGGGATATGCATTCATCACCTACCTAGGGGAGGATTATTCCATACATAGAATATTCTTGAGAGTCTGTATCGTAGTCTCGGTTGATCCTCACTTCATATGATTGCATTCGCTTGATTTTTGAGTCTAATAATCGTATCTTTTATCAGTCTTCCTCGATGATCTTCCAGTCTAACTTGTCCATCCGTCTGAATATAACCGGGCCAAAAGGCCGGACAATATTGGCCACTTAATATATGTCATGTTACATACATGACATGCTTTGAATTGATGTCAAGTTTGGGTCATTAAAGAGGATTCCACTCTGTGTTTCGAATGTTTGTTATCCTTCAGTTACTATTGAGCAACTTTATAGAGAGTCGAATCTCTATATGTTAGTTAGGGCACTTGGTCATTATCAAATGATGTATGTTCTAAAGTAGAATCTGACGGTAATTATCTGGACTTAGTTCCATTAAGATTACTAATCAAATTAGTATGCCTTGGTTATCAGAGAATCGGATCCTATTCTTTCTCTAATTTCCCTATGTGAGAATCCAATTTCTATCGATTTCAAGAGATTGAATTTTTAGGATGTACATATGCACGTTCACGTACAAGTTTTTATTGTTGGTTCCTAGATGCATTCGTGCGCTAACGTGTCGTTGTTAATTTGGTGGAAATGTAATTCAATCATTTGCAATTTTTTGTCCACTGATCCTTCTCACTCAAAATCTTTGTGGTTACAGGATGAAAAGATTGGAGAAGCTGATATTGAAGAGATCACTAATGAAGATTGATTATAGGTTTAAAGAATATGGGTCGGCGTTGAGGTTGAATGTGGCCTGCTGCATTTGGTCACCTAGGAGATAAAATGAGGGGCGGTTTCCATCAATTGCAGGTAAGGTTGGGCTTGGATATTAATGGTAAGAGGAATGGTGTTTATTTAAAAGTGACTTTGTGTGTAGGAATTCTTTGAAAATTCATTTGATTTTGTCGTGGATAATTCACCGAAGCATGGGAATGGACAAACCATTCATGTACATGATTCCTTCTCGAATGACGTATTGTGAAGCATTGCAGAGGAACTTTCAATTTTCGTTCTTCCATTTGAGAAGGATTCCCTATTGTGCATAATCTTTCATAAGAGTCATCCATGACTACTTTTCTAGCTCCATCCTCAAGATCCGGTCAACCTCGATCTAATCAGTGCTTAGAGCATTCAATACTTCAACCGGGACCTAGCCCATTTATTACACATCCCCAGAACTGGCCAGTATGGCCAGTGAGTCGGCTATCTCATTTTGTTCTCTGGCTGTGTATGTAATGGTATAATACTAGAAGTCTTTTAATAGCTTTTGAATCCAACTGAGCTATTACGAGCAAGTTGTTGCCCCTGGCCTGATAATCTTCCTTGACTTGGCATACTAGTAACCGGGAGTTACAAAATACTTGTAAAATTTCCCTCCCAGTTCTCTGGCTAGTTTGAGCCCATTAATCAAAGCTTCATATTGGATTCATTATTTTTCATAAGGAATTCGAGTTTTAGGGCATAGCAGGTCGATCGTTCTTCATGAATCACCAACACAACTCTAGCGCCAGAGCATTGATCGTTGGATGCTCCATTCATGTACATTTTCCATCAGTCGGTCGGATCTCTACTCTCCAAAGAGTCGTCTGGCATCGTGAATTCGGCTATGAAGTTCGCCAATGTTTCCCCCTGGATAGCTCTTCGAAGGAGATAAGTGAAATTGGATCAATTTAATGTTCCATTGGAGCAATCTTTAAGATGTCTCAGGTCGTTGCATGACCTATCGTAAGGATGATCAGTACAGATGTTACGGGGGTAAGCCTGAAAGTAAGAGCGGAGCTTTTTGATGAAATCAATTGGAATTACACGAGCTTTTGTAGCTTGGCATGGTTTTCTCTTAGCACTTGTTAATCGCTTGCTTATACAATATACCGGTCTGTCGATCTGATTCTCTTTGCATAGCATTGCGGCGCTTATGGCGTGTACCAACATGGAAAGTTATATGTACAAATATTTGTGATCTAGTGGCTTTGATAGGATGAGAAATCTATCTTACCAGAGCCTAAAAGCGTCAACGTAGTCGTGCGTCCATTCAAAGTTTCTTTTCCATCTCCTGATTAGTCGAAAAGGGAGTATACTTGTCGGTGTCTATAGGGATGAATCGACTTAGGGAAATGACCTTACCATTTAGGCTCTATGCCTGCTTAATTGTCTTTGGTACCAAGATCTTTTTAATTACCTAAATCTTCTTGGGATTGGCTTCAGTTCCATGAGATTTGAACATTAAATGCAGGAACTTCCTTGATGCAACGTCGAAAGAGCATTTCAAAGGATTGGGTTTCATTTCATATCTTCATATAAAACTAAATATCTAAACCAAATCATCGATGTGGTTATTTGATTTCCATAACTTCATGACCGTATTGTCCATTTATACCACCATGATCGCCCAATCTTATCTTTGAACATCTGGTTAACCAACCTCTAGTAAGTAGCACCAGCATCCTTTAGTCCGAATCTGAATGGCATTACAATGTAACAATATATCCCTAGGTCAATAATGAAGTTGGTGTGTTCTATGTCAGGGATGTGCATCGGGATATATTTGCATTCAGAGTACTCATCCATGAATTAAAGCAATTCATGTCCGATGGTTTAATCTACTAGCTGGCCGATCCTTGGAAGTGGAAAGTTGTCCTTTGGGTTCAACTTGTTTAGGTCTAAATAATCAACACATATTTGCTGCTTTCCATTTGATTTTCTCATAATTATAGGATTGGATACCCATTTCGGGTAGAAGGCGTCATGGATAAACCCGTTCCTTTTTAGTTTATCCGCCTCCATTTTAAGCACAATAGATATCTTCAGATTTATGCTGCATCGCTTTTGTTTCACCGAGTCATACCTGGGATTGATATTCAATGCATGGCTTACAATAGTCTATGAGGTCTCGCACATGTCAGAATGGGTCCATTTGCACATATCAAGTTTAGCTCAAAGAAAGTCAGCAAGCACCTTCATCACAACTGGGCTGAGCTGTAATCTAATCTTTAAGACCGATGTAAGATCATCGTTAATGACCGTGATGCCGAACGTTAGCTTAGCAGGTGTAGCCTTGGATTGGATGTCGATCTCTATGTCCGAGCATTTGTCTAATGCATTGTTATTGGAATGAAAACCGATCAGGATGGAATATGATGAAGGTTGCTCCAATCAATCTTCTGGATCTCACCATGTGTTGATGAGTCCGATAGTGAAGGGCTCTAGATGCTTTCAGCGATTATTCGCAAATGGCCGAAGATCAGGTTTAGAAGCAAGATGAATCAAACGTTGAGTAAGGTTCAGCCAAGTGCCGTGACCAGCTGTATAGTTAGCTCTTGCTTTTTGTTTGAATTTTCTTATGTACTCATGTAACGTGCTTTCAATTAAATGTACTCGAGGTTTGTTTCTCATCGTTCGGGTTGGAATGATAGTCAGTCACTTGAGTCTGGGTAGCGATCTGATGGTTCTATCTCCAGGCATCCTTTTAGTCGTAGCCTCGAGTCATTATAAACTGTAGGCATGAGTTACAATGTTGAGCTATTATAGTCATCTTTCAATGATGCACTTCTATCCCCGGTCTTTGGTTGATAGACGTACTTCATGGGCGACCGAATCTCAACTAAGTCATGTTTATACTTTTGCCTAAGATTCGAATATTTAGAGTTAATTGATGATTGGTCAGTTCACAATCACTTTATTTCTCGCTCGTGCCCTCAAGCCTAGGGCATACATCAATAGGTGGAACGATATGTCATGTCCGCTTTAGTTTTATATTCTTTCCTATCGAATCATGGGACTGAGTTAATTGATGGAAGGCCGAGTCGCGCTTACCCTGGATTCTATTCTGGTTTTTCCTTCCAGGTGAATACTTTGATACTTCATTGGAATTTAGGTATGAGTTGGGTAATGAACGGTCAATCACATCCAATTTTGGTGTGGATGTCACATCCTCTAAATAGGACCGAGGAATAGATGGTATGTCATATTCAATATGTGATTAACGCTCCTTCTATAGAACTAAGGGCAAGGATCAGTGTGCGAACAGTCGATTTATGTTCGTTTTATATTACTCTTCTAGTTGGATCATGGTAAGCATCAGCAAATGAATTGTTGCGTCGCATTCATTCGAAGCTTGATGGTCATCCACATTATTTTGAATTATATCCTCCCTTCAGATCTAGGGTTAGAATTAGCTCAGGTGTAGTCAGATCATGCTCATCTAGTTTAATACTCCTCCTGATGAATCGAAGGAGGGTGTTAGAGAATGAATGGTCAAGTCACACATATCCATGATTTATTCTCCTATCCACGCTCTAGGGGCCAGATCAATTTGAAGGACATTTAGATCACATCCGTCTGTGTTCGGTGTGGATCGATATTATCCGTCGGCCCAGTGGCATAATATAGAAAGCTCGAGTCACATTGCATGTTAATCCAGCAGTAATATATAAAAAGTGTAGATTGATATTGCACATTGAGCTGGCGGTACGATATTGCTAGTCTCTTGTAACTTCGGACATCGTTCTGAATTTTTTGTACTAAGGCATCCTTGTGGTCGTTGCCATAAGTCATAAAAACACAGATCGGGAGCTATTGTGAGCTGTTATATTCAACTTTTGGTGGTTTATACTCCTGGTCCCAGTTTCGGGTGCGCGAAGTTAGTTTGTGGATGGTCGTACCTCATTCATATTATGTTTATAGCCTTTCTGTCGAGTTTAGTTCAGAGTTGGCTAATGAATGGTCGATCACATTCATTTGTTTACTTATGCTTTGATCCACACTCTGGAGATTGAAGTTAATAGATAAGCAACTCATCATGCCTAATTGGTGTCTAAATTCCAGTCCACGGTCTAAGAATTTAGAGTTATTGTAGAAAATGGTAAAACCACATTTTCTTTGTTCACCTTTGCCTTCTCTCAAGGCTAAAAGTCGGTGAGTAGTCGGCCGTATCACAACCACCTAAATTTCATGTTTCTCCCATTGAATTATTGGGATGAATTGATTAGCGGGTGATCAAGCCACATCCATCCCGTGTTTCATACTCAACCCATCATATCATCAGCGAGAGACATTGGATGAACAGTCAAACTATGCTCAATTTTCATCATTATTCTTGACCATACTCTAGGGACAAGAGTTTGTCAATGGGTAGTTTGTCATGTCGATTAGGTGTTTATACTTCTACTCACAATATGGGAGTTAGAGTTATCGATGGACGGTCGAACCGCATCCAGCTTTTTAACATATGCTTTATCGGTCAGGTGAGGGTGAGAGATACTGAGTGGATGGTTGATCCGTACCCACTAGGTAAGTTTATAATCCATTTTGTCATGGCATAGACTAGAGTTGTCAAATGAATGATCATATCGTGTCCGCTTTATACCAGATAGTCAAGTCAGGTCCGATTTTGTTGCTTATACCCTGGTCCATTCTTAAGGAACTGCGTTAGTTGACGGGCGGTCGGATTGCATTCGTTTAGAGTTTATACTCTACTTCATGCTCTGGGAACTAAAGTTGATTGATGGCTAGTTAGTTGCACCCATTTTGTGTTTGTACTTCAGTTCGCACTCTGGGGACCAAAGTTTATCGATGGGTGGTCAGAAACAACCATTTGGTGTTTATACTCCAATTCATGCTTTGAGGACTAGAGCTGGTCGATGGGTGGTCTGTCACACCCATTTGGTGTTTATAGTCCAGTCTGCGCTTTGAGGACTAGAGTAGGTTGACGGACGATCATACCGCATCCATCTTTTTTGTGCTTATACTCTTTTTTGCAATTCGAGGACCAGAGTTAGTAAATGGGTGGTTAGTCGCACCCATTTTTTATTTATACTCCAGTTGTCAAGTCAAGGTATGAATTGTCGAATGAACAGTCGAACCACATTCATCCATGGAATGAAATTTTGTCTCCAGGATCAAGGAAAAAATTGACAAATGGACGGTCGATTCACATCCACTTGGTGATTGTTCAAGGATGGGAGTAAGTGCTGGATGGCTAGATCACATCCATGCTTGTGTTGGATGGTTGGGTCTCATCCAATTTGCTTAGTACTCTCCCAGCAAGTCGAGGGTGAGATTTCTTGGGTGGACGATGAAGTCAAATCCACCTTAAGCTGCAGCGATGTCCATGTGTTAAGGGCAGTGGTTAATGAGTAAGCATTCTGTCATGCTTACTTTCAACTGAGATTCTGAATAGCCCCCTGTGTCTAGAATTGGAAAGGATGTGTAGATGATAAATCATGTCCACTTTAGTTGGATCCTGTAACACCGTAGATTTTTGATAACATTAATTAGGAGATTTGCTTAGTTAAACTAAATAAAATAATGTGTTGATTAGGAGATTGAGATTTGATTTTAATTAAGGTAGTCGTGCCTTTTTTAAAAAATAAATTAAAAGAAGGGTTTAAATGAATTAGTGGAGGGGTACTATGGGAAAGAGGCCATTCCTATGTCTCTTTCCTTAGGCCATGTATTAGGTACACATTCATTTCCTTTCAAAAAAATTAAAATCAAGGCTGACTACCATTAACAAGGAAAGGAGAAGAGGAAATCAAAAAAAGCTTAAAGAAAAGCAAATTCAAATCAAACTCTTTCAAATCTCAAGTTGCTTAATCTCCAAAGCAAAGGTGAATAAAGTTCACATCTCTAATTTTTATGGTTTCGGTTTATGATTAAATTCGAATGATTTTGCAAAGATTTTCCATATTCTTAAATGATAATATATTAATATATATATATATATATATTGATGATTTATGAATGTTCATATAGATTTTATGACATGTTTTAAAATGAAAACCGTATAAAATGACATCCATTAGCCATGCAAATATTTATTGTGACGCCCCACCTCTATACCCACGCTAGCCAAGAACACTCCGGAGAAGTGCTGTCAACTAGCACGGAGAATAAGGCTGTTGAGGAGCGACCATCCATGTAATAGCTTATCACACGGTGGCTATAAATAATCTTCGGAAACAAACATAGAAATAATCATATCACAAATCAGTCACAGATATCCATATCACAAAGGCGGAAGAAGATATGAATATATAACTAACACATGAAAGTGTACATCAGAGTAGTGGTCAATAAGATCCACGATAATACAAAAGAATAGCAACACGTGATATACAAAAGAATACAACTATGAGTCTATATCTCAAGTGTATACAGCAAAAACTGCTAATCTAAACAGTTAGCCAAAAGTCAGAGTGATGAATCCCTGGGAAGAAGTCAAGCAGAAGCACCTGTAACATCTCGGTCTGATCCGAGTATTATTTAAGAAAATAATAAACGGATCAGTCTAGCTATAAATATCAGATGACATGATATAACATAAAAGATATGGCATAAACATAAACATCCATAACGACATACCGCTATAAGTATGTAAATAATGATCAACAGAAGATCAATCAATAAGTGATAATCAATATCACAAGGATCTTCTCAAAGATTCGAAGGGGGCATCATACCCTAAACTTGTACTCATAACAAGTCAGTGACACAAATTCCAGAAATCAACACGAGAAATCCAGAAATCATAAAAAGGGAAAGAGGCCTATCACATGACGGTCCGAAGACCATGGGGAGCTACCCCACGTGTGTGAGTGGAATCACACAGAATGAGGTCAAGACTAACCAAAAAGCAGAAAGGTATGTGTGAATGGAATCACACAAGTGGTGTCTAGTCTAACCTTGCAATGAAAGAGACATCGCGCAATTGCTAGTCTAATTCATAAAGCGATCATCAAGATCAACGAGAAGTGTCAATTACACTAAGCTAGTAAATATAGAAGTTTAGCCTCATGTCCCATAACCACTTGCTTAACTTAAATATTTACGAACAAACTGTAAATCTTCACTAATAAAATTGTCACAAGGGGTTCAATCGAACAAGTCCAAGAATTAACCGACGAAGTGAACGCAAGCGTTTCATACCACTTGTTTTACTAAGTCGTTTAATTAGATTTCTCATCCGAGTGAGGTAAAGGCTTGTATATACTAATAGATTGGAAAACGGTTTAAGAAAATATTTACTACTAGTATTGAAACCTTCATATTTTAAAGTGACAAATCACAGAAGCGATTGTAGAAATAATCAATCACAAAGATCACATTCGAAGATGTGATAAAAATCCAAGGAAATCAGCTCAGGAAGTTCGGTTGAATGTTCTTTAGATAAGATCGCCTACGCAGAGTTATACGGGGTCCAGGGGGCAGCGCCCCCGGCGGGGTGCGGGGCAGCGCCCCGTCACGGTACGACCTAAGTGAAGACAAGCGGCTTACGACCTAAAGCAAAATGAGGTCTAACGACCTAAAGAGTTCGCGGCCTAAGGGATACGACCTAAGTGGCGCGACCTAGTGGATGACAGGTCATACGACCTAAGGGTAAGGTCGGAGGCGACCTACGACTTAGTGGGGTCGAACGACTTAAGGACAGCCGACTTAACAAACAGGTCATACGACCTAAGGGTAAGGTCGGAGGCGACCTACGACTTAGTGGGGTCGAACGACTTAAGGACAGCCGACTTAACAATTCGCGACTTAGAGAGGCTTAGGTCGGATACGACCTACGACCTAGTGGAGCATAGGTCGGAGACGACTTAAGAGATAACACGCGAACGACTTACTGGAGCTTAGGTCGGAGACGACTTATGAGATAACACACGAACGACTTACTGGAGCTTAGGTCGGAGACGACTTACGAGATAACACACGAACGACTTAACTCTTAACTCGCAGCCGACTTAGCACTCTAACTCGTGAACGACTCAACACAGGCGAACAGAAATACAAAGGCGGTGACTTTTCAACGCGCGCGACTTACGACTTAGGCTTAACTCGTGGACGACTTAGCGATGGCCAGAAACGACTTAAGGCCAGAACGACCTAACTCCGAGGCAGTGCGACCTAACTGCAGTTTTTTTGTCAAAAACGCTAAAAATTGGAGTTTTTCGCCAATCCAATCCAAACCAAATGCAAATGCACATGCTAAAGTGATGGGGAATCATTCCCAACAGTCCAATATAGTTATAGGCTAGAATTGTGAGATAAAAATCTCACCTTTGCACTAAAATTTATGAAGATGAAGCTTGAAAGCAAGGAGAAGCAATCCAAAGCTTGAATCCAATATCTTCTACTTGAATTTGGAGTTGAATGATGGAGTTGCAATAGAATTTGAGCTTGGAGTTTTAATTTCCCATTCTCTTCACCATTAATGCTAAAGCTTGAGTTAGTTAGGAAATTTATGAAGAGTGAGGAGAAGAGGGTTGGAACTTGGGCTTAATAGGCTAAACTAACCCAAAGTCCAAAGCGGGAAAAGTTAGTGAAATTTCACTAACTCCAAACCTATCGATGTTTATACTTAAAAAGTTGTAAACGACATTTCGAACTCAATGGAAGTGGTCTCGAGTCCTAATTTGACCGTTTGCAAAAAGTAGTTTTTCGGACCAAAATCCGATTAACGATTTAATATTTAAATAAAAATATTTAAATGTAAACTCGATAAATATGCGGGTTGTTACATTTATGGTGATCTAAAATGATATTTTTGAGATAGGTTTCAATTTTCAGATTTTTTATGAATTTTTGTGGAATTATTATGAATTTTCAGATTTTTTATGAATTTTTGTGGTATATTGGATTGTAAAATTATTTACAGAAAAAATTTATTGTTTGGATTCAAAAATTTATATGTCAAAATGAATATATTTATTGATATTTTAGATTTTTTTGGAATTTTCTAACATTAGTTAATAGTTATATAAAATTATTCAAGGTATGTAACTTAAATGTTTTATATAATTACAAAGGAGAAAAGAGCTTTTCCAAAATTGTTTAAATTTCTAAACAAGAAAAGTCGGCATCATTTTTGAATATAAAAATCTGGCACCAATCAGATTTAGAAAAATGAGTTAGGTTGGGTACAAAAGAACTATTTTAAAGTATAACTAAATAGGATTTTCACTATTTCAACTCTTTCGGTAAGAAGTTACGCCTCTGTTCCAAACCTTCTGACAAAGTCGAAAGGTATCAAACCTTTTGAATAGGTCAATACTCAATGCACATGGTATCAGGCAACTGGTAGGTGGTGGTTTAGGGTCGAAAGGTTAGAGCTTTCGAAAGAGATGAAACTTTGTTTTGGTTTTAAAGAAAGTACGCCTGCAAGCTTTCGACAATGAGCTTTCGACAATGTCAAATGGTTTAAAAGAAAAGGTTTTGATTGTATTGTTTTTTGTTTGATTGAAATCTTTCGATAAGGTCAAAGGGTAAAGTTTTTGACACAGTCAAAAGGTATGAAACCTTTCGACTAAGTCGATAAGATCATATTTGATGCTTCCTACCGTTCGAATCAGTTGCTTTTGAAGGGAATTTTTTGTTTTCTAAAGCTTGTCGCCTCTCAATTGCTTTCGAAGGGTTAATTCCATCACCATCACTTCATTATTTTCGAATGATTTCGAAAGGTATTTTAAAGGTTTAGAAGTAGTTGCTTTCAGCTCCAATGTTTTTAAGATCCTTTTGCTCAACTTGAAGGCATAATACAAATGTTTTAAATCGAAACATTTTAAAGGTTTCGAAGTAGTCAACTTTGAATGTTTTTGAAAGGTTTCCACTTGTTTTAAATTGAACCCAATTACTTAGAAAGGTTTCAAGTTTCAATGCTTCCGAAAGGTTTTCAAAGATTTTAGAGGGGTGGTTACCCAGACCTTCCGACATGGTCGAAAAGACACCTTTCAACAAGGTGGAAAAGTGTAACCTTGCGACAAGGTCAAAAGGTATGGTTTTTTATTGTTCTCGGAAGGCAAAGGTTTAAAGGATTTTAAGAGCGGATGTCATATGTTTTAAACCATATAAAGGAAATTCTTTTTTAATGGTTTGAAGGAGTTACCTTTAATGATTTCAAAGAGTTTTATTACTGGTTTTGAAGGGATTATCTTCAATGTTTTCGGATGGTTGTTTATATGTTTTAAACAGAGGATTCAAATAATATGATTAGGCAAGTGGCCTAAGTGTTTTAAGTCATAAAGGACATTAACTTATTTTAAAGGTGTAGATAATCCTTATTGAACGTCGTCGACGTTATTTTGAGTAAAGTATATATAACATGGCAAAATAGCTTAGGTTAAAGCTAAAGATATATTTTCCATGTATGTATATGATTTGATGGACTAAATAATTTTGAAAAGGTTTTCAAGGAAAATTTAAAAGGTAGTTAACATGAAGAAAATTTGGGTCGTTAGCTCATTTAAATTCTGACAGTTGGTCCATTTTGTTGGCAGTCAGCCTAGAGGACAGTTAGTCTAGATAAGGGCACTTAGCCAAATATGAACGATTAGTTCATTTGTTAGCATAACGAACCTTGCTACTTCTTAAGGATAGTTAGTTCACCCTTTTTACTTGTATTATGGACAGATAGTCTATTATTTAGCATAAAGGATTTTGTTATTTTGGTATAATTAGATTTATGACAGTTAGTCCAGAAAAGAGCCGTTAACTCAGATTTATGACAGATGGTCCAATTATTTCCTGCTTTAACATAATGGATCTTGCTATATTATTATAATCAGTTGGTTAACTAGTTTGGTTGCAGGAAAGGATTTTCAAAATATTTGTTTTAAAAAGAGATATTTGTAACGACCCGCCCTTCTCGACCCTCGAAAATCGACACAAATACTCCACTTTATATTATGCCGACGATCGAGGGCCGTAAAAGACAAATTGCTGAGAGAAAGAAAGAAGGTGGTAGAAGAAGAGAAGAAACTAAACCAATAATAGAATCTCACAATCGTAGTGGAAACAAAATATAATATATAACAACCGATCTTTATACAAAAGAAACTATATCTGTTTTATACATTACATCATCAGAGTACATCACAATCAAATCAATTATTGGGCAGTTATATTAACTTGTTCCACAAAAGCTGACTATACAACTTATACAGTACATCGGAATATACTTCAAATACATGTGATACGTCTCGTCGTCTAGCTCGTCTCCTGAGCTCCACAACATCATATTCTGTATATATAATACTCGGTCTGACCCGAGCATTATAATAAAATAACACCCACGTCAGTCTGGAAAACCAGCGTGAGAAAAATACATTCAATTTAGTTATGAATGTTTTTAAAATCCTTTCAAAATCAAATGCATCTCGTAAGACCATGCCACAAATAAACATGTCAGGTTTTTACCTTACGATAACCAAAACATTTAATATAAAATCCACCGATATTAAAATAGTGTCAAAATACAAATACTTACTCAAATAGATGAAATTGTTACATTCATTAATTCCAGCAATTACTAGGTCAAAACCGTAAAAGGCTCGTAGGGAGAATGGATTTCCAACTAATGACTAGGCATTGGGGTACCACCTGTCATGGTATCTTGTCTAGATCAGCATACCGAGGATCCACCTTGATCCTCTACAACACAAGACCGGACTACCCCTTATTGGATAGCCCGAATAAGATCACCCCGTGGTTGGGATCAGTAACCGCCCACACAGTCGAATAAAAGGGACATCTAGACTGGGATGTCCTTACCCTAATTGGTTGCTAGCCACTTAGCCTTGTTGCATGACCCCTTATTTTCAGTCATTCCCGGTTGATAAAGCTCGAGGCTATGCGTTACCTTTTTAGAACACATCTTACTTAAAACGCTCATCGTCCTCCTAATGATGTTCTGAAAGCATTCATCCATACAAGTCCGCTCGGACAAACGTAGACGAAGACACTACTCCTACTGCATCTATTTTGGAATCACCCTCAGGATTAGTAGCGATTAGCCCTTGCACTTCACTGCTCCATCTTCGACTCCAAGCTCTTGTCTTCATCACGAAAATGTACTTGTTGGATCGAAGTGGTTGTCAGATCACAAATCCAATCCCGGTCTCTTCGAAACAACGTTTGCTATTTTTCGGTAAACTCAACCCCGGTTATTTAGGAATACTCAGATGAGAATAATATCGGAGTTCACCTCCTAATCGTTTGCGGATGGATTTCCTTATAAACGTCCCAGAAGAACGAACGAGTTTATATGTATAGTATAGCACCTCTGTGACGACCTAGGGTCTTCGATTTTTCGACAGCGGCCAATCTCGAATGGTAGGCTTTTTAACCATCCCAGCGATGCATCATCATTAAGAACGAAAGGGATAGAAAAGAGAAAAGAGAAAAGATAGAAAAGAAAGAAATAAACAATATCAGAATCTCACGGCGGAACGAATAAATTATATTACATCACATAGTTATTACATAATATACAACATCTTTCAGAGTTACCCAGCTTTACATCACAACACATTGGACAGTTATGAAAACCTATCTATCAAACAACTCAAGATACAACACAGAGATTAACACAGCGGAACCACAATATTTATATACGCTGAAGCCTCCTACTCCATACCTCCTCCAGAATTCGTCAAAGCTAACCTGAATCCCTTGGCTACTCATAAAAATTTGAGTAAGCAAGAGTTCAAGAAAATAGAAAATAAACTCTGGGTTAGACATGGGTCTGGTTTGAGTAAATGGGTTAAAGTTGTTTAACTTTGAAAATCATTTGAAAACAAAGGTATCTCGTAGGACCTCTCCATAAATAAACATGTCGGGTTTTTACCTTACAATAACCAAAACATTTCTTATAAAATCCTCTGAGATTATAATAGTGTTTATATACAAAAACGTATTCAAATAGCTGAAATTGTTACATTATTAAATTCCATTTTACTAGCCAAAAAGTGGGTTCTACAATCAAAACCATAAATGGCACGTAGGAAGAATGGGTTCCATACAATGGCAGGGCTAGTGGGGTATCGCGCGTCACAGAACCTGATCTTGATCAGAGTACCGAGGATCCACCTTATCCCTTGCAACACAAGACCGAAACCATCCCTTACTAGATGATCCCGAATAAGACGACCCTGCGGTTGGCGCGACCAACCGCCCACACAGCCGAATAAAAGGGACCTCTAGACAGGGGAAAATCTTATCCTACTTGGGTGCTACCCACATAGCCTTGCTGCACCTCCCATGTTTTAGCCATTCCCGGTTGATGAGGCTTGATGCTACAATTACCTTTTAGAACACATATCTTGGAATGCTCATCGTCCTCCAATGACGATGTTCTAAAAGCATTCATCCATTCAAGTCCGTCCCGGGTTCGAACGAAATCGAAGGCACTATCTCACTACACTCATTTTGGAATCGCCCTCAGAGTTAACGACAATGGCCTTGCACTCTGAATCTTCATCTCGAATCTGAAAGCACTATCTCGTTTACACTCGTTTTGATATCGCCCTCAGAGTTAACGAAAAATAGCTCTTACACTCTAAGTCTTCATCTTGATCTACACTTGAGATTTCACGATCTATCATTTAATTTGGGTCGATGTGGTTTACGGATATCCAATTTGGAAATCCGATCCCGGTCTCATCAAAATCCAAAATGTCGTTCTAATGTCGAAGTTGTTTAAGTTAAACAATTTAATCTATCATTTAGGATAATATATTAACATAGATAGATAATTCACATTATCATAGATAGATAATCCATATTATCACAATTCAACCAAAGCATGTCATATCACAAAGCAGCACATATCACATATTAGGGATATCACATAATCCAAGGCATTTAATATCATTCAATCATCCATAAGCAAGATTGATTAATTCCTAATTAATTTAATTAATCTCTAATTAAATTAATTACTAACTTTAATTACTTATATTACCACAAATACTACTTACTTAATGTTAACTAATTACAAACCAATTAATTAATCATCCTTTAATTATCCATCTTAATTAATCATCCTTGATTAATTATTCTTTAATTACATTAAGTAATTAGCCTTTAACTAATTACACAAATTAATTATCCGTTAATCATTCACATTAATTAACCTTTAATTACTCTTATTAATTAATCAACTATAATTAATTGCATTGATCCTTAATTAATTACATTAATCAATTATTCTATAATCACTTCCATTGATAGTTATCTTTTAATTAATCACATTCATCAATTAACTAACCATTTAATCAATTACATTGATTAATCAATTCCTTTAATTAATTACACTAGTAATTAATCCTTAATTACTTCCATTAAGTAATTATCCTTTAATTACTTCCACTTAGTAATTTCCCTTTTAACTAATTACATTCAGTAATAGTCCATTAATTATTTACACTAAGTAATTACACTTTATTAATTACATTAAGTAATTATACTTAATCAATTTCATATGTGATTATCTTTAATTAATTAAATTAATTAATTGTCTTAAATTGATCACATTTAATTAATTCAATTAATTGCATTGAGTAATTAATCCCTTTATTTACTTCCATTAATTAATTACTCTTTAATTAATTGACCTTTAATTACTTAGATTAATTAACCCTTTATTAATCAAGTAATTAACTATCCTTAATTAATTTAAACCAATTATCTCAAATTAATTACATTAATTAATTATCTCTTAATCAGTAGTTAATGATCCTTAAATTAATTACACTCGTTAACTATCCATTAATTACTTTTATTAAGTAATTATACTTGATTATAAACATAAATAAATAAAATCATAAATATAAATATAAAACCTAAGAAAATATTTAAATACTTGTTTTAACTTTTGTAATTCATTTAATTCTTGCATTTGGCATTTGTAAAATATGATAATATGTGTAAGCATTAGTAAAATGCAAAAATAACAAATGGCAATATTGTCTTTAAAAAATTTATTATACATAAATATAGATAATCTTCGCTATTGGATTTTCAGCTCAAATGCATTTTCACACTTTCTTCCTTTCTTAATTTTTTTCTCTTCTTCTAAAAACAAAACATGAAAAGAAAAAAAATCAAAACTAAAAGCTTCAATTCTTTCAAGATTAAAGAAAAGCAATTTCAAGCAAATTCAACTTAAATAAGCAAATCAACTTCTTCTATTTCATCTTCAACCTGAGCAAAGCTAGCAAGCTTCTGTTTCAACAAAACAAGTTCCAGATTATAAGCCTGCTCACTGTTTTCTTTATGAAAATGGTGAGTAAACCATTTCTCTTTAAAAAAAAGTTTTAGAACTATAATTATACTTAGATGCCTGTGATGGATTTTTGTAGAAATATGGTTTGCATATGTTTATGAATGTGAATGCATGTACGTATATATGATGTGTCTGTGTATATGAAACATATATGTGTCTCGGTAGCGTCACAGGTTCAAAATCCACCTGAATAAATTCAAATTCTCTTTATACATTCAGTTTTAGGCCTTGATCTCTTAATTGAAAATGATTGAAAGAGTGTAATATTGTTTCTAAAAATAATTTCAATAATTTATATTAAGTGATTAATTCTAAAAGGATAAATTACAGTAAGAATAAAAAACAAGTCTAAAATCGATGTTTATAATTTCGAGTTTGGATTTTATGATGTGATTTGTATTGGCAAATGATGAATTTAGGCAAAGAAATCATGATATTTAAATATGTAGATGGTGAGATATACTGATTTGATTGATTTTGGGTATATCATCAATTGCCGATGATCGGCGGCAAGGGGTGTGTGAAGATTGAGGCTGGAGGAGGATGGAAGGTGGGGGAACTCAGGAAAAGTAGGTGGAGATTTTTCTAATGAACGTAGCAGATCGTCGGAGGTGATTTAGGATTTTATGGTTAGTTTTGGTCGTCGGGGTTGTCAAGACTTATACGACATTGATGGTGGACCGGACTCGATCGCATAAGGGGGAAATGGTTCTTCGTGTCATGGCGCATCTTTGGGTGGAGCGGCAGGTTTCCTGATGGTCGGATTTGGTGGCGTGAGTCGATTTTCGTCGGGGTGTCTGGGTTCCAACGTGTTCTGGGTTGCTCGATTTCGTTTTCTCGCGAGTTCGTCGGTGCTGAAGGATTGGAGCATGTATTTAGGTGACCGTCGACATGATGGTGACATCGGCAAGGATCGAAGGTGGTCAGATGATCGGGACATGTGCACGCGTGCACGTTGTTTCAGGTGGTGTTGAAGTTTTGGGAAGAAGCAGGAGATCTCGGGTTTGGCTCGAGAAGGTTTCGATGTTGTCTCGAGGTTGTGGAAGATCGTGAGTGACTTGGGAATGTTGTGTAGCTGGCTCGGGTTTTTGTTCACTTGGGCTTGGGTTGTTTTATTTAAATGACCAGGTTTAAATTTTCAAGGAAAATTATGTACAGGTTTTAAAATTCAATTGAAACAAGAATCGAGGTTTAAAAACAAAAGGACGAACATGTTTATGAAAGAATAATCAAATTTTAAAATGATAGATCAAGTTTTAGGTATGTAAAATGAATCATGTTTCAAGTATTAACTAGTTTCAAATCAATATAAATGTTTTAAATAAATTTTTAATAAACAAAGGGAAATAATCAAGTTTTTTTTATGGTTAATAAAATGAATTTTTCCAAAGTAAAGTTTTAACAAGTTTCTAAGTAAGGTTTCAAGGATTAAAAGTTTTGAAACAAGTTAAATGATTAAAATTTGTTTTTTTTAAAGTAATTATATTAGGTTAATTATGTAATTAATTCCCAATGATTTTTAAAATAAAGTAAATGATGTAATTAAGTAATAAATTAAGATAATAATTTATCTTTAATTAATTAAGGTTGAGATTAATTAAGGATAATTAATTAGTGAAATTAATTAAAAGTTAATTACTTAATGTAATTAATAAGGGTTAACTAATTTACGTTAATAATCAAGTATAATTACTTTAAGTAATTAATGGATAGCTAATGAGTGTAATTAATTTAAGGATTATTAAATAGTGATTAAGTGATAATTAATTAATGTAATTAATTAAAGATAATTTGTTTAAATTAATTAAGAATAGTTAATTACTTGATTAATTAAGGGTTAATTAATCTAAGTAATTAAAGGTCCAATATTTAAAGAGTAATTAATTAATGGAAGTAATTAAAGGGATTAATTACTCAATGTAATTAATTAAATTAATTAAATGTGATTAATTTAAGATAATTAATTAATTTAATTAATTAAAGATAATCGCTTATGAAATTGATTAAGTATAATTACTTAATGTAATTAATAAAGTGTTGAGAATAGTTAAGTATAATGGAAGTAATTTAAGTATAAAGACAACTCTGCCAACCCAATGTCCTTCTCCTTACCGCACAATGTCCTTCTCCTTACCAACTCTGCCAACCCAGACGTACCTCCCCTCACCTCTCAAGTCAACCCTCTCGTCCGTTCCATCTCTGTCCAAAGTTCACCCAGCAACTCCGATCTCCCCTCAAGTTCAGCTAACCTTCAGCCACCTCCACCTATCAAACCAGTAACCACCGAAACTTTACTTCCCTCTGTTGCTCCTCCAAATCATTCTGAACCATCTGACCAACGTCCTAAATCTCTTGTTCCCCCAGGCTTAATTCCCAAACGTCCTCCTGATGCTTACCCTCCTCCACAAACCTCTGTGCCCTTTTCCTCCTCTCTAGGTGAACGACCGTGGTCTTCACTTTTTAAGAATAAACCTAAAAATGCTGGGAAGTACGTTCCCGTTGATTTATGCCCTGAATATGAAAATGAAGTTCTAGTGCCGACTCATGAAGTTATTGAAGCTGGAGATAGAATCTGGAATGAAACTTTAGTTGGATTCTTCCTTGATAAGCCGCTATCTTACACAGCTGTTATTCAAAAGCTTAAAACCATCTGGAAGTTGAGAGGATCTGTCACGGTCAAATCTGATGGTACTATCTTCTTATTTAACTTCTCTTGTTCTGATGACAAGAATAAGATAATACAGAGTGACCCAATAATCATGAATAATAAGTTATTCATTGTCAAGCCATATGATGCGTCAATTAGTAATGTCTCTGGTACAGTCTCCTCTGTTCCGGTGTGGGTTCATTTGTACAATCTTCCGTTATTTGCTTGGTCGCCACTGGGAATCAACTGGTTAAGTAGTCACTTGGGAAAATTGTTATGCATGGATGCGATGACGGAAAAGCAGGAGAGGTTGACCTATGCTAAATGCTTGATTGAGGTTAAACCAGATAAGGAACTAGTGGATGAGTTTCTAGTCAAGCTGGTGGAAGGAGGAACACAAAAGATTTATGTACAATATTTGTGGAGGCCAGATGTATGTGTGATATGCAAAAATTTTGGTCATGAAACTGATTGTTGTGACAGGATGGAAATAAGGCATAAAGCTAATGAAAAGGAAAATAGGGACATTGATAGCAAAGGGAAGGAAAGAGAAATCACAGAAAAAGGTCAAGTTAAGAGGAATGTAAAGCCGCTACAGAAGCGTGTAATTAGAAAATGGCAGCGTGTAAAGGATAGGAGAAAAGAAAATTTGGCAAATGAAAGAAAAATGGAACAAGGCAAAGGCAGAAGTGAAGAGCACGAGAAAGATAATGTCTCTGACAAAATGGATACTGAAAGAGGAAAAGAAGTGTGTAACAATGAAGAACCTAATAGTGAAAACAAAGGAAATGAAATAGTTGAAAGTGAAGTTCTTACTGAATGTGCAAATGCAAGTGTTACTGATATCATCCAAGTAACTGATGAAGAGGTGTACAGGGTAAATACTGTTAAAAGTGATGGGAGTACTGAAGATAATAACATGGTAGACAATCTCATAACCACTAATCAATTTGAAGCACTGCTTAATATAGATGAGGAAGGAATCATGAACGATATGTGTGAAGAGAATCAAAAAGAAGACATTCAGGATGAAATAGCATATAAAGAAATGGTAATGCAAGAGACAGCAGAAAGTCAGATGAAAAACAAAGATAGGAGTAACTCAGTTGAAACACAAGGGGAAGCAGTCCAAAATGTGCAAAAGCAAGATAACGTGAATATTATGCAGATACCTGAACCAAGAGAGGCAGATCATAGTGAAGATGGAAATAGCAGGAAGAGTAAAAGTGAAGAGGATCCCAATAACAGTGGAAAGAAAAATGGAAAGAATAGAAATATGAAAATGAAGCAAAGGATAACAGCATCAAAGCAAACAGGCATGCACAAGGAGGAAACGACATGCACAGATTATCAACCGAATTTTCAAACTGCTATCTCTCCCTCCCAACTGAATGATAAATCTCTCAATCAACCAGTAACTCACATTTATTCCAAAATAAAACCTCCTCTGGCATACAAACCACCACCCCCCTTGCCAATTCATGAAACCACTCCTACTAAAACGAATCCCACAACCTCACCAAAGTCAGATGTTACATCTAGTATGGAAAGAACCCCCCTATCTGATTCTATCCCTAACTATTTGTCCTCGTCGCAGGCAGTAACTAGGCGAATGAAAATAGAAATGCTCAATGCTCGTGTTATTCAATGATGACATGCAAAGGAGCAGGCAATGTACGTGGTGGTCATCAAGCAAACTTTCTTGATGAATGTAAATTGCTTATCTATATGCGCCAAATATATATCACAGACATGCTTGAAACTAAGATAAATCTTACGATGACGACTAATGCGGGTCACTATATTAATCACAACTGGAATTTTATTCACAACCTGATTGGGGCTGTGTATGGTAGGCTTATGTGTCTATATGACACTCTGCATGTTAAACTTTCTCCTAACATATTCAATTGCCAGATAACTCATAGACACGTGCTTGCTTCTACTGTGAACTCAACGCTTTACCTCTCCTTCGTTTGTGAGCAAAAAACTGCTGCTTCCAGAAGTCCGTTACTTATTGTCATTCCTTCTCTGAGTCACCTCTGGGAGGTCCTTTTCAGTGCAGTTCTTTCTAGAGCCAAGCTCGTACGCATGGAAATGGTGGTTACCAATGCATGTTTTTTCTGCAGTACGCAGGTGGAGACTGTAGAACGTCTGTTCTTTGAATGTAAGTTTATTAAGCAACTCTTGTATGTGGTTTTGACTAAGCTAACGAGATATACGGCCTCTACTGACAAATGTGTTGAATGGGATAACATACATGCTAAAACTGGAAACAAGGGTAAAGGGAAAAGACTCATTATAGTTCTGATGAAATGCTTCATCTATTCTGTTTTGAAAGGATGTAACTCCACAGTTCTTGATGTCAGTATGGTTAAAACTGATGTTGTGTTCAAAATCTGGATGAAACAAGTGATGAAACAAGCCTTTGAGATGCAAAGTTTCATTATTGACCCTGGGATATACTGCTCCTACCATAGGATTTAGTTTTTTTTGTGTTTTTTCTTTCTTTTGTGATTTTTATTCCTGTTGTTCTTGTGGCGCTATGTCTTCCTTCGTATTCTTGAGCTTTGCTCTTTGTTGTTTTTGTCCTGTATCTATTAGTGCTGCAATAAAATGGTCGGGGTCCATTCAACCCCGTCGGCCTTGCCAAAAAAAAAAAATAAAGTGTAATTACTTAGTGTAAGTAATTAATGGATAAACACTGAATGTAATTAGTTAAAAGAGAAATTACTAAGTGGAAGTAATTAAAGGATGATTACTAACGGAAGTAATTAAGGATTAATTACTAGTGTAGTTAATTAAAGGAATTGATTAATCAATGTAATTAATTAAAGGGTTAGTTAATTAATGAATGTTATTAATTAAAAGATAACTAATCAATGGAAGTGATTATAGAATAATTAATTAATGTAATTAATTAAGGATCATTGAAATTAATTATAGTCGATTAATTAATAAGAGTAATTAAAGGTTAATTAATGTGAATGATTAAAGGATGATTAATTTATGTAATTAATTAAAGGCTAATTACTTAATGTAATTTAAGAATAATTAATCAAGGAAGATTAATTAAGATGGATAAATAAAGGATGATTAAGTATTTGGTTTGTAATTAATTAATTTTAAGTAAGTAGGATTAAAGGTAATCTAAGTAATTAAAGTTAGTAATTAATTTAATTAGAGATTAATTAAGTTAATTACGAATTAATCAATCTTGCTTATGGATGATTGAATGATATTGAATGCCTTGGATTATGTGACATCTTTTATATGTGATATGTGCTGCTTGGTGATATGAGATGTTTTGGTTGAATTCTGATAATATGGATTATCTATCTGTGATAATGTGAATTATATACCTGTGTGAATATATTATCCTAAATGATAGGTTAAATTGTTTAACTTAAACAACTTGGACATTAAAACGGCATTTGGATTTCGATGAGACCGGGATCAGATTTCCAAATTGGATATCCGAAAACCACATCGATCCAAATTAAACGATAGGTCGTGAAATCTCATGTGAAGATCAAGATGAAGACTCGGAGTGTAAGGGCTATTTGTCGTTAACTCTGAGGGTGTCCAAAACGAATGTAATGGAGACAGTGCTTTTAGATTCGAGATGAGGATTTAGAGTGCAAGGGCTATTTTTCATTAACTCTGAGGGTGATTCCATAATGAGTGTAGCGAGATAGTGCCTTCGGTTTCATTCGAGCCCGGAACAGACTTGAATGGATGAATGCTTTCAGAACATCGTCACCGGAGGATGATGAGCATTCCAAGATATGTATTCTAAAAGGTAATCGTAGCCTCAAGCCTCATCAGCCGGGAATGTCTGAATCAAGGGAGGTGCAGCAAGGCTAAGTGGGTAGCACCCAAGTAGGATAAGATTTTCCCCTGTCTAGAGGTCCCTTTTATTCGGCAGCGTGGGCGGTTGGTCGCGCGAACTGCGTGGTTTTTTTATTCGGGATTGTCCAATAAGGGATGGTTTCGGTCTTGTGTTGCAGAGGATCAGGGTGAATCCTAGAGACTCTGATCTAGACCATTTACTGTAACGGGCTATACCCCAGTAGCCCTGCCATTGTATGGAATACATTCTTCCTATGTTCCCTTTACGGTTTGGATTGTAGAACCCACTTGTGGCTAGTATGCTGGAATTTAATGATGTAACAATTTCAGCTATTTGAATAAGTATTTGTATATAGACACTATTATAATATCAGAGGATTTAATAAGAAATGTTTTGGTTATCATAGGGTAAAAACCCGACATGTTTATTTATAGCGTGATCTTACGAGATACCTATGTTTTCAAATGATTTTCAAAGTTAAACAACTTTAACCCGTTTACTCACACTAGACCAATGTCTGACCCAGAGTTTATTTTCTGTTTTCATAAACTCTTGGGTACTCAAATTTTGTATGAGTAGCCAATGGATTCAGGTTAGCTTTGACGAATTCTGAAGGAGGTATGTACCAGGAGGCTTCAGCGTATATAGATATTGTGGTTCCGCTATGTTAATCTCTGTGTTGTATCTTGAGTTGTATGATAGACATGTTTCATAACTGTCTAATGTGTTGTGATGTAAAGCTATGTAACTCTGATAGATGTTGCATATTATGTAATAATTTTGTGATGTAATATAATTTATTAGTTCTGATGTGAGATTCTGATATTGTTTTGTTCTTTCTTTCCTATCTTTTCTATTTTCTATCCCTTTCTTCCTTAATGATGATGCGTCTTTCCGTGGAATGAAAGGCAGGTTCTGCGCAACCTCGAATGATAACTGTACCATATAATTCTCATACCTCTTCTAAATATTCCAAAGTCATATATGGGTCTAGATCTGGTTGTCGGTTATTTAACTATCAAATAAACCATCAGTTCAACCAATTATTCTATTTCCACTGAAAAACACCCGGTCTTATAAATATTAGATTTTTATAATTTAAATCACTTTACCTAAAAATATGTACTTAAAATATTCAAAACATAAAACCACTTAAATCACTTTACTCAAAAATAATAGTTATGAATTCTATAACAATTTTCCAAGTAAAACTTAAGCCACAACTATTTTTAAAAAGTTTTATATAAAGTAGAAATATTAGAAAATTTCTTTTAAAAATATAATACTAATTTGACTTTTAAAATAATTACTACTAAAATAAATTCGAATAGTATTTGCTTTAAAATTCTAAAACTGTTTAAAATAATAAATTTCTCTAAAACATTCTTTTTAAACAATTTTAAAACCTTAAAGTTATACATAAAAATTCTCCTTTGAAAATATACTTGGTTTTTCAGGGAAATACACTTCCATTTCAATATAACCCATATAATCCTTTATAAATCCTGCTCGATTTACCCCAATTTAATTTAGTTCCAATCCCGTAAATTTCTTTCAATCACTTTAAAAATAAAATCACTTTGTATTTTTAAACACGTTTCCCATCTCCTCATAATCACTTTCAAAATATATACTTAAATTATTTAAAATAAAGCTACTAAATTCTTTATTCAAAATGATACTTTTAAAAATCTATATGAGTTTCCTGAGTAAAACTTAAATCAAAATTTTCTTTTAAAATAAAGTTGTTATATCAAATATTTATGTTAAAATTTCTTTTTAGAAATCATAATACTATTCTGTCTTTAAAAAAAGTACCCTTTCCATTCCTTTCTTTCTTCTTCCATGGGAACCATCCCCCTTCCTTCCCTTATGCTTTCTCTGTCCCTTCCCATACTTCGGCTCCTTCTCTCTCATCCTATCACCATGCCTCCTCCTCTGCAACCCCCATTCTTCCTCCTCTTGTCCCTGTTCCTCCCTCGAATTCTTATGAGCTACCTCCTTCTTCTTCGGTATCACCTCCCATGCATGTCCCCCTTCATCATCTTCCTCCTCCTCCTTCTGTTCCTTCTCTTCCTTCTTCCTCCACCCCTATCGCCCCTCCTCCATGGTCTTCGCTCTTCAAGTCCAGGCCACGAAATGTAGGAAGTCATGTTCCTCAACTAATTCCTCTCTCTTCTGTGGAGATGCTCTTTTGCCTTCTTATGAGAGCATCAAAGAAGGTAATGATGTTTGAAAGGACTCTCTGGTGGGATTCTTCCTTGACAAGTCTCTGCCTTATTCAACTGTGGTGTTCCATTTGAAAATGATATGAAAGTTGAAAGGTGTTTTCTTGTAAAGTCTGATGGTTTCCTCTTTCTTTTTAATTTTTCATCTGCGGATGATCATCATAGAATAGCAAAGGCTGATCCCATTATCATGAGAAACAAAATCCTTATATTGAAACCATGGGATTCTACCATTGGTAACGGTCGTGGCACTATTTAGTCTGTTCCTATTTGGATCAGGTTAAGCAATATCCCACTTTATTCATGGTCACACTACGGCATTAAATAGTTAGCTTCAAGATTAGGGAATTTCTTGTGTATGGATCAATCAACTGAGAAGTTAGAGAGGATAACTTTTGCAAAATGTCTAGTTGAGGTTAAACCAGATCATGAGCTAGTCGATAAGTTCCCTGTTAAGCTGCTTGATGGTAGTGATCAATTAGTGCAAGTTAGTTATCCATGGAAACCGGAAAATTTGTTTTGTGCTCTTAATTTGGTCATACTGATCTTACATGTCCTTTGGAAGCAGTTTCTAAGATGATGGAGGACCATGTGGGTTATGTTCCTGATGTTGGGGTTGAGAGAGGAGGAGTTTCTTCTATGTATGCAGCCAGGCCAGATAAATTTAAGCAAGTATGGAAAAAAGTTCCCCAGTATAAAAAGAAAATTAAGGTGAACAATGTTATGTCAAATGGTGAAAGGCCAAAGGAAAATGCAGTACATATTGCAAAGGAAAGTGCAGTTGCTAGTGATAGGGTTGATACCCATGATAAAACATTAATCGACATAGACCGAGCTGCCTTTCATGCAGCTTCAGTTTGTATAACAACGAATAAGTTTCAAGTATTAGCAAATGATGATGATATTGGTATTGAGGAAACATACATAGAAGTTCAGGGAAAATGCTATTCAAATATTGACGATGTCGAGGAGGGTGAATTTCTCGAAGTAGACTGCCTTTTTCCTCATCATGAACCCAAGGCTCTTCTGTTACTCCTCGCAGTGAGTCTGTAACCCTCTCTTCGATACACACCTCTACTGTTGCCTGTGCTGATGATAACAAGAATGTTTGCCCCGACGAAAACAATGTTTTACCTAGGAATGTCCCCGAAGTCATAGAACTTTTTGGTTGCACAAATGATGTGTGCACTATGGTAGACAATCGACCTCTTGTGCATGTGCACAGTCAAGCGTATCTCGCTGACGACAGTAGCTTATCCAATTTGCATCAACTTGAAACTGAACATCTTCAGGTAGAAGGCCAAAAACAAAACAGTGAAGCATTTTTTGAATCTGACATCTGTAGGAAGCTCGAAATTCAAATATTGCATCTTGTTCAATCCATGCATGAAAATATTGATCCTCTTTCCATTCTTTCCAATACTTTACCTTCAAGCTCTTCACATCCCATTCAGTCTCAACCCTCTCTTCCTTGCTAATTCCCCTACATCAACAACTCCGCCATCCCTGGTTGGGTTGACAGAGATAAACATATTAAGGCTATCAAGCCCCTTGTTAGCTCAATTCCTATTACATCATCTCCCACCTTGAAGAATGCCAACTCCAAAAAATCAACTTATAATTTAGAATCTCCTATTACCAGGAGCAAGAAAATCTCCATCCACTAATCCTTGTAAATATGTTAACACAGTCTTGGTGTGTAGAATATTAGAGGAGGCCACAGTCATTTGAAGCTTGATCAAGTTAAAAATCTCATTCCTGTGAACGACTTGAAAATTATCGCTATTCTGGAAATAAAGCTAAACCTTCTTTTAATTTTAAGAGCTGCAAACTATATTAATCTCTCTTGGAATCTTTTACATAATCTTTGTGATGCGGAGTATGGTAGAATTTTTGTTCTCCATGATCCTTCCTTTTTTTCCTTGTCAACAATTCTATCTTCAAGACTGTTCATTCACACTCATGTCAATGTTCCCTTTTTTCCACCTCCTTCTACCTCACCTTTGTTTACGCTGATAACTCATCTACCTCTACGCAAAAATTTCTTGATTTTATTCCTCACCTTAGGCAGGAAATTCATCCTTGGCTTGTCTTGGGTGACTTTAATTGCTGCTTTCACCTTAATGACAAACAGGGTGGTCTTTCCCTTCTACCAAAGCACATTCAACCTCTTAACATTTCTACAACTGATTCAATCTTCTTAAAATTCCAATTTGTGGTTCTAGATTCACGTGGAACAATCGTAGTAGGAGTGGAGTGAGATCTTTCTCCACCATTGACCATGCCTTCTGTAATCTAATTTCCTTTTCTGTTTGACCCAATCTATCTGTTCTTGTTCCTCCTCCTATTCTTTCTGATCACTCTCCCTTGATTCTCTCCTCTAGTTCTCCTATGGTTAAGGAAAAAAGGAGCTTTAAATTCTTCAATGCTTGGACTCTCTCCTCTGATTTGAAACCATTGGTAAGTACTGCTTGGTCCACTAAATGTTATGGTAATCCAATGTTTATTTTGTGTAGGAAGCTAAAACTTCTTAAGAATTATCTGAGACCTTGGGGTAGCAACCTGTATGGTGATGGTTCAAAGCAGTCTACACTCATTAAAGAAAAGTAAATAAAAGCACAGGAATACATGATGAACCACCCTGACTCTTCTCAGGCTGCCGAAGAGGAAGGAAAATTATTCACTCTTCTCAACAAGGCTCTTGATGTTGAAAGCAGCATGAAAGAAAAACAATTGCATAACAAGTGGCTTTAGTTTGGGGACAGAAATACCAAGTTCTTTCATGCTTCGATCAAAATTAAGCAGGCAAAGGAAAATGCTCATATGATTCGTGGGCAGGATGGCTCTCTGTTCACCACTCCTAATCAAATTGACACTGCTTTCCTCGATTATTACATGGGTATTCTAGGTAACTCATCTAATTTTGCTCCTGGACTTAACATGTTTGATGATATATCTCTTCCTTTTCTCAGCTCTGAGCATTCTGCTTTGCTTGTTGAAAAAGTTACTAATGAAGAAATGAAACAAGCTCTTTTTGCGATGAATAAGAAGTCTTGTGGGGGACTTTATGGTTTCAATGTTCTTTTCTTCACAACTTATTGGGATTTTATTCAGTATGGTTTTTGCAAAGCTGTGCACAATTTTTTTGATAAATGTTCTCTCCTCTCCGAAATGAATGCTACCAACCTAGTCTTGATTCCTAAAACTTCTGATGCAAGCACGGTCTCTTCTTTCAGACCTATTTCATGTTGTAATGTAGTATATAAGTGTTTATCCAAGATTCTTGCAAATAGGCTTGTTCGTTTTCTTCCCGTCATAATCTCTTAGAACCAAGTGGCCTTTATCCCTAAAAGAAACTTAATGGATAACTTTCTTCTAGCTCAAGAGCTTCTCTGTGGCTATGATAGGTCGAATGCTTCTCCTGCTGCTATGATGAAGCTTGGTATTATGAAGGCATAGGATACTGTATAGTGGTCTTCCATTGTTAGGGTTATGGCTTTAATTGGTTTTCCTAAACCTTTTGTAGGATGGATTTTTGAATGCATCTCAACTCTGAGCTTCTTGTTTATACTTAATGGTCGTTCTATTGGGTATTTCAAAGCAAGGCAAGGGATTCGGCAAGGCGATCCTATTTCCTCTTATATTTTCATTCTATTTATGGAGGCTTTAACTAGACTTTTCAACAATAAGTTTAATGCCAACCTGATCTCCTCCCATCCGAAGTGCATGTTCCATAATGTGACAACCTTGACGTTCGCTGACAATATCATGATTTTTACTAAACCACGGCTCTCATCCATCCTCTGTGTTTCATCCACATTATCTTATTTCCACTTGATATCTGGTCTTAAGATAAGCCAGATTAAATCCAGCATCATCTTCTCTGGCATTGAATCTTGCCTTTCCACCTCTCTTTTGCAAGCTTCTAGTCTTCGGCCTATGGATGCTAATATGTCATATTTAGGTCTCCCTCTTTTAAATTCCAGACTTACCACTTCTGCCTGCCTCCCTCTTTATTCCAGAATCACTTTTTTCATGGATAAGTGGTCAAATCGTTTTTTATCTCAGGCCGGTAGACTTATTCTCATCAAATCAGTTTCCTTTTCCATGCTAGTTTACTGGGCCAAGGCATTCATTTTGCCTACAAAGCTTCTGAAAATGATTAGAAGTGCTATGTTGCGCTTTCTCTAGTGTGGGTCTATTCATAGTAAGAAGCCTATTGCTTTTTCAAACTCATTGAACATCCCAGAGACAAGGGAGGTTTGGGAGTAATTAACTTTCTGAAGTGGAATTTGGCAGCCTTTAGTTCACAATTCAATGCAGTTCTATCTAGGCATGGTAATGTTTGGGTGAGATGTGTGTGGACTCATAGAATTGGCTGCAATAACTTTTGGAGTGTAATGGTTCCTCAATTTGTAGTTGGACATGGTGGAAGTCACTTGCATTAAGGTCTATTTTTCTTCCCTTCATTTGTATGAAGTTGGCTTCTTCATCCGATGTCAGGTTCTGGCATGAACCATGTGTGTCCCCTGGCTTAATCCTTATCAACTTATTAACTCATCAACAAGTCCATCAGTCTGGTATTCCTTTCATTGCTAAGGCTACTGAATATTTATATCATGGCAATCTCCAACTACCTTACACTTCTAATCAGCAGCTCAGGGGTGTCTAGAACCAAATCCAAGGTGTCGGTATTGAAACTATGGATGCAGACCATGTTTTTTTGGAATGGCAGCCTCCATTCCGTCTCTCATGCTTATAGTTTTCATTCTGGGTTGAGTAGTGTGCCCAATTGTAGGTGGCTAAGGATAATATGGAAGGATGACTCCAGCCCAAAGGAAAACTTCATGTTATGGAAAGAGTTTCGTTATGCATTGCTTATGAGAACTGTCATGCTTAATATGGGCATGAATCATAGTGGCATGTGCTTTTTCTGTTTAAGCAATCTTGAAAGTGTTGAGAACATATTCTTTGAATGTGATGCTAACCTTACCATGTAGAGAAGAATGATGATGGTGGTGGGATGCACAGCCTTGGCTACCCCTTCAACTATTGATTTGAACATAATCTACAAAGCTACTAGATGGAGATCCCTAAAATCCCGATTGATAACCCTATGCATGAAGAAATACTTTTATGTGCTTTGGAAAGAACGTAATACAATTTGTTTTGATAAGAAGAGGAGAGCTAGTGAAGTTTTATGGAAAGACATGAAAAGTGAAATTCATGAAGCTATTCTGAGGCATCTTGTTTTTCCTCCTGCTTTGAGTTTGAGTTGGAGATAGGTGTGCCTATCTTTTCGGTTTCTTCCATGTCTCCTCATTTTTGTTTCTCCTTGTGTTTCCATGTGTTTTTGTGTTCTATTCTACTGTTCATCCTTGTATGGTTTTCCTTTTTTGAGGCTTGGAGTATGTTTCGAGCTTCTTTTGCTTTTATTGTTCCTTGCAATAAAACAGGTAGGGGTCCTGTCAACCCCTCTAGCCTTTGCTAAAAAAACAATTAACTACCATAATTAACTTAAATAAATATTTACTTTTCACTTAAAAATAATTAAAACAATAAATTTCCAAAAACATACTAAAAAAACATTTTCAAAACTTCTAGTTTATACTTTGAAATCTTTCCTTTAAATATACTTAGTTTTCCAGGAAAATATATTTTCCAACTTTTAAAAATAAAATCACCCTTTTTATTTTTAAATGAATAACAACTTTTCTTATAAATTCCCACCGGAATCTATACTTCCAAATTTATCCGCTGATAAATATTCCACTTTATTTATAAACCCAGTTTACAAATTTCCATTCCTCTTTTCCTTCTAAAACATAGTTTCCAAAACACTTAATCAATTTCAAACCGATATCCTGTTTTAAATTCCCTTTTAGATTTATTACTCGATTTATCTAAGTTCCTAATAATTATTTACTTAAAAAATTTCTTTCCATTTCCATTAAAAACTCATTTCATCCTATTCTATATTTTAAAATACCAATTTATATTCATCCAAACCATAGCATCGAATAATTAAATTCCAATTCAATTATATCATAGGAAATCAGATAACATGTCACTGATTATGGAAATAATATTAATATTCTGAGGAATCCAGTTGGATCCCTCCAACCTATTTCCCTGCATCCATAGATGTTAGCACAATAATTAAAATACCAATCCTACTTGTAGAGGGATATCGCTGTATAAAGGGTCGTCTGCTATTATGTGGGGGCGCATAGGGTCTCATCCGCTATATAATGCGAGAATATCATTCACTCCAATATACACACACACACACTACTATATATAATATCATATCCAAACTGATAATAATATTCACATCCATCAAATCAATCAATAATTTAAATTTTAACTATTTAAATTAATCTGATTATCCAGATTTGAGTGAGATTAAATCACCTTGAGTTGAAAATGCCGAGCATTCCAATTTTAAATTAAATCGACTGCCTTCGATTTAATCTAAAATTTTCACGAGCTCCAATCGTCTCTAGATCTACTCCACTGCATAGAGCTCATTGCTACAATTCCGGGGCATGCTGTTTCGTCGAAATCTGACCATGCATGCAAAATTATGGTACTATGATGTTTTTAAAATTTATAATACAATTAAATTTCAACATTTCTCTTTTTTATCTTATTTTAAATTTTGAACTAGATCAAGGTCGTAACCTTAGAGAATGAAATCAAGGCCGAAATTAGTCTATCTTCCTCGTTCGTCACAGGAACGAGAACCCATCTCGCCGCCATGAATTCCCATCATCAAGACCCAACCCATAGCCGAGACTAAGATCAGATGGCGCCACCTTGAAACACTTCGCCGCCTCAACCTCCACCTTAAATTCCACGAAGCTCGGTCACCCCATCGTCGAGCAAAACCCATGGAAATGGCAACAAACGCGGCCATCCTGCTCCCTCTATGCTTTGCAAAAACCCATCACCATCGTATGGATGTAAAGCCCACGTCGAGTTCTCTGATTCTCTAGTTGGATCTTTAGGCTATAGGAGAGGGGATTTGGAGAGATTAAGGGTAGAAGATAAACGATTCTAAGGCCATTAAAAATGCACAAGCGCCGGTCGTGAAAAAAATAGATCTAGGGCTTGAACCTGAATATATATATATATATATATATATATATAGGTTTATATTAATTTAATAGTATATTTTCACAAATTACTTAATACTTCAAACAAATTCCAATTTAAACGGCCGACAGGCTTTTATAATGTTTCCACACATTCCAAACACAATGAACATGTTTCGAAGGCTAATTCAATTGTATGTGGAAGATAGCTTTTTGAATCGAGTTTAAATATTAAATTTTTTATTTTAATTTTAACACGTTTCTCACCCGTAAAACAAACGGTAACTCCAAATGTTACGAAATTTGAAATCCGAATGATAATTAACTATTATAGATCCAATGGAACGGGTTTCGTTGAATTCCAAGACTGTGCCTCGGAAAGCTAGTTTAACTCGTCGATTAAATCGAGCGATTTTAAAAATCATCGAAATCATTTAAAACTTCACTTTAAAAACTTTACTAACTTAATTGTAAATCATATAGAATTTATATACACATTAAAAATCATTCTGATTCATTTTAAATCAAAATCTGATTATTTACATTATTATTGTTACATATATTAAATCCTATTATTAACTTAATATAAATTAAATTTAACTTATCAACTTTTGATACCATCCAAAAGTCCAATACTATAATTCAAATCCAACTAGACTTTAAATAAATTTTAGAAACCATTTCCGTATCTATATACACCCAGATTCACAAATTATTCCAAATTCAATATTAAATTATTATTATCCAAATTCAATTGAACTTACATATTTGAAATTGTAACTAATTTTATTGATTTAACCAAAATCTTCTTATTTCAAAATCAATTAACAATCCACATTCAACATTTAAAATGAATTAAATGTTTAAAATCTAACGACCAAAATTCCGGGTCGTTACATTCCTTCCTCCTTATAAAAATTTCATCCCTGAAATTTGCTAAGGTAGGAAAATGCTTCCAAACTCATTAAGTTACCCAAAAATCTACTTAATTAAAACTTACATTCACTTCTCAAAACTCGTTAGTCTAATCAAAAACCACTAGCATTCATTACCAACTCAAAACTTTGATTTCTAACAGCTTTACAAAAGTTAACTTTTCTAGTTAATCAAAATTTTCAAAAATTTTCTAACTCCCAAAATTTCCGAAATTTTTTGACAGCGTCTCCTTTGTACGGAGAGCGTTTTACAATATCACAAGAGATATAAATATATATACATCGACCCACACGGTCGGAAATCAAAACATATAGAAATATGTTATCATTTTTTAGTTTATTGCATAGGCGTACCTCATATTAGCATTATTAAGCGAGCGGCTTATTATATATGCATTATGCATTCCAACTCTAATCGATTGCCTCCCGTAGCTGCACTCACTCAAGCAAGCATATAAGTTTTCAAGATCATGAAATTTTTAACAACGTTTCACTTATTTAACCAGCTAAGATATAAACTTCACATGCAAAATGTCAGTTACATATTCATAACAATTAAAAGGTTTCAACGCTATTTTCATCTCCTCCATACATCTATGTTTCATTTTATTCCATCCGGAAAGATTTATAACCAAATTTAACTATATTCAATTCATCTTTGCACCAATTCATCTCATATTCCTATCAAATTAGTATATGTGCCTTACCTTAAATAATTTTGCCTTCCCAATTCCAAATTAATTAATTTGCATCACATACATAATTCTCTTCCATTTATAAGCAAATCCATTTTATTAACCATCAATCTATTTCAATTGATTCAAAAACCAATTTTATTTACTCCTTTTAATTCATTTACTTTGTTTACGACAAAATGACAAATTTTTATGCATGTTTGCTGTTATTCAAGCAAATAACAATTACTTAGCTTGTAACCATTTTAAATCAATTCCAACTCAATTTATATTGATTTCATTAACTAGTTGGTTATCTAATTAGTTCATTTTCTATTCTTAAACCAACATTTGATTTTTTATTCCACTATCCAAAATATCAGGCAAATTTTACTTTTAATTTTTTCTCTTTTTCATAAGCTATCGAAATTTTATTCATTCCAATTTAAATTTTCATTTCCTAATTTATAAGTTCAAACTTATTTACTTACTTAAGCCCCTTCACATTTTATATTTTACTTTATCTTATTTCATTTCACGTTTCACTTAGAATTTAATTTTTAACTTCCATTTTCCTATTCATAAGTTCACAACTTATTTACTTAAAATCTTATGTTACTCACTTGAGTTCATTTACATCTTATAACCATAGTTCTGGATCATTTATTTCACTTAAGGACTTAAGTGTATTCATTTCCATTCAATAATATATCTTATAGCTATATATTTATTCTTCATTCAACTTTATAGCAATATTAATTCAAATCCAACTTCTGTTTTATTTAACTCACCTTAAGTTAAATTTTAACTTGTCGTATTCACTTTGATTTACTCAAATTAAATTTTAACTCCAGGGTTGAAATTTTCATTTTCCTTTGTTATTCATATCGACTTCACTTTATAAATTTAACACTGATTCCCTTTGACTTTTCACATCTTTTAAAAAGAATTCCTAGAATTCAATTTTCCATTTTTATTTCAAAACCATTTTGAATCATAAATAACAAATAACCACTTGGTTTATCAAATTATACCTCTGGATTTTTCAAAACAATTTCCCTTTGGAATTTCAAAAAAACTTGTTCATCAAAGAAGTCCAAACAATTAATCATTTCAAACCATCTGGTAGCAATCCATCACTTAGAAACTCGAAAATGAATACCGATGATGTGGCCATCATCATTGGGATTATTTTCCAGCGACTGAATTGAGTTCAGTGCTTCTCTACTTCCAAAAATTATTTCAAAGTAATTTCTATTCAAAAATATTTCCCAAAATAATACTCCAGTATTTCTTTAAACACTTTGGAAAACATTTCCAAAATTTCCAGATTTAAAATTTTCCACACTTGGTTCAAACCCATTTTGAACATTTTCAAAATTTCCGAGATTTAAATTCCGATTAAAATCAAATTTTGGTTATATTCCATTATATTATATCATACATATACAATTATATGTGGTTAAAATATAGACCATTTCAAATTTTAGATTCTTATTTGATTATACTATTAATAACCAAACATCCAAATATATATATATATATATATATATATATATATATATATATAATTTAGAAAATTATTTCTTTTATATCATAATATAATTATGGGTTAAATTATTTCATTTACCCTCTTTGAAAACAATACTATGTTGGTTTATCTTGTTTAATAGTTTGGAAACCCCTATCGATAACATGGTGTTCCACATATCGACCAGAATCCATAAACACTCAACTGATAAGTCAACACAATATAAAAACCATTTTATATTCACTGAAAATTATGCTCTCATATCTATTATTACACACAACCTCATTCTAGAGTATGACTGACTCTATTTCTATTGAGTAGTTCCCCCACTAAAGCCTAGGTTATCGCCAACCTAAGCTCTAATACCATTGCGATGACCCGCCCTTCTCGACCCTCGAAAATCGACACAAATAATCCATTGTATATTATGCCCACGATCGAGTGCCAGAAAATGTAGATTGGTGAGGAAAGAAAGAAGGAGGTAGAAGAAGAGAAGGAACTAAACCAATAACAGAATCTCACACTCGCAGTGGAAATAAAATATAATAGATAACAATAGATCTTCACACAAAAATAAACTATATATGTTTTATACATTACGTCATCAGAGTACATCACAATCAAATCAATCACTGGGCAGTTATATTAACTTGTCCCCACAAAAGCCGACTATACAACTTATACAGTACAGCGGAATATACTTCAAATGCGTGTGATACGTCTCGTCGTCCAGCTCGTCTCCTGAGCTCCACAACATCCTACCATGTACTTATAATACTCGGTCTGACTTAAGCATCATAATAAAATAACACCCGAGTCAGTCTGGAAAACCAGCGTGAGAAAAATACATTCAATTTAATTATTAAAGTTTATAAAATCCATTGAAAACCAAAGGCATCTCATAAGACCATGCCACAAATAAACATGTCAGGTTTTTACCTTACGATAACCAAAACATTTCTTATAAAATCCTCTGATATTATGGTGGTGTCTAAGTACAAATACTTATTCAAATAGCTGACATTATTACATTCATCAAATTCCAGCAATTACTAGGCCCTACAATTAAAACCGTAAAAGCTCGTATGGAGAATGGATTTCCAACTAATGACTAGGCACTGGGGTACCACCTGTTACGGTATCTAGTCTTGATCAGCACATCGAGGATCCACCTTGATCCTCTGCAATACAAGACCGGACTACCCCTTATTGGAATGCCTGAATAAGATCACCTGGCGGTTGGGATCAGCAACCTCCCACACGGCCGAATAAAAGGAACATCTAGACAGGGACGACCTTACCCTAATTGGTTGCTAGCCACTTAGCATTGCTGCATAACCCCTGATTATCAGTCATTCCGGTTGATGAGGCTCGAGGCTATGCATTACCATTTTAGAAAACATCTCATTTAAAATGCTCATCGCCCTTCTGATGATGTTTTAAAAGCATTCATCCATACAAGTTCGTTCCCGGTCCAAACGGAATCGAAGGCACTATTCCTACTACATCAATTTTGTAATCACCCTCAGGATTAGTAGCGATTGGCCATTGCACTTCACTGCTCCATCTTCGACTCCAAACTCTTGTCTTTATCAGGAAAATGTGCTCGTTGGATCGAAGTGGTTTTCGGATCACAAATTCGATCTCAGACTCTTTGAAACAACGTTCGCTATTTCTCGATAAACTCAACCCCGGTTCCTTAGGAATTCTCAAATGAGAATAAGATCAAAGTTCACCTCCTAACTGTTGATCGATGGATTTTCTTATAAATGTCCTAGAAGAACGAACGAGTTTATACATATAGTACAACACTTCTAGATATTTCATATAATTCTCATACCTCTTCTAGATATTCCAAAGTCATATTTGGGTCCAGATTTGATAGTCCATCATTTAACTATCAAATAAACAATCAATTCAACCAATTATTCTATTTCCACTGAACAACAGCCAGTCTTATAAAAATTAGATTTTTTTCAATTTAAATCACTTTACCCAAAAATATATACTTAAAATATTCAAAATATAAAACTACTTAAATCATTTTACCCAAATAATAGTAATGAAATTCTATAATAGTTTTACGAGCAAAACATAAGCCACGACTATTTTTAAAAAGTTTTATATAAAGTAGAATTATTATAAAATTTCTTTTAAAAACATAATACTAATTTAACCATTAAAATAATTACTACTAAAATAAATTTGAATAATATTTACTTTAATATTCTAAAACAATTTGAAATTATAAATTCCTCTAAAACATTTTTTTAAACAATTTTAAAACTTTAAACTTATACACAAAAATTCTCCTTTGAAAATATACTTGGCTTTTTAGGGAAATACACTTCCATTTCAATATAACCCATATAATCCTTTATAAATCTTGCTCAGTTTATCCCAATTTAATTTACGTTCCAATCCTGTAAATTTCTTTCAATCACTTTTAAAATAAAATCACTTTGAATTTTTAAACACATGTCCCATCTCCTTGTAATCACTTTCAAAATATGTACTTAAATTATTGAAAATAAAGCTACCAAATTCTTTGTTGAAAATAATACTTATAAAAATCTACAAGAGTTTCCTGAGTAAAAATTAAATCAAAATTTTCTTTTTAAATAAAGTAATTATATCAAATATTTATGTTAATATTTCCATTTAAAAATCATAATATTATTCTATCTTTAAAAATAATTAACTACCATAATTAACTTAAATAAATATTTACATTTCACTTAAAAATTATTAAAATAATTAATTTCCAAAAACATTCTAAAAAAATTTCCAAAACTTGTAGTTTATACTTTGAAATCTTTCCTTTAAATATACTTAGTTTTCTAGAAAAATATATTTTCCAACTTTTAAAAATAAAAAATCACCCTTTTTATTTGTAAATGAATTACAACTTTTCTTATAAATTTCCACCAAAATCTATACTTCCAAATTTATCCACTGATAAATATTCCACTTCATTTGTAAACCCACTTTATAATTTCCATTCCTCTTTTCCTTTTAAAACACAGTTTCCACAACACTTAATCAGTTTCAAACTGATATCCTATTTTAAATTGCCTTTTAAATTTATTATTCGATTTATCTGAGTTACTAATAATTATTTACTAAAAAAAATTCTTTCCATTTCCTTTAAAAACCCAATTCACACTATTCTATATTTTAAAATACCAATTTATATTCATCCAATCCATAGCATCGAATAACTTAAATTCTAAGTCAATTCTATCACAGGATATCAAATAACATATGACCGATTATGGAAATAATACTAATATTCTGAGGAATCCAGTTGGATCCCTCCAACCTGTTTCCCTACATCCACATATGTTAGCACAATAATTAAAATACCAATCCCACTTCGAGGGGGATATCGCGATATAAATGGTCATCCGCTATTATGCGGTGCACATAGGGTCTCATCCGCTATATAATGCGGGAATATCATTCATCCCAATATATATATATACACACACACACACACATATATATATATAATATCATATCCAAACTGATATTAATATTCACGTTCATCCAATCAATCAATAATTTAAATTCTAACTATTTAAATTAATCAGATTATCCAGAAGTGGGTGAGGTTAACTCACCTTTCGTTCAAAATGCCGAGCATTCCGATTTTAAATTAAATCAACCGCCTTCGATTTAATCAAAAATTTCATGAGCTTCAATCGTCTACAGTTCTACTCCACTTCGCAGCGCTCGTTGCTGCGATTTTGACGCTTCCTATTTCGTCGAAATCTGACCATGCATGTAAAATTATGGTACTATAATGTTTTTAAAATTTATAATACAATTAAATTTCAACTTTTCTCTTTTTTATTTTATTTTAAATTTTGAACGAGATCAAGGCCGTAACCTTAGAGAATGAAATCAAGGCCGAACATTAGTCTATCTTCCTCGTTCGTCACAGGAACCAGAACCCATCTCTCCGCCATGAATTCCCATCATCGCGACCCAATCCATCGCCAAGACTACGATTAGATGCGGCCACTCGAAACCCATCTCCGCCTCAACCTCCACCATAAATTCCACGAAGCTCGATCACCCCATCGTCGAGCAAAACCCCATGGAAATGGCTACAAACGCGGCCTCACTGCTCCCTCTATGCTTCGCAAAAACCCATCACCACCGTATGGATGTGAAGCCCACGCTGAGTTCTCCAACTCTCTAGTTGGAACTTTAGGCTATAGGTGAGTGGATTTAGAGAGATTAGGGGTAGAAGATAAACGATTCTCGGCCATCAAGAATATACAAGCGACTGCTATGAAAGAAATAGTCTAGGGTTTGAACGTGAATATATATATATATATATATATATATATATATATATAGCTTTATATTAATTTAATAATACATTTTCACTAAATACTTAACTTTTCAAATGAATTCCAATTTAAACGTGCCGACAGGAGTTCCTAATGTTTTACCGCATTACGAACACAATGGAATGTGTTTCTGAGGCTAGTTCAATTGTATGTGGAAGATACCTTTTTGAGTCGAGTTTAAATATTAAATTTTTGATTTTAATTTTAACGCGTTTCTCAACCGTATGAACAAACAGTAACTCCAAATGTTATGAAATTTGAAATTCGATAATAATTAACTATTATGGATCCAATGGAATTGGTTTCGTCGAATTCCGAGACTGTGCCCCATAAAGTTATTTTAACTCATCGATTAAATCGAGCGATTTTCAAAATCGTCGAAATCATTTAAAACTTCACTTTAAAAACTTTATTAACTTAATTATAAATCATATAGAATTTATATTCACACTAAAAATCATTCTGATTCATTTTAAATCAAAATTTGATTATTTACATTATTATTGTATATATATTAAATCCCATTGTTAATTTAATATAAATTTTCAAATTTAACTTATCGACTTTTGATACCATCCAAAAGTCCAATACTATAATTCGAGTCCAACTAGACTTAAATAAATTTTAGAAACCATTTCCATATCTATATACACCTAGATTCACAAATTATTCCAGTTTCAATATTAAATTATTATTATCCAAATTCAATTGAATTGCCATATTTAAAATTATAACTAATTTATTGATTTTATCAAAATCTTCTTATTTAAAAATCAATTAACAATCCACATTCAACATTTAAAATGAATTAAATGTTCAAAATCTAACGATCAAAATTCCGGGTCGTTACAATATTGGTAAGGGGAGCCTGTTCCGTTAAGCGGAATGGGTTCTCACCTCACTAGTATCCTAAAACCTTTACAAAACCAAATACTGTGCTCCTGCATCCACAATGATTAAAAAAATAGTATTTTCAAAACATTATGATGATATACAAAAACAAGAAAATCAAATCTGGATTACTCATCCCCATTCATTCTGACTATCTATCTTAATTATAGTTTCAAGGATTACTATTAACCTAATATTTTTGTAACGACCCGTATTTTTCGAAAAGAAGAAAATTCAAATTTTAGAATTTAATACAGTAAGAAATTAAAAACTTATAATTTTAAATAAAATTTACTTCGAATTATAACATCTGATTTTGATTTAATAAAGTGACAACTATTTTATGTGATTTCAAACGTACGGTTAAATAAAAGTTTAATTGGATAGATTTTATATTATGTAAAGCATGAATTCAATTTATAATTAACTAGAATTGGGTTTTAATTATAAATTAACTTCTAATCTATTTGTAAAAAATAAATGTATAATTATGTATTCAAACTTAGTCAAATTTTAGTCTTGATTTTCGCTCATCTTACATATCAACATATTGAAATTAATTTGTTAATAAAATTTAGTATAATTGGATTTTATATAAAAGGAAAGAAGTATAAATTTTAATTTAATAAGACTTAATTAGTTAAACGATTCAGGAATTGAGAAGACAAAGTTGAATTAATTGAAATTGTATTTAATTAAGAACTCTAATAAATTTAATCGAATTTATACTATTGAAGTTTGGTGAAATTTTCAATAATAATAATATAAATATAAATTTTGTTGTTTGTACGCCATTGATACTATTTAAGCAAGTTAATTTATAACTCTTATATGTAAACAAAATTCTACAAATGTATTTAAGTTACTGTGAAAAGAATACAATTGTTTGAATTATCTTATGTGTAAACAACAATTCTATAAATGCATTTAAGTTACTGTAAAAAGATTTCAAATGTTTTAATTATCTATCCATTAATTATGCTCCGTTTTAAATTCTGATGTTGAAATTTATTGCCGTCAATTTAACTTGGAATCTTTAAATAAAAGAGAAAGAGAATTTAACTGAAATTAACGATGTTTAATGAAAGAGATGTACGTTTGTTAGGATCCACTTTAAAGTGTAATTTTGAAATTATTTACAATCATGTCGGTTTGGAATCTTTCAATATTAAAAAGGCAAAACAAATACATTAATTATAATTAATGGATTTAACGAAAGAAACATACATTATTGTTAAAATAAAAAGGATGTTTTAATGAAAACAAAATGAATGTTATTGTCTTTAAAGTAAGCGTAATTTATAAAAGAGAAAAATTGAATATTGAAGCAACATTTTATGGTCGTTAAATAGTAGTCTTTGATAGTATAGAGGTATAATGCTAATCGAATAAATTAAATATTTTATGTTCATGATTGTGCACTAAGAAAAACGCCGACTTTGGTTTGAATTTGAAATCATGGTTCATCTTTTATTTTGTATAACGTTACATTGGTTGTTGTATTCAAATTTATTTATTATATGTTAATTTTGTTTAAAATGGTTGTATAAAAAGTATATTTTGTGCTATTATTCAATTAAGTGGAACATGCAATTAATTAAATCCTAAGTGGTCCCTTTATTTCCTTATTACTCAATACACCTGCCACTATTTCCACATTCTGGTTTTATTGCTTTATTTTATTAAATACATGCCTCTTTTGGTTTTCCACTAGAGAACAAAACCAAAGTACGTACAGATTGTTTCTCGTTACTCTATCTGAAGCTTTCTGCTCACAGTTTCTCCTTCTTCCTCATAAATGCAGAAACTTCAAATTTTCTAAATCCATAAATTCCCAAACTTCAAACTCCATCCCTTCTCTCTTCAAACGCTAAACTGCGTCACTCCTCTTCAGCTTCATCTCTCTAAAAAAAAGAAGAAGAAAACTTAGTTTTTTCGACTTACGTTGTCGTGACTTTTGCTATTGGATTGTTTCTATGGATAGGATTGGTTAGCTTGTCGTGTTTGGATTTCATCTATAATCTAGCAATTTGTGTTGTCAAAAGCTCTCTAACCTCAAAAGGTGAGCAATAACTTGCGATTAACATTTTTATTGTTAGGTAAATAACATTGATTGGAATGTTTGCTTTAGATATGAATATGTGATATATGTTGTCGTAACGACCCGTAAATTTGATGAATAAATTTGGTCAATTTAATTAAATTTTGTAATTAAATTTAGGAAGAAATAATTTTTTTTAAAATTTATACTAAAGTAAATGTTAAAAATGAAATTGCAATTAATTGAAACAGATTGTAGAGTTATAATTGATTTAAATTAGGTAATCGGGGAATATATTCAAAAGTTATTAACTAAGAAAGTAATACGTAATAAATTGAATATAACATAAACTTAAGTGTAAATTTAAGGGTATGGTAATAATTATTATAAATTACCTAATTAATTGGTCAATGAATTTATTGGAAATCAAGTTCATTTAAATGTTAAGTGATTATAATGTTGTTATTGATAATAAACGTTAACTTAATAGAAACATAAATTTATTTAAGGAATCAAGATATATATTGTACAAATTGATGAATTAGTATAAATTTAATGTTAATTGGATAAAATCAATATCATATGAGTCATTGCAACCTTTGTTGTAAACTATAAACCTATAAATGTGATTTAGGGCAAATAGTGACCATTATTATTTGTTACCAGTTTACTTAAGCTATTAAACTGTGAGTGGGAATCAATTGTAATTTAAAATGAAACTTGGTATTACAATTATGAGTTTAAGAAAATAGTTAAAAGATATAAATGTACTAACATGCATAGAAATGTTAGTTATTTTGTAAAGTAATAAGTGATGTAATAAAAGAATGAAATCCAGATAAATAAATTTGATTGAGACCTTAATTATAAATAATGGGTGAAATAATGGGATATATGGTAACTGTTTGCGGAGAATAACCATATGAGTCTTATAAAGAGTATATTGGCGATAAACAGTTATTTTGAATAAAGGTAATTAAATATTACTTTAATGGATATAAATGTAGTAACGTATAGAGTGAATGAAATTAACATTATGAAAATGGACGCCAACATTGATTTGTAAGTAATAAAGGCTTATTTATGTGACTAAAGAGTAACGGTAATGTTTATTTTAGGTTAACTATTTATTTATATTGTTAATTGGAATTGGAGATAAATTGTAATAAATGGAAATAAATGTTACATTGGTGTGAAATTTAATACAATGGTTAGGAGTTGTTAAATTGGGTATATTAAAGTAATGAATGGGAAAAACAAGGCAACTAAGTTTATATAGTAGTATTGAACTTAATAAAAAGATTTGAATTAAAATAAATCAATCCATTGAAATCCAATTTATAAAAAGTGTAAATTTTGTAGCAATTGGAATTAAATGTTATGCAATTTGAAATAAAGATAAATTTGGAAAATGTTAATTTATGAGGATATATACCAATGTAAATGGTACCTGGGATGAAAATATGATAATTAATTGAATTAAAAGAATGGGAGTCAGGATTTACTTATTTCTTTGAACTTACAGTTAAATAATTGGATTTATTACAAATAAGTAGAATTAAATATTAAATATTGCATTAATTGAAATGAAGATGAAATTTGAATATATTAATGGATTGAAATGTGGGACAAGTGTTAAATGTATTATAGAGTAATAATAGACTCAAATAAAGGGTTAGAATTGAATCTAATCAGTTTAATTGGAACTTATAAAAATTAATTGGATTAAATTTATAAAAGGATTAATTGCAATTAAATGAATTAAATATTTATAATGGGAATTTAGATGATAGTGAGAATATTTATGTAATAGTTTTGAATCCAAGGTTTAATCCATCTATTTGACAGGAATGAATGGAATAATAATTTATATATTTAATTAAGTGGAATTTTGGGAATTTTATTTATAATTTGCGAATTTAATGAAATTGGAGTTAATATTGGAATTTATAAATTAATCATACCTAAATTGACATTTAAATTTGTTTAAATCATTGTAAATGATTGAGGAATCATAAGAAATGAAATTTGTCAATTTTTGAATTGAAATTGGAAATTTGATTTAATTAATCAATTTTAATTTATTTAATTAATATAAAAATAGCTATTTTGACCACTGACTCAGATTTCGACGAAGTCAGTTTCATCGGATCCGTAAAGGTGAATTAGTATAGGATTTCAAGTTTCGTAGCAATCGGACTTGTCGTTCGATCGTACGAACGCGAAACGCCTTGAAATCAATTTAATTGAAATCAAATTGAAAAATATTGATTTTAGCATAACTTCTTCATACGATGGAATTTGGACTTGAAACCTTTTCCGTTGCGTTAAAATATTTTAAAACATCTATTTTGATATATGGATTGACCCAATTTTCGTTCCGAACTCAGAACGGGCTTTTTGGGCCACTTCGTCATTAGCGCGTACATCTATCTTATCTGATCCATTCTATTTTCGACATCGTCTATTTAAACCCTATTATAAACCCTAATTCAAAGTTCAATTCAAAAATTGACTTCAAAAAAATTCAAACTCCTCAGAAAAATTTAAAAAAAATATATGTCGTAGATCTTATCGATACGAATCTACATTTGGTGTTCATTTGTCGAAATTATGCTTCAGTAAATCAGAAATCACGGTCAAAGTTGAATTGGGCGTTTTTTATTGGAGCGACTATACGCAAATTGGCTTCTGGCTTTCGTAGAGCGTGCTGCGTGGAGTCGTTTGACGGTGGTCTCGTGAGCTAAAACTACCGAAGGCGGTCAAAATTGGCAAACTAGGTTCGAAAACCCGAGTTTCTATGCGGTGGTGCGTGGCACCTGGGGCGGCCACAGGTGGTGTGCTGGATAGAGGAGGAGGAGACGTGAAGATGGTGGTGGTGCCGAGTCTAGAATGTCGTATTTGGGGAGGAATCGGCGGTCAAAGGGCCGGTCAACGGCGTGTTTATGGGTTCGGCAGTTTGTGCGTGTGGCCTGGAACGCGTGTAGAAAGGAGATGATGACGTGGCACCATTTGGTAGGACGGTGAGTGTTTTCTTTTCTTTTATTTTAATTTCTATTCCAACGTGTTCAAATACGCATAACTCTCGCATACGCTATCCGATTGACGCGCGGTTTTCTCCGCTAGGTTCGTATTTGAATTCCGCACTTTAAAACGCTAGTTTGGGCAAATTTCGAGACTGTCAAATTTTTTGGTTTAAATTGAATTTAAATTCAAAAGGTGAGTGTTTTAACCCGCTCACAACTTCTAAATTTTCTTATGTTTTTTAAATTAATTTTTTTTGTGATTATGCATTTATGTATGAAAGTTTCGGATATTTTTAATCATCATCTCAGTTAATTGCATTTATTTAAATTAGATTGTTATTTAATTTATTATTTAATATAACTGCCAGTTAATTTCCTGTTATACATTATCAGTTATATATTGATATTGATTGATGGTTTCGGATGATGATTGTGATGGATGTATGATTTTGTGATGGATGAATGGATGTTTTAATTATATCATCATAATCTACAAGTTGTTATGCATTTATTTTTGGTTCCGGATTGCGATTTGAAATGATATATAACCGTATTTTATTTTTAAATTATGGATTGAAATGATAAATATCTGTATCACTTACCATAGGGTAGAAAATTATATACAAACACCGTGGTCTATATATTTATATAATTATTTTGAATTGATTTTTCTATGGTTTAGAAAGAAATATACGGTTTAATAAATATTAATTTTTGATGTTATATAAATATTATTATATGTATATATATTTAAAATTATTGAGTTTAAGCTATGTATAAAATTGTTTAATAAAAGTAAGTTTAATAATGGAGTTGACTATTTTATATTATATGCTTAAGCACCTATTTAAGATATTGTGTATATATATATAGAGTTTTTAAAATGACTTAAATGAAATTTAAGTTAGAAGATTAATATGAAACTGGTTTGAATTGAATTATTTAAGAGTTGTACTTGAATAAATTTGATTTGAAATTTAAATAAAAATGGAGAATTTTAAAGGGTATGATCTTAATAACTTGATTTTGGTTTAAAGGATTTAACTGAATATCAAGTCGATTTAAATGAATATTATCAAGTTAATTAAATTGAAGGAATATCCAGTACTTTGAAGTCTAAAGGTTTTACTTAAATGATATTTATTTATTAATAAACATTTCAAATCTAAATAATAGGAATTGTATTTGATATATATGAAATTATCAAAGAATTCTTTTGAAATGCTAGAATATGTAACGCTTTGAAATATATTGTAATCGAAATGGTTATTTGGAGGTTCAAATCGGTATTTGGAATTTATTTGTCAAATTAAAGAATCTATATTCTTATATAAAGTAATTTAATATCAAAACCATTTAAGCATTAGAAGTTATGTTTCAAAGCTATGGGTTTCAAGGTATATAGATTTGAAAGTGAAATGATTTGGAAAAAGATATATTTGAAGTAAAAATGATATCATATTGATTGGGTTTTAAAATAGAAATGATACCATATTTATATGGTTTTGAAATGGATATTATATTCTGGTTTAAAGGTATAACTATTTTGAAAAGACCGCGGTGTTATAATAACGTTTGGTTGTTAAAGAGACTGGGATCGGAAGTTGTCATACTCTCTGCCAACTTCGAAAACCACTTTAACAACCGTGTACGCCGTGGAGATTCCAGAATGAAGTAGAATGGTGGCGGTGTTTCCTTTGAGGTAAATACGTGGACCCGACTCCCGTGAGTTGGCATAAGGTGGCTAAAACAGGAGTGATTCTCGGGCCAATGAGGTAGCACCTTTGATCAGACACATCCCTTCGATATTATACTTTGACTTTTGGGTTGATTCGGTGGCCACTTTTGATTTTTTTTTCGGTGTGTGGCTCGAGTGGGCGGTAGCTGCGCGCTACACGTTACCACCAACTCAGATACGTAATTGGTATATCTACCCCGGCATTGCCTAGTTGTGCCATGTCACCTACCATAGCGCGCCTTGTACGAGTTTGGTTTTCTCCCGTAGCCCATGTGGTATCCCCTGGTGGCTTCCCGATCAGGAGGGACTATGATATTGGATGGACCACTGTGACTATTACGTGTTAACGGGAATATTGGGTCACTCCTTGACGCTATTTAAAAGTAAGTTTATTTTACTATAGACATTATTATAATAGCGAAATATTACTACATAGTAAATAGTTTAACGGATCCTCAGGAGTTGTGAATCCCGAGCATCTCTTAAGTTACTGCACTCATATTTATTTCTGTTGATTTAACTTACATAAGATATTTTAGTTTTGACTCGAGTGTTTTGTCTTTTCAATTCGCTCGGGTCAGCCTAAGCATTTTAGGATTTGAAGACCTTACTTCTGGAGGACGAAGACGAAGATTTTATTAATATTATATATTATATTAGTCCACTGCATCACATTTGTTCCGCTACATTATTAGTTGTTTTCTCTGGTATGTGTAACTTTGATATGTACTGTATAAATATAATCAATTGTTTTGTAAAACAGCTTCATGAACTATATATTTGATTATTATATTTTATCGTTCCACTGCAAAATTCTATTTTGTTTTTTCCTTTCTCTGCTTTTTCTTATTTTCCCCATAACAATCCGCCCTTCCGAATGGTTTGAATTGGCACGTGTGTCGATTTAAAGCATGCGAAAAGGCAGGGCGTTACATCTGGTATCAGGGCTTTGGTTTAGCGATAAACCTAAGCTTTGTGGGGTCTGACTCTTTATTAATAAGGTAGTAATACCCGGTGGGAGTCGCTGAGCATATATATGAGAGAGCGTATTTGTTAGTGTTATAAAAAGGTTTTAATATTATGTTAATTTGTTCCGTTTTGTATTTATAAATTCTGGTTGATGCATGGGATGCTATGACATCAATAGGGATTTCTAAACACTTAGTAGGACAGACCGACACAATATTTGTTTTAATATAGGTGAATGAAATAATTTTGCCTATTATATTTTCTATATATATAAAATAACATTTTTATAAATAATATATATTTTTGGTTGCATTATATTAGGTGTTAGGTAATAAAAATTTAAATAATAGTGGGAATAAGAGTGAGAATTGAATAAATGAAAATTGGAAATTTAGAACTTAAGTCCCGGGGTTTAGAAAATTCTTTCAATAATTTTTGAATATAATAATAATATTATTAGAAGTATTTTCTAGTATAAATATTTCAATATAATGTGAAAGAAATGTCTTAAAGAAGATTTTGGAAAAATAAGTTCTGTACTTCCTTCTCTGTCGTTGGAAAATAATTTCGGTGATGGCGGCCGCATCATCGACATTCATTTTCGAGTTTCGAAGTGGGAAGACCAGTGTAGTAGTTTTACTGCAGATTCAATTTTTATAAACAAATATAAATTTTAAATTGTTTTAAATATAATTAAATATATTAGTTGTAAGGATATACATTTATCTATTATTTTAAATGATTTTTTAAAAAAACCCGGTATTTAAATTCTTAAGTTTCCGATAATTAATAGTTCAAGTATAGTAGTGAAACAGAATGAAACTAATAGATAATCGGAGACTTGAATTAAAATAAGAAATTTAATGCTAGGTTATGAATGAAACTAAAGGAAAGTTGAAACTGTAACCTACGAAACAAAGAATAATATTATTGAAAATTTAGTAATTTTAAAGAAATAGAAATTAACTTGTGTAACTTCTATTACATCCTTAAAAGCATGTACATAACTTACCAACTATAAAATGTTAGAATGTCAAAAGAAATTGTAATGGATATTATACAAGTAATAAACTTATGGAAATAGGAAGTAAGTATTGAAAGCATAAGATTGTACACTTAAGTAAATGAATTAATATGCAAAGAAGTTGAATTAAAGATGGATACTATAAATAAATGAAAATTATAAGAAAATATAAGTAAGAAAATATAAGTAAGAAATTTTAAACTTAAGTAATGAAAATATAAAGGTAAATATTAATTGAATAAAAAGGAAATCAAACAATAAATGCTATGAAATGAAATCTAAAAGAATGAACTTGATCTGTTGTTGGAAATCGTTGTTTGTTGGTTTATGGTTGTTTGGGGAAGGATACTTTAATTTTGTTCGGATGTATGTATAATCTATTTAGTTTCACCTAAGACTGTTGCCTAAGACTGTTGAGTGAAGGTTACACTTAGTAGTTTATTTTTCTTTCCATACAATTTAAAGTTTGAACTCGTATAACAATTTGTTGTGTTTGATATGAATGAATGATTGAATTGTGTTGATTTTGTATGCCTTCTTGCAATTGACTGTTGTTGTATTGATTATTGTTCGTGGGTGAAACAACCTTAAATATTTTATTTTATATAATTGTTAACCTTTTGGGTTATATAAGTGAAATACAGGTTATGGAAGCAATTGCTACTGCTTTTGGTTTCAAAATTAAGCGTTAATTGCCCGACAAATAGGTACGTTTTCGGATTACGGTTTTATAGCGTTATTATATTATTTTTCCCGTGTTGGTATACACGTTATTTTGGAAAATATATATTATATATTGTTATATTTGATATTATATTTTCTCTCGAGCCTCCCCGTACAAAGGAGACTTTGCCAAAATTTTATGTATATTTTAACTTAGAAAATTTTTGAAAATGATTTCCAAACTTTATTAATTTAAGTACAAGAATATTCAATGGTTATAAAATGGTATATTTTATTCAAATTAATTTATTTTGTAAATCTATTTGTTTATAAAATTAATATTTTAAGTAAGATATATTGATTTCTTAATTCTTCTTTTTCATTCTTTTCCTTTTCGGGGACGAAAAGTTTTGAGTGTGGGAGAGTGTAACGACCCGTAAATTTTGATGAATAAATTTGGTTAATTTAATTAAATTTTGTAACTAAATTTAGGAAGAAATGAATTTTTTATAATTTATACTAAAGTAAATGTTAAAAATGAAATTGCAATTAATTGAAACAGATTTTTTGAGTTATAATTGATTTAAATTAGGTAATCTGGGAATAAATTCAAAAGTTATTAACTAAGAAAGTAATACGTAATAAATTGAATATAACATAAACTTAAGTGTTAATTTAAGGGTATGATAACAATTATTATAAATTACCTAATTAATTGGTCAATGAATTTATTGGAAATCAAGTTCATTTGAATGTTAAGTAATTATAATGTTGTTATTAATAATAAACGTTACTTTAATGATTATTAATATAGTAACAGAAGTGTGAATGAAAACTTAATAGAAACATAAATTTATTTAAGGAAACAAGAGATATATTGTACAAATTGATGAATTAGTATAAATTTAATGGTAACTGGATAAAATCAATATCATATGAGTCATTGCAACTTTTATTGTAAACTATAAACCTATAAATGTGATTTAGGGCAAATAGTAACCGTTATTATTTGTTACCAGTTTACTTAGGCTTTTAACTGTGAGTGGGAATCAATTGAAATTTAAAATGAAACTTGGTATTACAAGTATGAGTTTAAGAAAATAATTACAAGATATAAATGTAATCAGATGCATAGAAATATTGGTTATTTTGTAAAGTAATAAATGATGTAATAAAAGAATGAAATCCAGATAAATAAATTTAATTGAGACCTTAATTATAAATAATGGGTGAAATAATAGGATATATGGTAATTGTTTGTGGAGAATAACCATACAAGTCTTATAAAGAGTATATTGGTGATAAACGGTTATTTTGAATAAAGGTAATTAAATATTACTTTAATGGATATAAATGTAGTAACGGATAGAGTGAATGAAATTAACATTATGAAAATGGATGCCAACATTGATTTGTAAGTAATAAAGGCTTATTTACGTGACTAAAGAGTAACGGTAATGTTTATTTTAGGTTACCTATTTATTTATACTGTTAATTGGAATTGGAGATAAATTGTAATAAATGGAAATAAATGTTACATTGGTGTGAAATTTAATACAATGGTTATAAGTTGTTAAATTGGGTATATTAAAGTAATGAATGGGAAAACCAAGGCAACTAAGTTTATAGAGTAGTATTGAACTTAATAAAAAGATTTGAATTTAAAAAAATCAATCCATTGAAATCCAATTTATAAAAAGTGTAAATTTTGTAGCAATTGGAATTAAATGTTACGCAATTTGAAATAAAGATAAATTGAAAAAATGTTAATTTATCAGGATATATACCAATGTAAATGGTGCTTAGGATGAAAATATGATAATTAACTGAATTAAAAGAATGGGAGTCGGGATTTACTTATTTATTTGAATTTATAGTTAAATAATTGGATTTATTGCAAATAAGTAGAACTAAATATTAAATATTACACTAATTGAAATAAAGATGAAATTTGAATATATTAATGGAATGAAATGTGAGACAAGTGTTAACTATGTTATAGAGTAATAACAGACTCAAATAAAGGGGTTGGAATTGAATCTAATCAGTTTAATTGGAACTTATAAAAATTAATTGGATCCAATTTATAAAAGGATTAATTGCTATTAAATTAATTAAATATTTAAAATGCGAATTTAGATGATAATGAGAATATTTATGTAATAGTTTTGAATCCAAGGTTTAATCCATATATCTGATAGGAATGAATGGAATAATAATTTATTTAATTAAATGGAATTTTGGGAATTTTATTTATAATTTGCGAATTTAATGAAATTGGGGTTAATATTGGAATTTATAAATTAATCATCTCTAAATTGACATTTAAATTTGTTTAAATCATTGTAAATGATTGAGGAATCATAAGGAATGAAATTTGTCAATTTTCGAAATGCAATTGGAAAATTGATTTAATTAATTACTTTTTAATTTATTTAATTAATACAAAAATAGTCATTTTGACCACTGACTAGGATTTTGACGAAACCAGTTTCATCGGATCCGTAACGGTGAATTATTGTAGGATTTCAAGTTCCGTAGCGATCGGACTTGTCGTTTGTCATAGGAACGCGAAACGCCTTAAAATCCATTTAATTGAAACCAATTGAAATCAAATTGAAAAATATTGATTTTAGCATAACTTCTTTATACGATGGAATATGGACTTGAAATATTTTCCATTGCGTTTAAAATATTTTAAAACATCTATTTTGATATATGAATTGACCCAATTTCGTTTCGGACTCAGAACGGGCTTTTTGGGCCACTTCGTCGTTAGCGCGTACATCTATCTTATCTGATCCATTCTATTTTCAACATGATCTATTTAAACCCTATTATAAACCGTAGCAGCCTCTGCTCCTCATTTCTATACGTACAGAAACTTCTGTGCTCCTCTTCCTCAATGGCTGTAAACCTTAATTTGTCCAATTCAAAGTTCAATTCAAAAATCAACTTCAAAAAAATTCAAACTCCTCAGAAAAATTTGAAAAAATATATATGTCATAGATCTTATTGATATGAATCTACGTCTGGTGTTTGTTTTTCGAAATTATGCTTCAATAAATCAGAAATCGCGGTCAAAGTGGAATTGGGCGTTTTTGATTGGAGCGAATATACGCAAATTGGCTTCTAGGTTTCGTAGAGCGTGCTGCGTGGATTCGTTTGACGGTTGTCTTGTGAGCCAAAACTACTGGAGGCGGTCGAAATTGGCGAACTAGGGTTCGAAAACCCTAGTTTCTATGCGACGGCGCGCGGCACCTGGGACGGGCAGAGGTGGTGCGCTGGATAGAGGATGGGGAGACGTGAAGATGGTGGTGGTGCTGAAGTCTAGAGTGTCGTATTTGGGGAGGAATCAATGGTCAAAGGGCTAGTCAACGGTGTGTTTATAGGTTCGGCAGTTCATGCATGCGACCTGGAACGCGTGCAGAAAGGAGATGATGACGTGGTGCCATTTGGTAGGACGGTGAGTGTTTTCTTTTCTTTTATTTTAATTTCTATTCCAACGTGTTCAAATACGCAAAACTCCCGCATACGATATCCGATTGATGCGCAGTTTTCTCCACTAGGTTCGTATCTGAATTCTAGGCTTTATGATGCTTGTTTGGGCGAATTCTGAGACTGTCAAATTTTTGGGTTTAAATTCAATTTAAATTCAAAAGGTGAGTGTTTTAACCCACTCACAACTTCTAAAATTTCTTATGTTTGTTAAATTAAATTTTGTTGTGATTATGCATTTATTTATGACTGTTTCGGATATTTTTAATCATCATCTCAGTTAATTGCATTTATTTAAATTAGATTGTTATTTAATTTATTATTTAATATAACTGCCAGTTAATTTCCTGTTATACATTATCAGTTATATATTGATATTGATTGATGGTTTCAGATGATGATTGTGATGGATGTATGATTTTGTGATGGATGAATGGATGTTTTAATTATATCATCATAACCTGCAAGTTGTTATGCATTTATTTTAGATTCGGGATTGCGGTTTGAAATGATATATAACCGTATTTTATTTTTAAATTATGTATTGAAATGATAAATATCCGTATAACTTGACCATATGCTAGAAAATTATATACAGACACTGTGGTGTGTGTATATATATATATAATTATTTTGAAATGATTTTTCTATGGTTTGGAAAGAAATATGCGGTTTAATAAATATTAATTTTTGATGTTATATAAATATTATTATATGTATATATAGTTAAAATTCTTGTATTTAAGCTATGTATAAAACATTTAATAAAAGTAAGTTTAATAATGGAGTTGATTATTTTATATTATATGGTTAAGCACCTATTTAAGATATTGTGTATATATATAGAGTTTTTAAAAAGGCTTAAATGAAATTTAAGTTGGAAGATTAATATGAAATTGGTTTGAATTGAATTATTTAAGAGTTGTACTTGAATAAATTTGATTTTAAATTTAAATAAAAATGGAGAATTTTAAAGGGTATGATCTTAATAACTTGATTTTGGTTTAAAGGATTTAAATGAATATCAAGTCAATTTAAATGAATATTATCAAGTTAATTAAATTGAAGGAATATCCAGTTCTTTGAAGTTTAAAGGTTTTACTTAAATGATATTTGATTTACTAAGTAAACATTTCAAATCTAAATAATAGAAAATGAATTTGATATATATGAAATTATCAAAGAATTCTTTTGAAATGCTAGAATATGTAAAGCTTTGAAATATATGGAAATCGAAATGGTTATTTGGAGGTTCAAATCGGTATTTGGAATTTATTTGTTAAATTTAAGAATCTATGTTCTTATATAAAGTAATTTAATATCAAAACCATTTAAGTATTAGAAGTAATGTTTCAAAGCTATGGGTTTCAAGGTATATAGATTTGAAAGTGATATGATTTGGAAAAAGATATATTTAAAATAAAAATGATATCATATTGATCAGGTTTTAAAATAGAAATGATATCGTATTTCTATGGTTTTGAAATGGATATTATATTCTGGTTTTAAAGTATAAACTATTTTGAAAAGACCGCGGTGTTATAATAACGTTTGGTTGTTAAAGAAACTGGGATCGGAAGTTGTCATACTCTCTGCCAACTCCAAAAACCACTTTAACAATCGTGTACACGATGGAGATTCCAAAATGAAGTAGGATGGTAGCGGCATTTCCTTTGAGGTAAATACGTGGACCCGACTCCCATAAGATGGCTAAAACAGGAGCGATTCTCGGGCCAATGAGGTAGCACCTTTGATCAGACACATCCCTTCGATATTATACTTTGACTTTTGGATTGATTCGGTGGCCACTTTTGATTTTCTTTTTGGGGGTATGGCTTGAAGTGGGCGGTTGCTGCGCGCTACGACCTCCAGCCCGGATGCGTAATTGGCATATCTAACCTGGCATTTCCTAGTTATGCCGTGTCATCTACCATAGTGCGCATTGTACGAGTTTGGTTTTCTCCCATAGCCCGTGTGGTATCCTCTGTTAGCTTCCCGATCAGGAGGGACTATGATATTGGATGGACTACTGTGACTATTACGTGTTAAGGGGAATATTAGGTCACTCCTTAACGCTATTTAAAAGTAAGTTTATTTTATTATAGACATTATTATAATAACGAAGTATTACTACATAGTAAATAGTTTAACGGATCCTTAGGAGATATGAATCACGAGCATCTCTTAAGTTACTGCACTCATATTTATTTCTGTTGATTTAACTCACATAAGATATTTTAGTTCTGACTCGAGTGTTTTGTCTTTTCAATTCGCTCGGGTCAGCCTGAGCATTTCAAGATTTGAAGACCTTACTTCTGGAGGATGAAGACGAAGATTTTATTTCTATTATATATTATATTAGTCCACTGCATCACATTTGTTCTGCTGCATTATTAGTTGTTTTCTATGGTATGTGTAACTCTGATATGTATTGTATAAATATAATCAAATGTTTTGTAAAACAGCTTCATGAACTGTATATTTGATTATTATATTTTATCGTTTCGTTGCAAGATTCTATTTTATTTTTTCCTTTCTCTGCTTTTTCTTATTTTCCCCATAACAATCCACCCTTCCGTATGGTTTGAATTGGCATGTGTGTCGATTTAAAGCGTGCAAAAAGGCGGGGCGTTACAGTTGTTATGTTCCCTTGAACTTGTGTTATAACATTCATATGCACATGTTGTTTTATATGTCACAAATAGTATATTATGTTGATTTGATTGATTTCCACATATGTATGTTAAATATGTCACATATGAGATGTAAAAAGAAATGTGTTATGTTAGAAAATTTTTTTATGCCTTGTATTGAAATACGTCACATATGCTTTGTTAAAAAAATAAGTTAGTTAATAAAATCATATGTTATACATACTATGTTAATAATATGTCACCTATGCTATGTGTAAATAATGTGTTATGCTTGGGAAAAATGAGATGCCATGTTATTTCACCTTGCAAGTTCCTTGTATATATGTCGTGTTATATGTATATATGTTATGTTAGTGTATGACATGTCAGAATTTGAAATATTCACTTATGTTGTTTACGATATGTGACACATGCGTATATACTAAGTTGTTAATTATGCACGCATGTTTATCGGTGACATGTTATGTTATGTATGTTATTATTGTTCTCAAACTTCAATTTCTCTTTAACAAAATCACTTTGGATTGAAATGATGTATACCCGATATAAAACAACTTTGGGTTTAAATAAATTGATTTAGGAATAAAATTGGAATATTGTAAGTTTGAACTTAAAATTATGAAATTGAAATTTAATCAATTTTTTTATTGGATTTAAACTTGCTTGATTTATAACTTAATAGCTTTAAGAGAAGAATTGAAATCTTAAGTTAGATTTAATAATAAATCGATTGGAAATGAACATAAAGTCGGTATTTGAAGCGAACCGATTTATAGTGTGAAAGATGATGTTATTTAAACCTAAGTATTTCACTTATTGAGTTATTTGTACATTTCACTTGAGTTTATCTACTTATATAAGAATGTTAGTCCTGACTCGAGTGTTTTTGTTTTACTTTACGCTCGGGTCAGACCGAGTATTTCAGTTTAGCGAAGGCATTTATTTCTGAAGACGAAGACGGAGTCGAGGACCGTATCTACTATTATTATAACAATTGTTTATTCTGCCTGAAAAAAAGTGTGAATTCTGATTTTGTTGAAAATAGTTTCATGAACTATTTATGTATATTTTTTTTTTTATATTTCATCCTTCCACTGCGAGATTCTGTGTTTTATTTTTCCTCCTTTTCTTTTATTTTCTTATTTACCCCATTAATAATCCACCCTTTTGAATGGTTTGAATTAGACATGTGTAGTTTATTATCGATTTAAACCGTTCAAAAAGGTGCGTCGTTACAGTTAGTATCAGAGATTTGATTTACACATACTTTAGCCTATTTGGGTTAACTCATAAGGGATAGGGTAGTAATACCCTAGAATGAGTTGTCTGAGTGTATATACGAGAGCGCGTATTTGTTAGTGTTATAAAAATGTTTTGCAAAAATTTTTGAAATGAAATTATTTTTCCTAATATTATAAGATATATATATAAAGGAATAATATTTTATGACTAAAATAGTTATTTGTAAAGTGTTTGATTTATGAAATGGTAATATTTAATTATTACCATTTTTGTAGACTTGTTGTATTTAATCAAATTATAAACATTGTTAATTATTGTTGATTGAATTAATGGACTAAACATTAGTTAATAATGGTGCATTAAAGAGAATGAAATGAATAATTAGGATATTTGTTTATGAAATTGAAATGTTGTTGTGAATTTTGTTGTTTGTTGGCATGTAGTTTCAAATATTGAAAAAATGGAATATTTGGATATTTTGAATAATCGAAACCTTTTGAATTAATATATGAGTGAAACTTGATAATTGGGTTGAATTATATAGTTGAATTGATAACTTTAATTTTAAAGCAAGTAAACAAGGTTTAATTTGTTATATCTATGTTTAGTAAATGAATAGAATTGGGGCAATGCAACGTCCCGCTTTTTCGCACGGTTTAAATCGACGATAAACCACACACGTCAGACTTAAACCATACAGAAGGGCAGATTGTTATGGGGTAAATAAGAAAAAGTAGAGAAAGAAAGACAAAATAAAATCTTGCAGCGGAACGATAAAATATAATAATCAAATATATAGCTCATGAAGCTGTTTTACAAAACATTTGATTATATTTATACAATACATATTAATAATAATATATAATAATAATAATCGATTCAGCGAAATACAGTGTAGTGGAACAATATAATATATAATAATAATGATGAAATCTTCGTCTTCGTCCTCCAGAAACGGTCTACAAATCCTGAAATGCTCAGGCTGACCCGAGCGAATTGAAAAGACAAAACACTCGAGTCAGAACTAAAAGATCTTATGTAAGTTAAATCAACAATAAATAATATGAGTGGAACGGCGTCAGAGATGTTTACGGGATTTGACATCTCCTATCCAGTGTCTAACGTGAGTGTAGTAACTCAAGAGATGTTCGGGATTCACATCTCATAAGGATCCGTTAAACTATCTACTATGTAGTAATATACGCTATTATAATAGTGTCTAAAGTAAAGTACATGTGACGACCCGACTTTCAACGACCAGAAAGTTGTATCATCTTTAAGAAAGAAAGGGATAGAAAAGAGAAAAGAAAGAAGAGAAAGAAAAAACAACTTCAGAATCTCAACAGTGAAACGTATAAATTATATTAATAACATAAGTATTACATAGTATACAACAACTATCAGAGTTACACAGACAATACATCACATACTGGATAGTTAGAAACACCTGTCTAGTTATTACAACTCAAATACAACATCAACAAAGAAACCACTTAAAGACACCAAAACAGCGGAACACTATATAACTACAACGCAGAAGCCTCCTGCTCCATTGCTCCTCCACAATTCGTCAAAGCTAACCTGAGTCCCTTGGCTGCTCGAAAAAATTTGAGTACCCAAGAGTTTAAGAAAACAAAAATAAACTCCGGGTCAGACATGGGTCTGGTGTGAGTAACAGGTTAACGTTGCTTAACTTTTGAAAAAAAAACCTTTGAAAGAAAGGTATCACGTAAGACTTCCCACACACAAACATGGAAAAGTTTTTACCTTACGGTAACCAAAACATTTCATAGGAAATCCGATGATATTATAATAGGGTCTATGGTTTTCAAGTAAAATACAGAAATAGCTGGAATGCTTACATCTCACGTTCCAACATAGTTAGGCACGACTAATACGTACAGAACTTATTGAAGATTGGATTCCATACAATGGCAAGTCTACTGGGATACCGCCCGTCACAGTACGGGGCCTAGATCACCGGATCACTCCCAATCCCCTACAACACAAAGCCAGGACCATTCCTTACTGAACAGTCCCGAACAAGACCACCCTACAGTTGTGATCAGTAACCGCACCACACAGCCGAAATAAAAGGGACATCTAGACAAGGGTAAATCTCGTCCTACTTGGGAATGACCCACTTAGCCTTGCTGCACCTCCCCTGTTTTAGCCATTCCCGGTTGATGAGGCTTGAGGCTACGATTACCTTTATAGAACACATTACTTAGAATGCTCGTCGTCCACCCGACGATGTTCTGAAAGCATTCAATCCATGCAAGTTCGTTCTGGGTTCGAACGAAACCGAAGGCATTATCTCGTTACACTCATTTTGGAATCACCCTCAGAGTTAACGACGATAACCCTTGCACATTGGATCTTCATCTTCACTTGAGATTCACGACCTATCATTAATTTGGATCGATGTGGTTTCAGATATCCAAATATGGAAACCCGATCCCGGTCTCACCAAATCCAAAACGCCATCTTTTAGGTCCAAGTTGTTTTAAAGTTTAAAACAATTCAATTCTATCATCTATATACACACATAGATAATTCACATCATCACAATAAATAATCAACATTTATCATCATAAACAGATAATCCATATTATCATCCCAATGCAACCAAAGCATCCATATCACACAGCATTACTCATCTAATAGCTAAGATTTCAAACCATTCAAGTCAATCAATACCATCCATACTGTAACAACCCACATATTTTACGATTGAATATTTAAATATTTTATTTTAATATTTTATCTTTAGTCGGATTATAGTCCGAAAAATCACTTTTTGCATACGGTCGAATTAGGACTCGAAACCACTTCCATTGGGTCCAAAACGCCGTTTGCAATCTTTTTGAGTATAAACTTTGATGTGTTTGGAGTAAGCGGAATTTTGCTACTTTTTCACTGGACTTTGGGTTTGGTTTAGCCCATTAGCCTAAACATTTACTCTAGCTCAACCCCCTTCCCTTCATAACCTTGCTTTCATTTCCTAGCACTCAAGCTTTATCAAAAATGGAGGAAGGAATGGGAAATTAAAACTCCAAGCTCTTGTTCACTTGCAAATCCAGCCTCCAACTCCAAATTCAAAGAGAAGACATTGATTCAAGCTTCTTGGGTTGATTTTGCTTTCAAGCTTCTCTTTCATTGACTTTGTATAAAGGTGAGATTGTTATCTCGCATCTTTGTCTATAACTATCTTTGATTGTTGGGTATGAATTCCTAACACGTTTACATATGCATTTGTCATTGATTTAGATTGAATCGGTGAAAATCCCAATTTTTAGTGTTTTGCGTTCAAATCTTTAAAAATCCTAACTATGATGTATGAACACGTTTTTGGTGATGCATCGAGGAGACAATACGACTGGGTAGCCTATTGGCATAATCCCCTAGCGTCCGTGCTCGATCGGTTGCAAATTTGGTGAGTTTTGCACTCCAAAACAGTTAGGTCGCTCGGCCTGCATATGGAAGATTTTCGGCCTGCTGTTAGCTCGTTCGGTTTTAGGTCGTTCGTTCCATAGGTCGCTAGGTCGCTCGACGGTAGGTTGTAACACCTTAGGTCGCTCGGCTTGTCTCGTTCCATTGCTTAGCTCGGAAATGCTTAGGTCGCGCAACGACTTGGTCATTCCTCCTTATGTCGCCCTGTGGTGTTAGGTCGCGCCATGAATTTAGGTCGTTCCTGGCCTTAAGTCGCTCGCCCCTGCTTGGTAGCTTGCATCCCTTAAGTCGTTCACTCCTTAGGTCGCGCGCCGTGTTAGGTCGCGCCATGCTATGTTAGGTCGCGCTATGATTGAGTTGCGACATACTTCGATCGCTAGGCCTGTTTGTCTTTAGGTCGCCCGCTTAAGTCGCTCGGCCTGCTCCTTAGCCTGCTTGCACCCATTAAGTCGCACCACTTAGGCCGTTAACTCCTTTAGGTCGCTCGGCCATGTTAACTCGGCTAGCTCACACTCCCTTAGGTCGCTTCCTCCTTAAGTCGCACCACTTGCCGCATGCTACTTCTTTTGGTCGTTTGTACCTTAGCTCGGCCACGTTTGGTCGCAAGGGGGTATTTCCACTTTGATGGATTTGGAGTTGATTTCTTTGGATTTTATTCACGTCTTCGAACGTGAATTTTTGTAACCTCTTGTTTCTACAATCATTTTTGTGATTTGTCATTTTACAAATATACAAACCTTTACCTCACTCGTACAAGAAATCTAATTAAACGGCTTAGTAAAACAAGTGGTATGAAATGCTCGCGTTTACTTCCTCGGTTAATTCTTGGACTTGTTCGATTGAATCTTTTGTGACAATTTTCGAGTGGAGATCTACAATTTATTCTTAAATATTTAAGTTAAGCTAGTGGTTATGAGACATGAAGATAAGCTCATATATTTACTAGCTTACTGAAATTGACACTTCTTGGTGATCGCTGATGATCATTTTTGTGATTTAGGCTACCAAATGTGCGATGTCTCTTTGTCTACGAGGGAGACTAAACCCCGTTTCTGTGGAGCTTCGGCTCAATTTGGTGGGGTAGCGACCCATGGTCTTCGGGCCGTTTTGTGGAGCTTCGTCTTAAAATTAATGGTTAGAAACCGTGGAATAGCGTTCCATTTTGTGATACACGTGTTGGCGAGCTTTCATGTTCCCGTTTTGTGATAGGCCTCCCCCTTTTTGTGATTTATGGATTTTCATTGATGATTTCTAGAGTTTATGTTTCACCAATTTTCGTGATTTTCATCGATATGTGTTATCAATATTTGTGCATTGGTGAATTTGTGTGTCATTAACTTTTTGTGAATGAAGATATTGAGTATGACATTCCTTTTGATACTTGAGAAGATTCTGATGATATTGATTAATCTCTTGTTGATTTCCAATTTCATACTTATCACAGTATGGCTTTATGGTTATCATATGTTATGTCATATCTCTTATTCTATATCATTTTATCTGATATTTATAGCTAGACTGATCCATTTATTATTTTCTTATTAAATATACTCGGGTCAGACCAAGATGTTATGGGTCCTTCTGCTTGACTTCACATATGGGATTATAACCCTCACTTTTGGCTAACTACTTAGATTAGTAGTTTTTGTTGTATACTTTTGAGATATAGACTCCTTGATAAATACATATTCTTTTGTCTAGCACTTGTAACCATTCTTTTATGATATTGTGGATCTTGTATGACCACTACTTTGATGTACACTTTCATGTGTTATATTCATATCTTTTTCCGCCTTTGTGATAAGGATATATGTGACTAACTTGTGCTATGTTTATTTCTATATTTGTTTCCGAAGAATAAATATTGCCACTATATAGTAGCTTTGAGTTTGTATCGGTTTGTCGGACTTCCTTGTACTATCTGACATGTTGTTGCTTGCACAAAGCAATTACATGGATGGTCGCTCCTCAACATCCTTATTCTCCGTGCTAGTTGACGGCATTATACCGTAGTGTCCTTGGCTAGCATGGGTATAGAGGTGGGGCGTCACACATACATAAACAATTATTTAATGATCATACCATCTATAATTAATTTAAAGTGAATTAAATTAATTACTTTATCTCTAATTAATTTAAAATGCATTAAATTAATTACTTTATCTATAATTAATTTAAAATGAATTAAATTAATTACTACATCATCATAATCCTGCTTAACTTAACCATTAATTAATTACAAATAAATTAATTAATCACCATCTCATTATTTATTTCAAATAATCATTCCTGATTAACAATTTTCTAATTACAATAAGTAATTAGCCTTTAAATTAATAACACAAGTTAATTATACTTAATGCTTTACAATAATTAACTTTTAATTACTTAAATAATTAATTAACTAAATTAATTACATTAATCCTTTATTTATTAATTACTTTATTTATTAAATACTTTATTTATTAATTATTCCTTAATTAATCCATTCTAAATTTACATCATTAATTTCATTAAGTAATGGTTTCTAATTACATGTTTAATTAATCTCTCTATTTAAATTAACTACATTAAGTAATTAATCTTCAATTAAACCACAAATATAAATCACCCTTGATTAATAACATCCAGTAATTAACCACCATTAATTACTTAATTAAATAAATTACTCCTTAATTTATTCTCTAGTTAATCCCTTGATTAATACCATTCAGTAATTAACTACCCTTAATTACTTTATTTCATAAATTAATTGCCCTTAATTAATTATCTCAATTAATCCCTTGATTAATTACAAAGTAATTTAATCCAAATTACTTCCATTATTAAAACATCTTTAATTACATCCTGTAATTATCAATTAATTACTTCCCTAAGTAATTACAATTTCATTAATTACATTAAGTAGTTAATTATCAAATCATCAAGTGTTTAAATTAATTAAACTTAATTAATTAACTTAAACTAATCACATTAACCCAATTAATTACATTAAGTAATTAATTCATTAATTACTTCTATTTAGTAATTAAACTTTAACAATTTCACAAATGATTATTATTAATTAATTAATCTAATTAATTATTAAAATTAATCACATTAATTAATTGTTAAATAATGTTAAGTTAATGACCTTCATTAACAATTTCCAATTCTTTAATTACTTTTCTTAAGAAATTAACTCAGATTAACCATTATTAATTACAAATTAATTAATATTTAATTACCAATTAACTAATCTTTAATATTTAATTAGTTAAGTGTTAACTGCAACTTAATTAATCCTTAATTACTTGATCAATTAATCATTAATCATTAATTAAAATCTAATTAATAATCCTTAATTACAAATTAATTAACCTTAATTAATTAATCTTAAACCTTGATAAATTAATTTAAAAACTCTTAATTACTTAATTTATCGTCCATATCATTAATAAATTAAATAATTAATTATCCATTTAAATTAACTTAAAACTTTAATGAATCCAAAATATTAAAATTCTATCTATCTTTAAGATAAACATTTCTTACGTAATCAAGCATAAAACAATTTGTTTTCAAATTTACCTTAAATTCCATTTTAAATTTCATTTAAATTTAAGATTTTAAAATGAATACAAATTTATTCAAACAAATTTAAAAAAAATTCAAAATCTCTTTATCTCACAAGTTAAAGAAATATTCATTATATAAAATAACTTTAAAAGAAATTAAAACTCAATTCATTTTTAAATTCCAATAAGTTTTAAAAATACACTTCAACTAACACAAATGTTTAAATCATTTTAAATTTAAAAAATTTCATTTATTTCAAACTGGAATACAAATTAAGTTTGATTCCAGATTACTTATTCAAAGCTTACTTACATTTTAAACTTCATTTTAAATTTCAAATCATTTAACCATTTTTTTAAAAAGAAGTTAAACAATTTAAATTTAAAACTTTATTTATTTTAAAAACTGAAGTTTAACCCAAATTTCAGATTTCAAAACTCAGATTCAAACTTATTTTAAATTTCTAGTTTACAACTTAAACTTTTCATTTTAAATTCAAACCCAAATATACTTTAACACTTAAAAATGGCTAAAGCCAAATTTAAATTTCAAAACTTAAATTATTTCAAATCTAAGATTCAAACTACTTGGATTCATATTCTAACTCAGGTTTTAAAACTTAGTTTAAAATTTTAGTTTACATTTAAACTTTACTTTAGAATTTTAAAAAAAACAGAACAGGTTTCTGTTTTCAATTTAAAACCTGATACAAAACTTTAGACTCGAGCCAAAACCTAAGTGACTTCGAGTTCAAGCCTAAATTACTTCGAGTCATACACTCGAATCACCCGAGAAAACTCGAGACAATCAACCCAAAACAAAACTATAGAGATCATCAGAACTAGTGCACCGTGCACATGCACGATGCCTCCGGCCACCCTTGATCAACTTCACGACCTCCCTACAGTCGACGTTCATCATCTCAGATCAACCAAACAACAACCTAATCAACACATGGTCTAAATCAAAATCGAGATAAAAATCCCGAACTTGGAATCAAAAACTGGAACAGAACTTCCACTTGAAAATCTCTCGTTCACGCGCCTCCGGCCACTGGAGCGATTGCAATTCCGTCCACACATTCGTCAACCACCATACTTCCATTACCCAAGATATTGTTGAACTCGATCAACTGAAGAAATCGAACCAAAGCAAAAACTTTAACCCAGTAGAACAAGGGTTCCAAACTTCCAAATCACCACCACCTCCTCCACAGTTCCCTGATCAACTTCCCACTAATTTTCCCATCCTCTCTGATCACCACTCCTCCTCCAGGAGGAAATTCAACCCATTCGAACCCATAGATCATTAGAACTTTCCCATTTTCCTTTTACAGTTCAAAAAAAAAACTGCACTCTAGTTTCAAACTAAAAATTGTAATTTTGCTTTTAAAAATCATGATTTTTATAACCCTGAAACATTGAATCGTAATGTTTGAATTTTCACTTATATTCAAACTTGCTTGGTTATTTTAAATTTCCAGAGACATTTCACAAATTTTTAACTTAATTGAAATTTTAATCTAAAGTATGTGATGAAACAAACAAGTATGCTTTGAATCTTATGTTTCTAACAGAGTCAAATCAGGAAGTTTTGAATTTAAATCAAAACAAGAAGCTAAAAACTGGAAGCAGAGGGGACTTAAAGATATCACAAGCATGTATACAACATACATAAGAAATTCAACAATTATACATACACAAACATATTTATTTCAAACAACTTGCATGCAACCAGATTTTATACTAAATTTTTTAAAATAAAGTTACTCACCTGAAATTTTGATGAGCAGGGCAACAGTTTTGAAAAACCCTTGTGAATCTTTTGAAAACTTGCTTGAGTGCTTTTATTATTGTTTTATAAACCTTAAACTTGAATGCTTGCTGAAAGCTTGAGTTGCTTGAAATGTTGATTTATAAACATGCATGCAACTTCCAGTTTTAAAAGAAAATGCCGGCTTTTGTTTTAGAAATATACAAGTTAGCTCCAGATAGTTTTGCATGTGCTTCCAGATTTTTAAGAAAGGAATGCAGGTTCGCTTGCTTTAAAAAAAACAGATTAAATGATGAACATGCTTAAATTTTAAGGAAAATAAATGCAGGCTACAGATTTTTTTGAAGAAATGAAGTTGCTTTATCTTTAATTGAATGTAGAAAATGTTACAGGGAATTTGATTCTCAGATTTGCATGATTTGTTTTGAAAATGCTTTGCGTGTGAACAAGGAACGATTTTGAAGAGTGATTATTGATTTTGGGTTTCAGATTTTGATTCTCGGATTTAATTTAATTTGATTTGAGGATTGTTTAGAGTGGAATGGTTTCAGCTGAAAGATTTCTTGGTTTAGAAATGAAAATGAGAAAAAGAATAGGATGGAAGATGTATATGTTTATATATCTAAATTTTTGATTTATTTAAAAATAAAAGAAAAATAAAAATAAAATTTGACACTTGTCTTAAATATCAACACTTGTTAATTTCTTTATTTATTCACTTAACACATGTTATATTAGGTTCTAAGATGTTTACACATGTCTTTTAAGTAATTTGAATTTATAATTAAGTGTTAATAAAAGCTTTAACTAAATTAATTAGTTTATATATATATAATTTTTAAAGAATAAAACCATTTTTATTTATAAATAAAAACAATACACATATCAGTTATTTGAAAATAACATTTACGAATATTTTAAATAAATTTATAAAAGAGGTTATAAATTACTTGTTATTTAAATGAATTAATGTTTCATTTATTAGTTGTATTTTAAACTTCCATATCTAATGACAAGTAATATTTATTAAACAATATTTTAAAAAGGAAATAAACAAATTTTTTTATTAATCTTATTTAAACTTAAGCTAAAATCCTTTTTAAACATTTATTTTATGTATTTTAAAATCATATAGTTCTTTATTAAATAGCTTTGAAAAGCTTAACATTAAATAAATCAAAATTTCCCAATTACCAAAATATTGGAATTCGAAAATATGCTATATTAATTAAATTTAAAACCAAACTCATCTATTTAAAATATATATATATGTGTGCATTATAAATAGAAAACAATTTATTTGCTTATTAAAAGATAAATTCAGTAATTAAATATTTAATAAAAGAAGATTATTAAATCAATTCAAATTTATTTATAAAAATTATCAAATCAATTTAATTTTAAATACAAATCATTAAATTTATATTACCGAAAATTCCGAGATATCACATTCCTTTCCCCTAAAAAAATTTCGTCCCCGAAATTTAAAACAAAGGTAATTTAATAATCTCATTAAAGATTTAATTTTAAAACACAGCATATATTAATCATATGCTAACAACCAAAGCAACCAATTTATCCAATCAAAACAAATCTAACTGTCCAGAAAAATTCTGGATAGAACTTCCTCGAGTTACCCCGGTATAAATATCGGGATAGTCGCTCTATAGAATCCAAATAATCAATATTACTAAGCTATAGAGCTCCTATTCATCTAGGTCTACAAAACTAAACAGGATATCAGACTACATACGGGTCTAACTCAACAACCAAACCTCCTGAACTGCTGGTTCCAAAACTAGAGATAGATCATACATGTACTCCCTCAGAGATATGTGAAACATACTGGATCCCAGTTATCCAAACTGGCAAGTCAACTCTTGAAAACCAAAGCACTTATCTTACCAAAACACAGAAGAAACCCAAAACACTTCGGAGCTAGCTTCCCAGACTTACCAAAACTTATAGCTCCTTGGATCTGAGAAATCTTATCCAAAACCAAATCTCCGATTCCGGAATCCAAATTCCTCCGCCTCTTATCCCAAAATCCTTCGAACGATCCTAGGCTGCCTATGTCCTTCCTGATCAGCTCAACCCTTGCCGATGCCTCTCGAAACAAACTAGACCAAAAACAACCCATCAAAATGATCCTTCCAAGATCAACCAGCAACCAAGAACACAACTCTACTCCAAAAATAGCAAAAGACTGAATTTACTTCTCCTTATCCAGAAAAGACAAAACAGATACACTCCTAACTGATTCCGCTACACAACTCTGATTCGAAGTAGAAGAAAATGCTGATGAAGAACACGAGCACGGACTAGACAACACATACCAGAAATATGATTCATCAGATCCATAAAGAAAATTCAAAAGTTCCACCAAAATCTGGGCTGCTTCACCAAACTCTATCTCTAGGAACCATCCTTCTACTAGCTGAACCACCGGTACCAATCCTGGAATCCAAATCAATAAGTAAAACTCAATCACCAGTTGCGGACAAACCTCTGACTTCCTTGAAGACATCCGGATAATCTCCAACAACTCAAGTGAACACTAAAACTATCGCAAGTCACTTTTGCAATCAACCCAGCCTAATATCCAAAGAAACTGCTCTCTCTTTACCAATCAGAACAGCTTACGCTGGCCTAGTCAATTCACCGAAGAAATAGACTCACACGGCTGCTTCTGAACTCCACCTCTAGAAAAACTACTCAGCCAAAAGACTTCTTGCTAGCACACAGAACACTCCGAGCTGCACTGCTACCACCAATGCCAAATAATTCCTAATCCAAAACTCTTCGAGAAACTCGGACCTCAAAGCAACAGAAACACCTTGCTGGACTCAGCCACAATACTGAAACAGACACACTTCCTTACTCTTGTTCCAAAGAAACATCTTCAGACACATCCATAATCACTGCATCTCATCACGCAGCTACTACTTCCCGAGGTATCTAGATATCATCACTCGCTTCTGCCCGACCGACAGACCCAAACTCTACTCTTCCAACTCTGCACTTCAAAGATAGACTCCGAACCTTTAAAAGGTTTCCTTCAGAGATCGATCAAATCCCTACACCCAGCAAAGCTCACTCGAGACGGTATTAGGCCTACAGTCTCGACAGATACACCTCCAACCTCAAACATTCAAAATCCAACCAATGGTGGTAGTCGTGTTACGCACCCCACTACCTTATCTACCTTTACAACTTATATTGGAAAACCCGAATAGGTAACCCAAATAGGTAGAAATAAAATATAAATAAATATATATATATATATATTAAAAATACAAATACGCTCTCTCAAGATAGACACCACTCCAGAGCCTATGTATTCGTTCAACCTAGCGCTCTGATACCAACTGTGACGACCCGACTTTCAGTGACCAGAAAGTCGTATCATCTTTAAGAAAGAAAAGGACAGAAAAGAGAAAAGAAAGAAGAGAAAGAAGAAACAACATCAAAATCTCAATAGCGGAACGAATAAATTATATTAATAACATAAGTATTACAAAGTATACAACAACTAGCAGAGTTACACAGACAATACATCACATACTAGACAGTTATAAACACCTGTCTAGTTATTACAACTCAAATACAACATTAACAAAGAAACCACTCAGAGATACCAACACAGTGGAACACTATATAACTACAACGCAGAAGCCTCCTGCTCTATTGCTCCTCCACAATTCGTCAAAGCTAACCTAAATCCCTTCACTACTCGTAAAAATTTGAGTACCCAAGAGTTTAAGAAAATAGAAATAAACCCCGGGTCAGACATGGGTCTGGTGTGAGTAACAGGTTAAAATTTCTTAACTTTTTTTAAAAAACCTTTGAAAGAAAGGTATCACGTAAGACTTCCCACACATAAACATGGAAAAGTTTTTACCTTACGCTAACCAAAACATTTGATAGAAAATCCGGTGATATTATAATTGGGTCTAGGGTTTTCAAGTAAAATACAGAAATACCTGGAATGCTTACATCTCACGTTCCAACATAGTTGGGCACAACTAATACGTGCGGCACTTGTTGGAGATTGGATTCCATACAATGGCAGGGCTACCGGGGTACCGCCCGTCACAGTACGAGGCCTAGATCACCGTACCGAGGATCACTCCCAATCCCCTGCAACATAAAGCCGGGAACATTCCTTACTGAACAGTCCTGAACAAGACCACCCCGCAGTTGTGATCAGCAACTACACCACACAGCCGAAATAAAAGGGACATCTAGACAGGGGTAAAACTCGTCCTACTTGGGCATGACCCACTTAGCCTTGTTGCACCTCCCCTGTTTTAGCCATTCCCGGTTGATAAGGCTTGAGGCTACGATTACCTTTATAGAACACATCACTTAGAATGCTCATCATCCACCTGACGATGTTCTAAAAGCATTCAATCCATGCAAGTTCGTTCCGGGTTCGAACGAAACCGAAGGCATTATCTCGTTACACTCATTTTAGAATCACCCTTAGAGTTAACGACGATAACCCTTGCACACTGATTCTTCATCTTCACTTGAGATTCACGACCTATCATTAATTTGGATCGATGTGGTTTTCGGATATCCAAGTATGGAAACCCGATCCCCGTCTCACCGAATCCAAAACGCCATCTTTTAGGTCCAAGTTGTTTTAAAGTTTAAAACAATTCAATTCTATCATCTATATACACATATAGATAATTCACATCATCATAATAAACAATCAACATTTATCATTATAAACAGATAATCCATACTACCATCCCAATGGAATCAAAGCATCCATATCACACATCATTACTCATCTCATGGCTGAGATTTCAAACCATTCAAGTCAATCAATACCATCCATACATAAGCAATGATTTAATGATAATACCATCTATAATAAATTTAAAGTGAATTAAATTAATTACTTTATCTCTAATTAATTTAAAATGAATTAAATTAATTACTTTGTCTCCAATTAATTTAAAATGAATTAAATTAATTACTACATCATTATCATCCCGCTTAACTTAACCATTAATTAATTACAAATCAATTAATTAATCATCATCTCATTATTTATTTCAATTAATTATTCCTGATTAACAATTTTCTAATTACAATAAGTAATTAGCCTTTAAATTAATTACACAAGTTAATTATACTTAACCCTTTACAATAATTAACTTTTAATTACTTAAATAATTAATTAACTAAAATTATATTTATTAATTACTTCATTCATTAATTATTCCTTAGTTAATCATTTCTAAATTTACATCATTAATTTGATTAATTAATGGTTTCTAATTACATTTTTAATTAATCTCTCTATTTAAATTAACTACATTAAGTAACTAATCTTCAATTAAACCACAAATATTAATCACCCCTGATTAATAACATCCAGTAATTAACTAGCCTTAATTACATAGTTAAATAAATTACTCCTTAATCTATTCTCTAATTAATCCCTTGATTAATACCATTCAGTAATTAACTACCTTAATTACTTTATTTCGTAAATTAATTGCCCTTAATTAATTATCTCAATTAATCCCTTGATTAATTACAAAGTAATTTAATCCAAATTACTTCCATTGTTAAAACAACTTTAATTACATCCAGTAATTATCAATTAATTACTTCCCTAAGTAATTACAATTTCATTAATTACATTAAGTAATTAATTATCAAATCATCAAGTGTTTAAATTAATTAAACTTAATTAATTAACTTAAACTAATCATATTAACCCAATTAATTACATTAAGTATTTAATTCATTAGTTACTTCTATTAAGTAATTAAACTTTAACAATTTCACAAATGATTATTATTAATTAATTAATCTAATTAGTTATTAAAATTAATCACATTAATTAATTGTTAAATAATCTTAAGTTAATGACCTTCATTAACAATTGCCAACTCTTTAATTAATTTTCTTAAGAAATTAACTCAGATTAACCATTAGTAATTACAAATTAATTAATATTTAATTACCAATTAATTAATCTTTAATTATTTAATTAGTTAAGTGTTAACTGCAACTTTATTAATCCTTAACTACTTGATCAATTAATCTTTAATCATTAACTAAAATTTAATTAACAATCCTTAATTACAAATTAATTAAGCTTAACTAATTAATCTTAAACCTTAATAAATTAATTTAAAAACGCTTAATTACTTAATTGATCATCCATATCATTAATTAATTAAATAATTATCCATTTAAATTAACTTAAAATTTTAATGAATCCAAATCATTAAAATTCTATTTATCTTTAAGATAAACATTCTTACTTGATCAAGCATAACAAAACAATTTGTTTTCAAATTTACCTTAAATTCCATTTTAAATTTTTAAATTTAAGATTTTAAAATGAATACAAATTTATTAAAACAAAGTTTAAAACAATTCAAAATCTCTTTATCTCACAAGTTAAAGAAATATTCATTATATAAAATAAGTTTAAAAGAAATCAAAACTCAATTCATTTTTATATTCCAATCAGTTTTAAAAATACACTTCAACTAACACAAATGTTTAAATCATTTTAAATTTAAAAACCATTTATTTCAAACTGGAATACAAATTTAGTTTGATTCTAGATTACTTATTCAAAGCTTACTTACATTTCAAACTTCATTTTAAATTTCAAATCATTTAACCATTTTTTAAAAAAGAATTTAACAATTAAAATTTAAAATTTTATTTATTTTAAAAACTGAAGTTTAACCCAATTCCATATTTCAAAACTCAGATTCAAACTTATTTTAAATTTCTATTTTACAATTTAAACTTTTCATTTTAAATTTAAACCCAAATATACTTTAACACTTAAAAGTGGTTAAAACCAAATTTAAATTTCAAAACTTAAATTATTTCAAATCTAAGATTCAAACTACCTTGGATTCATATTCTAACTCAGGTTTTAAAACTTAGTTTAAAATTTCAGTTTACATTTAAACTTTACTTTAAAAATTAAAAAAAACAGAACAGGTTTATGTTTTTAATTTAAAACCTGATGCAAAACATTAGACTCGAGCCAAAACCTAAGTGACTTCGAGTTCAAGCCTAAATTACTTTGAGTCATACACTCGAATCACCCGAGAAAACTCAAGACAATCAACCCAAAACAAAACTACAGAGATCATCAGAACTAGTGCACCGTGCACATGCACGATGCCTCCGGCCACCCTTGATCAACTTCGCGACCTCCCTATAGTTGACGTTCATCATCTCAGATCAACCAAACAACAACCCAATCAACACATGCTCGAAATCAAAATCGAGATAAAAATCCCAAACCTGGAATCAAAAAATGGAACAGAACTTCCACCTGAAAATCTCTTGGTCATGCGTCTCCGGCCACTGGAGCGAATGCAATTCCGTCCACACATTCGTCAACCACCATACTTACATTACCCAAGATATTGTTGAACTCGATCAACTGAGGAAATCGAACCAAAGCGAAAACTTTAACCCAGTAAAACTAGGGTTCCTAATTTCCAAATCACCACAACCTCCTCCACAGTTCCCTGATCAACTTCCCACTAATTTTCCCATCCTCTCTAATCACCCCTCCACCTCCAGGAAGAAATTCAACCCATTCGAACCCATAGATCATCAGAACTTTCCCATTTTCCCTTTCCAGTTCAAACAAAAACTACACTCTGGTTTCAACACTAAAAATTATAATCTTGCTTTTAAAAATCATGATTTTGTATTATGATTTGATTTATAACCCTGAAGCATTGAATCATATTGTTTGAATTTTCACTTATATTCAAACTTGCTTGGTTATTTTAAATTTCCAAAGACATTTCACAAATGTTTAACTTAATTTAAATTTTAATCTAAAGTATGCGATGAAACAAACAAGTATGCTTTGAATCTTAAGTTTCTAACAGAGTCAAATCAGGAAGTTTTGAATTTAAGTCAAAACAAGAAGCTAGAAACTGGAAGCAGAGGGGAATTACAGATATCACAAACATGTATACAACATACATAAGAAATTCAACAATTATACATACATAAACATATTTATTTCAAACAACTTGCATGCAACCAGATTTTATACTAAATTTTTTAAAATAAAGTTACTCGCCTGAAATTTTGATGAGCAGGGCAACAATTTTGAAAAACCCTTGTGAATCTTTTGAAAACTTGCTTGAGTGCTTTTATTATTGTTTTATAAACCTTAAACTTGAATGCTTGGTGAAAGCTTGAGTTGCTTGAAATGTTGATTTATAAACATGCATGCAACTTCCAGTTTTAAAAGAAAATGCAGGCATTTGTTTTGGAAATATACAAGTTAGCTCCAGATTGTTTTGCATGTGCTTCCATATTTTAAAGAAAGGAATGCACGTTTGCTTGCTTTTTTTTAAAAAAAAAAAAAACAGGTTGAATGATGAACAGGCTTAAATTTTGAGGAAAATGAATGCAGGCTACAGATTTTTTTGAAGAAATGAAGTTGCTTTATCTTTAATTGAATGCAGAAAATGTTACCAGGAATTCGAGTCTCAGATTTGCATGATTTGTTTTGAAAATGCTTTGCGTGTGAACATGGAACAATTTTGAGGAGTGATTATTGATTTTGGGTTTCAGATTTTGATTCTCATTTTTTATTTTATTTTATTTGAGGATTGTTTAGATTGGAATGGTTTCAGCTGAAAGATTTCTTGGTTTAGAAATGAAAATGAGAAAAAGAATAGGATGGAAGATGTATATGTTTATATATCTAAATTTATGATTTATTTAAAAATCAAAGAAAAATAAAAATAAAATTTGACACTTGTCTTAAATATCAACACTTGTTAATTTCTTTATTTATTCACTTAACACATGTTATATTAGGTTCTAAGATGTTTACACATGTCTTTTAAGTAATTTGAATTTATAATTAAGTGTTAATAAAAGCTTTTAACTAAATTAATTAGTTTTTAATACTTAGTTATATATATATATAGATAATTTTTAACACCATTTTTATTTGTATATAAAAACAATACACATATCAATTATTTGAAAATAACATTTACGATCATTTTAAATAAATTTATAAAAGTGGTTATAAATTACTTGTTATTTAAATGAATTAATGTTTTATTTATTAGTTGTATTTTAAACTTCCATATCTAATTGAAAGTCATATTTATTAAACAATATTTTAAAAAGGAAATAAAACAAATCTTATTATTAATCTTATTTAAACTTAAGCTAAAATCCTTTTTAAACAATTAAACATTTATTTTATGTATTTTAAAATCATATAGTTCTTTATTAAATAGCTTTGAAAAGCTTAAAATTAAATAAATCAAAATTTCCCAATTACCAAAATATTGGAATAAGAAAATACGCTATATTAATTAAATTTAAAACCAAACTCATCTATCTAAAATATAAATAAATATATATACATTATAAATAGAAAACAATTTATTAGCTTATTAAAAGATTAATTCACTAATTAAATATTTAATAAAAGAAGATTATTAAATCAATTCAAATTTATTTATAAAAATTATAAAATCAATTTATTTTAAATACAAATTATTAAATTTATATTACCAAAAATTCCGGGATATCACAGTATAATATACTGAAAATAGTGTTAAGGCTTTACATTTTCCACCTTAACACACTTTTATATTCCCATAGTCTATACAGTACCGTAATCTCCCCTGTAACGACCCGTATTTTACGTGTCGATATATCGTAGAATTATTAGGTCGTTAGTTTTGTTTATGTCATCCATAGCTTAAGTCGTATGGAAGTTAACTCGTGTAGAGATTAATTCGGTGGAAAAGCTTAGGTCGGTATTCATGAGTCGTAGACGACCTAAGGGGATACGAGTTAAGGAATAGGTTGTTAGCGAGTTGGTAATTGGAATAGGTTAATATGTTGCGACCTAAGATAGCTAACGAGCTAACGGGTTAAGAACTGGGCGAGTTAAGAAGTTAACGAGTTATTGGGGTTCTTAAGTCGTAGACGACCTATGGGTTAGGAGGTAATGACCTATAGAAATTATTCGAGTTAGCATGCTAGCGAGTCAAGAGAGGCAGCGACTTACGAGTTAGTAGTGTAGCGGGTTAGCAAGTTACGACTAAAGATGGTTACACGAGTTACGAGTTTACGGGTTACGACCTATATGTTGCAGCGACCTTAAGGAGTTAGGTCGTAGACGAGTTAAGGCCTGATAGTTACGTCGTTTGGAGGGTAGGACGTGTTATAGTTTAGGTCGGCCGAGCGACCTATAGGGATTAGCGACTTAAGGTTTTAGTATGACCTAAATAGGTGAGCGACTTATAGGTATTGAGCGACCTAAGGGTTGGACCAACCTAAGGTAGTTAGCGACCTAGGGCAGAGCGACCTAGGAGATGATGGCTTGGGGTCATTCTAGTTAGGTCGTGAGCGACCTATGTTTGATACCGTGTAGTAGTTAGGTCGCAGGAAGGTGTTAGTGTTAGGTCGGCAACCAGTTAAGTCGCTAGGTCGCATGAGTCGTAGGTCGTTGAAGCTTAGGCAATAGCGTTAGGTCGCTAAGTTGGTTGTGTCGATAGGTCCTTAGGTCGGGGATAGTAGATAGGTCGTAGGACGAGATGTTTTTAGGTCGTGAGCGACCTAATACCGTGCGACCTAAAAATCAGCCTATAAATAGAGGTGCCTATCTCACTATTTTGGCACCGGTTTTTGAAGCAACGAAGTGCTGCCATTTTGAGAGCTCGACTACAACATTTCTTCACTTCTTTTCTCTACTCTAATCTTGTGCTAACATCCATCCAAGATCGAAGATCAAGATCGAAGATCCAAGAGCCAAAGTTGAAGATCTTCATCCAACGAAGTGAGATTTCATCGTTTCAAGCGGGATTTCGACAAATCAAGCTTGAATCTTTGCTGTCCAGATCTGAAGCGTATTGCTTTTGGGTTGTTTTGGAGATTCGGTGAGGGGTGGTTGTCTCTCACGCGGACCCAAAGGAGTATATTGGTTTTGTGGTTTGTTGGAGTGTTGTAGATAGCGATTTTATGCATTTTTCTTTAGATCCAAGTGTAGATCCATTACTTATGAAGATGTTTACTTATGCGAGTTCATTCATCAAGTTGTAGAGACAAAACCCATGATTTATATTTGTTAGATCTATGCTAAAAACTCATTATTCATGCATGCTAGATCTATGCTCATTTATTTACGAAATTGCCATTGTAGTTATAAATGCCTATTTAAACCATGTTTAATTATTTGATTGCTTAAACTAATAATTGATTTGATTGATTGCTATGTATGTTAGTTGATTGATAGTTAGATCTAGACAGGATAGTCAATGGTGATTCAAAAGCCAAGAGAAAGGCTCTTGAATTGGAAAAGCTGCTGTTGGCATATGAAGCGGATGTGGAAGCTCATATGGATGGATTTGATAGGATGAAGTTTTGCTATGATTAGAGGAAGCAGAACATGATATCGAGATGGGACTTTGCTATGATGCGTTGGAGCAAAGCATGATGTGAGATAGTCTTGGTTTAATCCAGGCAGGGATCATTCCAAGCATATTGATAACTCGAGAGATGGTTCGAGTTGGTTGATAATGGATCGCTCGAGAGGAAGCTTGGGCTAGTATGAGAGTAGTCGTCGAGGAGGATGACTAGGAGGCTTGGACTTCATCGTTGTTGAAGGTTCTAGTAAACTCAAAGCAAGAGTACATGGGGCGCCCAAAACGACTATAGGCAGGTGGTCGGGACACCCAAAAGACTACAGGAAGGTGGTCGAGTACTCTGGGCAGAGTAGGTGAGTCCTAGGCACGGGTCACGATGACGTGCGGTGTTTGTCTAGAACCGGGGTTACCATTAACCCTTGACTTACGGCTGAAAGAGTGTGCCGGTCATTCAATTAACGGTGGTATCGAAGCAAAGATAACAGTGATAGCCAGAGTCATGGATGTATGGTTGTATCATCATTCAGCCTCAAGAGCGGTGTTTTCTGGATGCTTATCTGATCTTGGTTTAGGCCTTGGGGGTTTGTATTTAGAAAACATCGACCTTGACTCGAGTGATTATTACTTTACTTTAAATTATTTGTGTTGCTATGCTTGCTTCTCCTTAGGGTGTGTCCGGGGGCTATCACTGTAGAAAGTGGTGGAGTGGGATGGTTGGGTTCCTATTCCTTTTTATCCTTTATGCTCTTTTGGTATGTTTGATAGCTGATTTACTGCTCACCAGGACTTTGTCTGACTCAAGGTTTTATGTCTCCTCTTATTACCTTGGGCTGTTCATCCATGTTGGGATGGGCAGACTAGGTAACAGGTGACAGGTGCTGTTCTTGGAGATTTACGCCGATGATGACGAAGACGAGCTGGAGGCTTTTGCATATTATTTTCTTATTATATGTACTGGGTGTTCCGCCGCTGTATTTGTTTTGAGTGCTTTGTAGTCAGGCTTGATGTATTGACTTTCAGATTCTTGTATCAAACTTATATGAAGTCTATATGATGGTTTTCTGTTATGGAGCTTCACTTTATATTTCTCTATTGTATTTTGTCCATGCGCTGTGAGTTATACGATAGAGTTTGATGTTTTTACCTTACCCTGACAATCGTCCATGGCTGCCTGGCACACTTTCAGCGCACTATTTCCTTGTTTCGGTGCAGGAGTCATGGGCGGTCGTCACATCCCCCGTACCGGGCATCGTAAGAGGGCACTCCATAGGTATGGTACAAAACAAAATCGTATAAGGCGCGCTAGGGTAGGTGACACAGCACAACTAGGCAATGCCAGGGTAGATATACCAATTGCTATCCGGGCTGGTGGTAACGTATAGCCGCAGCTACCGCCCACCTCGAGCCGCACCCCCTAATAAAAAAAATCAAAATTGGCCACCGAATCAATCCAAAACTTAAAGTATAATATCGAAGGGATGTGTACGATTAAAGGTGCTACCTCATAGGCCCGAGAATCGCTCCTGTTTTAGCCACCTTATGCCAACTCACGGGAGTCGGGTCCACGTATTTACCTCAAAGGAAATGCCGCCACCATCCTACTTCATTCTGGAATCTCCATCGTGTACACGGTTGTTAAAGTGGCTTTCGGAGTTGGCAGAGAGTATGACAACTTCCGATCCCGGTCTCTTCAACAACCAAACGTTATTATAACACCGCGGTTATTTCAAAATAATTTATACTTTAAAACCAGAATATAATATCCATTTCAAACTATATAAATACGATATCATTTCCGTTTCAAAAACCCAAATCAATATGATATCATTTTTATTTCAAAATATATATTTTTCCAAAATTATAGTACTTCAAATCTATATACCTTGAAGCTCATAGCTTTGAGACATAACTTTAAATACTTAGATGGTTTAAATGTTAAATTACTTTATATAGTAAAATAGCTTCTTTAATTTCACAAATAAATTCCAAATTCCGATTTGAAACCTTCAAATAAACCATTTCATATTTTCATATATTTCAAAGCTTTAAATATTCCACCATTTCAAACTAATTCTTTGATAATTCCACACATATCAATTTCAATTACTATTATTTAGATTTTAAATGTTTACTTAATAAACCCAATATCATTTAAGTAAAACCTTTAACTTCAAACAACTGGATATTCTTTAAATTTTGTTAACTTGATATATTCATTTAAATCAACTTGATATTCATTTAAATCCTCTAAACAAAAAATCAAGTTATAAAATCATACCTTTTAAATCTCAATTTATTTATATTTCAAATCAAATTTTTCAAGGATAATCCTTAAATCTTAAATTCAAATCAAACTCACATTTATCTTCCAACCTTAATTTTATTTGAGTCATTATAAACTCTATATACTATAGTTTTTAAATATATACTTAACCATATTATATAAAAGAAATTCAAACTTTATTATAGCTTATTTTATAATTCAAAACAAATTTATACATAGCTAAATCAATAATAAATAGCATTTATATAACATTTAAAATCAATATCTGTATAGCCCATATATTTCTTTACAAAACCATAAAAATCATTTCAAAAATATTTTTATATGTATACCGCGGTGCCTGTATATAATTTTCTATCATATGGTCAAGTGATACAGATATTTATCATTTCAATCCGTAATTTAAAAATAAAAATGCGGTTGTATATCATTTCAAACCGCAATCCCGAATCAAAATAAATGCATAACAACTTCAGATTATGATGATATAAAATAAAACATCCATTCATCCATCATAAAATCATACATCCATCACAATCATCGTACAAACAATCAATCAATATCGATATATAACTGATAATATATAACAGGTAATTTAACAGGCAGTTATATTTCATAATAAATTAAATAACGATTTAATTCAATAAATGCAATTAACTAATATAATGATTAAAAATATACAAACTGTTATCCCATTTTTTGGTCAAAACTGGAATATCAACAAATTGGCAAGGAATTATGGATATCAGGACTGGAGATAAGGCTACAATGGATATCGTCAAAATTTTGTTGAACTCCGATCGGGACGAAATTGATTGGAAATGATGATAAGGACTATGAAAGGCTATGTTTCGAATTTCAGGTTAATCGGAGTTCGTATGAAGGAAATATGATGGATTCAAGGTAGGAATAGTACGTAGTTCGAATCCATCAAAAAGGGGATAGAGTGACGCTCGGTTCGAACCGATTAGGTTCGAACCCATCAGGATTCGAACCCATGAGATTCGCATCGATGACGCTTCGAATCGATGGGAACTAGATGGGTTCGAAAGGAGTAGCTTCAATGCAATGGACATGGATTCGAACGATGGACATGGACTCGAAGATGGTGGATTCGAACGATAGGTATGGATTCGTAGATCATGGATTCGAAGATGAAGATGGACTCGAAGAAGGTAATGGATTCGAAGTATACATGGATTCGAAGATGAAGATGGACTCGAAAAAGGAGATGGATTCGAAGTGGACATGGATTCGAAGAAGGAGATGGAGTCGAAGTAGGCATGGATTCGAAGAAGGAGATGGAGTCGAAGTAGACATGGATTCGAAGAAGATGATGGATTCGAAGTGGACATGGATTCGAAGAAGGAGATGGATTCGAAGAGGACATGGATTCGAAGATGATGGATACGAAGCAAGGGACATGGATTCGAAGGACGAGGATTCGAAAGGGATGGATTCGAAGAGGATGGACTCGTAGGATATGGACTCGAAGGAGGCGGCTTCAGAAAGCATGGATTCGAAGAGCATGGGTTCGAAGGGTATGGATTCAAAGGAGTCGGCCCTATGGATTCGAAGGGGATGGTTTCGAAGTAGATGGTTTCGAAGCATGGGTTCGAACCATTCAGGACGCACGGATTCTTAAACTTGGATCGATCATATCTTCCAAACCGTTGATCCAAATGCAATGAAATTTTTACAGGAGCTTACGTACATGTTGAAGAATGTTCACACCAAATTTCAGCTCAATTGGATGGATTCTTGATCGATTCGAACGTCACATCGAATCGATCCCAAACTGGGCACGGATTCCGAGAACACGGGCCTGTGGGCCCCCCTCACGTGCCAAGCAGCCTCCCCAGGTTTTAGGCGGGATTTCAGCCTTCCACGCCTATAAATAGAGCCCCTGGTCATTCAGAAAAGGGGTCGGAAAATTTGGAGAGAAGAGGCAAGCCCAGATGCTGCTAGAATCATTCCATAGCATCATTACTGCTATTTTCTTCAGATTTGGTCGCTGCAACTGTTGTAATCACTTGTAATCTTCAAGGATAATCAATAAAAAAAATTGGAGTGGACGTAGGCCGGAGATAGCCGAACCACTATAAAACTTGTGTCTCTGTTCTTTACTTTTGGATTGCTGTCTATTATTTGCTGAGATTTGTTATTTGCGTTTGAATATCACTAATTTATATTCATACGCTGGTGCTTTCACGGTATTGGGTGTTTATGACCAATTTTGGCACTAACATTTTGGTGCTTTCACTGAGAACAACTAGCACCCGCTGCATCGGATTTGAAGAGTTTGAGGAATTTGGATTTGGAAGACAATGACAAGGCAGAATAGCAGAAGGCTAAGGGCTGAGAGAAGCCAACAAGGAGGAAGTCAACAAGCATCCTTCGGAGGTGAGGAAGGACAGGCTTCGGTCTACATAACTCGGGATGAAATGGAAGCTATGGCCAATTCTTTGCAGGAGAGATTGTTGAAAAGTCAACAGGAAATGATGCAAACTTTCTTGGAACAAATGAGAGCTGCAGGGATGCAGAACTTAGGAACAGCTACAGCAGCTACGGATGCAGGACAAGGAGCTAGGGTTGTGGAACCCAATGAAGGACAGGATACGGAGCCAGAAGGCAATCAACAAGGGCTTGGGGGCAGGCCCACAGGATTCAATGCAGGAGAAACTTTGGAAGGAATTCAACAAGCCAGAGCTAACGTTGCTGCTAGTGAGCTACACGAGGAATATGTACCAGAGTTCCCTCGGGGGCATGGGGGGCAACCCCTACCAGACAATATAGAATTAGTAGAAATGATCAGGAAGACTGTGCGAGGTGGTTTGACAAACGGAGATATGGAAGGAGTGAATAGAAGTCCATTCGCTCGGGAGATAAGGATGGCTCAGAATCCACCTAAGTTCAAGCTACCAAGCGTGGAGGTATATGATGGTAAGACGGATCCAACAGATCACTTAATGAGGTACACCAGACACATGGAGGTGCTGGGGGCATCAGAGGAAGTGATGGCCCGATGTTTCCCTTTGTATTTGAAGGACTTAGCTGCAGTGTGGTTTAGGCAGCTGGAAGAAGGATCTATCAGGACTTGGAAGGAATTAGTGGAAAAGTTTCTGGGACAGTTTCGGGTTCACGTCAAGAGGCCAAAGAACGTGATGACTTTAACATCGGTGAAGCAAAGGATGGACGAATCGCTTAGAGCTTTTCTAACTCGATTCAGTGTGGCAGTCGCTTCGGTGGATCGGCCTGATCCATCAATGGTTTTAATGGCAGCAGTATCAGGAGTCAAGGAGAATTCGGATTTCAAGGTATCTCTGATACGAGATCCCCCGCAAAATCTCGACGAATTCTTTCATGAGGCAGAAAGGTTCCTTCGGCAAGAAGATGCAAGTACGGATTTAAAGTTGAAGAAGGCTAATGCAATCGAGGTTGGAGCGGTATCCAAAAATTGTTTGGATAAGGATAAAGGGAAAAGGAAGTTAGATGACGACTCTGGAAACGCTAGGAAGCGATGGAAGGATCCAAAGTTTTCCACATACACAGGATTGAACGAGACGCTGGAGCGTATATACCTGGAAACTCGGAATCGCCTTCCCTACCGAAGGCCGGCTAGGAGGGAACCAACAGAGCGGGAAAGGACATCAGGAAGGCACTGTCTCTTCCATGATCTGGATGGACACGATACCAACAGCTGCAGGCACCTAAAGGACATAATCGAGGAGCATGTAAGGAATGGACAGTTACAGCAATACGTTGGAACTCGGGATGCAACGGTGGAGCAGGAGCAACCACCGACCACTTCACGCCGTGATGATGGGAGGCCCAAGGATGATCGTCGATTGATCATCCATTGACCAGGATAATATGGAATAAGTAGCAAGCTACTAGCAGACGGTAAAGTCATTTACACATGTACGGGGACGGAGATAGCCCCTAGGCATGCTCTGAATGATGATAAACCGGGATGCTATGGTTTGTGAAATTTATTTCTTGCTTTTTAGATTGGACATTGCTTTTCTTTTTTTGGATTTGGTTTTGGAGCTTGGATTAAGCTCCTGGTTTTTCTTCCTTTTTTATTTGGATTTTCCTTTGGATGATTGTTTTTGGTTTTGGATGCTGGTTTGGATTTCTGGTTTTCTGATTTGGATTTGAATTTTGGATTTGGATTTGGATTTTGGATTTGGATTTCGAATTTGAATTTCGAATTTGGACTTTGGAATAAATTTTGGTTGGACTTTTATCTGGTTTTTGGTAAATGGTCGTCGGGTATGGATTATGCCTGGCAAGGGATGAGTCACTTTACCCAAACAAGGTAGATTGACTCATTCGGGTCGTCAAGTATGGACAATGCTTGGAAAGGGTCCGGAATGACCAGGATTCGGCCTAGGACTTAGGCCCTCTATTATCATTTATTATTTTCAGGTCGTCGAGTATGGACTATGCTCGGCAAGGGTCCGGAGAGATCGGGATTCGGCTTAGGACTTAAGCCATGGCATTTTACAGCGCCCAGGGACACTGGGCCAAGGTCGTCAAGTATGGATTGCGCTTGGCAAGAACCCGGAGAGGTTGGCTCAACGTCCAGGGACACTGGACCAAGGTCGTCAAGTATGGATTGCGCTTGACAAGAACCCGGAGAGGTTGGCTCAACGTCCAGGGACACTGGACCACGGTCGTCGGATGTGGATCACGCTTGACAGGAACCCAGAGAGGTTATGGATTTGGATATCGACCCGGAGAGGTCCTGGTTCCGGTTATTGGCTATTGGATAAGGATGGATTGGAACTTGGTTGTCGAGTTCGAATGGATACGGAATTGGCTAAGGCTTTGGCTATTGGATATGGAATTGGACATCGACTCGAAGCAGTCAAGGACGATATACTCTAGCAATATGGCTGTGGACTTCAGATATTTGATTCGTAATTATTCAAAACACGCCTTGTTATCACAAGGCATGTTTTGGGGGGCAAAATGTTATCCCATTTTTTGGTCAAAACTGGAATATCAACAAATTGGCAAGGAATTATGGATATCAGGACTGGAGATAAGGCTACAATGGATATCGTCATAATTTTGTTGAACTCCGATCGGGACGAAATTGATTGGAAATGATGATAAGGACTATGAAAGGCTATGTTTCGAATTTCAGGTTAATCGGAGTTCGTATGAAGGAAATATGATGGATTCAAGGTAGGAATAGTACGTAGTTCGAATCCATCAAAAAGGGGATAGAGTGACGCTCGGTTCGAACCGATCAGGTTCGAACCCATCAGGATTCGAACCCATGAGGTTCGCATCGATGACGCTTCGAATCGATGGGAACTAGATGGGTTCGAAAGGAGTAGCTTCAATGCAATGGACATGGATTCGAACGATGGACATGGACTCGAAGATGGTGGATTCGAACGATAGGTATGGATTCGTAGATCATGGATTCGAAGATGAAGATGGACTCGAAGAAGGTAATGGATTCGAAGTATACATGGATTCGAAGATGAAGATGGACTCGAAGAAGGAGATGGATTCGAAGTGGACATGGATTCGAAGAAGGAGATGGAGTCGAAGTAGGCATGGATTCGAAGACGGAGATGGAGTCGAAGTAGACATGGATTCGAAGAAGATGATGGATTCGAAGTGGACATGGATTCGAAGAAGGAGATGGATTCGAAGAGGACATGGATTCGAAGATGATGGATACGAAGCAAGGGACATGGATTCGAAGGACGAGGATTCGAAAGGGATGGATTCGAAGAGGATGGACTCGTAGGATATGGACTCGAAGGAGGCGGCTTCAGAAAGCATGGATTCGAAGAGCATGGGTTCGAAGGGTATGGATTCAAAGGAGTCGGCCCTATGGATTCAAAGGGGATGGTTTCGAAGTAGATGGTTTCGAAGCATGGGTTCGAACCATTCAGGACGCACGGATTCTTAAACTTGGATCGATCATATCTTCCAAACCGTTGATCCAAATGCAATGAAATTTTTACAGGAGCTTACGTACATGTTGAAGAATGTTCACACCAAATTTCAGCTCAATTGGATGGATTCTTGATCGATTCGAACGTCACTTCGAATCGATCCCAAACTGGGCACGGATTCCGAGAACACGGGCCTGTGGGCCCCCCTCACGTGCCAAGCAGCCTCCCCAGGTTTTAGGCGGGATTTCAGCCTTCCACGCCTATAAATAGAGCCCCTGGTCATTCAGAAAAGGGGTCGGAAAATTTGGAGAGAAGAGGCAAGCCCAGACGCTGCTAGAATCATTCCATAGCATCATTACTGCTATTTTCTTCAGATTTGGTCGCTACAACTATTGTAATCACTTGTAATCTTCAAGGATAATCAATAAAAAAAAATTGGAGTGGACGTAGGCCGGAGATAGCCGAACCACTATAAAACTTGTGTCTCTATTCTTTACTTTTGGATTGCTGTCTATTATTTGCTGAGATTTGTTATTTGCGTTTGAATATCACTAATTTATATTCATACGCTGGTGCTTTCACGGTATTGGGTGTTTGTGACCAATTTTGGCACTAACACAAACAGTCATAAATAAATTCATAATCACAACATAAATTAATTTAATGAACATAAGAAATTATAGAAGTTGTGAGTGGGTTAAAACACTCACATTTTGAATTTAAATAAAATTCAAATTCATTTTAAACCCAAAAATTTGACAGTTTCAGAATCCGTCCAAACCAACGCCAAAATGTTCAGAATTCCAATACGAACCTAACGGAGAAAACCATCGTGAATTGAACCTCGTACGTGAAAGTTATTGCATTAAAACGAGTAGAAAATCAAAATTAAATTAAAACAAAAATAAACTAACTAACCCATGCTACGTCATTGTCCTTCCTTATCCTCACACGCTACAGGGAAAAGCATGACCGAACCTTAATTCGCGCACCCATACGAATTCGAACGCGCCGTCCATCGCGCTCCCAGGCCACGACGTCCCCACTGACACGGTCGCTGACCTCGCCGCCGTCACCTGCAGCCCCCCTACGCCCTCGTGCGTCGCGCACGTCGATCGGCGCTGTGCATTTTGCAACCGCCGCCATGATTTTGCAAACCCTAATCTAAATTTGCCGTCGATCAGACCGTTGATTTGCCAAATAAACTGCATGGATGAAGTCCCTCGGTCCTCTCTCCAAAACCTAGAAAAGATTTCCCGATCAGACGAAGTTCATTGTTGAGCGATGAACGGCCGAAAATTGATTGGCGATTTCTAGAAAATCGAATGATTCAAAAAAAAACGAACTGCAGATCTGAGATGCGTACATCGAGAGCTTCGATATAAAATTTTCTTAATTTTTTTGAGCAGTTTGAAATTTCACTTGGATTTTGAATTGCAGTTGGAATTAGGTGTTTGTTTGCCATTGAAGTGAGGAGGTGAATGAAACGTATAGAAATGAGGAACAAAGGCTGCTAGGGTTTATAACAAGGCATTTATAGGTAGAGTTGAAATAGAATAGAAGGACACGATTGAATATACGCGCTAACGACAAAGTGGCCCAAAAAAGCCCATTTTGACTCCGGAACGAAATTGGGTCAACCCGTATATCGAAATAGATGTTATTAAATATTTTAAACGCGATGAAACAAGTTTCAAGTCCAAATTCCATCATATCAAGAAGTTATGCTCAAATCAATATTTTTCAAATTGATTTCAATTTCATCGATTTCAAGGCGTTTCGAGTCCGTACGATCAAACGACAAGTCCGACCGCTACGAAACTTGAAATCCTATAATAATTCACCGTTATGGATCCGATGAAACTTGTTTCGTCGAAATCCAAGTCAGTGGCCAAAATGGTTATTTTTCAGTTAATTAAATGAATTAATAATTAATTAATTAAACCCAATTTTTAACTTTCAATTATATAATTGACAAATTTTATCACATTTATATTTCTCAATCATTTACAATGATTTAAACAAATTAAAATGTCAATTTTGAGTTGATTAATTCATCCATTCCAATGTTAACCTCAATTTCAATATTTAATTTCAATTTCATTAAATTTAGAAATTATAAAATAAAACTTCAAAATCCATTTATTAAATTCTTAACCCTTGTTATTCGAGTTTTATTACAATAAGAATATAACTTACATTGCTTTTAAATCTTAGTTCTTAATATTCACCCATTTTAATTTAATTCCAATTAACGTAGAAATTAAATTACCATTAATTGCAATTAATCCTATGATTACAATTTAAATTCCATATAAATTGTTTTTATTTGATTTCAATCTTTATAATTCATCCTCTGATTTCAAATAACATAGTTAATGCTGGTTTTACATTACATTACTTAAATATACCCAATTTCCTTTCTTTATTGTGTGTTAACTAAATTTTCCACTAGTATTGAAATTTTTGCTAAATATACATTTGCATTGCTTCCTTTATTGGGATTCCATTCCACTTATTTATAGTCAACCTATATTATCATCACTACCTTTCATTTTAATTATCAATTTATTCATGAGCCATTAACAATCCATTATTACCAAATATTACCTTAAATCCACCCGAACGAAATATTTAATTCCATTTATTGCAATAGGTTTCAATTAATAGTGATTGCGCTAAATTAGTTTACATTAACGTTATTCCATTAATCCACATCCAAGTACATTTAATATTCCCAATAAATTTACTTACGTGGTCTCATGCTTTCTATTACGCCAATTACTATCTTAAAATAAGTTTACGTTCTCTATTTTAAATTTACATTCACCCTTTCCATTATTTTATTAATTACCATTAAAGTACATTTAGTTTTCGTTAAAGTATATTTAGTTATCTTTATTCCTCCCAGCCAATTACCCTTTATTATTATAACTTTACAATCTTAATAAATTCGTTAATTGACATGTCATTCAACCGATTAATTATTAACCTAAATTAGCACTGTTACGTTTTAATTTACTTATTAGCTTACAACAAGTGCTACCATTAGTTCATACACTAATTCATTCCATTTCCATTCATTATACATTATTTTATTAGTAAGCCAACGTTTTAAATTATTAATTTACCTTTTATATCCCATTATAAACTAATGCACAAATTAATTAAGATTTTAAATCAAATTAATCATTTCATCTTAGTAACATTCTATTATTCCAATAAGAATATAATTAATATTTACATTGTTTCTCCCATTGGAATTACATACAAGTTATTAACATTAACTTACATTTATACTGTTATGTTTAAGTTATTAAATATTTACTTACCAATCATAAAAAAAATTCTTTCTAAATTTAATTACAAAATTTTTATTAAATAACCCCATTTAATTATTGAAAATTTGCGGGTCGTTACACTCTCCTCCACTCAAAATGTTTCGTCGCCGAAAAGGAAAAAAAGGGAAAAGAATAATTAAGAAATCAATATATCTTACTTAAAACATTAAATTTATAAACAAATAAATTTACAAAATTAATTAATTTAGATAAAATATACCAATTTATAAACATTAAATCTTTTTATACTCAAACTAATAAAATTTGGAAAAACATTTTCAAAACATTTTCTAAGTCCAAAATTTACGGAAAATTTTGGCAGAGTCTCCTTTGTACGGAGAGTCTTGGGAGAAAATATAATATCAAATATAAAAATACATAACATATATATTTGAAAATAATATAGATTCCAACAGGGGAAAAATAATATAATAGCGCTATAAACCGTAATCCGAAAACGTACCAATTTGTCGGGCAAACGCGCTTAATTATTAAACCAAAAGCAGTAGCAATTGCTTCCATAACCTGTATTTTACTTATATAATCTAAAAGAGTTAATCATTATATAAAATTAAATTTTTAACTTGTTTCAATCAATAACAACCAAATCCATACAAACAACAATCACTTGCAACAAGGCATACAACCATTACATAGAATCAATACAAATCAATCATTCATTCATATCAAACGAAACAATAGTTGTTCGGGTGCAAAACTTCAAATTTTATATAATGAAGAATAAACTACTAAGCGCACCATTTACTCAACAGTCTCTGATGAGGCTAAATAGATTATTCATTCATCCAAACAATTTTAAAGTATCCTTACCCAAACAGCCATAAACCAAACAAACAACAAATTCCCAAATCAAGTTAATCTTTATTAATTTCATTCATATAATAATTTATCTTTTAAATTTACATTTATTTCTTACAATTTTATTTAGAAATAATTTCAAATTATTTACTTAAGTTTGAAATTTCTTACTTTCAATACCTTCCTTCCATTATATTTAATTAGTAGTATTTCCATTATACTTAAGTTTATAACAACTACAATACCAAATTCTTATTTATTAAAGAATTTCATTGAACCTTACTATTACAAAAGCTTCACTTGTATAATATCCATTACGTTTTCTTATTAACATTTCAACTTTTTACATCTTCTGGTAAGTTATATATATGCCTTTAAGAATGTAGTTAAAATCAAACAAGTTTATGTAACGTCCCGCCTTTTCGCACACTTCAAATCGACACACATGTCGATTCAAACCATACGGAAGGGCGGATTGTTATGGGGTAAACAAGAAAAACAGAGAAGAAATAAAACAAAATAGAATCTCACAGCGGAAGGATAAAATATAATAATAAAATATACAGTTTATAAAACTGTTTACAAAACATTTGATTCTTCTATATACAATTAAATATCAGAGTTCAAATACCAAAAATATCAATGCAGCGGAATACAGTGCAGTGGAATAAAATAGATAATAGTAATACAAATCTTCGTCCTCGTCCTCCAAAGCTAAATCTCCAAATCCTGAAACGCTCGGACTGACCCAAGCGAATTTGAAAAGACAAAAACACTCGAGTCAGAACTAAAACATCTTATGTGAGTCAAATTAACATAAATAAATATGAGTGCGGTAACTCAAGAGATGCTCGGGATTTACATCTCCTAAGGATCCGTTAAACTATTTACTATATAGTATATTGCGCTATTATAATAGTGTCTATTTGTAAAATAAACTTACTTTCTAATAGCGTTAAGGGGTTACCCATATAGCCCTTAACACAAACAATGCCAATAGTCTATACAGTACCGTAATACCTCCTGATCGGGAGGCTACCAGAGGATACTCCATAGGTACGACACAAATAGAAACTCGTACAAGGCGCGATAGGGTAGGTGACACGGCACAACTAGGCAATGCCAGGGTAGATATACCAATTGCTATCCGGGCTGGTGGAAACGCGCAGCGCGCAGCTACCGCCCACCTCGAACAACACCCCCAAAATCAAAATCAAAGTGGCCACCGAATCAATCCAAAAGTCAGAGTATAATATCGAAGGAGTGCGTTCGATCAGAGGAATGACCTCATTGGCCCGAGAACCGCTCCTGTTTTAGCCACCTTATGCCAACTCATGGGAGTTGGGTCCACGTAGTTACCTCATAGGAAACGCCGCCACCAACTTACTTCATTCTGGAATCTCCACCGCGTACACGGTTGTTAAAGTGGTTTTCGGAGTTTGCAGAGAGTATGAAAACTTCCGATCCCGGTCTCTTTAACAACCAAACGTTATTATAACACCGCGGTCATTTAAAATAATTTATACTTTAAAACCAGAATAAAATATCCATTTTAAACCCATATAAATACGATATCATTTATATTTTTAAAACCCCAAATCAATACGATATCATTTAGGCCCAAACCAATAAAATGTCATTTTATTTTCCAATATATATTCTTTCCAAAATCATAGGGTTTTCAAAGTAAAATATTTAGAAATCAAAACTCTGGAATATAATATTTCCAAATTATACTACCTTGAAAATCATAACTTTGAAATAAATTTCCGTCTCTCAAATGGTTAAATATTAAATTTCTTTTATAAAACAAAATAGCTTATTTTCATTTCACAAATCAATTCCAAATATTGGTTTAAACTTCCAAATACCATTTTTAATTCTTATGTTTCAAAGCTTTAAATATTTCACCATTTCAAAACAAACTCATTTGACAAACCCATATATATCAAATTCAATTACTTATTATTTAGACTTGAAATGTTTACTTAATGAATTAATATAATTTAAGTAAAACCTTTAACTTCACATAATTGAAAAATCTTTCAATTTATTAAACTTGATATATTCATTTAAATCAACCTGATATTCATTTAAATCACTTTACATAAAAATCAAGTTATAAAAATCATATCCTTTAAAAAAAAATTAATTTTTTATTAAATTTCAATTTAACTTAATATTCATCTTCCAAATCTTATTCTCATTTTAGTCATAAAAACTCCAGAATTTAAATTTTAAATAAATGCTTAATCTTATTTGGTCTTAAAATCAAACTTTATTTTAAACTTCAAATCAAATTTATACAAAGCTTAAAACCGTAAATTACTATATATATAATAACCTTTATCAATAACCAAATCAATATCCCATAAACCATATATATATAACTTTACAAAAACCATAGAAAATCATTTCAAAATATATTTTTTATATATATACCGCGGTGCCTGTATAAAATTTTCTACCCTATGGTCAAGTGATACAGATGTTTATCATTTCAATCCGAAATTTTAAAAATTAAAAAAAATTGCGGTTTTATATCATTTCAAACCGCAATCCCGACTAAAATGAAATGCATGATAAATTACAGATTTTTAAAATATAGTACACATCATCCATTCACCAAACATCAATTAACAACCATTAATTATAATCATCATCCAATTTATTTCAATCATCATTAATTTATTTCAATCATCGTCAATTTAAAACAAACATTAATATATAGCATATGCAATATAACAGGAAATAAATGACAGTTATTAACTAACAGTTTATTCAAAATAAATTTAATAACTGTTTAACTAGCAGTTTTATGCAAATAAATAAATTTTAACTGTCAAATTTATATGCAAAAAAATAAAATTAATTAACAGTTGAATTAAATAAATGCGATTAACAGAGATAAAGAATAAAACATGCCAAACAGTCATAAATAAATTTCTACTCATATCTAAAAATCAATTTAACAAACATAAGAAATTTTAGAAGTTGTGAGTGGGTTAAAACACTCACCTTTTTGAATTTAAATTGAATTCAAATCAAATTTAAACCCAAAAATTGGACTGTCTCCAAATTCATCCAAACTAGTGCCAAAACGTCAGAAATTCCGATACGATCCCAGCAAAACAAACCGCGCGTGAATCCGAGCTCGTTTGCAAAAGTTATGAAATTTTGAAAAATGGAAAATTCTGGTCCTGGGTCGACTTCGGGTTCGACTTCGGTGCGCCGCCTCAATTCCCCGGTGCTTGCTTGGAGTTTTCGCCAAAACGACCCGGAGCGACCCGAGTCATTTTTTTCCTGATCCGAAGTTGCTCTAGGGTTTTCTCCCCTGAAACCCGAAGCACGACCAGAAGCTGCTACAGATTCGCAATTTTTTTTTTTTTTTTTTGAAATTGAAATTATTTTTTTTGGAATTTGGGAATTAGGTTTTTTTTTCTGCCATTAGAATGAGGAGTTGAGAAGGAGATGTACGTATAGAAAAATGAAAATAAGGAGTGGCTAGGGTTTATAACAGGTTATATATAGACAAGGCTGAAAAATAATAGATGGATCGGATTGGATCTAAACATAAGTTTAAATTTAGGCATAAACATATATGCAATAAACTAGCATTAAATTTTGAAACGTGAATTGATTTAATTGGAAATAAATTACCCAATCCAAATTTATTTTAATCAGTTTCCAATTTAACTGATTAGATTCAATTCCAACCCTTTAATTGAGTCTATCATTACTTTGTAACGCAGTTAACATTTGTCTCACGTTTCATTCCATATATATTCAAATTTCCAGCTTCCCTTTGTATAAATTATTATTTCCAAATATATTGAAGTTGTTATTCCAAATTATTATTCCAACCCAACTATATACATGTGCTAAAATTAGAAATTATCAATTAAGTTTCCCAAAACTTTCATTGAATTAAATCTTCATTCTTATTATTTAATCCATTATAGCCAAATGGATGAAATTAACATACATAAATATTTTTCAAATTTCAACTAAATTTTCAATTAACGTAAAATAAATGTTTAATTTTGACTTAATTGCAAAAACTCAATTACCTTAATTCTTTATATTCATATAAATAAACAATTCTTGATTTACAATCTTTTCATTCACCCATAGTCATATTATAAATAGAATTTATATTATCTTCAATTATTTCGATTAAATCTATTATCATACATTACTTTAATATACTGACAACATTACTTTTGCACCCTTTCATTTACCCAACTGTCATTTTATAAATAAACGTAACAATAGATTCATACTCTATTACATAAATGCATACCCTTTTATCTAAATTAAAATCTTCGTAACTTCAAACACTTAATCCATTTAATTTCAATTACTCCTTTCATTAAATTTTGGATTCAAATCAATTTATAAAGCTTTACCTCCATTCTTTATATACACTAACCATCATTTAATGAAGAATTTATTTACGTTATTCCCCATTTATTACCTTAATTTATTTATCTTAACATTTAATTTATAATTATTGCAATGATTTTCGATTTAATTGTAGGAATTAAGTATATAACTCATAATAGTTGTGGTAAAACTCTTAATCCTACATTTATAAGTATATACTTATCCGTTATATCTATTACTTAAATAAATTCCTTTTTTATGTCCTTTAAATTTATTACTAAATATCCATTTACCTTTCCCATAAAATTTGAATTCCATCAAATTATTATAACCAATCAGATTTCCGTTCACACTTTATTATAAACCTAAAATTTGCAATTCATTATCTTGTAGTAATGTCATCCCATTTCTACTTATTATTATTACTTTACAATCTATACACATTAAATTACTATTCAATGCATATTTATTCATCAATCAATTCGATATTTACTTTTCTTTCCTCCTATTTGATAAATAACCTAGAATGCATTTACATTCACTCATTTCATTCAATTAATTAATGATTCCCTCAGTTAGCAATAACGTAACATTTTCTTTATTTGTATTGCAAATAATTCAAAATTCAATTCCTAATTCTTAATATCCTCTAAATTACAACTTCCAAACATTGTATTAATCATCATTTACATACCTCTAATTATTTTAATTTATATTAACATAATAAATAAATTACCTTTAATGAAATCTATCCCCCAATTTATTATATGCAATAAATTTTGACCTTACAACAGTTTCAACTAATTATTTATATTTATTGTGATTGAATACCAAAATTTATTTAACACATCAAATAAATGAACAATCTATATTCATTGTCACCTATTTTCTTTTAAATTCAGTTATAAGTTTGTTACTTACCAACCAGGTTATAATAACACAATTTTTTTTATTCCACTGCTATATATGATATATTTGCATCACATACTTGAATTTTTCAATTTCATCTTATTCCAATTCACGGTAGTATAATTTCTTACTATAAACTCATTTAAAATTTGCATACCAATTAATTAGTTTCAGCCAAATAGATTGATTCAATTCAACTCTTTTATTAAGTCTATATAAATAAATATACTATTTCATTGGTAAATGTTTATTTCAGTTATTCCTTTATTCCTTACAAATCTTATTTCATTCATGAATGCCATCATATATCAATTATTACATAATTTCATTAATTTACATTCAGTTACAACTAAATTAATACACTGATTTCATTTGCAAATTAAATGCTTACAATTTATAAGCTTTCATTCCAAACAATATTTCAATTTGTACCGGACATTGATTTAATTCAATTTACTATTTAATATTATTAATTCATTAACTAAATTCACTACTTACCTTTGTTCTCTTATATGCAACTCTTAGCCTAATATAACAATTTACATCACTTCAATTTATTCGTTATTTTGTTTCAACTGTAAATACTTAGCCTTATATTCCCATGGTTTCATTTCCTTCTCAACATTTGCTTCATTATTAATTATAAAATCTTTATTTCTTCTAAATTAAATTTGCGTAAATATTATTAAAATGACAAATCTAATTAACGAAAATGACGGGTCGTTACACTCTCCCCCACTCAAAACTTTTCGTCCCCGAAAAGGAAAAAGAAGGGAAAAGAAGAATTAAGAAATCAATATCATATCAAATATTAAATTTATAAACAAATAAATTTACAAAATTAATTTAGATAAAATATACTAATTTATAATCATTAAATTTTTTTAATACTCAAACTAATAAACTTTGGAAAACATTTTCAAGATATTTTCTAAGTCCAAAATTTACGAAATTTTTTGGCAGAGTCTCCTTTGTACGGGGAGGCTCGGGAGAAAATATAATATCAAATATATCAAAATATCTCATATAATATCCAAAATATAATATCCCAACACGGGAAAATATATAAAATAGCGTTATAAACCGTAATCCGAAACGTACATATTTGTCGTGCAATATACGCTTAATTTATGGAAACAAAAGCAGTAGCAGTTGCTTCCATAACCTGCATTTCACTTATAAAATCCAAAGGGTTAACAATTTATATAAAATAAAATATTTAAGTGGTTTCCATCACTAATACAAAACAATACAACAACCACCAATTTTAACAGCAGCATACACAACAAATTCAAAGCAACCATTCAACCAAACAAATAAATAGTCGTTCGGGTTCAAAACCTTCAAATCGTACGGAATGAAGAATAAACCATCAAGTGCATCATTTACTCAACAGTCTAAGATAAACTAAATATATTATTCATTCACACCAAATTCAATTTTCAAAGTATTTTACCCAAACAACCATAACCAAACAACAACAATTCAAATAACAATCAACTTAACCTTTTATTAATTTCATACCTTTGTTATTTAATTTCTCTTTTTATTCATACCACATAAATTTTCCTTTTATAGTTTACATTTATTTCTAACAAACTTTTAATTTCATTTACTCATTCAATGTTTGTTTCAGTTCTTCTTTTTTTTTTTACTTATTACTTACAATTTTTCATTTCCATTATCTCAGGTCATGCCAGTTCTTTTTATTTCATTATAATTTTTCGTTCATTTATTGCATGCCCTCATTTATTTACATTTGTTTATCAATAGTGTTCATGTCCCATTTAATTTGTTAGCATTTCCATTTTATTTACTTAAGTTGATATTCATCCATTTGAATTACTTACCTTTAATTATATTCATTTATAGTAAAATTTCAATTGTAACTTAAGTTTATACATTAAATTCTTATTTATAATAGCAAATTCATTGAGTACTTCATTTCCTACTTTTACTTGTACGATTTTCATTACATTTTCTATTTAACATTTCAACTTTTTATATTGGTAAGTTATATATGTTAAAGAAAATGCAAATCAACTTATACAAGTTTTATCTCATCCTTTAATTAAATTTAATGTTCAACAATATTACTCTTTGTTTCATATGTTACAAATTTCAAATTTTCTTTAAATCCATTAATAACTTAGCATTAAATCTCTTACCTAAATTAGAGGTTTCAATTATTAATTACTTACCTTTTATTTTACTACAATAATTGAAACATTTAATTAATGGAAATTTAAGAATTAAATACCAGGTTAAATTTCAAATTATTTTAAAATAATAGATAAATATATTCTTACAACTTATATATCTCTAATTATATTTAAAACAATTCAAAACTTATATATTTTCGAAAATGAATCTGCAGTAAAACTACTACAGTGGCCTTTCCCCTTCGAAACTCGAAAATGAAAGTCGATGCTGCGGCCGCCATCACCGAAATTATTTTCCAGCGACAAAGAGGAAAGTACAAAACTTATTTTCTCCAAAAATCTTCTTTAAAACAATTCTTCCGAATTTTATTAAAATACTTATATCAGAAAGTACTTATACAAAATATTGTTATATTCCAAAAAAAATTTCAAAAGAAATTTCAAAACCCCGAAACTTAAGCCCTAAATTTCCAGATTTCATTTATTTTACTTTCAACTTAGTTTCAACTGTTATTTATATTTTCATTACCTAACACCCAATCTATAGCAACCAAATATATGTCATTATAAAATATTTTTATATATAGAAAATATAATAGGCAAAGTTATTTCATTCACTTATACTAAAATCAAATATTATGTCGGTTTGTCCTATTAAGTGTTTAGAAATCCTTATTGATGTCACAGCGTCCCATGCACCAACTAGAATTTATAAATACAAAACGGAACAGATTAACACAATATTAAAATCTTTTTATAACACTAACAAATATGCTCTCTCATATATATACACTCAGCGACTCCCATAGGGTATCGCTACCCTATTAGTAAAGAGTCAAACCCCACAAAGCTAAGGTTTATCGCTAAACCAAAGCTCTGATACCAGATGTAACGTCCCGCCTTTTCGCACACTTCAAATCGACACACATGTCGATTCAAACCATACGGAAGGGCGGATTGTTATGGGGTAAACAAGAAAAACAGAGAAGACATAAAACAAAATAGAATCTCACAGCGGAAGGATAAAATATAATAATAAAATATACAGTTTATAAAACTGTTTACAAAACATTTGATTCTTCTATATACAATTAAATATCAGAGTTCAAATACCAAAATATCAATGCAGCGGAATACAGTGCAGTGGAATAAAATAGATAATAGTAATACAAATCTTCGTCCTCGTCCTCCAAAGCTAAATCTCCAAATCCTGAAACGCTCGGACTGACCCAAGCGAATTTGAAAAGACAAAAACACTCGAGTTAGAACTAAAAGATCTTATGTGAGTCAAATTAACATAAATAAATATGAGTGCGGTAACTCAAGAGATGCTCGGGATTTACATCTCCTAAGGATCCGTTAAACTATTTACTATATAGTATATTACGCTATTATAATAGTGTCTATTTGTAAAATAAACTTACTTTTTAATAGCGTTAAGGGGTTACCCATATAGCCCTTAACACAAATAATGCCAATAGTCTATACAGTACCGTAATACCTCCTGATCGGGAGGCTACCAGAGGATACTCCATAGGTACGACACAAATAGAAACTCGTACAAGGCGCGATAGGGTAGGTGACACGGCACAACTAGGCAATGCCAGGGTAGATATAGCAATTGCTATCCGGGCTGATGGAAATGCGCAGCGCGCAGCTACCGCCCACCTCGAACAACACCCCCAAAATCAAAATCAAAGTGGCCACCGAATCAATCCAAAAGTCAGAGTATAATATCGAAGGAGTGCGTTCGATCAGAGGAATGACCTCATTGGCCCGAGAATCGCTCCTGTTTTAGCCACCTTATGCCAACTCACGGGAGTTGGGTCCACGTATTTACCTCATAGGAAACGCCGACACCAACCTACTTCATTCTGGAATCTCCACCGCATACACGGTTGTTAAAGTGGTTTTCGGAGTTAGCAGAGAGTATGACAACTTCCGATCCCGGTCTCTTTAACAACCAAACGTTATTATAACACCGCGGTCATTTAAAATAATTTATACTTTAAAACCAGAATAAAATATCCATTTTAAACCCATATAAATATGATATCATTTATATTTTTAAAACCCCAAATCAATACGATATCATTTAGGCCCAAACCAATAAAATGTCATTTTATTTTCCAATATATATTCTTTCCAAAATCATAGGGTTTTCAAAGTAAAATATTTAGAAATCAAAACTTTGGAATATAATATTTCCAAATTATACTACCTTGAAAATCATAACTTTGAAACAAATTTCCGTCTCTCAAATGGTTAAATATTAAATTTCTTTTGTAAAACAAAATAGCTTCTTTTCATTTCACAAATCAATTCCAAATATTGGTTTAAACTTCCAAATACCTTTTTTAATTCTTATGTTTCAAAGCTTTAAATATTTCACCATTTCAAAACAAACTCATTTGACAAACCCATATATATCAAATTCAATTACTTATTATTTAGACTTGAAATGTTTACTTAATGAATTAATATAATTTAAGTAAAACCTTTAACTTCTCATAATTGAAAAATCTTTCAATTTATTAAACTTGATATATTCATTTAAATCAACATGATATTCATTTAAATCACTTTACATAAAAATCAAGTTATAAAAATCATATCCTTTAAAAAAAATTAATTTTTTATTAAATTTCAATTTAACTTAATATTCATCTTCCAAATCTTATTCTCATTTTAGCCATAAAAACTCCAGAATTTAAATTTTAAATAAATGCTTAATCTTATTTGGTCTTAAAATCAAACTTTATTTTAAACTTTAAATCAAATTTATACAAAGCTTAAAACCGTAAATTACTATATATATAATAACCTTTATCAATAACCAAATCAATATCCCATAAACCATATATATTTAACTTTACAAAAACCATAGAAAAACATTTCAAAATATTTTTTTTATATATATACCGCGGTGCCTGTATAAAATTTTCTACCCTATGGTCAAGTGATACGGATGTTTATCATTTCAATCCGAAATTTTAAAAATTAAAAAAAATTGCGGTTGTATATCATTTCAAACCGCAATCCCGACTAAAATGAAATGCATGATAAATTACAGATTTTTAAAATATAGTACACATCATCCATTCACCAAACATCAATCAACAACCATTAATTATAATCATCATCCAATTTATTTCAATCATCATTAATTTATTTCAATCATCGTCAATTTAAAACAAACATCAATATATAGCATATGCAATATAACAGGAAATAAATGACAGTTATTAACTAACAGTTTATTCAAAATAAATTTAATAACTGTTTAACTAGCAATTTTATGCAAATAAATAAATTTTAACTGTCAAATTTATATGCATAAAAATAAAATTAATTAACAGTTGAATTAAATAAATGCGATTAACAGAGATAAAGAATAAAACATGCCAAACAGTCATAAATAAATTTCTTCTCATATCTAAAAATCAATTTAACAAACATAAGAAATTTTAGAATTTGTGAGTGGGTTAAAACACTCACCTTTTTGAATTTAAATTGAATTCAAATCCAATTTAAACCCAAAAATTGGACAGTCTCCAAATTCATCCAAACTAGTGCCAAAACGTCAGAAATTCCGATACGATCCCAGCAAAACAAACCGCGCGTGAATCCGAGCTCGTATGCAAAAGTTATGAAAATTTGAAAAATGGAAAATTCTGGCCCTGGGTCGACTTCGGGTTCGACTTCGGTGCGCCGCCTCAATTCCCCGGTGCTTGCTTGGAGTTTTCGCCAAAACGACCCGGAGCGACCCGAGTCATTTTCTTCCTGACCCGAAGTTGCTCTAGGGTTTTCTCCCCTGAAACCCGAAGCGCGACCAGAAGCTGCTACATATCCGCAATTTTTTTTTTTTTTGAAATTGAAATTATTTTTTTTGGAATTTGGGAATTAGGTTTTTTTTTCCTGCCATTAGAATGAGGAGTTGAGAAGGAGATGTACGTATAGAAAAATGAAAATAAGGAGTGGCTAGGGTTTATAACAGGTTATATATAGACAAGGCTGGAAAATAATAGATGGATCGGATTGGATCTAAACATAAGTTTAAATTTAGGCATAAACATATATGCAATAAACTAGCATTAAATTTTGAAACGTGAATTGATTTAATTGGAAATAAATTACCCAATCCAAATTTATTTTAATCAGTTTCCAATTTAACTGATTAGATTCAATTCCAACCCTTTAATTGAGTCTATCATTACTTTGTAACGCAGTTAACATTTGTCTCACGTTTCATTCCATATATATTCAAATTTCTAGCTTCCCTCTGTATAAATTATTATTTCCAAATATATTGAAGTTGTTATTCCAAATTATTATTCCAACCCAACTATATACATGTGCTAAAATTAGAAATTATCAATTAAGTTTCCCAAAACTTTCATTGAATTAAATCTTCATTCTTATTATTCAATCCATTATAGCCAAATGGATGAAATTAACATACATAAATATTTTTCAAATTTCAACTAAATTTTCAATTAACGTAAAATAAATGTTTAATTTTGACTTAATTGCAAAAACTCAATTACCTTAATTCTTTATATTCATATAAATAAACAATTCTTGATTTACAATCTTTTCATTCACCCATAGTCATATTATAAATAGAATTTATATTATCTTCAATTATTTCAATTAAATCTATTATCATACATTACTTTAATATACTGACAACATTACTTTTGCACCCTTTCATTTACCCAACTGTCATTTTATAAATAAACTTAACAATAGATTCATACTCTATTACATAAATGCATACCCTTTTATCTAAATTAAAATCTTCGTAACTTCAAACACTTAATCCATTTAATTTCAATTACTCCTTTCATTAAATTTTGGATTCAAATCAATTTATAAAGCTTTACCTCCATTCTTTATATACACTAACCATCATTTAATGAAGAATTTATTTACGTTATTCCCCATTTATTACCTTAATTTATTTATCGTAACATTTAATTTATAATTATTGCAATGATTTCCGATTTAATTGAAGGAATTAAGTATATAACTCATAATAGTTGTGGTAAAACTCTTAATCCTACATTTATAAGTATATACTTATCCGTTATATCTATTACTTAAATAAATTTCTTTTTTATGTCCTTTAAATTTATTACTAAATATTCATTTACCTTTCCCATAAAATTTGAATTCCATCAAATTATTATAACCAATCAGATTTCCGTTCACACTTTATTATAAACCTAAAATTTGCAATTCATTATCTTGTAGTAATGTCATCCCATTTCTACTTATTATTATTACTTTACAATCTATACACATTCAATTACTATTCAATGCATATTTATTCATCAATCAATTCGATATTTACTTTTCTTTCCTCCTATTTGATAAATAACCTAGAATGCATTTACATTCACTCATTTCATTCAATTAATTAATGATTCCCTCAGTTAGCAATAACGTAACATTTTCTTTATTTGTATTGCAAATAATTCAAAATTCAATTCCTAATTCTTAATATCCTCTAAATTACAACTTCCAAACATTGTATTAATCATCATTTACATACCTCTAATTATTTTAATTTATATTAACATAATAAATAAATTACCTTTAATGAAATCTATCCCCCAATTTATTATATGCAATAAATTTTGACCTTACAACAGTTTCAACTAATTATTTATATTTATTGTGATTGAATACCAAAATTTATTTAACACATCAAATAAATGAACAATCTATATTCATTGTCACCTATTTTCTTTTAAATTCAGTTATAAGTTTGTTACTTACCAACCAGGTTATAATAACACAATTTTTTTTATTCCACTGCTATATATGATATATTTGCATCACATACTTGAATTTTTCAATTTCATCTTATTCCAATTCACGGTAGTATAATTTCTTACTATAAACTCATTTAAAATTTGCATACCAATTAATTAGTTTCAGCTAAATAGATTGATTCAATTCAACTCTTTTATTAAGTCTATATAAATAAATATACTATTTCATTGGTAAATGTTTATTTCAGTTATTCCTTTATTCCTTACAAATCTTATTTCATTCATGAATGCCATCATATATCAATTATTACATAATTTCATTAATTTACATTCAGTTACAACTAAATTAATACACTGATTTCATTTGCAAATTAAATGCTTACAATTTATAAGCTTTCATTCCAAACAATATTTCAATTTGTACCGGACATTGATTTAATTCAATTTACTATTTAATATTATTAATTCATTAACTAAATTCACTACTTACCTTTGTTCTCTTATATGCAACTCTAGCCTAATATAACAATTTACATCACTTCAATTTATTCGTCATTTTGTTTCAACTGTAAATACTTAGCCTTATATTCCCATGGTTTCATTTCCTTCTCAACATTTGCTTCATTATTAATTATAAAATCTTTATTTCTTCTAAATTAAATTTGCGTAAATATTATTAAAATGACAAATTTAATTAACGAAAATGACGGGTCGTTACAGTTTATCTTATTTCTTTTAATTAATTAATGGTTCAATAATTATATCTTTCGTTTTATAAGATTACAATTCACTTTCCTTTAATCTCATTTATAACTTAGCATTAAATCACTTATTTTAATTAAAGGTTCCAATTTATAAATTAGTTATATTCCATTTTACTACACTTAATTGAAACTATTAATTAACGGAAACTTAAGAATTAAATACCGGGTTTTATTCAAAATCATTTTAAAATAACAGATAAACATATGCTTGCAATTTATGTATCCAATTATATTTAAAACAATTTAAAATTTATATTTGTTTATATAACGACCTTGACTCAACCTTTGAAAATCGGCACCGAATACGACACTCGTATTCAAATGCCGCAGATCCAAACGTCGAATCTGGTTCGCCGGAGCTTATAACACATTAAGTACAACACAGCGGAAGAAAAGAATAATACATTTGAAATAATACCTGATACAATATGATACAACAGATGATACAATAGATATCAATATACATCAGAGATATGATACAAGACCATAGCAGCGGAAAGAAAAAAAATAACACCAACAGTGGAACAATATCTCCAATATGGTCTTCAAGAAAGAACTCCAGTATCTGTAATCTCCATCTCCAAGGCACCAATCCAAAAAATAGCGAGAACTCCCAATAGTGATGCACCAAGATAAGCAAATGCAGTTCAGATCCAAAGACTGAACTAGCTCCAGATAATCTACTAAACCTGATTATCTGAAAAACCCAACTCTAGACTGCCCGCGTAGGAAAATTGTGGGCACCCAGAGTTTAGGAAAGGAACAATAAACTCCAGGTCAGTCGTGGGACTAGTATGAGCATACAAAACCAGTTTGTATTTTAAAACAAACAACAAAGAATTTAAAATAAATCCGTAATGCTTTTTAGAAAATGAAACTACCATAAGGCTTCCCGCCACATACACAATGCAAACGCAGAATTGGAGGAGATTTCTCCTTATGATAGTCAAATATGCTTGACACGAGAAAATTTCTTTGATATTATTACTAGTGCATAATGCAGAAAAACCATTTAGAAAGTATAATATAAATCCTAGCCAGCATAGGCATTTCGCACTTATGCCTACTATAACTACCATGTTCAATAGCAGGTTACCACCACATTCCATGGTATGTTATACAACTAAAACCGTACAGGCGTGCATTGTTTTGTTTGGATTTCCAACAAATGGTCAGGCTAAGGAACTTCCTACTGTCCATGGGTACGCCTCTGGCAGGACGTCCCGAGAGCTTAACCAGCTATCTTCCAGCACATGGCCGGATTACCTCTGTAACTGGGTAACTACTACACGAGCGTGCCATCCCCCGGTCCTTTGGGACCTTTATCCGAGCGCTCAACACCAACAACCACAAAGCAGTCACAAAGTAATAGATCTGCAGTATCCACATGAGTGAAGTATCTAGGCTCCATACCATGATACCACCCTTTTCCAGAAGGGATTGACAAACCCTAAAGGGAGCGACCCTCATAACCTTGCCGCATCTTTCCTGTTTCGACCATTTTCTGAGTGTGAGGTCCTGATGCAGTCTCGTCCACAAAGCTACGCTTTATACAAAAGCCATGCTTTGATCAACAAATGATACAGAGCAGCACTCAGCATGTCACACTACCAAATTTGGGAGTATATCATTGATAACTATCAACTACAAAACCTTTGAGCTCGTACGTCTCATAGAAGGGTGTTAAGCTAAGAGAATGAATTCTCCGCCACCAAGAAGAAATGTATTTGATAAAGATCAGTTTAATATCTCAAAGTGTAATGTCGGACATACAACCATACAAGTCTGTTCCGGGTTCGAACAGAACCGAAGGCACTTTCGAAGAAGTCCTTGCAAATCTGGGTATCCACAATCCCGATCGGACATCCCGTCACTTAGGGAGAACTCTATACCGGAGCAATTCAGTGCAGAGTCAATCGACAATCGATAGGTCATCCTATCGTTCTCGAAGACACCCGGTCTTCAACACCGATCTTCAATACCGGTCTTCAAATGCAATCCATAACATCGTATCACTAATCGGAATGGGCTATATGACACAAGGTCCTCTCCCTGCTAAACCGAATAGTGAGCGCAATATTTAAAAAACATATGGATATGGGATCTCAGTTAAGTCACAACCTTAAAATCCAAAGCTTTTCTTCCAAATGGTTAAATAAATTACCATTTCAATCTTTAAATAAAAAGATTCATTTCACAAAGTTCACCCAGTTTCACAAAGATCTATTCATAGATTCCAAAACAATTTCCATTTCAATTGGATTAACTCATTAAATCTTTAAATTAAAGATTTAACTTATAGCTTTCAAACCCATTTCCAAAGATTTATCATAACTTGGAAAACTATTTTTATTTCAAACTTGAATTCCTTTTAACACAAATTGGAAGTTCATTTCTTATGTGAAAGCTTTTAAAATGGTTTAAAACCCATATAAACACATTTATAAGTTGAATAACCTTTTTAAACAATAGTTTCCAAATCATAGAATTCAATTTCAAATACTAAATTCAAATTTAAATCAAATTATTTAAATTTCAAAACTCAATCAAGTTATTCAAAAAACTTTCATTTTTGAAATTCATTTTCAAAAACTTTCAATTCCAAAACTATTTTGGATTCAAAAATTCAATTTTTAAACTATTTCAAAATCTGTGACTTAACCCATTTCCACGTGCAATCCATATTTTTGTGTGTATAGTGTAGTTCAGAGGGTTTTTTACACAATAGAAGTGCCACATCATCAATCAACACAGATTCAAATACAGCAATATATTTGACAAGCGGTACAAACTATAACGCTTATATTTGATGAGCGGTATAAACCATAACGCTTATCTTTTATTCACAGATCACAGGTATATATCACATATAATAAATTACAGTAAACATAGCTCAAATCAAAACAGAGCATCACAATTAGGGATATCAAACAATCCAATCATCCAATAGAATCCAAACATCCATAAGTAAAATTAGTTATTGTTTGATTAATTCAAATCAGAATTAATTACTTATGACTTACTAATCCGGGTTAATTAATATAATAAATCAAAAATCACTTTAATTAAGTATCCTTAAAATTAATTAATTAACCTTTAATTGATAATTAATCTTTTGATTTATTATCCTTAATTAATTCCAATAATTGATTAATTAATCCTAAATTAATTACCATTTCTTAATCACCTTCATTAATTAATTAATTATTCTTCAATTAATTACCTTAATCAATTTATCAATAAATTAATTACCTTTACCTAATTAAAATAAGTGATTATTCTTAATCATTTTCATTCATTAAATATCCTTAAATTAATTATCCTTAATTAATTACATTTAATTAATTAACCCTTAATTAATTAATCAAATTTAATTAACTACGCTTTAGTTAATTATTCTTTAATCACTTGATTAATCAGCTTTAATCATTAATTAATTATTTTAAATTAAGTAATTATCTTCAAGTAGTTATGCCTAATTACTTAAATTAATCATCTAGCTAATTTAGTCCTAATCACTTTCATTAATTGATTAACCTTTAAATTCCTTAGTTAATCCAAGATAATCATTTATCTTAAGTTGTAGCTTAATTACAACATGTAATTGTAACGACCCCGAATTTTATAAAATATTTAAATTAATAATTAATTGAATTTTTGAATTTAAAATTGTTAAGTAATTTCATTTTGAATAAAATTCGTGAAATTAATCGATTAAGTGATGCGAGTTTCCCCGGATCCAAGTATATTTTGTATAAATCATTTACATTTAAAATACTGTAAATATGTGTATATATTGAATGTATATATATATATATATATATTTGGGTATATATGAGCAAATTTTATATAATATATATGTATATATTGAACTTGAGTTAAAATCTCAAGTAAATGGTTTAAAAATAATCATAAAATACAGATATTTGACATGAGTATAAAATAAATAAATAAGTAATAATAAATATTTGAATTGATGGTTAATAATGATTTGAGTTTATAAAATAACATAAGATAATAAATTTGAAGTAAAATAATAATAATTATTATTTATTCTAGAAATAGAAATTAATATAAGATAGATTTTTATAAAAATAGAAAGTAGAACATTTGCTAAATTTAAACAACAATTTTAAAATAAAAGTTTATTTGTAAAGTAATATTATAAATACAAGTTAAAAGAAAGAAAACAAAAGAAAGAAATAAAATAAAATATACGTTGTAAATTTAATACGTATGTTAGAAAATATGATTAGAAGATAAAATTACAAAACAATACAATATATCCAGGTGTAGACAATAAAAAGACAAGTATATAAAAGCAAATACCAAGCAAGCTATGTAAATAAATAAAAAAATATAAAGTATATATTTTTACATAAATAAAACAAGCTTGCATAATATACAAAGAAAATAAAAAAAGATGTGTATGCAGGCAAATAATTGAGTAAGTATAATACAAGATAGTAAATTATATTTAAGTATAAAGACAAGCATGCAGGCAAGAAGACAATGAACATATAATTAACTCAAGCAAAGTACAAAGAAAAGGAAACAGTGCAAATACATTTATATCTATAAAACAAGACACCTGCATTTAATGAAACATACCTCTAGCATTTAATGCCAGCATCTTCAACATGTTTTTGTACAAAGCATTATAATATCACCCAGTACAAGCTTGTAATCCCTGTACATCCTTTCTATATATATCATTCAACTCAAACATCAAGAAGCAAGATACAAACCAGTTCCAAATTGAAGAAACCTGTTCTCTGTCTTCCACAGAACAAGGTGAGTAACTTGTCTTTTTAGATATTTTTAAATTATAAAACAGTTGCTTACTTATATATATAGGTATATCTGTGAACAACTTCATGTTGTCTGAAACCAGTTTTTCTTTTTTTTCATTGCCTGTAAATCTGTGAGCAAACCCACTTTCTTTTGCTCATATTCCTCGATGTCATATTGATGATGCTCTGGAGTGGTTGTTAATAGGTCTGCATGTGTTTAAGTATGGATTGTTATATATATATATATATATGTGAATGAAATGTTTGAAATATCTGTGTAGAGTTTATAACACTCTGTTAAACTCTACAGGCTCTCTGTTTTAAAACAGATAATAAGTGAGTAAACAACATAATATAAAAGATTAAGTTGATTATAATCAGTGTATAACTAATGTCTAATATGGAGGCCTGGACATCTTCTTTGTTTTGACACTGAGTGTATATGTAATTGTATTGGACAGTGCTGAGTGATGTTCTTCTTCCCTGTTCTTTTGAATGAAACAAATAGAAAAAAAAATTCGATTCCTCCATTTCTAATCATTATCAAGCTTTGATGTTTAAAGCAAAAAGGTGTATTTAAGTAAGAACTTTATTCTAAAAATAATTTCATGAAGTAGAAACGTATGCAGGGAGAAAAATTTAAATTTTTACAGAGGATACTCAACATTTTGAAATTTTCGAATTTAATAAAATCTCGATTCAAATATATAACTTGAATTCATACTGGAAATGATGATTTTTGAGATGGGTTTCGTGATTTTTAGTTGTGTAGTTTGGGTGCAGTTCGAAGTTGAAGGGAGAATGGTTTTTGGGGAATTTCTGGCAATTGGGTGGATCGTGGTGGCTGCGATTCTTCCTGGAGGTGGTGGAGTTTACCAGGGTGCTGGGAAAAATGGGTGGTGGCGTCAGTAATGACGGTGGTGACAGCGGCAGGCAATTTCTTTTCGTAGCCCTAGTTTTAGGCAAGATCAGGAAATCGCTTCGTTCGTTCCCTCTGTTGCATCGAGTTCGATAGGACCACGAGGGATGGGTTCGTGAATGGTCATAGCGTTCGTGGCCGGAAGCGCAGCGTTTATGGTGGTCGGAGTTGATGATGTGGCGTGTTGACAGGTTTGTGGGGGTCGACAGTATCGAGTGTTCCAGGTTTTCAAACACGACCCAAAATTTTGATTTTGAATTGGTGGGACGGTGCGAGGGGTCGGAGCTCGATCTAGAGATGATCGTGGACATGCTCGTAGTCGCGGCGATGACTGGAGCTGGCCAACGTCATCGTGCACGTGCACGCGGTATCATCCAGTGCCTGATGATGTTGAGGGTTGAGGGGAAGAAGAAGGAAGAACTCGGAGTATATTGCGTGCGAATGAATATTTACTCGAAGACAGTGATGGAGAGCCTCGGGTAGATGGTATGTTATAGTTAAAACCTGTAGATTTTAAACAATTTAAACTTGATTTTAGAATGTAAAAATAACCTTTAAACAAAGTTTAGAAAAAAAAAATAATAGCTTGGATTCAAATAGAGTTGAATCCCAGTTTTGAATAAATGAAGTTTTTTTTTTAACAACTTTAAAGAGGTTTAAATAGTAGGAATTGAAAAGTAAAGTTTTGAATAAAAAAAATAGAGATTCAAACTAAACTTTAAATCTGAGTTCGAATATAAATTTGAATCTTAGTTTGAAATAAAAGAAGTTTAAATTTAAATTGTTTTAAACTTTGCTAAGATAATTTGTATTCATTTTAAATCTTAAGTTTTAAATAAAATCTAAAAGTAAAAATTTGAAGTAAATTGTTTAAATAGCTTATTAATGAAAATTTGATCATTAATAAGAAGAAGAAAAAATGTTTTATTCTTGAGTAAATAAAGATTAATAATTTAATCATTAAGTTAATTTAAAATGAATAATTAACTAATTGAAGTTATTAATATTTTGATCAATAGTTAATGAGGGTCATTAACTAAAGATTTTATTGTAAATTAATGTGATTTAATTTTAATATTTAATTAGATTAATTAATTAAGATCATCGTTTGTAAATTGATTAAGTGTAATTACTTGATGAAAATAATTAAGGATTAATTATTTATTACAATTAATTTTGATAATATGATTAATTTTAATTAATTAATTTAGTTAATTAATTTAAGAAATCATTTGATAGATTGATAAGTGTTTGATAAATTAATTTAAATCAAATGATTTGTATAATAAATCAGAATTTGAAAAATTTATTCATAAGTAGATAATTTAATTTAAAAATAAATTAAATTACTTGGGATTAAACAATTAATTACTCCTGCTTATAAATGACTATTGAATACTGGACCTTACCTATAAATGATTATATTGTATGAGGTGCCTTGAATTGTTTGCCCTAACTGATCTGTGATATTTTATTCTGTGGTTTGTGCCGTGTATGATTTATTCATTTATTTACATCTGCATATTATCTGTGAATCTGTGAATGGGCGATAAGCTTTATAGCTACATCGCTTATCAAATATATCTCTGTGTTTTGATCTGTGATGATTGAATAATGTTGCACTAATGTGTTAAAACCCTGGACTACACCATACACACACAATGATGGATTTCACGAGGAAATCGGTTAAGTCACAGATTTTGAAATAGTTTAAATTTGAATTTTTTTTTAAATTCAAATGTTTTGGAAATGGAATCGGAATAAATGTGAAAAGCTTTTGGAAAGGAATTTCAAAATAAAATTTATTATTTTTAAATTACTTGATTAAGTTTTGGAATTTAAATAATTTGATTTAAATTTGAATTCAAGAAATTAGGAATTTAATTCTGTAATTTGAAACTAGGGATTAACGATGTTATAAATATGTTTATATGTAGTTAAACCATTTTAAAAGTATAATTTTGAGAATTTGGATTTAACCAAAGAACTTTAACTCGTATAGATGAATCAAATTTCAAAATGAAAACTGTTTGTTTTAAAGAGAATAAAAAGCTTTCAGATAAGAGATGAAATTCCAGTTTAATAAAAGGAATTTCAAGATTGAATTGAAAAATGGTTTCCCAAGTTATAAATGAATTCTTTTGAAAACTATGAATTAAATCTGTTTATTTTTAACAGATTTAAATTGATGATTTGTTTAAATCAAATTGAAATGAAATTGTTTTGAAGCTATAAGTTAAATCTTTGATTTAAAGATTTAACGAGTTAATCAAATTGATTTGGAAAATCTGTGAATGAATCTTTTGTTTAAAAGATTAAAATGTGAAAATTGTTTAAACCGTTAAGGGTTGTGAAAATGAATCTTTTTGTTTAAAGATTGAAATGGTAATTGGATTAAACCATTTGAAATAAAGTTTTGAATTATTAAGTTGTGACTTAATTGAAATCCCATTGTCCATATGTTTTTGAAATACTGCGCTCACTGTTCGGTTTAGCCGGGAGAGGACCTTTGTGTCATATATCCCATTCCGAATATGTGATATGTCGTTATGGATGCATTTGAAGACCGGTGATGAAGACCGGGTATTTGCGAGAGCGATAGGATGACCTATCGATTGTTTCTGCACCGAGTCGCGCCGGTATAGAAACTCCCTAAGTGATGGGAAATCCGATCAGGATTGTGAATATCCGGATTGCAAGGACTTCTTTGGAAGTGCCTTCGGTTCTGTTCGAACCCAGAACAGACTTGTATGGATTGTTGTGTCTGACATTACAATTTGAGATATAAAGCAGATTTCTTTCAAATATATTTCTGTTGGTGGCGGAGAATTTATTCTTTTAGCTTAACACCCTTCTTTGAGACGTACGAGCTCAAAGGTTATATAGTTGAAGTTATCAGCGATATATTCCCAATTTGGTAATGTGACATGCTGAGTGTTGCTGAAATGATCATTGTGTTGATTATTTGTGATAGGATCATTTATTTGATCGTCTATCTTAGTGATCATTGTGTTGATCATTTGTTGACCCAAAGCATGGCTTTTGTATAAAGTATGTTTTTGTGGACGTGAATTCATCGAGCCTCACATCCCGGAAATGGTCAAAACAGGAAAGATGCGGCAAGGTTATTAGGGGTTGCTGTAGCTCCCCTTAGGGTATGTGCATTTCCTTCTGGAAAGGGGTGGTATCATGGTATGGAGCCCAGATACTTACTCATGTTGAAAACACTCTATTTATTATGGTGTGATGTTGGATATCGAGCGCTCGGTTGAAAAGGTCCTAAAGGACCGGGGAATGGCGTGCTCGTGTCAGTAGTTACCCAGTTAAGGGGTAACCCGGCCTTGTGTTGGCAGAGTTCCGGTTTGGTTCTCGGGGGTGTCTTTCCAGAGGCATTCTCAGTGGCAGTGGGAAGTTCCTTGGCCTGATCATTTGTTGGAAATCCAAAGAAACAATACGAAACTTGTACGGTATTAGTTGTAGAACCTGCTATTCACTTATGGTGGTCACCACTGTTTGGATAGTAGCTATAGTAGGCATACGATAATGGTCGTATGTTGGCTAAGATTTATATTCTACTTTCGAAATGATTTTTCCTACACTATGCACTAGTAATAATATCAAATGTTATTTTAAATGCGTATCAAGCATCTTTGACTATCATAAGGAGAAATCTCCTCCGATTCTGCGTTTGCATGTGTGTGTGTGCGGGAGGCCTTATGGTAGTCTCATTTTTCAAAAGCATTGCGAATTGACTTTGAAAATCTTTTGTTGAATGTTTTTAAAAGATAAACTGTTTTTGTTGCTCACACCAGTCCCACGACTGATCCGGAGTTTATTGTTTTCTTTCCTAAACTCTGGGTGCTCATTATTTCCTACACGAGCAGTCTAGAGTTGGGTTTTTTTCAGATAGCTAGATTTAACAGATTATCTGGAGTTAGTTCAGTCTTTGGATCGCACCAGTCTTGGTTATCTTGGTGCATCGTTATTGGGAGTTCGAGCTATTGCTGGATTGATTCTTGGAAATGGAGTTGCAGTTCTGGAGTTCTTCCTTGAAGACTATCTTAGAGTTATTTGTTTCGCTGCTAGATGTTATCTATTTTTCTTTTCCGCTGCTATTTTATTGTATCATATCTCTGATGTATATTGATATCTATTGGATCATCTGTTGTATCAGATATTGTATCAAAGCTGTATATCAATGTATTATTCTTTTTATTCCGCTGTGTTATTTACTTAATGTTGTTATAAGCTCCGGCGAATCGGATTTGAACAATCGAATCTATGGCATTCGAGTACGATTTGAAGTATGGATGTCGATTTTCGAGCGGGCAAAATCCGTCTCGTTACATTTGGTATCAGAGCTAAGGTGAAACTTTAGCTCAGGAGTGTAACACATTAAGTAACTCATTAGAGATAGGGTGAAGTAAATCCTAGAATGAGTAATCCTTAAGATATCCGTTTGAATGCCTCAGTAAAATCTCTTACTATCCACTGATAGTGAGTATGAGTGCAAGAAGAGAACGAGATAGAGGACAGGGAAATACGACTATAAATGGTCGATACTCTGTAACAATAGTGGAAACAACTTTCTTTATCAATTTTCTTTGATTCGTTCCCAAATTCCTTTTGATTGCTTCGTAACAGCTCCCGAAAGAAGTTTCGATATGATGGTAGCTCTACGATTCGTTATAGAAAATCCTTATCTTTATTGATTTCTTATCAGTTTCTTATTTAAACTTTAATGAATATGAATTTGCAAATTTAAATTGAAAATTTTAAATGAATTAGAAATTTTAAATTGAGTTAAATTGATTAATAGAATATGAAGGATAATCGAATTGTATCGATAAATCGATTTCGTTTGAAACCAAATTTTGAAATTCTGTTGAAATTTCTTAGGTTAATCGAAGTCCGAAGAGGGACAAATTAGTACGTATTCTGAGATATTCCGACTTGAGTTTGGAATTCATATCTTAGGTTTGAGGAATTATAAGAGATCGAATCTGTCTATCTCTGTGTTGTTTTCGTGCCTGCGAATTTCGAGGACGAAATTCTTTTAAGGGGGGAAGTCTGTAACGACCCCGAATTTTATAAAATATTTAAATTAATAATTAATTGAATTTTTGAATTTAAAATTGTTAAGTAATTTCATTTTGAATAAAATTCGTGAAATTAATCGATTAAGTGATGCGAGTTTCCCCGGATCCAAGTATATTTTGTATAAATCATTTACATTTAAAATACTGTAAATATGTGTATATATTGAATGTATATATATATATATATTTGGGTATATATGAGCAAATTTTATATAATATATATGTATATATTGAACTTGAGTTAAAATCTCAAGTAAATGGTTTAAAAATAATCATAAAATACAGATATTTGACATGAGTATAAAATAAATAAATAAGTAATAATAAATATTTGAATTGATGGTTAATAATGATTTGAGTTTATAAAATAACATAAGATAATAAATTTGAAGTAAAATAATAATAATTATTATTTATTCTAGAAATAGAAATTAATATAAGATAGATTTTTATAAAAATAGAAAGTAGAACATTTGCTAAATTTAAACAACAATTTTAAAATAAAAGTTTATTTGTAAAGTAATATTATAAATACAAGTTAAAAGAAAGAAAACAAAAGAAAGAAATAAAATAAAATATACGTTGTAAATTTAATACGTATGTTAGAAAATATGATTAGAAGATAAAATTACAAAACAATACAATATATCCAGGTGTAGACAATAAAAAGACAAGTATATAAAAGCAAATACCAAGCAAGCTATGTAAATAAAAAAAAAAATATAAAGTATATATTTTTACATAAATAAAACAAGCTTGCATAATATACAAAGAAAATAAAAAAAGATGTGTATGCAGGCAAATAATTGAGTAAGTATAATACAAGATAGTAAATTATATTTAAGTATAAAGACAAGCATGCAGGCAAGAAGACAATGAACATATAATTAACTCAAGCAAAGTACAAAGAAAAGGAAACAGTGCAAATACATTTATATCTATAAAACAAGACACCTGCATTTAATGAAACATACCTCTAGCATTTAATGCCAGCATCTTCAACATGTTTTTGTACAAAGCATTATAATATCACCCAGTACAAGCTTGTAATCCCTGTACATCCTTTCTATATATATCATTCAACTCAAACATCAAGAAGCAAGATACAAACCAGTTCCAAATTGAAGAAACCTGTTCTCTGTCTTCCACAGAACAAGGTGAGTAACTTGTCTTTTTAGATATTTTTAAATTATAAAACAGTTGCTTACTTATATATATAGGTATATCTGTGAACAACTTCATGTTGTCTGAAACCAGTTTTTCTTTTTTTTCATTGCCTGTAAATCTGTGAGCAAACCCACTTTCTTTTGCTTATATTCCTCGATGTCATATTGATGATGCTCTGGAGTGGTTGTTAATAGGTCTGCATGTGTTTAAGTATGGATTGTTATATATATATATATATATATATATATATGTGAATGAAATGTTTGAAATATCTGTGTAGAGTTTATAACACTCTGTTAAACTCTACAGGCTCTCTGTTTTAAAACAGATAATAAGTGAGTAAACAACATAATATAAAAGATTAAGTTGATTATAATCAGTGTATAACTAATGTCTAATATGGAGGCCTGGACATCTTCTTTGTTTTGACACTGAGTGTATATGTAATTGTATTGGACAGTGCTGAGTGATGTTCTTCTTCCCTGTTCTTTTGAATGAAACAAATAGAAAAAAAAATTCGATTCCGCCATTTCTAATCATTATCAAGCTTTGATGTTTAAAGCAAAAAGGTGTATTTAAGTAAGAACTTTATTCTAAAAATAATTTCATGAAGTAGAAACGTATGCAGGGAGAAAAATTTAAATTTTTACAGAGGATACTCAACATTTTGAAATTTTCGAATTTAATAAAATCTCGATTCAAATATATAACTTGAATTCATACTGGAAATGATGATTTTTGAGATGGGTTTCGTGATTTTTAGTTGTGTAGTTTGGGTGCAGTTCGAAGTTGAAGGGAGAATGGTTTTTGGGGAATTTCTGGCAATTGGGTGGATCGTGGTGGCTGCGATTCTTCCTGGAGGTGGTGGAGTTTACCAGGGTGCTGGGAAAAATGGGTGGTGGCGTCAGTAATGACGGTGGTGACAGCGGCAGGCAATTTCTTTTCGTAGCCCTAGTTTTAGGCAAGATCAGGAAATCGCTTCGTTCGTTCCCTCTGTTGCATCGAGTTCGATAGGACCACGAGGGATGGGTTCGTGAATGGTCATAGCGTTCGTGGCCGGAAGCGCAGCATTTATGGTGGTCGGAGTTGATGATGTGGCGTGTTGACAGGTTTGTGGGGGTCGACAGTATCGAGTGTTCCAGGTTTTCAAACACGACCCAAAATTTTGATTTTGAATTGGTGGGACGGTGCGAGGGGTCGGAGCTCGATCTAGAGATGATCGTGGACATGCTCGTAGTCGCGGCGATGACTGGAGCTGGCCAACGTCATCGTGCACGTGCACGCGGTATCATCCAGTGCCTGATGATGTTGAGGGTTGGGGGGAAGAAGAAGGAAGAACTCAGAGTATATTGCGTGCGAATGAATATTTACTCGAAGACAGTGATGGAGAGCCTCGGGTAGATGGTATGTTATAGTTAAAACCTGTAGATTTTAAACAATTTAAACTTGATTTTAGAATGTAAAAATAACCTTTAAACAAAGTTTAGAAAAAAAAAATAATAGCTTGGATTCAAATAGAGTTGAATCCCAGTTTTGAATAAATGAAGTTTTTTTTTAACAACTTTAAAGAGGTTTAAATAGTAGGAATTGAAAAGTAAAGTTTTGAATAAAAAAATAGAGATTCAAACTAAACTTTAAATCTGAGTTCGAATATAAATTTGAATCTTAGTTTGAAATAAAAGAAGTTTAAATTTAAATTGTTTTAAACTTTGCTAAGATAATTTGTATTCATTTTAAATCTTAAGTTTTAAATAAAATCTAAAAGTAAAAATTTGAAGTAAATTGTTTAAATAGCTTATTAATGAAAATTTGATCATTAATAAGAAGAAGAAAAAATGTTTTATTCTTGAGTAAATAAAGATTAATAATTTAATCATTAAGTTAATTTAAAATGAATAATTAACTAATTGAAGTTATTAATATTTTGATCAATAGTTAATGAGGGTCATTAACTAAAGATTTTATTGTAAATTAATGTGATTTAATTTTAATATTTAATTAGATTAATTAATTAAGATCATCGTTTGTAAATTGATTAAGTGTAATTACTTGATGAAAATAATTAAGGATTAATTATTTATTACAATTAATTTTGATAATATGATTAATTTTAATTAATTAATTTAGTTAATTAATTTAAGAAATCATTTGATAGATTGATAAGTGTTTGATAAATTAATTTAAATCAAATGATTTGTATAATAAATCAGAATTTGAAAAATTTATTCATAAGTAGATAATTTAATTTAAAAATAAATTAAATTACTTGGGATTAAACAATTAATTACTCCTGCTTATAAATGACTATTGAATACTGGACCTTACCTATAAATGATTATATTGTATGAGGTGCCTTGAATTGTTTGCCCTAACTGATCTGTGATATTTTATTCTGTGGTTTGTGCCGTGTATGATTTATTCATTTATTTACATCTGCATATTATCTGTGAATCTGTGAATGGGCGATAAGCTTTATAGCTACATCGCTTATCAAATATATCTCTGTGTTTTGATCTGTGATGATTGAATAATGTTGCACTAATGTGTTAAAACCCTGGACTACACCATACACACACAATGATGGATTTCACGAGGAAATCGGTTAAGTCACAGATTTTGAAATAGTTTAAATTTGAATTTTTTTTAAATTCAAATGTTTTGGAAATGGAATCGGAATAAATGTGAAAAGCTTTTGGAAAGGAATTTCAAAATAAAATTTATTATTTTTAAATTACTTGATTAAGTTTTGGAATTTAAATAATTTGATTTAAATTTGAATTCAAGAAATTAGGAATTTAATTCTGTAATTTGAAACTAGGGATTAACGATGTTATAAATATGTTTATATGTAGTTAAACCATTTTAAAAGTATAATTTTGAGAATTTGGATTTAACCAAAGAACTTTAACTCGTATAGATGAATCAAATTTCAAAATGAAAACTGTTTGTTTTAAAGAGAATAAAAAGCTTTCAGATAAGAGATGAAATTCCAGTTTAATAAAAGGAATTTCAAGATTGAATTGAAAAATGGTTTCCCAAGTTATAAATGAATTCTTTTGAAAACTATGAATTAAATCTGTTTATTTTTAACAGATTTAAATTGATGATTTGTTTAAATCAAATTGAAATGAAATTGTTTTGAAGCTATAAGTTAAATCTTTGATTTAAAGATTTAACGAGTTAATCAAATTGATTTGGAAAATCTGTGAATGAATCTTTTGTTTAAAAGATTAAAATGTGAAAATTGTTTAAACCGTTAAGGGTTGTGAAAATGAATCTTTTTGTTTAAAGATTGAAATGGTAATTGGATTAAACCATTTGAAATAAAGTTTTGAATTATTAAGTTGTGACTTAATTGAAATCCCATTGTCCATATGTTTTTGAAATACTGCGCTCACTGTTCGGTTTAGCCGGGAGAGGACCTTTGTGTCATATATCCCATTCCGAATATGTGATATGTCGTTATGGATGCATTTGAAGACCGGTGATGAAGACCGGGTATTTGCGAGAGCGATAGGATGACCTATCGATTGTTTCTGCACCGAGTCGCGCCGGTATAGAAACTCCCTAAGTGATGGGAAATCCGATCAGGATTGTGAATATCCGGATTGCAAGGACTTCTTTGGAAGTGCCTTCGGTTCTGTTCGAACCCAGAACAGACTTGTATGGATTGTTGTGTCTGACATTACAATTTGAGATATAAAGCAGATTTCTTTCAAATATATTTCTGTTGGTGGCGGAGAATTTATTCTTTTAGCTTAACACCCTTCTTTGAGACGTACGAGCTCAAAGGTTATATAGTTGAAGTTATCAGCGATATATTCCCAATTTGGTAATGTGACATGCTGAGTGTTGCTGAAATGATCATTGTGTTGATTATTTGTGATAGGATCATTTATTTGATCGTCTATCTTAGTGATCATTGTGTTGATCATTTGTTGACCCAAAGCATGGCTTTTGTATAAAGTATGTTTTTGTGGACGTGAATTCATCGAGCCTCACATCCCGGAAATGGTCAAAACAGGAAAGATGCGGCAAGGTTATTAGGGGTTGCTGTAGCTCCCCTTAGGGTATGTGCATTTCCTTCTGGAAAGGGGTGGTATCATGGTATGGAGCCCAGATACTTACTCATGTTGAAAACACTCTATTTATTATGGTGTGATGTTGGATATCGAGCGCTCGGTTGAAAAGGTCCTAAAGGACCGGGGAATGGCGTGCTCGTGTCAGTAGTTACCCAGTTAAGGGGTAACCCGGCCTTGTGTTGGCAGAGTTCCGGTTTGGTTCTCGGGGGTGTCTTTCCAGAGGCATTCTCAGTGGCAGTGGGAAGTTCCTTGGCCTGATCATTTGTTGGAAATCCAAAGAAACAATACGAAACTTGTACGGTATTAGTTGTAGAACCTGCTATTCACTTATGGTGGTCACCACTGTTTGGATAGTAGCTATAGTAGGCATACGATAATGGTCGTATGTTGGCTAAGATTTATATTCTACTTTCGAAATGATTTTTCCTACACTATGCACTAGTAATAATATCAAATGTTATTTTAAATGCGTATCAAGCATCTTTGACTATCATAAGGAGAAATCTCCTCCGATTCTGCGTTTGCATGTGTGTGTGTGCGGGAGGCCTTATGGTAGTCTCATTTTTCAAAAGCATTGCGAATTGACTTTGAAAATCTTTTGTTGAATGTTTTTAAAAGATAAACTGTTTTTGTTGCTCACACCAGTCCCACGACTGATCCGGAGTTTATTGTTTTCTTTCCTAAACTCTGGGTGCTCATTATTTCCTACACGAGCAGTCTAGAGTTGGGTTTTTTTCAGATAGCTAGATTTAACAGATTATCTGGAGTTAGTTCAGTCTTTGGATCGCACCAGTCTTGGTTATCTTGGTGCATCGTTATTGGGAGTTCGAGCTATTGCTGGATTGATTCTTGGAAATGGAGTTGCAGTTCTGGAGTTCTTCCTTGAAGACTATCTTAGAGTTATTTGTTTCGCTGCTAGATGTTATCTATTTTTCTTTTCCGCTGCTATTTTATTGTATCATATCTCTGATGTATATTGATATCTATTGGATCATCTGTTGTATCAGATATTGTATCAAAGCTGTATATCAATGTATTATTCTTTTTATTCCGCTGTGTTATTTACTTAATGTTGTTATAAGCTCCGGCGAATCGGATTTGAACAATCGAATCTATGGCATTCGAGTACGATTTGAAGTATGGATGTCGATTTTCGAGCGGGCAAAATCCGTCTCGTTACAGTAATTTACTTAAATGTTTAACATACATTCGCTACTAAAGTTACATGAGATCTTTTGGTAAATCACTATTTAATTCGAACCATATCTTTTTAAATCTTTAAAGGAAAAAAACACTTAGAAATTTTATTTACAAAATTAATCCAATATGAAATTTGTTCTAAACAAATTTAAAACCTGAAACCATATTCCCTTTAAACTTTAAAAACCTGGAAATTTAATCTCTAAAACCCCAAACCCATCACAAAATTCACTCAAGCCATACATAGGGCCTAACGCAGAATTACCCTAGCCAATCTCTCAAATACCCAAGCCCAAACTCGAGTTCTTTCCCCTCCTATATTTTTAAAACTTGTTTTTGATTTTAAAAGTTTAAAACCTGGTAAGTTAACTCAAATAGCCCGAGACCATCAAACAAAAACTCTGGCAAAAATACAATCTGCTTCGAGTTCGACCACGAGCTCGCTTCTTCTTCCTAAAGAAAACTACTGACACCACCAATGCACGTACACGTGCACATACGATCGGAGCTTCTCCGATCGTCGCCGAGCCCCTCCACAAGTCATCATTGACTTCATCGTTCATCCCCAAATTCCCAGCTCCGATGGTTTCATCGGAATTCAAAATTGGCTACTCAGTCTATTTCTGGACTTAAACCTAACATCAGTAAATCGCCTCGTACTATCACCACTGATCAATGGAAACCTTGTGCTCACGTTTGGAACTTCGCATGAGCTCCACGCTTCATTTCCTCAAGGACCGGTTGCCTACGATGCTATTGGGACGACGCGGCAACCCTACAATCGACCACGACCAAAATCTGGGTTTAAAGCCTATTGCTTCCATGTCCGACCACCACAGCAAACTTGATCTCCATCGAGTATTTTTCCTTTGTTCTACAATCTTCCAAGCTACCCTCAACGTCGGCCATGACCATCCTTTCCACGCCGATCGTTGGAATTTGGCGAATTCCTATTTACTGTTCAACTTCAAATTTCTCGAGCAATACAATACTAAAAATCTCGATTCTTCCTCTAGAATTCATGATTTAGGAAGACGAGCAAGATTATGTAATTAAAACTCAGATTTCAATCAACTAAAATTTGAACAATTTTGATTTTTATTGTGTTTTAATATCTTCTAGTAAGCCCCTTTACTTATAATACTTAAAAATATTTTTAGAATTAAGATCTTGCCCATTCTAACTTGATTCATTTAAACATCAAAGTATATAGATAGTTATAGGCTGAGATGTTGATCTTTTTAAATTTTCTTTCTTCCTTTTCCTGAACTCTGTAACTAAAAAAAGATATCAATATATTTGTTCACATTCAACATTATATGTATACACAGCATATCTACACCTATTCAACCATCATTCAATCAAACAATCATCATACCATCACAGTATATCAATAGAATTAGGCTTTAAAGGGAAAGTTGCTCACCTGGATTTTGAGAAAAACAGAGATAGAGAAGTGTTTGAGCTTGGAAAGAAAAAATTTTGGGCCTGGAATTTTCTTTTGAAGCTTAGATCTGCAAAAGTTTGTTGATACAAAACTTTTCTTAATTTCCTGTTGTATTTACTTGTTTACTTCATCAATAACAAACAAAAAATCGATTTACTTGCAGTTTTGAATTTGTTTAAAGCTTTAAATTTGCTTTATTTTCCAGGCTGCAGACTTCAGATTTACATTTGCTTCGAATTTCCTTCTATAACTGATTGATATGATTGTTTAAATCTTTGTTTTTATTACTAATTACTAACATCAAATTCAAATTTAAAAAAAAAAAAAGAAATTTACTTGCCTTCATTTTTTTTCCAGAGAAACTTGTTGTTCCAAATTTCTACCCTTTCTTCTTTGTTTTGAAATTCTATTTTCAGGTTGCTTTGAATCCCTTTGCTTTGCCTGAGTTTGTTTGTGATCTGATCTTCTTTACATTTGCTTGAGGTTGATTTGCTTTCAGATTTTTGAGAAGTATGAAGATGGAGAGAAAGGTTCCATTTAGATCTAAAAATGAATAGCCAGTTTTTCTTCTTTCTTTAAATTCAGATTTGTATTTTGATTATCTTTTTACAGATTTTGCTTCAAATTTGAGATCTCAATCTAATGTTACTGTATTTTTCAGATTTGCTGAGAAGTTATATGATTGCATATGGGGGAGCTCAAAAGTTTCTAACATTTTTAAATTCTATTATTTTATTCAGTTACTTAAATTGGATGCCATTTGTACAAAGATGATCATGAGATTCCAATGAAATGTTCATTTCTTCACTCTATCTCCTTTATATTTAAATCCCTTTCTCTAATTTATTTACAAATTTTGTTTTTAAATCTTTAAGCATTTTAATCGTAATTTGTGTTTAAAATCTTGCCTTATTTTTATATTAAATATTTATGTTCAACCCTTATTTCTATTTTACTCATGAACATGGTTTCTTATTTTAGTTTTAGACTTACATATGTTTTACATTTTCATGTTAATAACACTTAAATATAACTTTATATTATGCTTCCTATTTAAATAAGTGCATTTTCCTTTTTAGTACAACCTCCAAATTTTAATATAATTAAAAATTTAGAAAACAAATATCATTATCTTTTTATTAATCTCAAGCTTTTAATTTCTATTTTATTTTTAATATATTTTATTTTGAAATTCAATATTTGTTTATAAAATGCGTATTCTTATATTTTATACCAAATTTCTATTTATTGAAAATATTTGTTTGTTAGATAATGCTTAAATTTCAAATAAATTTCTATTTATAATCAAAAATTATTTATTTATTCTGGAAATCTCTAATTAATTCACAATTTATTTTCAAAAAATTAATTTAATTGCCAAATTAAACTTGGTAATTTCCAAGAATGTTCCAAATTATCCAAATAAATTTGTAATAAAACTACTACATTGGTCTTCCCACTTTGAAACTCGAAAATGAATGTCAATGATGCGACCGCCGTCACTGAAACTATTTTCCAGTGACAGGGAGGGAAATACAAGACTTATATCTTTACCAAAATTTCTTTAAAATAATTCTTTCAATTTATATTGAAATATTTATATCAGAAAATACTTCTAAATATTATTATTATTATATTCCAAAATCATTCGAAAGAAAGTTTGAAAGCCCCGGAACTTAAGTTCTAAATTCCCAATTTTCATTTATTTTATTTTCAATCTTATTTCAACTATTATTTATAAATTGCATTACCTAACAACCAATATAATACAACCAAATATAACCTTTATAAACATTTCCTTTATATATATAGAAAATATAATAGGCAAAATTATTTCATTCACCTATATAAAATCAAATATTATGTCGGTCTGTCCTACTATTAAGTGTTTAGAAATCCTTATTGATGTCATAGCGTCCCATGCACCAACCAGAATTTATAAATACAAAGCGGAATAGATTAACACAATATTAAAACCTTTTTATAACACTAACAAATACGCTCTCTCATATATATACACTTAGCAACTCGCCATAGGGTATTACTACCTTATTAGTAAAGAGTATGACCCTACAAAGCTAAGTTTTATCGCTAAACTAAAGCTCTGATACCAGATGTAACGTCCCGCCTTTTGCACGGTTTAAATCGACATAAAACACACACGTCAAACTTAAACCATACAGAAGGGCAGATTGTTATGGGGTAAATAAGAAAAAGTAGAGAAAGAAAAACAAAATAGAATCTTGCAGCGGAACGATAAAATATAATAATCAAATATACAGTTCATGAAGCTGTTTTACAAAACATTTGATTATATTTATACAATACATATCAGAGTTGCACATTCCAACGAATAATAATCGATGCAGCGGAATACAGTGTAGTGGAACAATATAATATATAATAATAATAATGAAATCTTCGTCTTCGTCCTCCAGAAACGGTCTTCAAATCCTAAAATGCTCAGGCTGACCCGAGCGAATTGAAAAGACAAAACACTCGAGTCAGAACTAAAAGATCTTATGTAAGTTAAACCAACAATAAATAATATGAGTAGAACGACGCTAGAGATGTTTACGGGATTTGACATCTCCTATCCAGTGTCTAACGTGAGCGAAGTAACTCAAGAGATGTTCGGGATTCACATCTCATAAGGATCCGTTAAACTATCTACTATGTAGTAATATATGCTATTATAATAGTGTCTAAAGTGAAGTATAATATACTGAAAATAGCGTTAAGGCTTTACATTTTCCACCTTAACACACTTTTATATTCCCATAGTCTATACAGTACCGTAATCTCCCCCGTACTGGGCGTCGTCAGAGGGCACTCCATAGGTATGGTACAAAACAAAATCGTATAAGGCGCGCTAGGGTAGGTGACACGGCACAACTAGGCAATGCAAGGGTAGATTTACCAATTGCTATCTGGGCTGGTGGTAACGCATAGCCACAGCTACTGCCAACCTCGAGCCACACCCCCAAATAAAAAAATTCAAAAGTGACCATCGAATCAATCCAAAAGTCAAAGTATAATATCGAAGTGATGTGTCCGATCAAAGGTGCTACCTCGTTGGCCCGAGAATCGCTCCTGTTTTAGCCACCTTATGCCAACTCACGGAAGTCGGGTCCACGTATTTACCTCAAAGGAAACGTCACCACCATCCTACTTCATTCTGGAATCTCCACCGCGTACATGGTTGTTAAAGTGGTTTTCAGTGTTGGCAGAGAGTATGACAACTTCCTATCCCGGTCTCTTCAACAACCAAACGTTATTATAACACCGCGGTTATTTCAAAATAATTTATACTTTAAAACCAGAATATAATATCCATTTCAAACTATATAAAAACGATATCATTTCCATTTCAAAAACCCAAATCAATATGATATCATTTTTATTTCAAAATATATCTTTTTCCAAAATCATAGTACTTCAAATCTATATACCTTGAAACCCATAGCTTTGAGACATAACTTTAAATACTTAAATGGTTTAAATGTTAAATTACTTTATATAGTAAAATAGCTTCTTTAATTTCACAAATAAATTCCAGATTTTGATTTGGAACCTTCAAATAAACCGTTTCAAATTTTCATATATTTCAAAGCTTTAAATATTCCACCATTTCAAACTAATTATTTGATAATTCCACACATATCAATTTCAACTATTATTTAGATTTGAGATGTTTACTTAATAAACCCAACATCATTTAAGTAAAACCTTTTAACTTTAAACAACTGGACATTCTTTAAATTTTATTAACTTGATATATTCATTTAAATCAACTTGATATTCACTTAAATCCTCTAAACAAAAAATCAAGTTATAAAATCATACCTTTCAAATCTTAATTTATTTATATTTCAAATCAATTTTTTTGAGGATAATCCTTAAATCTCAAATTCAAATCAAATTCACATTTATCTTCCAACCTAAATTTTATTTGAGTCAATATAAGCTCTATATACAATAGAATTTAAATAGATACTTAACCATATTATATAAAAGAAATTCAAACTTTATTATTTAGCTTATTTTATAATTCAAAACAAATTTATACATAGCTAAATCAATAATAAAATAGCATTTATATAACATTTAAAATCAATATCTATATAGCCATATATTTCTTTACAAAACCATAAAAATCATTTCAAAAATAATTTTTTATATATATATATACAGCGGTGCATATATATAATCTTCTATCCTATGATCAAGTGATACGGATATTTATCATTTCAATCCGCAATTTAAAAATAAAAATGCGGTTGTATATCATTTCAAACCGTAATCCCGAATCAAAATAAATGCATAACAACTTGCAGATTATGATGATATAAAATAAAACATTCATTCGTCCATCATAAAATCATACATCCATCACAATCATCATACAAACAATCAAACAATATCGATATATAACTGATAATATATAACAAGTAATTTAACTAGCAGTTATTTCATAATAAATTAAATAACGATTTAATTCAAATAAATGTAATTAACTAATACGATGATTAAAAATATACAAACAGTCATAAATAAATTCATTATCACAACATAAATTAATTTAACAAAAATAAGAAATTTTAGAAGTCTTCAGTGGGTTAAAACACACACCTTTTGAATTTAAATTGAATTAAAATTCAATTTAAATCCAAAACTTTGACAATCTCATAATCCGTCCAAACTTGCGCCGAAATGTCTGGAATTCCAATACGGACCTAACGGAGAAAAACGTGCATGAATTGGACCTCGTACGCGAAAGTTGTTGCATTAAAATGAGTTAAAAATCAAAATTAAATTAAAACAAAAATAAACTAACTAACCCATGCCACGTCATTGTCCTTCCTTATCCTCATGCGCAACAGGGAAAAGCACGACTGAACCTTAATTCGCGCTCACATACGAATTTGAACGCGTCGTCCATCGCTCTTCCAAGCCACGATGTCCCTACTGACACGGCCACTGACCTCGCTGGCGTCACCTGTAGCTCCCCCTACGCCCTCGTGCATCGCGTACGACAATCGGCGCTGTGCAATTTGCAGCCGCCGCCATGATTTTACAAACCCTAATCTAAATTTTCCGTCAATCAGACCGTTGATTTGCCAAATAAACTGCATGGATAAAGTCCCCTCGGTCCTCTCTTCAAAACCCAGAAAGGATTTCCCAATCAGACGAAATTCATCGTCGAGCGATGAACGACGAAAATTGATTTACGATTTCTGGAAAATCGATGATTGAAAAACAAAAATGAAATACAGATCTGAGATGCGTACATCGATATAAAAAATTTCTGAATTTTTTTGAGGAGTATAAAATTTCACTTGGATTTTGAATTGCAGTTGGAATTAGGTGTTTGTCTGCCATTGAAGTGAGGAGACGAATGGAACATACAGAAATGAGGAACAGAGGCTGCTAGGGTTTATAACAGGGTATTTATAGTTAGGATTGAAATAGAATAGAAGGACACGATTGAATATATGCGCTAACGACAAAGTGGCTCAAAAAGCCCATTTTGACTCCGGAACGAAATTGGGTCAACCCGTATATCAAAATAGATGTTTTTAAACATTTTAAACGCGATGGAACAAGTTTCAAGTCCAAATTTCATCGTATGAAAAAGTTATGCTCAAATCAATATTTTTCAAATTGATTTCAATTGGTTTCAATTTCATTGATTTCAAGGCGATTCGAGTCCGTACGATCAAACGACAAGTCCGATCGCTACGAAACATGAAATCCTACAATAATTCACCGTTACGGATACGAAGAAATTGGTTTCGTCGAAATCCGAGTCAGTGGCCAAAATGGCTATTTTCCAGTTAATTAAATAAATTAATATTTAATTAATTAAACCCAATTTTTAACTTTCAATTATATAATCGACAAATTTTATCACTTTTATATTTCTCAATCATTTCCAATGATTTAAACAAATTAAAATGTCAATTTTGAGTTGATTAATTCATCCATTCTAATGTTAACCTCAATTTCAATATTTAATTTCAATTTCATTAAATTTAGAAATTATAAAATAAAACTCCAAAATCCATTTATTAAATTCTTAACCCTTTTTATTCGAGTCTTATTACAATAAGAATATAACTAACATTGCTTTTAAATCTTGGTTCTAAATATTCACCCATTTTAACTTAATTCTAATTAACGTACAAATTAAATTACCTTTAATTGCAATTAATCCTATGATTACAATTTAAATTCCAAATAATTGTTTTTGTTTGATTGCAATCTTTATAACCCATCCACTGATTTCAAATAACATAGTTAATGCTGGTTTTGCATTACATTACTTAAATATACCCAATTTCCTTTCTTTATTGTGTGTTAACTAAATTTTCCTCTAGTATTGAAATTTTTGCTAAATATACATTTGCATTACTTCCTTTATCGGGATTCCATTCCACTTATTTATGTCAACTTATATTATCATCACTAGCTTTCATTTTAGTTATCAATTTATTCATAAGCCATTAACAATCCATTATTACTAAATATTACCTTAAATCCACCAGAACGAAATATTTAATTCTATTTATTGCAATAGGTTTCAATTAATAGTGATTGCGCTAAATTAGTTTGCATTAACGTTATTCCATTAATCCACATCCAAGTACATTTAATATTCCCAATAAATTTACTTACTTGGTCTCATGCTTTCTATTACACCAATTACTATCTTAAAATAAGTTTACGTTCTCTATTTTAAATTTACATTCACCCTTTCCGTTATTTTATTAATTACCATTAAAGTACATTTAATTTTCATTAAAGTATATTTAGTTATCTTTATTCTTCCCAACCAATTACCCTTTATTATTATAACTTTACAATCTTAGTAAATTCATTAATTTACATGTGATTTAACCTATTAATTATTAACCTAAATTAGCACTGTTACGTTTTAATTTACTTATTAGCTTACAACAAGTGCTGCCATTAGTTCATACACTAATTCATTCCATTTCCATTCATTATACATTATTTTATTAGTAAGCCAACATTTTAAATTATTAATTTAACTTTTATATCCCATTATAAGCTAATGCATACATTAATTAAGATTTTAAATCAAATTAATCATTTCATCTTGGTAACATTCTTTTATTCCAATAAGAATATAATTAATATTTACATTGTTTCTCCCATTGGAATTACATCCAAGTTATTAACAATTAACTTACACTTATAATATTATATTCAAGTTATTAAAAATTGACTTACCAATCATAAAAAAAATGCTAAATTTAATTATAATTTGTTTTATTAAATAACCCCATTTAATTATTGAAAATTTACGGGTCGTTACAGGTATACATTCTTGGCATGTAATGTTATAATATACAAGTGTGAACTTTAAGCCTTGGGATATTTAAATTGAAATTGTGATTAAGGAAATGTTGTAAATGAGATTAAATTGGAAAAATATGTTTATAAACTTAATTAACATTTATGAAACGTGTCATAAATAAATTAGAAGGCAAAGGTGAAACTAAATGGAATAAGAAAATATAAATTAAAATTGAAATGACTACAAATAAAGCCATGACTTGTAAATTATTATGAAATAAATGGATGTTGCAATAAATGGTTATAAACAAAGTTGTGATAACTTTAAACTCGAACAATGTCTTATAAAAAGGAATTAATTTTAATAAATTGGTTATAAACGTAAGAAAATTTCTTATGAAATGATTTGCAAATAAATGTAGTATAAATGAGAAATATTACATGTGAATTGAATGTAATTTAAATTAAAGGGAAATATAAGCAATATTATGAGAATGGATATATTAATGTTTATGAAACAAATGTGAAGTATGATTATATTCTATATATAAAAGAGAAATGTTTTCGATAAGGATTATATACCTTTTAAAAACGAGAATTCGGAGTTTTGAAAGGATTTGGATTTTGAAAATTTTATAAGAAATTTGATTTATATAAAAATGATTTATACCTGAAGGGTTTTAAATTGAAATTCAAGAGATTGAATCCGGTGTTTTGAAATTGGTTTTAAGATTTTTGAAAATATATAATAATACGATTTGTAAGTATTTTCTGAATAAGAAGTGTTTCAAACGACTCAAACTAGTTCCAATGATTTCAAAGAAGTTTCAAAGATGTTTTCCAGAAAAAAGAAGTCCAGAACTCACTTGTGTCGCTAGAAAATAATTTCGGTGATGAGTGCACGCATCATCAACATTGATTTTCGAGTTTCAGAGTCGGGGAGAGGCCATTCTAGTAGCTTTGTTATGCGTGCGATTTTGTGAAACAAATTTTGATTCAGATTTTGAAGTATGGTTTGATATTCAAAAGATATATGTATATATAAATTTGAAATGATTTAAAGTAAGCCGGTGTTCAGTCCTTGAGTTTTAGATTGTTTTGCTATAACCTTATCTATTGGAATTGATTTATAGATTTGTTGCTGACTTCCAACTCTTGGATTTAAAAATTTGGTTTCTTCGACTACTTTTAAAGGTTCGAGCACTTCCAAATCAAGGTTTAATTTTCAAAGCTAAGTAATCCTAGAAAAATATAAATCATTCGATTAGTTAAATGTGTTGAAACTGTTTTGTTAACTAAATGAATAAAACTATTTTGAATTATACCGATATGGAATTTAGTTTGGATTATTTTGAATAAAATTTAGTTTTAAATAGTTTGAAAAGTAAATTGATCTTTTGAATAGAAATAAATAGTTTAAAGGTTTGAAAAGGGAGTGTTTTAAACTGGAAATCATTTTGGGTATAATTGATTTTAGAAAATATTTGGTTTTGAAAATAAGTTTGGAATTTAAAACCCAGTATTTATATGATGATTTTGGAAATGAATTTGTTTAACGTAAATTATGTGATTTGGGAGCTAGGATTATGTTCTAAGCCTATTATTTTGGAAACTTTGAAACTGAAGATATTAAATTTGGAAGTAATATTTTGTGAAATAGTATATGGCTTTGAAACTGAATAGATATTGAAACAAATTGAAATTGAGAACCTTATTTTACTAAATACTTGATTTGGGAGTTATCGAACTTATATAAAACTGATTTTTATAAGTATTAAGTTGATCCGAAAACTATTGATTTGGAAAGGTACTCAATTTGAAAAGTGAAATCTTATATTATCGAAGTCTATACAAGTATGATATTTGAAAGTGATTTGAAAAGGTGCTATATGATACATATTTTCGAAGTAAAGATATGGAAAGTGCCTTCTGCTTGATATCTGATTTGTGGCCACATCTTGGATTCATTCTATCGATATTATTCTCTCTGATTTTGGTTTTTTGGATGTGATACTCGAGTGTCCTACCATCGCGTAACCTATGGTTTTTTCTTTTCTTGGCGCGACTGCGTAGCGTAATTCGCTTGGCTGAGATGTCCCAGGGGTACGGATGTTTCCTTGGGGATTCAAGCGTAACCATTGTGTGTCCTGTGATCTACGTAGGTCGTTTATAATAGCGAAATCCACAGGGCTAAGAAAGCTTACGGATACGGATGTTTCCTGGGGGATTAAGGCGTAACCTTTGTGTATCTGCGATCTACTAGTCAACATGGCAAAATTCACAGGGCTGAGAAAGCTTACGGATACGGATGTTTCCTGGGGGATTCAGGCGTAACCTTTGTGTATCTGCGATCCATGGTTGGACATGTGGTTTGGTTGATTTGTTTGGATTGTACTTTCCATATCTGTTTTTGAAAGTTTTTCAAGTATTTTCACTGGGTGTTGAAACAAGTCTACTAAGTACTTGAAGAATTCTAGCTTTGCTCCTGATCAACGCATGGCCAGATTCTGCAAGAACGAGGATAAACTTGTTGAAACATCGAGTTATAGAAGTATTTTCGAAAGGAAAATTTGTTTTGATATAAAGGTTTCTTATTATAATGGTATTTCCAACAAAGAAATTTTGTATTGGATTAACTATTCGTGCTCGATACTATTCTTTTGAATCTACCTTATCTGCTCAGTTTATTTATTCACCTATATTATGTTTTTCCAAATCTACCTTCTTTTCCCTATTGACTATATCCATTTTAAATATTGTTTATTTATATACTACATTGTTTAATAGAAAATTTTAGTGTAATAAATATTTTAGAAGTTATTAATTAAATAAAACATATTTAAAGTAAATGATTATTGATATATTAATAATATTTGAAAAGTATCTTGAGACAAAATTTATAAACTTATGAATTATGGATTAATGTTTTCAATAGCTTCTTTGTAAATATAAGTAATGATGTAAATATTTGTTTTCAAGTAGTTTTCATATATTTATAAAGGTGTTATTTAAATATATAAATGATATTTGTAAAGGAAGCAGGAAATTTTACAAATGGGTTTTGAAAAGTATGAATATTTCAGGTAAAGTTTATATAGTTTCAAAGTAATTGTTAATTTTAACATTCGATCTACTTTTATTTCTGGTTGTTCTATTCTCCTACCTCCTTCCTTTTCAGCGATGAATATTTTGAGTGGGGGAGAGTGTAACGACCTGTATTTTTCGAAAAGGAGAAAATTCAAATTTTAGAATTTAATGCAGTAAGAAATTAATAATTTGTGATTTTAAATAAAATTTACTTTAAATTATAACATCTGATTTTGATTTAATAAAGTGATAACTATTTTATGTGATTTCAAACGTATGGTTTAATAAAAGTTTAATTGGATAGATTTTATATTATGTAAAGCATGAAATCAATTTATAACTAACTAGAATTGGGTTTTAATTGTAAATTAACTTCTAATCTATTTGTAAACAATAAATGTATAATTATGTATTCAAACCTATTCAAATTTTAGTCTTGATTTTCGCTTATCTTACATATCAACATATTGAAATTAATTTGTTAATAAAATTTAGTATAATTGGATTTTACACAAAAGGAAAGAAGTATACATTTTAATTTAATAGTACTTAATTAGTTAAACGATTCAGGAATTGAGAAGATAAAGTTGAATTAATTGAAATTGTATTTAATTAAGAACTCTACTAAATTTAATCGAATGTAAACTATTGAAGTTTGGTGAAATTTTCAATAATAATAAATATGAATATAAATTTTGTTGTTTGTATGTCATTGATACTATTTAAGCAAGTTAATTTATAACTCTTATATGTAAACAACAATTCTACAAATGTATTTAAGTTACTGTAAAAAGAATCCAATTGTTTTAATTATCTTATGTGTAAGCAACAATTGTATAAATGTATTTAAGTTACTGTAAAAAGATTTCAATTGTTTTAATTACCTATCCATTAATTATGTTCCGTTTTAAATTCTAATGTTGAAATTTATTGCCGTTAATTTAACTTGGAATCTTTGAATAAAAGGGAAAGAGAATTTAACTGAAATTAATGATGTTTAATGAAAGAAATATACGTTTGTTAGGATCCGCTTTAAAGTGTAATTTTGAAATTAATTACAATTATGTCGATCTGGAATCTTTCAATATTAAAAAGGCAAAAAAAATACATTAATTGTAATTAATGGATTTAACGAAAGAAACATACATTATTGTTAAAATAAAAAGGATGTTTTAATGAAAAAAAATGAATGTTTTTTCTAAAGTAAGCGTAATTTTATAAAAGAGAAAAATTGAATATTGAAGCAACATTTTACGGTCATTAAATAGTAGTCTTTGATAGTATAGAGGTATAATGCTAATCAAATAAATTAAATATTTTATGTTCATGATTGTGCACTGAGAAAAACGCCGACTTTGATTTGAATTTGGAATCATGGTTCATCTTTTATTTTGTGTAACGTTACATTGGTTGTTGTATTCAAATTTATTTATTATATGTTAATTTTGTTTAAAACGGGTGTATAAAAAGTATATTTTATGCTATTATATTTAATTGAGTGGAACATGCAATTAATTAAATCATAAGTGGTCCCTTCGTTTCCTTATTATTCAATACACCTGCCACTATTTCCACATTCTGGTTTTATTGCTTTCTTTTATTAAATACATGCCTCTTTTGGTTTTCCACTAGAGAACAAAACCAAAGTACGTATATATTGTTTCTCATTACTCTATCTGAAGCTTTCTGCTCACACTTTCTCCTTCTTCCTCATAAATACAGAAACTTCAAAATTTCTATATCCACAAATTCTCAAACTTCAAACTCCATCCCTTCTCTCTTCAAACGCCAAACTGCATCACTCCTCTCTTGCTTCATCTCTCTAATAAAAGAAGAAGAAAACTCAGTTTGTTCGACTTGCGTTGTCGTGATTTGCTTTGCTATTGGATTGTTATTATGGATAGGATTGGTTAGCTTGTCGTGTTTGGAATTCATCTAGAATCTATCAATTTGTGTTGTCAAAAACTCTCTAACCTCAAAAGGTGAGCAATCACTCGCGATTAACATTTTTGTTGTTAGGTAAATAACATTGATTGAAATGTTTGCTTTAGATACGAATATGTCATATATGTTGTTATGTTCCCTTGAACTTGTGTTATAACATTCACATGCACATGTTGTTTTATATGTCACAAATAGTATATTATGTTGATTTGATTGATTTCCACATATGTATGTTAAATATGTCACATATGAGATGTAAAAAAAATTGTGTTATGTTAGAATTTTTTTTATGCCTTGTATTGAAATACGTCACATATGCTTTGTTAAAAAAAAGAGTTAGTTAATAAAATCATATGTTATACATACTATGTTAATAATATGTCACCTATGCTATGTGTAAATAATGTGTTATGTTTGGGAAAAATGAGATGCCATGTTATTTTACCTATCAAGTTCCTTGTATATATGTCGTGTTATATGTTTATATTTTATGTTAGTGTATGACATGTCAGAATTTGAAATATTCACTTATCTTGTTTACGATATGTGACACATGTGTATATACTAAATTGTTAATTGTGTACGCATGTTGATCGGTGACATGTTATGTTATGTATGTTATTATTGTTCTCACACTTCAATTTCTCTTTAACAAGATCAATTTGGATTGAAATGATGTATACCCGATATAAAACAACTTTGGGTTTAAATAAATTGATTTAGGAATAAAGTTGGAATATTGTAAGTTTGAATATGTTTGAACTTAAAATTATGAAATTGAAATTTAATCAATTTTTTTATCGGATTTAAACTTATTTGATTTATAACTTAATAGCTTTAAGAGAAGAATTGAAATATGAAGTTAGAATTAATAATGAATCGATTGGAAATGAACATAAAGTCGGTATTTGAACTGAACCGATTTATAGTGTGAAAGATGATGTTTATTTAAACCTAAGTATTTCACTTATTGAGTTATCTATACATTTCACTTGAGTTACCTACTTACATAAGAATGTTAGTCCTGACTCGAGTGTTTTTATTTAACTTTACGCTCGGGTCAGACCGAGTATTTCAGTTTAGCGAAGGCACTTATTTCTGAAACGAAGACGGAGTCGAGGACCGTATCTACTATTATTATAGCAATTGTTTATTCTGCCTGAAAAAAAGTGTAAATTCTGATTTTGTTGAAAATAGTTTCATGAACTATTTATGTATATATTTTTTTGTATTATATTTCATCCTTCCACTGCGAGATTCTGTGTTTTATTTTTCCTCCTTTTCTTTTATTTTCTTATTTACCCCATTAACAATCCACCCTTTTGAATGGTTTGAATTAGACATGTGTAGTTTATTGTCGATTTAAACCGTTCAAAAAGGTGGGTCGTTACAATTTTTCATGGGCTAACAAATAACCGGTTAAACATTTAAGGACTCCTTGTCCTATTACATTGTTTTCATAGGCTTACTATTAACCTCTCTATCTGACACCTTCATTTATACGTAGGTTTCAATGGCTAACCATGAAACTATCTGTCTGACATCTTCATTTATACATAGTTTTCATGGGCTAACTATTGACTATTGACCGTTGCCAATATCATATAGTTTTAATGAGCTCATTGGAAACCTATTGGGCCCTCTCAATATCTTTCCTTTATATTTAACTCATTCAGGAGTTTATTCAATTTTATATTCTCTACTGGTTTAACCTAACTGGTTCTCCTACCCTTTTTCTCCAAAATACAGTTATGGGTCCATTATAAAGTGAACATATTCGTATTAGAAGAAAGAATGTAGCAACATAGCAATACCAGTCCTCTTGGTTTAATGTATCAAAGATAGATTCTTCTCAAACCATTATTAAAAATCCTTTAATATAGCCATGGTTATTCCTTTAAAAATAGAATTGCGGTCATAAAACCTTTCGATAACTTCAAACCTAGCTTTTGACTTCATAGGGAAACCTCCTTCGAAAGCTCTTTAAAAATTAAGCTCCTGCCTTATAATATTTTAAATTCAACCTTTAAAATTATAATTTTTTGTCAAAAGAATTTTTTTTTACAACCCTTTCGAAAGCAACTCCTCCAAAGGCAAAGAAAACCAAGCAAACATATTCGAAAGCAAAGAAAACTACCCCTTTTGGAAATATAAAACATTGTTTAAGCTATAAATTTTTATAGGCATAGAATTAAGGTCTCTTACCTATTCCATTGTATTCAAATGATGGTTTCTCTTTCCGTAGAGTGGTCACAATAAATAAATGGGCTAATGGTTAGAATGTTATGCCTATTTGAAGTTTTCAAACAATGTTGGGAAAAACTGCTACAAAAGAGCTTTCGTAGCCTTTACAAATGGTACCAAAAGGTAGCTTCCGGCAAAGCCGAAGGGTTCCTTTCGGCATGGTCGGAAGGTTCACCCAAAACGCTGCCGGAAGGTCCAGAAATGCTACGGTTAGTTCTATGAAAAGAGGTTATCTATGCGGATGGTTTTAATAACGAAAGGTTCATCGAAAATGCTGCGTAAAATTGCAGAAAATCTCATGAAGGTTTAAAGGCGAAAGGTTATCTACGTTTATGGTATGAGAGGTTCATTAAAAATGCTGTAGAAAGCGGCGGAAATGCTGTGGAATGTTTAATGACGAAGGGTTATCTACGCGAAAGTTTTTAATGATGAAATGTTCATCAAAAACGCTGCATAAAAATGCAGAAATGCTGTGGAAGGTTTAATGACGAAGGGTTAGCTACGCGGAAGGTTTTAATGACGATAAGTTCATTAAAAAGGCTGCAGAAAGCTGCAGAAATGCCGTGGAAGGTTTAATGACAAAGGGTCTAGGTTTTATGACGAATGGTTCAATGGCAGTATCGTAAATAATTGGAATACCGTCACACTAACTCTTTGTCTAATTCTTATTGGTCAAAGACAAACTTTATTAATTCTTTGTCAAACTTCTATTGGTTAATGACATTTCTTTGCAGCAAATCTGCTACAGATCATAATTATTATTTCTGAGTTATTTTGAATATAATTAACTATATTAATATTTTAATTCAATTATTAAGCCTTTTTAACTTAGAAAATTCATAATAAATCGAAATCACTTGGGGAAAATCTCAAAAATTCACCAAAAATCCGAAATTACATTTTACTCGTCATATAAATATTTCAAGGAAAAATTCATTATTTTATTACTTCTAATAATTAAAAACCGAAATAAATGTCGTTTTCACCTTAGTAAATTCATAAAATATTCCTGTTGATTCAGAAAATTATGAAATTAAAAACACATCTCCAAAATTATGTTTTACATAACAAATCCAAAAATCAAGTCGTTTGGAGGTCGTTTAGTAAGGTTTTTACTCTAAATATTATCATTTTAATTTCATAAGAATCCTAATAAATCACCATCAATCATTGTTCTATCCAAATAGTGATTATCAGATCCAAACATCATCAACAATGCAAAAAAATTCAATTACTATCTATAATCGAACAAAAAAATAAAAATTAGATGATTTAGACTATTATTCACCTTGATTAGTTAATTGGAGAATGAGATAATTCTTAGCTTTAATTCCATAGCTTTTATCTTTAATTTTTTGTTCTTCCTTGAGCTTTTAATGGCTGGCCGAAATATCATAAGGAGTTATGAATGAGAGAGTAAAAGTTTATAAGGTGGAGGGATGGATTTATACTAAGGAATGTAGCCCTATTTCCTAGTTTACCCCTTAGAAAATTCCTCCTTCTTAATTTAATTAAGTCTTATCTTAGTTCATTCATTAAGACATGACCATTGGATTTATTACTCTCATCTCCCTAATCAATCACATTATTCTATTTAGTTATCTAACTAAATATCCTGAATAATGTTAAACAAAAATCAGGGGTGTTACATGCTCCTTCCCTTAGAGAATTTCGTCCTCGAAATTTAGTAAAGACTACAGCAAACATAAAACTATGCAAATAAAAGTTGGTATGCCCCACCAGCTAACAGTTCTATATAAAACAAATATAGAGCATAACCTCAAGCATATCAGGATATGCATCTCGAATCTTGTCCTCTGTCTTCCAAGTACAGTTCGTCTCGTTGTCGCTCCACCGAACTTTCCCTAATTTGACTATCTTTGTAACGTCCCGCTCTTTCGCACAATTTAAATCGACACACGTGCCAATTCAAACCATACGGAAGGGCGGATTGTTATGGGGTAAATAAGAAAAAACAGAGAAGAAAAAAAACTAAACAGAATCTCACAGCGGAAGGATAAAATATAATAATCAAATATACAGTTTATAAATCTGTTTACAAAACCATTTATATAATACATATCAGAGTTACACATACCAATAACAATGCAGCGGAACAGTGTGTAATGCACTAGTATAAATAATAATAATAATATAAATCTTCGTCTTCGTCCTCCAGAGCTAAATCATGCAATCCTGAAACGCTCGGACTGACCCGAGCGAATTTGAAAAGACAAAAACACTCGAGTCAGAACTAAAAGATCTTATGTGAGTTAAATTAACAGAAATAAATATGAGTGCAGTAACTCAAGAGATGCTCGGGATTTACATCTCCTAAGGATCCGTTAAACTATTTACTATGTAGTATATTGCGCTATTATAATAGTGTCTATTTGTAAAATAAACTTACTTTTTAATAGCGTTAAGGGGTTACCCATATAGCCCTTAACACAGAATATATTCCCATAGTCTATACAGTACCCTAATCTCCCCCGTACTGGGCGTCGTCAGAGGGCACTCCATAGGTATGGTACAAAACCAAAATCGTATAAGGCGCGCTAGGGTAGGTGACACGGCACAACTAGGCAATGCCAGGGTAGATATACCAATTGCTATCGGGCAGGTGGTAACGCGTAGTCGCAGCTACCGCCCACCTCAAACTAACACCCCCAAATCAAAGAAATCAATAGTGGCTACCGAATCAATCCAAAGTCAGAGTATAGTATCGAAGGATTGCGTTCGATCAGAGGAATGACCTCATTGGCCCGAGAATCGCTCATGTTTTAGCCACCTTATGCCAACTCATGGGAGTTGGGTCCACGTATTTACCTTACAGGAAACGTCGCCACCAACCTACTTCATTCTGGAATCTCCACCACGTACACGGTTAGTCAAAGTGGTTTTCGGTATCGACAGAGAGTATGTCCATATCCGATCCCGGTCTCTTTGCCAACCAATCGTTATTATAACACCGCGGTCATTTAAAATAATTATACTTTAAAACCAGAATAAAATATCCATTTCAAAACCATATAAATATGATATCATTTCCTTTTAAAACCCGAATTAATACGATATCATTTTTTCCAATATATATTCCTTCCAAAATCATAGGGTTTCCAAAGTTAAATATTTAGAAATCCACTCTTGAACATAATTTTTCCAAATTATACTACCTTGAAAAACATAGCTTTGAAACAAATTTCCACCTCTTAAATGGTTAAATATTAAACTACTTTTATAAAACAAAATAGCTTCTTTAGATTTCACAAATCAATTTCAAATATTGATTTACACTTCCAAAAACCATTTCACTTCTTATGTTTCAAGGCTTTAAATATTTCACCATTTCAAAAAAACAACTTATTTGACAAATCCATATGTATCAAATTCAATTACTTCTTATTTAGACTTGAAATGTTTGCTTAATGAATTCAATATAATTTAAGAAAACCTTTAACTTCATATAACTGGATCATCTTTCAATTTATTATATATTCATTTAATCAACCTGATATTCATTAAAATCACTTTACACAAAAATCACGTTATAAAAATCATATCCTTTAAAATTTCTAATTTTTATAAAATTTCAATTTAACATAATATTCATCTTCCAAATCTATTCTCATTTAAGTCATAAAACCCCAGAAATTAAAATTTAAATAAATGTTTAATCTTATTTGATCTTAAAATCAAACTTTATTTAAACTTCAAATCAAATTTATACAAAGCTTAAAAACCGGAAATTACTATATATATATAATAGCCTTTATTAATAACCAAATCAATATCTCATAAACCATATATATATATATAACTTTACAAAACCATAGAAAAACATTTCCAAAAATAATTATATACATTTACCGCGGTGCCTGTATAAAATTTTCTATCCTATGGTCAAGTGATACGGATGTTTATCATTTCAATCCGCAATTTAAAATAAAAATTTTGTGGTTGTATATCATTTCAAACCACAATCCCGAATGAAATGAAAAATGCATGATAACTTGCAGTTTAATGATATAAAATAAAACATCCATTCATCATTCATCATCCATCATCCATATCACAATCATCATCCAATAATAAATCAATATCAATATACATCTGATAATATATAACAGGTAATAACTGGCAGTTATATTCAAAAATGAATTTAAGAACTATTAAACTACAGTTTATATGCAAATAAATAACTATAACTGTCAATTTATACGCAGTAATAAAATTTATGAATAGTTAAATTAAATAAATGCGATTTAACAGAGATAAGGAATAAAACATGTCAAATAGTCATAAATAAATTTCTACTCATATCTAAAATCAATTTAACAAACATAAGAAATTTTAGAAATTGTGAGTGGGTTAAAACACTCACCTTTTGAATTTAAATCGAATTTAAATCCGATTTAAACCCAAAAATTCGACGGTCTCCAAATCTGCTCAAACCAGTGTCAAAAGATCTGGAATTTTATTACGATCCTAACAAAAAAAATCTCGCGTGAACCGGAGTTCGTAGGAGAAAGTTATACGCATTAATGGTCATTGAAATTTCAAAAAAAGAAAAGAAAAAAGAATAGATATAAAAGAACACCTTCAAGCGCCACATCATCCCCCTTTCTTTCCCTCTCTCCCTCATGCGTTTTGCTTCCAGATGTTTCTGAGAAGTTCGAATTTTAGCTTTTGATTTGGTTTGGAATTTTTATTTGGACCTAGGATTTGTTTGTCTGCCATTGAGGAGGAGAAGGAGCTGATGAAATTTTACGCGCAGACAAATGAGAATAGGCGAAGGCTAGGGTTTAGCGGGGTATTTATAGATGAAGTTGGAATAGATAGATGGAACCGAATTTAAATGAATTCACAATTTGTCAAATTTAAATTCCAATAATCCATTTATTTGATTTTTAGATCTTATTATGAATAAATGGTCAACTTACCATTCCTATCATTTCTGATTACAATTAGCTTCAAATTTATTAACCAAACCTCCATATCAAATAAAGATTTACTGCAAAAAATTTAGTGTTTACCTTTAATTAAAGTAAATTCAATAAATTAAAAAATCTTATTTCAAATGAAATTTTATACCATTCGTATTCAATTCTCTTTAATAAATCAATCATCATCTTATGTATATATTTAACATTAGTGTATATCAATTTACCCCAATTAAATAAAATTTTATTCCCGAATTGATTTACTGCCTAATATAACATTTGAATTTTATTCCCAATTCATAAATTACTACCTTAACTAAATTTTACGTTTCCCTTTTAATTTACATTTTCACCATATGTTACTACATTAATTATCCTTAAAGTAACGTCTATTATTAATAACAATATTATAATTACTTACCATTTTATTTCATAAATTAATCCATTTATAAATATATGCACATCTACAAATTAAGATTCTAAATCCAATTTCTTATTCCATCTAGGTTCCATTCCTTCACTTTATGAATAACTAGCATTTCCTATTCATTTGTTACATCTACTTATATTCACTTTATGAATAGTTTGATATTCCATTTATTACCAACTTTAATTATTGCAATTTATTATCTACATACAATTTGAATCTATTCATTTAATATAACAAATCAAATTTCCATTGACACCTTATTATCAACCCACAATTTATTGCAATTCATTATCTTAGATAGATTTTATACAATTAATATCAACTTTACATTAAATTTCTATCCAATGAATACTTATTCATCAATCAATTCAATATTTACTTTTCTTTCCCTCTATTTGATACTTAACCTAGTATACATTTAATGGGTAAACATAACATTGAATTATAATGCATTTCTCATGCATGCTTCATTTCATATAAATTCCTCTTTATTAACTAAGTCACATTAACAAAACAAATTTTTTTTTTATTTCAATCGATTACCAGTCTAGACTTAATATATTAAATAAACGGTTAACCTAAAACGATTGTTACCCCTTTACCATTCAAATTCACTTACGACTATTATTAACACAATGTTGCCATTTGATTTATATATATTTAAATAAATTATATGAATGGGTAAAACTTTAAAAATTATCTTACCTGCAAATTTACTCACAAACATCCTAAATTACCAACTTGCAATTTATTTTTAATTACTAAATTTGCATTGATTATATCAAGTTGAGATTTAATACGTATTATTTCCTCAAATAAATAAATCTTTGGATTTAAATTCCCAAAACCATAAATTATGTCCTACCATAAATCTATGCTTTTATTATTTTACGTTCACACTACCGTTACTCTATAATAAATCACCAAGTAACGATATCCTAAACTAACATTAATTTATATATCAATCCTTATAACTCAATAAATTTGTCAAATATGAATAACCTTAACAATACTTACACATATTATCTTACTTACAATAATGTAATATTAAACGTTGAATTTCATTTATTTTGCAATACTTCAATTCAATTAATAAATACTGCTCCTATACTTAAATCTATATTAACAAATCGTTAGATTTGGATCGATAGAAATCAATTTACCAAAGCTTACGTACACATTACGTAAATAAACAACTATATAAATTTGCCACCTATTAGCTCTAAATTTTATTCTTAAGTTTGTTACCTATCAATTTAAATTATACTTCCATCTATAATGCAAATCTAAATCTCCTCTAACTGCATAAATTAGGGAAACTTTTTGCAATTGATTTCCCATTAAACTTCATAAATTAACAAATTGAAACCTAAATAAAAACGTTTATTTATTTAAAAATCTTGTTGTTTAATTGAATTGACCATTCACGGATATAATTTACATTGTTCTCCAATTATTACTTAAATACATCACACAACGTTAAATCTATATTCAATACAATTTGTTACCAAAATTAATTTAACGAAAACAGTTACGCCCTTAAAATTTCTCTTCATTCATTAATTGCTAATTGTTATTCAATTAAACCCATTCATTTGATTTCCCTATTATGCGTCAATTATAAACCCATCATCTTAAAGGTGATGTCTACATTTTATACTATAAATTTACCCCTTTATATTCCAATATCAATTAATGCTCACATACAAATTTAGATCTTAACTCCAATTAATTATTCCATTTAATCCATTAATTACTAACTTTAATTATTGAAATTTGATTGTCTAACATACAATTTGAACCTATTTCCAAATTTTCATAATTAATTAACCCTTACAATAGTTAACAAATAAAAGGGATTGTATTAAATAAATTATTTATTGTCATGCATTTCTTTATTTCACCCATCTACATTCAATACCCATAATCAATATTTTATTTCATTGTTAAATCCAATACTTGCATTACTTTACTTATTCTAACTTATATCCAATGCAACAATTTCCACTATTTCTATTAATTACAATATATAGTTAAATTTGTAAATTCTAGTTTCCTTTAGTACATCAAATTTCACATACTCTTTCATATAAATAACTAAGAATTTTATTCCTTTCTAAATTTAAATTAAAAAACCTATTAATTATATTCATTTTAAACATCGAATTTACATGGGTCGTTACACTCTCCCCCACTCAAAACTTTTCGTCCCCGAAAAGGAAAAGAAGGAAAAGAAGAATTAAATACAATACATCTTATTCAAAATATTTAACTTATAAACAATTAAATTTACGAAATTAATTACTTTAAATAAGATATCCTAATTTATAACTATTTAATCCTTTATATTTACATTATTAAAGTTTGGAAAAGCATTTTCAAAATATTTCTAAGATACTGCAATTTCTTATATAATCCAAAGGGTTACAATTTATATAAAGTGAAATATTTAAGTGGTTTCAATCCTATCAACAAATCAATACAACAACCATCAGTTCAACAAACAGCATACACACACATACAAAACAACCATTAAATCAAACAAACAAATAGTTGTTCGGGTTCAAAACTTTTAAATTGTTCGGAATGAAGAATAACTACTAGCGCATCATTTACTCAACAGTCTTAGATAAAACCAAATAGATTATTCATTCACCCCAAATCAAATTTTAAAGTACCCTTGCCCAAACAACCATCAACAACAAATTCAAACAACAATCAACTTAACTTATTAATAATTTCATCTCATACCTTTGTTATTTGATTCCCTTTTTATTTAAACCACATAAATTTTCCTTTTATAATTTATATTTATTTCTAACAAACTTTAAATTTTATTTTCTCATTCAGTGGTTGTTTCCTTTATTTCTACTTATTACTTACAATTATTCATTTTCATTTATTCGGGTCATGTAAGTTTCTTTTATTTGTATTATATTTAATGCACTTCTCAATTTCAATCATTTATTTAATGCTTACATTTCTATTATAATTAATTATAGTAACCCTTTTTTAATTGCACTTAAATTCTTTACCTTATAATATCCATTCTCATAGGTAAAGGATTTTATTAATTCATTCACTAACGTTTTGCAGTCATTTATTTTTCTTTTTGCTTAAAATTTCTCAATTCCATTAAATAAGGTCATGCCAGTTTCCCCCCTTTTCACTATAATTATTCATTTATTTATTATCGCATGATCTCATTTAGTTACCCTTTAATTACTTAAGTTTAAATCATCTATTTGTCATACTTACCTTTAATTATATTTACTTGGTAAAATTTCAATTAATACTTAAGTTTAAACATTAAATTCTCATTTATAATAGCAAATTCATTGAATACTTCATTCCCTACTTTTACTTGTACAATTTCATTACATTCCCTATTAAACATTTCAACTTTTAATATTTGGTAAGTTATATATGTTTTTAAAGAATATACTTGAAAGTTATACAAGTTTCTCATTTCCTATGGTAAATTTAACATTTAATAATAATATTCTTTATTTCATAAGTTATAATTTCAACTTTCATTTAAGACCATTTTTAACCTATCATTAAATCTCTTATTTCCTTTAGAGGTTTTAATTTATTAATTACCTATGTTTCGATTCACTACAATAATTGAAACAATTAATTAATGGAAATTTAAGAATTTAATACCGGGTTAAATTTTCACTTTATTTTAAAATAATAGATAAATATATTCTTACAACTAATATATCTCTAATTATTTTAAAACAATTTAAAATTTAGATATTTTAAAAATGAATCTGTAGTTGAATTTACTACAGTGGCCGTTCCCCTTCGAAACTCGAAAATGAAAGTCGATGATGCGGCCGCCATCACCGAAATTATTTTCCAACGACAAAGAGGAAAGTACAAAACTTTTTCTTCAAAATCTTCTTTAAAACAATTCTTCCGAATTATATCGAAATATTTATATCAGATAATACTTATAACAATATTATTATATTCCAAATCATTTGAAAGAAGTTTTCAAAAACCCCGGAACTTAAGTTCTAAATTCCCAAATTACATTTATTTATTTTTAATCTTATTTACCTATTATTTATAAATTTTATTCCTAACAACCAATATATTGCAACCAAATATAGATATCATTTGAAAATTTTATTTTATATATAGAAAATATAATAGGCAAAATTATTTCATTCACCTATATTAAAAACAAGTAATATGTCGGTCTGTCCTATTAAGTGTTTAGAAATTCCTATTGATGTCACAGCGTCCCATGCACCAACCAGAATTTATAAATACCAAATGGAACAAATTAACACAATATTAAAACCTTTTATAACACTAACAAATACGCTCTCTCATATATATACACTCAGCGACTCTCATAGGGTATTACTACCCTATTAGTAAAGAGTCAAACCCCACAAAGCTAAGGTTTATCGCTAAACCAAAGCTCTGATACCAACTGTAACGTCCCGATTTTTAGCACAATTTAAATCGACACACGTGCCAATTCAAACCATACGGAAGGGCGGATTGTTATGGGGTAAATAAGAAAAAACAGGGAAGAAAAAAAACTAAATAGAATCTCACAGCGGAAGGATAAAATATAATAATCAAATATACAGTTTATAAATCGGTTTGCAAAACCATTTATATAATACATATCAGAGTTACACATACCAATAACAATGCAGCGGAACAGTGTTTAGTGCACTAGTATAAATAATAATAATATAAATCTTCGTCTTCGTCCTCCAGAGCTAAATCTTGCAATCCTAAAACGCTCGGACTGACCCGAGCGAATTTGAAAAGACAAAAACACTCGAGTCAGAACTAAAAGATCTTATGTGAGTTAAATTAACAGAAATAAATACGAGTACAATAACTCAAGAGATGCTCGGGATTTACATCTCCTAAGGATCCATTAAACTATTTACTATGTAGTATATTGCGCTATTATAATAGTGTCTATTTGTAAAATAAACTTACTTTTTAATAGCGTTAAGGGGTTACCCATATAGCCCTTAACACAGAATATATTCCCATAGTCTATACAGTACCGTAATCTCCCCCGTACTGGGCATCGTCAGAGGGCACTCCATAGGTATGGTACAAAACCAAAATCGTATAAGGCGCGCTAGGGTAGGTGACACGGCACAACTAGGCAATGCCAGGGTAGATATACCAATTGCTATCCGGGCTGGTGGTAACGCGTAGCCGTAGCTACCGCCCACCTCGAACTAACACCCCCAAATCAAAGAAATCAATAGTGGCCACCGAATCAATCCAAGTCAGAGTATAGTATCGAAGGAGTGCGTTCGATCAGAGGAATGACCTCATTGGCCCGAGAATCGCTCCTGTTTTAGCCACCTTATGCCAACTCACGGGAGTTGGGTCCACGTATTTACCTTACAGGAAACGTCGCCACCAACCTACTTCATTCTGGAATCTCCACCGCGTACACGGTTAGTCAAAGTGGTTTTCGGTATCGACAGAGAGTATGTCCATATCCGATCTCGGTCTCTTTGCCAACCAATCGTTATTATAACACCGCGGTCATTTAAAATAATTATACTTTAAAACCAGAATAAAATATCCATTTCAAAACCATATAAATATGATATCATTTCCTTTTAAAACCCGAATTAATACGATATCATTTTTTCCAATATATATTCCTTCCAAAATCATAGGGTTTCCAAAGATAAATATTTAGAAATCAACTCTTGAACATAATTTTTCCAAATTATACTACCTTGAAAAACATAGCTTTGAAACAAATTTCCACCTCTTAAATGGTTAAATATTAAACTACTTTTATAAAACAAAATAGCTTCTTTAGATTTCACAAATCAATTTCAAATATCGATTTACACTTCCAAAAACCATTTCACTTCTTATGTTTCAAGGCTTTAAATATTTCACCATTTCAAAAAAACAACTCATTTCACAAATCCATATGTATCAAATTCAATTACTTCTTATTTAGACTTGAAATGTTTGCTTAATGAATTCAATATAATTTAAGAAAACCTTTAACTTCATATAACTGGATCATCTTTCAATTTATTATATATTCATTTAATCAACCTGATATTCATTAAAATCACTTTACACAAAAATCAAGTTATAAAAATCATATACTTTAAAATTTCTAATTTTTATTAAATTTCAATTTAACATAATATTCATCTTCCAAATCTATTCTCATTTAAGTCATAAAACTCCAGAATTAAAATTTAAATAAATGTTTAATCTTATTTGATCTTAAAATCAAACTTTATTTAAACTTCAAATCAAATTTATACAAAGCTTAAAAACCGGAAATTACTATATATATATATATATATATATATATATATATATATATAATAGCCTTTATCAATAACCAAATCAATATCTCATAAACCACATATATATATAACTTTACAAAACCATAGAAAAACATTTCCAAAAATAATTATATACATTTACCGCGGTGCCTGTATAAAATTTTCTATCCTATGGTCAAGTGATACGGATGTTTATCATTTCAATCCGCAATTTAAAATAAAAATTCTGCGGTTGTATATCATTTCAAACCACAATCCCGAATGAAATGAAAAATGCATGATAACTTGCAGTTTAATGATATAAAATAAAAAATCCATTCATCATTCATCATCCATCATCCATATCACAATCATCATCCAATAATAAATCAATATCAATATACATCTGATAATATATAACAGGTAATAACTGGCAGTTATATTCAAAAATGAATTTAACAACTATTAAACTACAGTTTATATGCAAATAAATAACTATAGCTGTCAATTTATATGCAGTAATAAAATTTATGAACAGTTAAATTAAATAAATGCGATTTAACAGAGATAAAGAATAAAACATGTCAAATAGTCATAAATAAATTTCTACTCAAATCTAAAATCAATTTAACAAACATAAGAAATTTTAGAAATTGTGAGTGAGTTAAAACACTCACCTTTTGAATTTAAATCGAATTTAAATCCGATTTAAACCCAAAAATTCGACAGTCTCCAAATCTGTTCAAACCAGTGTCAAAAGATCTGGAATTTTATTACGATCCTAAGAAAAAAATCTCGCATGAAACGGAGTTCGTAGGAGAATGTTATACGCATTAATGGTGATTGAAATTTCAAAAAAAAGAAAAAAGAATAGAAATAAAAGAACACCTTCAAGTGCCACGTCATCCCCCTTTCTTTCCCTCTCTCCCTCATGCGTTTTGCTTCCAGATTTTTCTGAGAAGTTTGAATTTTAGCTTTTGATTTGGTTTGGAATTTTTATTTGGATCTAGGATTTGTTTGTCTGCCATTGAGGAGGAGAAGGAGCTGATGAAATTTTACGCGCAGACAAATGAGAACAGGCGGAGGCTAGGGTTTAGCGGGGTATTTATAGATGAAGTTGGAATAGACAGATGGATCCAAATTTAAATGAATTCACAATTTGTCAAATTTAAATTCCAATAATCCATTTATTTGATTTTTAGATCTTATTATGAATAAATGGTCAACTTACCATTCCTATCATTTCTGATTGCAGTTGGCTTCAAATTTATTAACCAAACCTCCATATCAAATAAAGATTTATTGCAAAAATTTTAGTGTTTACCTTTAATTAAAGTAAATTCAATAAATTAAAAAATCTTATTTCAAATGAAATTTTATACCATTCGTATTCAATTCTCTTTAATAAATTAATCATCATCTTATGTATATATTTAGCATTAGTGTATATCAATTTACCCCAATTAAATAAAATTTTATTCCCAAATTGATTTACTGCCTAATATAACATTTGAATTTTATTCCCAATTCATAAATTACTACCTTAACTAAATTTTACGTTTCCCTTTTAATTTACATTTTCACCTTACGTTACTACATTAATTATCCTTAATGTAACGTCTATTATTAATAACAATATTATAATTACTTACCATTTTATTTCATAAATTAATCCATTTATAAATATATGCACATCTACAAATTAAGATTCTAAATCCAATTTCTTATTCCATCTAGGTTCCATTCCTTCACTTTATGAATAACTAGCATTTCCTATTCATTTGTTACATCTACTTATATTCACTTTATGAATAGTTTGATAATCCATTTATTACCAACTTTAATTATTGCAATTTATTATCTACATACAATTTGAATCTATTCATTTAATATAACAAATCAAATTTCCATTCACACCTTATTATCAGCCCACAATTTATTGCAATTCATTATCTTAGATAGATTTTATACAATTAATATCAACTTTACATTAAATTTCTATCCAATGAATACTTATTCATCAATCAATTCAATATTTACTTTTCTTTCCCTCTATTTGATACTTAACCTAGTATACATTTAATGGGTAAACATAACATTGAATTATAATGCATTTCTCATGCATGCTTCATTTCATATAAATTCCTCTTTATTAACTAAGTCACATTAACAAAACAAAATATTATTATTTTTTTATTTCAATCGATTACCAGTCTAGACTTAATATATTAAATAAACGGTTAACCTAAAACGATTGTCACCCCTTTAGCATTCAAATTCACTTACGACTATTATTAACACAATGTTGCCATTTGATTTATATATATTTAAATAAATTATATGAATGGGTAAAACTTTAAAAATTATCTTACCTGCAAATTTACTCACAAACATCCTAAATTACCAACTTGCAATTTATTTTTAGTTACTAAATTTGCATTGATTATATCAAGTTGAGATTTAATACGTATTATTTCCTCAAATAAATAAATCTTTGGATTTAAATTCCCAAAACCATAAATTATTTCCTACCATAAATCTATGCTTTTATTATTTTACGTTCACACTCCCGTTACTCTACAATAAATCACCAAGTAACGATATCCTAAACTAACATTAATTTATATATCAATCCTTATAACTCAATAAATTTGTCAAATATGAATAACCTTAACAATACTTACACATATTATCTTACTTACAATAATGTAATATTAAACGTTGAATTTCATTTATTTTGCAATACTTCAATTCAATTAATAAATACTGCTCCTATACTTAAATCTATATTAACAAATCGTTAGATTTGGATCGATAGAAATCGGTTTACCAAAGCTTACGTACACATTACGTAAATAAACAACTATATAAATTTGCCACCTATTAGCTCTAAATTTTATTCTTAAGTTTGTTACCTATCAATTTAAATTATACTTCCATCTATAATGCAAATCTAAATCTCCTCTAACTGCATAAATTAGGGCAATTTATTGCAATTGATTTCCCATTAAACTTCATAAATTAACAAATTGAAACCTAAATAAAAACGTTTATTTATTTAAAAATCTTGTTGTTTAATTGAATTGACCATTCACGGATATAATTTACATTGTTCTCCAATTATTACTTAAATACATCACACAACGTTAAATCTATATTCAATACAATTTGTTACCAAAATTAATTTAACGAAAACAGTTACGCCCTTAAAATTTCTCTTCATTCATTAATTGCTAATTGTTATTCAATTAAACCCATTCATTTGATTTCCCTATTATGCATCAATTATAAACCCATCATCTTAAAGGTGATGTCTACATTTTATACTATAAATTTACCCCTTTATATTCCAATATCAATTAATGCTCACATACAAATTTAGATCTTAACTCCAATTAATTATTCCATTTAATCCATTAATTACTAACTTTAATTATTGAAATTTGTTTGTCTAACATACAATTTGAACCTATTTCCAAATTTTCATAATTAATTAACCCTTACAATAGTTAACAAATAAAAGGGATTGTATTAAATAAATTATTTATTGTCCTGTATTTCTTTATTTCACCCATCTACATTCAATACCCATAATCAATATTTTATTTCATTGTTAAATCCAATACTTGCATTACTTTACTTATTCTAACTTATATCCAATGCAACAATTTCCACTATTTCTATTAATTACAATATATAGTTAAATTTGTAAATTCTAATTTCCTTTGGTACATCAAATTTCACATACTCTTTCATATAAATAACTAAGATTTTTATTCCTTTCTAAATTTAAATTAAAAATCCTATTAATTATATTTATTTTAAACATCGAATTTACATGGGTCGTTACACTCTTGGTCCTCAATCTTTTCTCATCTCTTGCCACAACCCGAATTAGTTGTCTAACAAAAGTCAAATCAGGCTTTACTACCAAGTCCTCCAACTATGTATGAGGAATAATAGCCTTTGGATCATGAAAATACTTGTGAAGATGAGACACATGGAATACATTATGGACACCTGCAATACAGCTCGGCAACCCTACTCTGTAAGCAAGCTTTCGAATCCTTTTTAAAATCTGCAATGGTCCAACAAATCACGGTGCCAACTTTCCCAACTTTCCAGACCATACCACACATTTCATTGGGGAAATTTTAATGAAAAACCAGTCTCCCACCGAGAACTCTAGATCTTTATGCCTCTTATCTAGGTAACTCTTCTGCATGGACTGAGCTTCAGCTTCCTTCATCCGTCCACAAGTTAATTCAATCTTTTCTGACTCCTCTCTAACCAAATCCATACCTAAGACCAATCTGTTCCAGTCTTCAACCAGCAAGTTGGCGATTTGCATAGTCTTCTATACAAAGCTTCAAAAGGCACCATTCCTATAATAGTCTGATAATTATTGTTATAGGAAAACTTAGTCAAATGTAGGTGGTCCTCCCAAAATCTACCAAAGTCCAATACACAAGCTCTTTGCAAGTCCTCAAGTGCCATGTTGACTCTCTCTGTCTGCCCACCTTTCTGTGGGTGATAAGATGTACTCATCTTAAGCTTGGCACATAATAACTCTTGTAGACTCCTTTAAAATTCTTAGTGAATAATACATCCCTATCGCTGACTATGCTACTAGGAATCCCATGAATTCTAACTATGTTCTTCATGAACAACTTCGCTAAAATACTTGTCGTTCTGGTCGAAATTACTTGAATGAAATGAGCACTGTTGGTTAACCTGTGTACAACAAACCATATACTCTTATTTCCTGTCCTTGACCTTGGCAACCCATCTATAAAATCAATGGAAATCGAATCCCATTTCCAAACTAGAATATCTAGAGCTTGAAGCAACCCACTTGGCTTTTGATGTTTGGCTTTTACTTGTTGATAGTCCATGCACTGCCTAACCCACAAGCCAACATCCCTCTTCATGCCTTCCCAATAAAAGCTTCTCTTCATATCTTGATAGGTCTTGTTCCCTCTAGGATGAATCGTAAACTTGGATCGATGACATTCCTCAAGAACTTCTCTTCTAAAGTTCTCCACACCTGGAACACATAACCATCCCTTCTTTCTCAACCATCCTCTCTGGTCAAGACAAAAATCTTTCAAATCATCGACCTTGGTTCCATCCTCAAGCCTTCTGATCCTCTTAGCTAACAAAGGATCCTCCTTCTGTTTAGAATCAATATCCTCAATCAGTACTGGTCGAACTTCCAAACAGGACAACATGGTATTACTCTGACTAGAACTAGCATTCGATCTTGACTGCACACCACAATTAGTCAAAGCTTCTAGATCTTTCCACTCCACCAACATAGCCAACACCACATTATGATGCCCTCTACTGAGAGAATCCGCTACTTTATTGCCTTTCCTTGGGTTATATTCTATATCAAAATCATAAGCATGCAAAAATTCCAGCCATCTCCAGTGCCTCATATTTAACTCTTTTTGAGTGAATAGGTATCTCAAAGATTTATGATCTATATAAAATTCAAATCTCTCCCCGAAGAGATTGCCTCCAAATCATCAAGGCAAAAATTACCACTGCCAACCCCAAGTCATGATTACAATACATTACTTCGTGCAGTCTAAGCTGGCTAGATGCATAAGCAATAACTTTGCCCTTCTGCATCAATACTGCTCTCAACTCAATCCCACATGCATCTATGTATACTACCAACCCATGATTACCATGTTGAACTACTAATACTAGAGCATTGTTCAACGAATGCTTTAAGCTAAGAAATTCTCACTCACATTTGTCAGACCAAACTAACTTCCCTTCCTTCCTGGTAAGCTTAGTCAAAGGCACCTCTGTTCACCAAAAATCCTTGATGAATCTTTGGTACTAGCAAGCAAGTCCAAGAAAACTTCTGATCTTGGTCACCGTTTTGGGTCTCTTCTAATTGTTCTTAGCTACGATCTTATCAGGATCGACTAACAACCCCCTCTATGAAACCACATAACCAAGAAACTTAACCTCTTTCTTCCAAAAATGACACTTGAATTTTTTTGCTTTTAGCTTATTTTGCCTCCGTGTCTCCAACACCAATCTAAGATGAATATCATGCTCTCTTTCATCATTTGAGTATACTAAAACATCATCTATGAATACCAATGTGAATTTATCCAAGTGCTCTCGGAAATCCCAGTTTATTAAATAAATGAAGAAAGTAGGTGCATTTGTCAATCAAATGGCCTCAACAACCATTCAAATGATCCATATCTTGTTCGAAACGTAGTCAATGGGATACTGACCTCTACCGTTCTTAGTTGATGGAAACCTGTCGTGAAGTCTAGTTGGAAAACTCTCTAGCTCCACTCAACCGATCAAATAAGTCATAAATTCTCGATAAAGGATACTTATTCTTGATCGTCCTCTCGTTTAGCTTACGGTAGTCGATACACATCCTTAGTGACCCATCTGGTTTCTTAACCAACACAGGGCCACTCCTCAAGGCGAACATCTGGGTCTAATAAAATTCCTTCCCTCAAGATCCATGAGTTGCACCTTTAATTCCTTCATCTTTGTTGGCGACATTCTGCTAGGGGTCTACTGATAGGTTCAGCTCCCGATACAAGGTCTATCCGAAACTCTATAGCTCTTTTTGGTGGTAATCCAGTGACCGGCTCAAATACATCAACAAATTCACTTGCTACATGAACCTAATTAAGGTCATCTCCCACCTCCAAGGCACTTAACAAAGAACAAACATTCATACTAGAATTGTCTACTGAGAAAATGATTCGGTTAGACTATCTGGGTGCTACAATGATATTTCTCGATCTTGGCAAAATGTCCTAGCTTCATACTTACCTAACCAATCCATACCCAAAATGATCCTGAAATCTACGAAATCAAATACATACAAACGGCATGCAAACATATGACTTAACAAATCAATTTCTAATTGGTCACATCTCATCCTAAGAGTTTCATGCCCTCTTATTGGATTTACAACCCTTAAGGAAGTAACAAGGTATGTAGGTTCTATACATAACCTTTCAACCAAATACTGTTATATAAATGAGTGTAATGCACCAGTATCAAAAAGTAATCTAATTGATATGCTCTGAACCAAAAGCTACCTTCCATCACGATTTTCCCTTTCTCTACGGCAATAGGTCTAAAAGAAGACAGTGGTCCAGTAGCAAACATCTTATACCTGTCAACCCGAACTGGCACTGGACATTGGTACTTATAATGCCCAACTTGGTCACATTTGCAGCATTTCACATTCTTCTTCTCTACAGGCTTCTTTCATTACTAGATCTACACTCGATTGCATAATGGCCCTTCTTATCACACTTATAACACACTAAATCATCCTTTTCTTTCTTGGCAGCATCCTCTTTCTGGGTTCCTTTCCTCTTGAAGAATTTCCTTATCTTTCCCTGAAGTCCCTGGATCTCAATTGGTATCTCCTTAATAGACACAACAAGCATCTCCTCATGACGAATAGCCATCTCTACCACTTCAGGACTAGGCTTCCTAATATGAGTCATAGCCATTCTACCAAGCTTTGGACTCAATCCTCTAATAAATATTTCATTCCTTCTGACATCAGTGTCATCCAAAGCATAACCATATCTGGATATCTCATCAAACTTAGCAGCATACTTGATCACTAAAATGTGTACAAGATCCATGAACTTCCTCATTAATGTTGACTTGGCAAACTCAGACAAGAACCTTTGCTTAAACCTTCTTCTAAAATCAGCCCATGTCGGCTCTTCCTCCAGAACTCCAACTTTCACACTGTTCCACCAATGAAGTGCTAAACCTTGCAATAATCTAGAGGCTAGTCATCTCTTATCTACATCAACCAAGCCCAAATCTGTAAAGATCCTTTTACGGTTCAAAATCCAGTTCTCAACTTCAATAACATCCTCTATTCCGTGTAAAGGAGTCCCTCCCAAACAATGATAATCCCTGCTTTGCTTCACATTGTTATTGCCAACTGGGGCCACCGGATTGGCACCTTCAATATTCACAACATTACCTCCGACTACCCCTATAACTACTCCAACTTTCATCAAGCTAATGAAGAACTGATACATCATCCCTATATCCACTAGCAGGGTTTCAAAACCTACATTGGCTCTACATTTAGATTAGAATTAGCCTGTTGACCTTAGTTCCTCTTCGTATTAGGTCGAGCATTACCATTTGTTGTGGTGCTTCCTCTACCTAGATTTCCTCTTCTGTTTCTTGTTTCCATATTTTCTTTCTTGAAAATATGCATATGAGCCTTAGTAAGATACAAAAGAACGATTTAAGAGAAAGGGGAACACATATTTATATATATATGTATGTATGTATGTATGTATGTATGTATGTATGTATGTATGTATGTATGTTAACCCGCCTTTTGGTCAAGGCAGGGATATCAACAAAATTGGCTAAAAAGCATGGACATCAAGATTGGAGATCGATTAAAAACAAGATTATGATTGATACCATCAAAATATGACCAAGCTTCAATCAATGTGGGATCGATATGAGATGATAAACAATGTTTGAAAGGCTACACTTGAAATTTCAGGTTAACCCTAGTTCAAATGTTCAAGATATTGATGGGCTAATGCTGGAAAGGAACGATTTCGTATCGATACCCTCATATCGATACAGTTCATATCGATCAATGATGAATTCGTTATCTATGTCGGTTCGATGGATTCACGTCGATCAGCGTAAGTCACTTTGGATCGTTGGTTGTTGCTCGTATCGATATGGTTCGTATCGATACGATGGAGGAAGCAACTAGATTGATGCGAATATGGATAACACACATGAATTTGGACCGATAATAGTTCGTATCGATTAGGGGTGGACTCAACAGTTCAATGTGGATTGATGGTTTCATATCAACCAATACGAGCATGGATAAGGGAAATGCACAAGGAACTTGCTTTAGATCTATCACAGTGCGTATCGATCATTTTCCTGATCAATACGAAATGATATGCTTGGGATCGATATGAGAAAGGGAGCAGCCGTTGGTTACGAAGAAGCAAAGCTCGAATCATTACAAAGGATAAATATGGAATTGATGGATATGAAAGAACGTATTTCCCATGGTGGCATTAGATCCATATGAAAAAGGGCCAGTCGATAGAGACGAAGAAGCACATGTCGATAGATGCGAAGCAAGGATGCGAAACAGTGGAGTTGGTCAAGCGATGAAGCACTCAACATGGATGTAGGCATGGAACTCGGATCGAAGCGAAAGCTACGACTTTGGATACGGGGATAGGATGGATATGAAGTGGATTGAGGCTAGTTGATCGATACGAACGATTCAGCCTTCATGCAAACATCAACTTGGATCGATCATAACTCTCATTCCATAAGTCCAAACGTGATGAAATTTTCGCTAGAGCTTTCTTATGCACTCAAGAACATCCATGATCGTTCTCAGCTCGATTGGACTACTTTTGGATCGATACTTAAATTGTGCATGGATCGATCCAAAATCACCCTAGATCGATCTGGCGAGCCCACCTGCTCACGAGAAGAGGTATTCCAGGTTTTGAGGTAGATATTTTTGGATCTACACATATAAATAGAAGTCCTATGGAAACTAAAAACGGAATCTTCTTTTTCTTCCCTAGACAAAACTTTGCCATTTTTGTTATTGATTTTCAAAGGCTTATAAGTGTAATCATAGGATAAAAGGAACAAAAGGATTGGTTAAAAGTGGACGTAGGCCGAAGATAGTCGAACCACTAGAAATGTTATGTTCATTCTTGCTTTCTGACATTTTAATTTTTCTATTTCTTCATTTTTGTTCGCTACTTAATCTAGATCTGAGATCTGTGTTTGGGTATTAAGGATCCGTGATTATACACTGGTGCTTTAACTACTTCTGGGGTTTGTGACCAATTTTGGCACAAACACTTTGGTGCGTTCACTGAGAAGGACCATTGCTCGCTATATCAGATTCGGAGTTCAGATTTGGAAGGCTACAGGATCGGATCTAAAAGGAACCATGGTTAGGCAATCAGCTTGAAAGATATTACTAGAGAGGAGCCATTAACAGGGGAGTCAAGAGGCTTCCTCAACGAATCAGGTAGTTTTCATCACTAGAGATGAGTTGGAGATGATGATGGGAGCAATGCAAGAAGAATTGTTGAAAAGGCAGAAGGAAATGATGTAGAACCTTCTTAGATAGTTTGGACAGGTAGGAACACTGGAGCTGTTGGAGTTCAGATCCAATGAGATGGAACAGAAGGACTCAACAGGCAAGCAGATGGAGCGGCTCAACAGGGTGCAGCCCCCAATCAACACACAATTACCAATATGGATGGACCTAGGTTCGAAGGCACACCACAAGGCAACGATGAACCGATTCATGAAGGAATTCCAGGTGATACCACACATTAGGATGATGGTAGGAGCACAAGAGTACATGATGAAGAGTATGTACCAAAATTCCCTTGGAGACTTGGGGGTCAATCCTTGGTTGACAACACTGGATTAGCTGAGATTATTAGGTGAACTATGCATGGAAGTTTAGCAAACAGAGATCTGGAAGGAGTAAACAGGAGTCCGTTTACCCATGACATCAGAATGGCTCGAAATCCACCAGAGTTCAAGCTGCCTAGTCTGAAGGTATACAAAGGCAAAGATGATCCTACCGATCACTTGATGAGGTACATAAGACACATGGAAGTGCTGGGGACATCGAAGGAAGTTATGGCCCAATGTTTCCCTCTGTACTTGATAGATATTACCGCTATGTGATTCCGGCAGTTGGAAAATGGTTCTATCAGGACATCGACAGAATTAGTGGATAGGTTTTTGAAGCAGTTTCATGTTCATATCAAAAGGCCAAAGAATGTAATGAAACTAACATCGGTGAAGCAAAGGACAGGAGAATCGCTAAGGGCTTTCTTGATTCGGTTCAATGCAGCAGTTGCTTCGGTGGATCGACTGGATCCATCGATGGTTTTGATGGAGGTAGTGTCAGGAGTTGGGGATAACTCGAATTTCAAGGTATCGTTGATACGATATCCACCAATGGATCTCGAGGAGTTCTTTCAAGAGACCGAAATATTTCTTCGGTCGGAAGATGCATGTTCAGATATAAAGTTAAAGGAACCAAACGCGGTTGAGGATGGAGAACCATCCGATGAAAGCTTGGGTAAGGATAAGGATAAAAGAAAGAGAAAGTTGGATTACAACAACGGCAGGGCAAGGAAATGCTGAGGGGAACCCAAATTCTCCACTTACACATGACAAAACGAAACATTAGAGCGGATATACATAGAAAGCTGAGATCGCCATCACTATCGAAGGTCGGCAAGGAGAGAACCGTGGAACGCGAGTGGGCATCCGTAGGGCATTATCGCTTTCATAATCTAGACAGGCATGATACCAACAGCAGTAGGCATCTAAATGATATAATCAAGGAGCATGTAAGGTTTGTTCAGCTGTGGCAATATGTCGGAACTCGAAATGCGACAATGGAACAGGAGGAGCCACCGTCTACCTCAAACGAAGATGCACGAGGCCTAGGAATGATGGTCGATTGGTTATCGATTAACAGGGAAGATATGTAATAAGTAGCAAACTCTGGACAAACGGCCAAGTCACTTACTCATGTACGAGGAGGAGATAGCCCCTATGCATGCTCTGAGATGATGATAATCCGCGATGCTCTAGTTTGTGAAATATTCTTTTTCTTTTTCTGTTTGGACATTTGCTTTTTTCAGGTTTGGTTTGAACTCCTGGTTTTTATTTTCTTTCTAGTTTGGTCTTTGGTTTGGCTGCATGTTTTCTGGTTTGGATTTTTCATTTTCTAATTTAATATGGATTTAGGATTAGATTTTGTTTGGTTTTTTTATCTTGTTTTTGGTGAATGGTCATTATGGATTATGCGTGGCAAGGGGTAAGTCGCTTTGTCTGAACATGGCGAATCGGCTTATTCAGGTCGACAAGTATGGACTATGCTCAACAAGGGTCCAAAGAGACCAAAATTCGGCCTAGGAATTAGGCCCCATATTATTTATTGGTTATTATTTCAGGTCTTCGGGTACGGACTATACTCGGAAAGGGTCCTGAGCGATCAAGATTCGGCTTAGGACTTAAGCCATGACACTACTTAGCATCCAGGGACACTGAACCAAGAACACGTCGGATGCGGATTGCATTTGGCAAGAACCTAGAGAGGTTATGGATTTGGATATTGGCTATTAATAGGTAAGGATTCAGCTAAGGGCCCGAAGTGGTCTTGGATTTAGATATCAACCCGGAGAGGTCCTGGATTCAATTATTGGTAATTCGATATGGATCGATTAGAACTCGGTTGTCGAGTACAGATGGATATGAAATTAGTTAAGGATTTTGTTACTGGATTCGAAAGCAAATAACGGCCCAAAGTGGTCGTGGATTTGAATAAGGATACGGCAACAACACTTGATATGATGGCTGGTAATATATTGGATTATGGATTGGATAGAATGGCTATGGATGGAATATGGACTACGGATGTCAGATTCGGAGCTATTCAAAACCTGCCTTCTTACTACAAGGCATGTTTGTGGTGGGAGGGAGGCAAATGTTACCCCACCTTTTGGTCAAGACTGGGATATCAACAAAATTGGATTGAAAAGGATGGATATCAGGATTGAAGATCGATTAGAAGCAAAATTATGATCGATAGCGTCAAAATTTGACCAAGCTCTAATTAAGTTAGGATCAATACGAAATGATAAACAATGTTTGGAAAAGATACACTTCAAATTTCAGGTCAATCGGAGTTCGAATGCTCAAGATATGGATGGGTCAATGTTGGAAACAACGATTTAGTATCGATATCCTCGTATCGATACAGTTCGTATGGATCAATGATGAATTGGTTATCTACTTCGGATCTATACAGTTCATTTCGATCGGTACAACTGACTTTGGATCGATGGGATTACTCGTATCGATGCGAAAGAGGAAGCTGCTGGATGGATGGGAATATGGATAACACACATGGATTTGGACCGATAGTAGTTTTTATCGATCAGGGGTGGACTCGACAGTTCAATTTGGATCGATGGTTTCGTATCGACCAATATGAGCATGGATAAGGGAAATGCACATGGAACTTGCTTTGGATCTTTCACAGTGCATATCGATCGTTTTCCTGATCGATACGAAATTCTACGCATGGAATCGACACGAACGAGGGAACAGCCAATGGATACGAAGAAGCAAAGCTCGTATGGATACTAAGGATAGATATAGACTTGGTGGACACAATGGAATGTGTTTCCTAGGGCGGCATTAGATCAATACGATAAAGGGTCGACGTAGATACGAAGACGCGCAAGCCGATGGACGCGAAGCATGGATGCGAGACAATGGAGTTGGTTAAGTGATGTAGCACTCAACATGGATGTAGGCGTGGAAACTCGAATCGATGTGAAGGCAACGAAAATGGATATGGGGTAGGATGGATACGAAGTGGATTGAGGCGAGTTGATTGATACGAACGATTTAGCCTTCATGCAAACACCAGCTTAGATCGATCATAACTCTCATTCTACAAGTCTAAATGCGATGAAATTTTCACTGGAGCTTCCTTATGCACTAAAAAACATCCTTAATCGATCTCAGCTCGATTGGACTATTTTTGGATCGATACAAATTGTATATGGATCGATCCAAATTAACCTGGATCGATCTGGCAGGCCCACCTGTGCATGAGAAGAGGTATTCCAGGTTTTAGTTGGATATTTTTAGATCTATACCTATAAATAGCAGTCCTATGGCAACTAAAAAAGGGATCTTCTTCTTCTTCCCTAGACAAGAATTTGCCATTTTAGTTATCGACTTTCCAGGGCTTGTAACTGTAATCACAGTATAAAAGGAATAAAAGGATTAGTTCAAAGTGAACGTAGGCCCTAGATGTCGAACCACTATAAATCTTGTGTTCTTTCTTGCTTTTTGACACTTTAATTTTCCGATTTCTTCATTTTTGTTCTTTACTTATTCTGGATCTAAGATCTATGTCTGGATATTAAGGATCTGTGTTTATACACTGGTGGTTTCACTACTTCTGGAGTTTGTAACCAATTTTGGCGTAGAAAATATACAGCAGATACAAGTACGTTACTATAACGTTAACCCAAACCCCAATCTGATTCTTTACTTCATTCGGATAATTTTTTAAAATGTTTGGTTTATTTTATGTTTTATCATTAACCTATGCACTAATACCAAACTGTAACATCCCCCTATTTGGAGGCCCAAAACAAATGGCTATGGATGCTACAGTCATCTATAGTTATTAATCTTCGACGACCAAGTACGTTATCGCTAGATACTTTGATAAACAGATAACAAGAATATGGAAAAACTTAACAGTAAAAAATCATATTTCCACATTCAAATCAAAACATTTCATGTTCATTACATAATCCCAAAACGATATCCACGTTCAGCAAATTATAATTATTATACATACACCAAGAGCAACATATGAAGATGCCCCCTTGGTTGATCAGAGTATATAGCAAGGCTAATAAATCCGCCTTTACATCTAAATACACAGCGGAAAATAAAACTATAAATAACTAGCTGCCTCATGTATGCCTCCGGCAGCTTTATTTGTCTAAGAAAACTCGAAAACCCTAAGCCTCAAACTACTGAAAATCAATTGAGTATCTGAGAGTTTAAGGGAAAAATAAAAACTTCGAGCCAGACATAATGCCTGGTATGAATAATAGTCTATCATCTCAAACCAAATATATATCTAGTGAGACCATGCCACTTAATAATTTTTTGGCTCACTAGTATCTTAATACCTTTACAAAACCATATATTGTGCTCCTGCATCCACAATTGTTAAAAACATTGTATTTCAAAACATTATGATGACATACAAAACAAGCAAATCAAATCTGGATTACTCATCCTCATTCATTCTGACTATCTATCTTAATTATAGTTTTAAGATTACTATTAACCAAATAGTTTTCATGGGCTGACTAATAATCGGTTATACATTTAAGAACTCTCTGTCCAATTACATAGTTTTCATGGGCTTACTATGAACCCGTCTATCTAACATCTTCATTTACGTATAGTTTTCATTGGCTAATTATGAATCTGTCTATCTGACATCTTCATTTACACATAGTTTTCATGGGCTAACTATTAACCTATTGGCCCCTGCCATTATCATACAGTTTTCATGGGCTTATTGGAAACCTATTAGCCCCTACCAATATCTTTGCTTTATGTTTAACTCATTCATGAGTTTATTCAATTTATATCCACTACTGGGTTAACCTAACTCTTTCTCCTACCCTTTTTCCTCAAAATATAGTAATGAGTCCATTATAAAGTGAATATATTCAAATTAGAAGAAACAATGTAACAATATAGCAATGCCACTCCTATATGTTTAATTTATCAAAGATAGATTCTTCTCAAACCATTATAAAAACTCCATTAATATAGCCATGGATTTTCCTTTAAAAATATAATTTCAATCATAAAACCTTTCGATTCGAAACCTAGCTTTCGACTTCATAGAGTAACCTCCTTTGAAAGCTCTTTAAAACATTAGGATCTTACCTTATAATACTTTAAATTCAACCTTTCAAACATATTAAACTTTGTCAAAAGAAAACAATATTACAACCCGTTTGAAAGTATCTCCTTCGAAGGCAAAGAAAACCAAGCAAACATATCCGAAAGCAAAGAAAACAACCTCTTTCGGAAATATAAAACTTTGTTTTAGTCATAACTTTTTATAGACGAAGAATTCAGGTCTCTAACCTATTCCATTGTGTTCAAATGATGTTTTTCCTTTCTCTCGAGTGGTCACAGTAGAAAAATGGGCTTCCGGTTAGAAAGTTATGCCCATTTGAACTTCTACAAACAAAGCTTGGAAAAAATGCTACAAAAGAGCTTTTGTAGGGTTTACAACTGCTACCGAAAGCTAGCTTCCAGCAAGGCTGAAGGGTTGCTTTCGGCAAGGTCGGAAGGTTCTCCAAAAGCACTGCTGAAATTCCAGAAATGCCGTGGAAGGTTCTACAACGAAGGGTTATCTATGCAGAAGGTTTTAATGACGAATGGTTCATCCAAAAGGCTGTAGATAGCTACATAAATGATGCAGATGGTTTAAAGACGAAGGGTTATCTACGTGGAAGGTTTTGATGATGAAAAGTTCATCCAAAATGATGTAAAAAGCTATAGAAATTTTAATGTTGAAGGGTGGTCTACGTGGAAGGTTTTAATGATGAAAGGTTTATCATAAGCGCTCTAGAAATCCGTAGAAATGCCGCGGAAGGTTTAATGATGTAGAATTATCTATGCGGAAGGTTTTATTGACAAAAGGTTTGTCAAGAAGCCTGGAGAAAGCTGCAGAAAAGCTGGGGAAGGTTTAATAACGAAGGGTTTAGGTTCTATGATGAAAGTTTCAGTGGTAGAGTCATAAATTACAGGAAAACTTCCATACTAAGTCTTTGTCTAGTTCCTATTGGTTAAAGAACAACTTTGTCACTTCTTTGTCAAATTTCTATTGGTAAAGGCATTTCTTTGTAGAAAATCTGTTATGGATTTGAATTATTATTTCTGAAACTATTTTGAAAATAATTAATTTTATTAATATTTTATTATAATTATTAAGCCTTTTTAACATAGAAAATCTATAATAAATCGAAATCACTTGGAAAAATCTCAGAAAGTCATCAAAAATCTTAACATTTTCTTCATCATATAAAAATTTTAGGGCATAATTCATTATTTTATTATTTCTAATAATTAAAACCCAAAATAAATGACTTATTCACCTTAAAAAATTCATAAAACATTCCTATTAACTCTGAAAATTATGAAATTAAAAACCCATCTCCAAAATGATGTTTTACACAACATATCCAAAAATCAAGTCATTTATAGGTCTTTTACTAAGGTTTTTACTCTAAAACCCATCATTTTATTTCCATAAAAATCCCAATAATTTATCATAAGTCATTGTTCTATCCAAACAATGATTATCAAATCCAAACTTGATCAACCGAGAAAAATGTGATGATTTACACTATTATTCAACTTGATTAGTTAATTGGAGAATGAGATAATTCCTAGCTTTAATTCTTTAGCTTTTATCTTCAATTTTCTATTCTTCCTTGAGGTTTCAATGGCTGGCCGAAATATAGTGAGGAGTTACGAATGAGAGAGTAAAAGTTTATTAAGGTGGAGGAAGGGATTTATGCCAAGGAATGTAGCCTCATTTTCTAGTTTACCCCTTAGAAAATTCCTCCTTCTTAATTAAGTTAAGTCTTATTTTTGTTAATTTATTAAGACACGACCATTGGATTTATTAATGTCAACTCCCTAATCAATCACATTATTCTATTTAATTTATCTAATTAAATATCTTGAATAATGTTAAAAAAAATCAGAGTTGTTACATGTGACCAGTTTAAGTTGACCAGTTAGGTCATACTTTGAAGTGCAGTTTGCATGTATTTGATTTTGTGCGGTTCGAGATTATCCTTGGTATGAATTGGTTGAGTGAGTACGATGCTAAGGTATTTTGCCAAGGTAGAAAATATCTCTTAGACACCCAAATGCTAGCGATGGGATTGTTTTCACCATATGAGTTTCTAGTGTTGAGGTGTTTTCTTTATTGTGTGCTTTGGATTCAGACAATGATTTGAGACATGTTTTCGTGGTTAGAGAATTCGCAGATGTGTTTGAGCCGATAGTTGGATTAACGCTGAAATGAGCTATTGAGTTTCAGATAGAATTGGTTTTAGGAGCAGAATCAGTGAATAGGACACCAAGTAGGATGACCCCTTCAGAAATGAGGGAATTGAAGGTGCAGTTGGTGGATTTGGAAGGCTAATGTTTTATCAGGCCGAGCAGTTCGCCATAAGGTGCAGCAGCTGTGTTTGCTAAGAGTTTGGATGGATCAATGAGGCTATGTATCGATTGTCGAAAGTTGAATGAGAGGACGATAAAGAACCGATATCCATTACAAAGGATAGATGATTTGTTCGACCAGCTAAGTGGAGAAAAGGTATTTTCTCGGTTAGATTTGGCAGCAGGTCACCATCAACTTAGGGTACCAGAGGGAAGTATACATTTGATAGCGTTTAGGACAAGCTATGGGTCGTACGAACGGTTAATTATGCCGATCGGATTGACGAACGCTCCCGCTTTCTTCGTGGATTTGATGAATCGGACTTTCCAAGAGCATTTGGATAGGTTCATGTTGGTTTTCATAGACGATATCTTGATTTACTCTAAGGATGAAAGAGAGCATGAAGTTCATCTTAAAGTGATGCTTGAGACGCTGAGGCAGCATTAGCTGAAAGCGAAGTTTTTGAAGTGTCACTTTTGAAAGAAGGAGTTGAAGTTTCTTTGTCATGTAGTCTCCGAGGAAGTGTTGTTAGTGGATCCGACTAAGATCGAGGTAGGGAATAGTTGGAAGAGACCCAAGATAGTAACTGAGATTAATAGTTTCCTTAGGTTGGCTGGTTATTATCGGAGGTTCATTAAGGATTTATCGCGGGTAGCAGCACCGATGACTAGGATGCTGAGGAAGGATGCGAAGTTTGTGTTGACCGATAAGTGTGAGGAAGCATTCAAGAGTTTGAAACACCTATTGACCCATGCACCTATGTTGGTTGATAGTCTATACAGATGCATTGGAATAGGATTAGGAGTTATGCTAATGCAGAGAGGCAAAGTGATTGCCTATGTTTCTAGACAGCTTAGACCTCATGAGGTCAGATATCTGACGCATGATTTAGAATTGGTTGCGGTGATTTTTGCTTTTAAGGTATGTCAACATTACCTTTCGGAAGAATGGTTTGAGCTGTGTACAAATCATAAGTTGTTGAAGTATTTGTTCTATCATAAGGAGCTGAATATTAGACAACAGAGATTATTACGGTTCATAGCCGCTTATGATTTGTGATTGAGTACACACCAGGGAAATGCAACAAGGCTGTAGATGCACTTAGCAGGAGGCATTAGAATGCAGTGGCAATGACGACCGAGTGGAAAGATTTAGAAGCATTAGCGGATTGCAGAGTGCAGTGGAGATCCGAGGCTGGATCAAGTGGTAATACCGTTGCATTTTCTTATTTGGAAGTTTGACCAGTGTTGATCAAACGGATTGCTTCTAAACAGATTGAAGATCCGGTGTTAGCTGAGTGGATCAGGAAGCTAAAGGAAGGAACCAAGAGCGATGACTTGAAAGATTTCAGTCTTGACAAGAATAGGTGGCTGAGAAAGAAAGGAAGAGTATGTGTTCCGAGTGTAGGAAACATGAGGAAGGAAGTCTTAAAGAAATGTCGTCGTTCGAAGTTCACTATACATCCCAAAGGTACCAAGATGTATCAATATATGAAGAGGAGTTTCTTCCAGAAAGGAATGAAGTGGGATATTGGTTTGTGTGTATGGCAGTGCTTCAATTTCCAACTGGCAAAGGCCGAACACCAGAAGCCAAGTGGTTTGCTTTAGCCGTTAGACATTCTAGTATGGAAGTAGGATTCTATTTCTATGGACTTCATAGACAGGTAGCGAAGGTCAAAACGAGTTAATGAAAGTATATGGGTCATAGTGGAAAGATAGACAAAGAGTGCCCATTTAATTCCAGTTAAGTAAACGAAGATGGCACCTATTTTAGCAAAATTGCTCATGAAGAATGTGGTTAAACTTCATGGTGTTCCAGGCAATATAGTTAGTGATAGAGATTCCTTGTTCACTACCAAGTTTTGGAAAAGTTTGCTAAAGTTTTACGAACCAAGCTTAAGATGGGTAACGCTCACCATCTATAGACAAATGGGCTAACAGAAAGAGTTAACAAGATCTTGGAAGATTTGTTAAGAGCTTGTGTTATGGATTTCGGGGGATCATGGGAGCCCCATCTGCATCTAGTCGAGTTTTCATATAACAACAGTTATCATACTAGTATTGGGATGGCACGATTTGAAGCTTTGTATAACAGGCCATGAAAATCTCATTTTTATGTTCTAGAGATCGGGGATAGGTTGATTCATGTCATAGATCTGATTAGAGAAGCTGCAAAAAAGATTGAGATCAATCGGGTAAGAATGTAGGAGGCTCAGTCTTGGTAGAAGATTTATGCAGATAAAAGAAGGAAAATTTAGAGTTCTCAATTGGGGACCGGGTTTTCGTCAAATTATCACCAATGAGTGGTTTGCATAGATTTAGGAAGCCGGGGAAGTTATCTCCTAGGTTCATTAGACCTTTTCCAATTATTGAGAGGATTGGGAAACTCGCTTATAGACTTTAGTTATCAAGCAGTTTGGCAGGTGCGCACGATGTTTTTCATGTTTCTCATCTCAAAATGTGTGCTAGAGACCCAGAGACTGCTATTGCATCAACAGTGCTAAATGACTTAGTGGTAGAACTGGATTGGATAATGGTGAGAAGGCTAGTTCGCATTGTTGCGAGATACGAGAAGAGGCTTAGAACCAAGATGATCGGATTAGTCAATGTCTAGTGGAGCGACGATTGTAGAGATTGTACTCGGAACATTGAGAGCAAGATTAGAGATACTCATCCTGATTTGTTTAATTGTATGTTTTACCTTCTTGTTTGTTTGAGTGCCTTATCATAATTTCGATGATGAAATAATTTAAGGAGAGGAGTCTATAACAGGCTAGATTTTTGATAACATTATTTAGGAGATTTAGTTAAACTAAATTAAATAATATGTTGATTAGGAGATTGAGATTTGATTTTAATTAACATAGCCATGCATTTTTAAACAAATAAATTAATAGAAGGGTTTCAAATGAATTATAGGAAGGGTATTATGGGAAAGCGACCATTCCTATATCTCCTTCCTTAAGCTGTGTATTATATACACATTCATTTCATTTCAAAAAAAATTAAAATCAGGGCCGACCACCATAAACAAAGAAAAAGGAAGAGGAAATCAAGAAAAGCTTAAGGAAGAGCAAATTCAAATCAAACTCATTCAAATCCCAAGCTCCTTAATCTCTAAAGCTAAGGTGAATAATGTTTACATCTCTAATTTTTATGGTTTTGGTTTAAATCTGGATGATTTTGCAAAGATTTCAATATTTTTGAATGATAAAATGATTATATACATACATACATACATATATATATATATATATATATATATTGATGATTTATGAATGTTCATATAGATTTTATGACATGTGTCAAGATGAATACCTTACTAAATGACATCAGTTAACTTGTGAATTTTATGGCAATCTAAAATGATATTTTAGATATGGGTTTCAATTTTCAGATTTTTTTTGAATTTTTATGGAATTATTATGAATTTTCTATGGAACAAATAGTATTTTGGATTATATAATTATTACCAAAAAATAGTTAATTTTTTTGTTTTGAAAATTTTATATGTTGAAAAGAACATAATAATTGATTTTTTCGAATTTTTCTAGAATTTTCCAAGATGATTTAATAGTTATATAAAATTATTTAAGGTATGCGACTTAAATGTTTTATATAATTATAAAGGAGAAGGAGGCTTTTTCAAAATTGTTTAAATTTCTAAATAAGGAAAGTTGGCATCATTTTTTAATATAAAAATCCTGCAACCAATTAGATTTAGATAAATAAGGCAGGTTGGGTACAAAAGAACTATTTTAAAATAAAAATAGGATTTCGCTATTTCAACTCTTTCGTTAAGAAATTTCGCCTCTATTTCAAACCTTCCAATAAAGTTGAATGGTATCAAACCTTTCGAATGGGTTAATAATTAATGCACTAGTGAATTGAAAGGCATCGAAAGGTTTAAGGTGGAAAGGTTAGAGCTTTCGAAAGAGATGAAACATTGTTTTGGTTTTAAAGAAAATATGTCTGCTAGCTTTCGACAAAGAGCTTTCGACAATGTCAAATGGTTTAAAAGAAAAGGTTTTGATTGTTTTTTTTTAATTTTAATTGAAACCTTTCGACAAGGTCGAAAGGTAAAATTTTTGACAAAGTCAAAAGGTAAAACCTTTCGACTAAGTCGATAAGATCATAGTTGTCGCTTTCTAATATTCGAATAAGTTGCTTTCAAAGGGAATCTTTTGTTTTTTAAAACTTTCCACATCTCCATTGATTTCGAAGGGGTGGTTTCAAAACCATCACTTCATTGTTTTCGAATGATTTCGAAAGGTTTTATTAAAGGTTTTGAAGCAGTTGCTTTCAACTTCAATGTTTTTCTGATCCTTTTGATCAACTTGAAGGCATAATCCAAATATTTTAAATCGAAATATTTTAAAGGTTTCAAAGTAGTCAACATCGAATGTTTTCAAAAGCTTTCCGCTTGTTTTAAATTGAACTAAATGACTTAGAAAGGTTTAAATTTTTAATTCTTTCGAAAGGCTTTCAATGATTCAAAGGGGTGGTCCCCCAGACCTTCTGACATGGTTGGAAAGAAACATTCCAATACGGTCGAAAGGTATGATTTTTTAATATTTTCAAAAGGCAAAGGTTTAATAGATTTTAAAGGCGAATGTCATATGTTTTAAAGGTTACAAAGGAAAGGCTTTTTAATGGTTTTGAAGGATTTGCCTTCAATGATTTTGAAGGGTTTTATTAATGGTTTTAAAGAGGTTACCTTCATCGTTTTCGAAAGGTTGTTTATATGTTTTAAAAAAAGTATTAGAATAATATGATTAGGAAGATAGCCTAAGTGTTTTAATTTATAAAGGACTTTAACTTATTTTAAAAGGATAGATAATCCTTATCAAACATCATCAACATTATTTTGAGTAAAGTATATTTATCATGGCAAAATAGCTTTGTGTAAAGCTAAAGATATATTTTCCCTATATATATGTATATGATTTGATGGACTATCATTTTGAAAAGGTTTTCAAGGAAAATTTAAAGGGTAGTTAACCTAAACAAAATTCGAGTAGTCGCCTCTTTTAAACTCGGACAGTCACTCCGTTTTAACGGCAGTCAGCCCATAGGACAGTTAGTTCAAATAAGGGCAGTTAGTTCGGATATGAACAGTTAGTTCATTTTTAGCATAACTAACCTTGCTACTTCTTAAGGATAGTTAGTGCACCCATTTTAACCTATTTTATGGACAGAAAGTCTATTATTTAGCATAAAGAATATTGCTATATTGGTATAATCAGATTTAGGACGGTTAGTCCAAAAAGGAGCAGTTAGCTCAGATTTTGGACAGATAGTTCACTTATTTCCTGTTTTAGCATAATGGATCTTGCTATATTTTATTATAATCAGTTGATCAACCAGTTTGGCTATAGAAATGGATTTGCAAAATGTATGTTTTGAAAAAGATATTGGCGAGGGTAAACCCATTCCGCTAAGCGACATGGTCTCACTATTTACCAGTAAATAGAGACGTAATATAAATTATTCATACCAGGTTTTATGTTCGACTCGAAGTTTTTGTTTCCCCTTAAGCTCTCGGATGCTCAAAATTTGTTTGAGTAGGCTGAGGGTTTAGGTTTTCAATTTTTCATGTTTTAGCAGATTTTGGCAAATAAAGACGAGCGGGTAGCTGATGGATTGCTAAATTTACGAATTATGTACTAAATTTGTTCCCGCTATGTATTAAGACAATTTTGTCTATATTGCTTTGATCATCCAGGGGGAATCTTCATATGTCGCTCTTGGCGTATTGTTGTAACTATATTTGATCATTGCCTGGGAGTACAATGGGATTTTTGCAAATTGGATATGATTGGTTTGAAATGTAATCACTAAAATTACTATTTTAGGAAATTTGTGATTTTTTGTATTCAAATGCTTCTGATATTATTGCTACCATTAGCAATACCGTATTTGGTCACCAGAAGTTCATACTGTGGATGGCTGCAACATTTATGGCGCTTTGCATTTGGCCTCCAGATATAGGATGTTACAAATCCAGGCATCGTTGAGTTTTAAGAGAGGCATAAATATTTTGGGTAACTTCAAGTATGAGCCAAAGAGTGGATGATCAGGTCACATACGTTCCAAGTCTTTTTTTAGTCTCCTAGTCATGTTTGGAGGTTAATGTGTTGATGGCCAGTCATGCCCAAAATTACATTGGAGTTTGTCCCTGCCAAGCTCTGAGCAAGGCATTAATGTCCTGTTAGGATTGAAGCATAAAATAAGAAGTTGATGGTCGAGTCACACCCACTTTACGTTTTAAGTTCTTTCCACCGACTCAGCGCCATACGGTAGCCAATGAGCTTTCAAATTACATTCATCACGATGATTCTTGGAAGGCCGATCATATTCCACGGCGGTCGTACGACGCCTAACTTTGGATATCTTCTCACTTGCATACCAAGTAGTTTAATTCAAATTGGTTTTAGGTCATAACATAATTGAAATAGAAATAAATCTTATTGACAAGTGATGCAGCTTTGTGTGCTCGCTATTCCATTTTTCTTAACCCTCTTCAGCTAAAAGTAGACCTTAGGTAGTCCAATTGATAATCAAAATTCTTTATTTATAAGCACTAGAAGTTCCCTGCCTGCCATTCTACCGGGCATGCATATATTATCAAAGCTTTCATTTTCGGATCATCTTTTTCGATTATATCTCTGAGGTGTCTACAATCGCTGGTGTTATGACTGTATGTATCTTGAATTACACAAAATTTTCTAAATTTCTTCTGTTTTTTGATGACTCTCTCAAGGTCGATTTCCAGCACTACTTCGAGTCATTAGTCTCCAAGTAGATGTTTTTATTGAACCGTTTAAAGGAGAATATGAGTCAAATTTTAGGATTCTAGGTTGGTTCCTACAATTTGAGTCCTCATTTATGTGACGACCTGGGTTCCTGACCCCAGAAATCCGTTTCATCATGAAGAAAGAAAGGGATGAGAAAATAGAAAAGATCGAGAAGAAAGAACAACAACATCAGAATCTCACAGCGGAACGAATAAATCATATTAATCACATAAGTATTTACATAATATACAACATCAATCAGAGTTACACAGATAATACATCACATACTAGACAGTTATAAACACATATCTAGTTATACAATTCAATATACAATACAACACTGAGATACCAACACAGCGGAACTATATATATATATATCTACAACGCCGAAGCCTCCTGCTCCATTGCTCCTTCAAAATTCGTCAAACCTAACCTGAATCCCTTGGCTACTCGTAAAAATTTGAGTACCCGAGAGTTTAGGAAAAACAGAAATAAACTCTGGGTCAGACATGGGTCTAGTATGAGTAACAAGTTAAAGTTTCTTAACTTTGAAAAATATTTGAACCAAAAGGTATCACGTAAGACTTCCCACGAATAAATATGGTAAGTTTTTACCTTATGCTAACCAAAACATTTGATAGGAAATTCTGTGATATTATAATAGCGTCTAGGGTTTTCAAGTAAATAGAAAATAGCCGAAATTGTTACATTCATTAAATTCCAGCTACTAGCCACAAAAGTGGGTAATACAATCAAAACCGTTGGCACTTATTGGATTATGGATTCCATACAATGGCGGGGCTACTGGGGTACCGCCCGTCACAGTACGTGGCCTAGATCGACGTACCGAGGATCACTCCCGACCGCCTACAACACAAGGCCAGAACCATTCCTTACTGAACAGTCCCGAACAAGAAAACCCCGACAGTTGGAGCTCACAACTGTCCACACAGCCGAATAAAAAGGGACATCTAGACGGGGGAAAATCTTATCCTGCTTGGGCATGACCCACCTAACCTTGCTGTACCTCCCCTGTTTTAGCCATTCTCGGTTGATGAGGCTTGAGGCTACGATTACCTTTAGAGAACATATCTCTTAGAATGCTCATCGCTAACCTGACGATGTTCTGAAAGCATTCAATCCATACAAGTTCGTTCCGGGTTCGAACGAAACCGAAGGCATTATCTCATTACACTCATTTTGGAATCACCCTCAGAGTTAACGACGATAACCCTTGCATTCTGAATCTTCATCTTCACCTCAGATTCACGACCTATCGTTAATTTGGATCGATGTGGTTTTCGGACTTCCAAATATGGAAAACCCGATCCCGGTCTCATCGAAATCCAAAACGTGTCTTTTAAGGCCAAGTTGTTTAAAGTTTAAAAACAATTCAGTTCAATTATCCATATATACAGAGATAGACAATTCACAATATCATAATAGATAATCTATATTATCATCACAATAGATAGTGAATATTATCATCATACTTAAATCAGAGCATACTTATCACATAGGATTCATAAATCTCCTATTTGAGATCTCAATCTATTCAAAGTAACCAATATCATCAATCTTATATAAGCAATCATATCATCTATAATTAGTTTAAAATGAATTAAATTAATTATATCATTCTAACTAATTTAAAGTAAATTAAATTAATTACTATACCATTATAACTCTTGCTTATTTAATTATTAATCAATTATCAATCGATTAATAAATTCATTTCAATTAATCACACTTGACTAATTAACATTTAATTATATTAAGTAATCATCTTTAAATTATTTCCACAAATTAATTATCTTATCCAAATATAGAAATTAACCTTAAATTACATTACTTCTTAATTACCCTAATTAATTACTCTTAATTACTTCCATTTGATTAATTAATCATTATTAATCATATTAATTAATGATTTCTAATTACATTTTAATTAATTCCTTGTTTAAATTAATTACCTTAAGTAATTAATCTTCAATTAAACCAGATTTATTAATCACCTGTGATTGATTTCATTTAGTAATTAACTATCTTTAATTATTCCATCAAATAAATAAATTACTCCTTAATTAATTTTCTCTAATTTATCCCCTGATTAATTATACAAAGCAATTATACTCAAATTACTTTCACTATTAATTATTCTTGGTAATTACATCCAGTAATTATCATGAATTACTTTCCTAAGTAATTATACTTATCTCATCATCATATGCTTGTTTAAATTAATTAAACTTAATTAATTAACTTAAACAATTCATATTAAACTGAATTAATTACAATGAGTAATTAATTCCTTAATTACTTCCATTTAGTAATTATGCTTAACAATCCACAATTGCTTATTTTAAATAATAATTTAATTAATTATTAAAATTAATCCCGTTAATTGATTATTTCATAATCTTAGTTAATGACCTTCATTAACTATTTATAATTCTTTAGTTACTTTTCCTAAATTAATTAACTAAAATTTATTATAAATTACATTTTTATTAATCTTAATAACTCACTAATTATTCCTCAATTAATTCATTAATTGATTACTAATCATTAATTAAAAATTAAACCTTATTTAATCAATGATTCCTTAATTACCAATTAATTTACCTTAAATAATTAACTTATACCTTATTTAAATAAATTTAAACTTTTAATTTCTAAGTTAATTAATTCAAGTCATTAATTATCCATTTAGTTAACTGAATAATTACAAATTCTTAAGTCTTTAAAACCTTTTTCTATTTAATGATCAATTTATCATTAATAAGGTATTTAAAACAATTTAATTTAAAATTTACTTTTAAATTTCATTTTAAATTTAAGATTTGAAAAGAAATCAAATTAATCTTAACAAAATTAAAATAATTCCAAACCCCTTTTTAATTTTACAAGTAAAGAATAATTTATCTTATAATAAAAATTTCAAAAGAATTTAAAACACAAATCCACTTTGAATTCAAATCAATTTAAAATTTACTTACCATTCAAACTGTTTAAAACAATTTAAAATCTCCTTTTATTTCAAATCTAAGATTCAAATTTATATTGAATCCAGATTTAAATCTTTTATTTTAAAACTCACTTACAATTTATATTTCACCTTTTAAAAAAATCCAACTACTTAATCCTTTTCCTTTAAAGTAGTTAAAGCAATATAAATAAAAACTTTATTTATTTTAAATTTAGATTCAAAACTGACTTAAACCAGATTAATATTGGATTTAAATCTCATCTTAAATCTTCTTTTCATTCGAACTTAGCTTGTGGGCTTTATTTTCAAATATAAAAAAATAAACAGAACAACGGGTTTTCGATAAAACCTGTTTCATGAAAACTACCCGAGGCACTAACAGCAGCTTCGAGTCCAAGATCCCACCTACCCGAGAAAATAGCCTATCTACTTCGAGTCAAATCTAATCCACTCGAAACAATCAAAAACCACCATCACCAGACAAACACCACGCCGTGCATATGCACGGCGGCTCTGGCCACTCGTGATCATCGACGATGATCAGAACACGTCGAGGAACGACTCAGAAACCCTCCACGCTCACCAAATCGAACATCCATGCTTGTAATCAAAATTGAGCTTTCGATCCAAAACCTGGGAAAAACATCAGAGCCCCACCCCAACATCCAAACCTGGCAACACGTTGCTTCAATATCCCGACCACCTGAAGGTTGACAGCTCCGGCCTCAACTTCGCCACCCTTCATACTACTCTTCCACAGAATTACAGGCAACTCGGTCCACCAGAGGAGGTGAAATCGCCTCGATTTCATACCTCAGCAAAACCAAGTATTAAACCCTAAATCTTACTAGTTTCTAACATTTGTTGCAATAGAAAATTTTATCCAATTTTCCCATTGATATCGATCTCTAAACTTTCTTTGTACAAATTTCAACATTTAAAATATGTGCAATCACTGGAAATTGATTTAAAAGCATTATCAGCTCAACAAAGAACTGCTCTTAACATACTTGATGAAAAATCAATATTTTTGTTTTAAAAATCGTATTTTTAACTGATGATTCCACTTGTATGCCTGATTCAACAATTTATTATATTTGATTTTATCATGAGTATGCATGCTCATCTGTTCTAAGAGTTTCCAGATTCATTCCACATTTATTTTGCTGGAATTAAGTTTTACCTTCCAATTATAATCAAATGAACATAATGTATTCACATCTTTCAACTTAACAAGGATCAAGATTTGATTTTTTTCTTCTGGGGTTTTGATCTGAACCAAGAACAAAAGTAATTTCAACACAACCAGGCAACACACATTCAAATACTTATAAACACAAGGAAAATTAATATAAAGATATATATGCATAACAAAGTAATCTTCCATTTCAGATTTCACAAGCAACAAATATATATACCTTAAATTTAAACAGGTTACTCACAGAATAGAGAAGATGGCAGAGTACTACTTGGTTTTTGAAAACAGTTTGAACTTTTAAAAACTGTAAACTGTTTTGCTCTTCCTCCAAATCATCTGTTCTTTGGTTTTGATGCAGTTTAGGTTTGTAAATAAAAACTTACCTATGTTTCAGGTTAGATATGTTTTATAAACGAAAAGAAGTGGAAAATACGTATATTTATAAAGGAAAGATTTCAGGGGAAGGTGTTTACTGGTTTGCACTTTACTGGTACAATATTATCTTTGATCATAGATTTTTGTTTTTGTTTTTATTAGGAAGATTTTTCAAAAGGAGGCTGAAATGCTTATTTAGATTTCGAATTGACTCAATAGTTAGATGAGATGATACAACATTTAATGCAAATGTACTTTATAATTTTATGCTTATCTTCCTTTGTATGCTGATGCTTCCCTTTTCTTGCCTGGTTTGTGTTTTATTTCATGTACTTAACATTTTTATTATTGCTTTGTCTGGTTATACCTTATTTTATCTTGTATATAGATGTTAGTTTTCCTTGTTTCTTTGTTTTTTTTTTCACCATTTGGTTTTTTTTTATTAACAGATACAAAATCGTACAAGAGGGGACAAAGAAAGCAGTCCGTACAAGAGGGGGATCAAGGGATATGACGTTTGAGATGAGCAAGCTCAGGTACTTTATCAGCGGTCCTGCAGCATCTGCATGCGATGCAGCGCAAGAACCCCGGATTAAACGCTAATTCCTCCTCTGTGGTACCACCACCTCCTTGATGATTTCCGCCGCCGCCGCGGCCGCCATGGTGGTTTTTGCTAAATACTTCTGTTCTATCATGATGTGTCCTTTTCTCTCCAGTTGTAGTCTCAGAATAGACGAGGACGCTGGTAGCCAAAAGAAGACAAAATATAACCACTGTTTTAACCGACCTCATAATTGGATTGCTTGGTTACATTGTGATAAGATGAAGAATTATAATGAAGCCGCTGCTGTATTTATAAGCCAGAAGGATGTTTTTCTAAGCAAGTGGGTGGATAAAAAAATAAGAAAGCAGCGACCATTTGACTGCACAGGAATAGTTCATGTCTTCAAATGCAAGTGTATCATACTTTTTTTTTTAACCAAAATAATAGCTTCCATATAAACTCAACCAAAAGCTGTCAACATGCCTGACAGGTAACCAAAATAATCGAAAAAGAAATACAACATCGAGATCTCACAGCATAGAAAAGAAAGAAACACCCAGAAGGGACAAATAGAACCTTTCAAGAGGCAATGCGAAGAATCTCTGGCCCAACCACACAACACACCCGATGAGCTCCCGGTTTCAACCACACATCCAACACCGTAATCGAGCTCCGGCAAGGCCACCGCCCGACGACGATGTTGATGGATCAACACCGAAAGAAAAGCAAGCCCAACCACCGCTCCTCCAAACTAGTAGGAGAAAATAGACAGCACCCCTAAAACTGAAAGACCGACAACTGGAAAGCGATAAAGAGATCCTTGAAGCAAACTCCCAGCAAAAGAAGAGTACAGAGGAACAATCCACCATGGAAAAGCAAGAACCTGGAAGCAATAGACATACCGTGAAAAATAAAAGGGGGGGTTGGGGAGATGATGGTCAAGGGGAGACTAGGAAGCCAGAACCACCAGTCTCCGTGTAGACAATCATCCAATTCCCGCTCTATACGAAGACTGAGAGCATGATATAAATAGGAGGTTAACTAATCGGCCAGAGCGAGCACTGACTGATCCTCTGAATGGACGACTCCGAAAAGCTAAGAAAACATCCTCTCTTACCCGCCGAATAACGGATAGGGGATCCATAAGAACCTCGTCAAAAATTGCCTTATTCCGCGCACACCAGACCTGCCAACAGATCAGACAAGGAATCAAACGAAAAAGGATAGATCGAAGAGATTTCCCAGAGCAATCAAACCACCAGGTAGATAGCAAATCATTTGACGAGGCAATGGTGCCACGGATACCCAATAAATTACCGAAATAATTCCAACAGGATCTGGAACACCAGCCAACGAAGAGCAGATGATTGATCGATTCTGTTTCCCCGTTGCCGCAACACCTACATCGGGAGACCAACGGAATACCAATCCGCTGGAGGTTCTCATCAACCGATAACCCATTATGGAATAATCGCCACATGAGAAGAGAGACTTTTGGAGGAATCCGGACATCCCAAATGAAGGAATAAAGAGGAATGACAGGAGAAGGAGTGCGGGAAGATCTCCATGCCTTAAGAATAGAGAATGGACCACCATCCCAACCGGATTGGCCGCCATGAGAATCAACAAAAAGTTTGACTGATTGCATATGCTTCCAAGTCTCACTGGCATAACTTGAAGAGCCTGCATAACCAGAAGATGCCAGTCTCCGGTACTTAGCATGGAGGAACTTGGCCCATAAGGAGGCGTTAGTACCGAACCTGTACCACAACTTACAAGTGAACGCCGAACAGATGTCTTTCGGATTCCGCAAACCTAAGCCACCCTCCGACTTAGGACGGCAGATAACATCCCAAGACACCCAGTGGTGTCGTCGATTGTCACCCTCCGAACCCCAGAAGAAAGAGGATGCCAAGGATTGGAACGAACGAAAGAAGCAAGCAGTAGGGGTCATAGCGGCGAAGATATGAGTACCCATAGAGCTCAGAACCGAATGAATGAGCACTAATCTACCAGCTTGAGACAGAAGGGACGCATTCCAGCGGATAATCTTACCCCTTACCTTATCCGTAAGAGGATCGAAGATGGCGTTAAGTTTCCTTCCTCGATATAGAACTATACCCAAATAAGGAAGGGGAAGGGAAGCGGCCTTGAATCCAGTATAGGATTCAACCCAAGAAACTCTTACTTGGTCCATGTCCTTCGCATGCACGAAGCAACTCTTCGCGGAGTTGACCAATTGGCCCGAGCATCTCTCGTACAACTTAATGAACCGAATAAGGCGGCTAACAGAGGACCTAGATCCGTTGGAGAAAATGACTATGTCATCAGCGAAGGATAAAGAGGAAACAAGAGGACACCGACTCGGGATACCGAATCGCTGAATTTGACCAAATACCGTCAAAGTGTGAATGCCACGTATGAATGCCTCGGCCGCGATAACGAAAAGAGAAGGAGATAGAGGGTCTCCTTGACGGATACCTCTACCAGCTTTGAAAAAGCCATTGGCCGATCCGTTAATGAGTACAGAATACCAACAGTTGGAAATAAGTCTCCAAACCAAATCTATAACGGTTTCAAGGAAACCGAAAGCTCGAAGAACCTTGATGATGAAAAACCAGGACATACGGTCATAGGCCTTTACCATATCAAGTTTGAAAATAATGTTAGAACCCCTGACCTTTCGATCAATCTGAGAAACAAGTTCTTGGGCTAGTAGGATGTTATCAGTGATCAAACGACCTTTAACAAAACCCGCTTGAGAGGAAGAGATAATGCGGTCAAGGTAAGGAGCCATACGGGTGGCCAAAACCTTGGAAATCACTTTGTTGGCGAAGTTACAAAGGCTGAGGGTCTCCTTGTTTCTTTGTCTTGCATATATTACTTATATATTATTTACTTGCCTACTTTTGCCAGGTTGCCAAATTTTATTTTGTCTTATTCCTTAGCTTGTTCTAGCATACAAAACTTCACAGGCCTATACATACTTTTTACTTTGTTTATAGATTTTTTTTTTCTTACCTTGCTTACTTTATTTTATTTTACAGGTTACATACAAGATTCCTTTACTTAGTTTGTTCTTGCTTGGTTATGCTTATGTGCATATATGAAATTGTTTTAGTTATTTGTTATGATTTTAACTTAAGAATTTAGTTCTGTGCTTATTTTTATTTCTCTTTCGTTTTTAAACTTTAACTATTAAATACTTAATTTACTTACTATCTATTTTTATACTTATGCTTTAACCATAAATTTGATTTGTACTTATGCTAATACATAGATGTTTATGTATTTATACTCATTTTAATACCATACATTTGATTTATGTTTGTGTTTAATATATTTAAGATTTGTTTTATTTTAAACATATTTGAAAGATGTTATTTCAAATTTACAAATCATAGCTTTCCTATTAAAATACATATATATATATATATATAAATAAATTTAAGATAAAAATTTTTATTTATATTAAATATTTATTTGTAAAAATATTACATTATCAATATGGTTTAAATATAACCCATTATTAAATTAAAATAATTCACAAAAGAATTTGTCTTCTATTTAATACATTACCTATTTTATCAAGCTATAATTAAAACTAAACAAACCCTTTTATTTAAATTTAAATTTAAGCTAAAATCAATTTTAAATAATTAAGTTTTTAGCTTGAGTATTAAAATCATATGGTTATTTATTTAATAGCTTAATATCAAATTAAATCCAATTTTTAATTTATCAAAAATATTAGAAAAAGAAAACATGTCCATGTCTATTAAATTTAAAATAAAGATTATCTTTTTATAATATATACTGATATGTATACGTTACAAATATAAAACAAATTATTAGCCTTTAAAATAGATTATCAGTTTAAATATTTATTTTAAAGAAGATTATTAAATTTAATTCAAATTTATTATTAACAATATTGTCAAATAAATTAAATTTTGACATAAATTATTAAACTGTTATTGTCAAAATTTCCGGGATATCACATTCCTCCCTCCTTAAAAGAATTTCGTCCACGAAATTTAAAACAAAGGTAATTTAATAATCTAATTAAAGATTTAATTTTTAAACACAGGCATATATCAATCACATGCTAGCAACCATAGCAACCAATTCAACTAATCAACGAATCTAATTATCCAGATAAAAATTCTCAATAGAATTTTCTCGAGTTTCCCCAAGTATAAATATTAGGATACTCTCTTTACAGAATCCAAACAATCAACATTACTAAGCTACTGAGTTTCTACTCATCTGGATCTACAAAACAAATCAAAATATCAGACCAAACTCAAGTCCGACTCAACAACCAAAATTCGCTGAACTGCTGGTTCTACAATCAGAGATAGATCTTACACGTACTCCCTCAGAGATACGTGAAACACAACGAATTCCAGTTATCTAAACTGACAATTCAATCCTGAAACCAAACACTTATCCAAAATCGAATCTCTGAGTTCGGAATCCAAATTCCTCCATCTCTTATCCACAAAACTCTTCGGACGATCCTGTGCTGCCTACATCATTACTGATCAGCTCAACCCTTGCCGATTCTCCTTAGAAATAAACTGAACCAAAGACAATCCAACAAAATGATCTTTCCAAGATGGATTAAAACTCAGAACACAAACTCAATTCCAAAATCAACAGACTGATCTTACTTCTCTCATATGGAAAGAAAATACAGATGCATTCCAATCTGGTCTTAAAATCCTGAAAATTTTCTGTAGAAACTCTCTAATCCAAACGCTGAAAAATTCCAGTTATTTCCAACTAAAACAGTTGCCACCATGTTTCCACTGCGCTACTCTGACTGAGCAGATGAAAATGCTGATGATGAACTCAAACACAGACTGGACAACACATTCTAAAAATAGGGTTCGAAAGATCCTCAAAAGAAACTCAGAAGTTCCTCCAAAACCCAAGCTGCTTCACCAACTCATTTTCCAAAAATCATCTTACTATTGAGTTGAACCATCGGTACCACTTTTGGAATCCAGTCGATACCAAAATCAATCTCTAGACGCGGACAAAATTCACATCCAGAAAAATTCTAAACCCAAGAGAAACTCAACAATCGCAAGCCAATTTTGTGATCAATCTAGCCCACTACCAAAGAAAAAACTGTTCTCTCTTCACCAAACAGAACAGCTTATGCTTAATTAGCCAATCCATCGAAGAAATGGAATCACTCTGCTACTCCTGAAATTTCTTCAAGAAAAACTGCCAAGACAGAAGATCTCCTTGATAGAACAAAGAACACTCCGAGCTGCATTGCTGACTCAGATGCCAAGACTTCCTATCTAAAGTTCTTCGAGAAACTCGGACCTCAAACCAACAGAAACATTCTACTGAACTCAGCCCCAACACCGAAACAGATACACTTCCTTAACTGATTCTAAAGAAACATCTTCGAAGACTTCCATAGTCACTGTGTCTCATCACACAGCCACTACATCCTGAGGTAAGATATCCGGACTTGCTCATGCCAAACTGATAGGTCCAAACTCTAGCTCATCCAAACTTACGCTTCAAAAATGAACTCCGAACCTTAACAGGTTTCCTTCAGAGTTCAATGAAATTCTTACACTATCCAAAACTTACTCGAGACGGTATTAGGTCTACAGTCTCGACAGATACACTTCCAACCTCAAATATTCAAACTCCACCCATTGGTAGTCGTGTTATACACACCACTACCTTATCTACCTTATAACTTATATTGGATAACCCAGACAGGTAACCCAACAAATAGGTAGAAATGAATATATATATATATATATATATATCAAAATTACAAATACGCTCTCTCTCAAGAAAGAAATCACTCAAAAGCCTAGGTATTCACTCAACCTAGCGCTCTGATACCAACTGTGACGACTCGGATTCCTGACCCTAGAAATCCATTTCATCATGAAGAAAGAAAGGGATGAGAAAATAGAAAAGATAGAGAAGAAAGAACAAAACATCAGAATCTCACAGCGGAACGAATAAATCATATTAATCACATAAGTATTTACATAATATACAACATCAATCAGAGTTACACAGATAATACATCACATACTAGACAGTTATAGACACCTATCTAGTTATACAATTCAATATACAATACAACACTGAGATACCAACACAGCGGAACTATATATATCTACAATGCCGAAGCCTCCTACTCCATTGCTCCTTCAAAATTCGTCAAACCTTACCTGAATCCCTTGGCTACTCGTAAAAATTTGAGTACCCGAGAGTTTAGGAAAAACAGAAATAAACTCCGAGTCAGACGAGGGTCTGGTATGAGTAACAGGTTAAAGTTGCTTAACTTTGAAAAATATTTGAAACAAAAGGTATCACGTAAGACTTCCCACGAATAAATATGGTAAGTTTTTACCTTACGCTAACCAAAACATTTGATAGGAAATTCTGTGATATTATAATAGTGTTAATGTGTTCAAGTAAATAGAAAATAGCCGAAATTGTTACATTCATTAAATTCCAGCTACTAGCCACAAAAGTGGGTAATACAATCAAAACCGTTGGCACTTATTGGATTGTGGATTCCATACAATGGCAGGGCTACTGGGGTACCGCCCGTCACAGTACGTGGCCTAGATCAACGTACCGAGGATCACTCCCGAACCCCTACAACACAAGGCCGGAACCATTCCTTACTGAACAGTCCCGAACAAGACAACCCGACAATTGGAGCTCACAACTGTCCACACAGCCGAATAAAAAGGGACATCTAGACAGGGGAAAATCTTGTCCTGCTTGGGCATGACCCACCTAACCTTGCTGCAGCTCCCCTGTTTTAGCCATTCCCGGTTGATGAGGCTTGAGGCTACGATTACCTTTAGAGAACATATCTCTTAGAATGCTCATCGCCCACCTGACGATGTTCTGAAAGCATTCAATCCATACAAGTTCGTTCCGGGTTCGAACGAAACCGAAGGCATTATCTCGTTACACTCATTTTGGAATGACCCACAGAGTTAACGACGATAATCCTTGCATTCGGAATCTTCGTCTTCACCTCAGATTCACGACCTATCGTTAATTTGGATCGATGTGGTTTTCGGACATCCAAATATGGAAAACCCGATCCCGATCTCATCGAAATCCAAAACGTGTCTTTTAAGGCCAAGTTGTTTAAAGTTTAAAAACAATTCAGTTCAATTATCCATATATACAGAGATAGATAATTCACAATATCATAATAGATAATCAACATCAACATAAGCAGATAATCTATATTATCATCACAACAGATAATGAATATTATCATCATACTTAAATTAGAGCATACTTATCACATAGCATTCATAAATCCCCTATTTGAGATCTCAATCTATTCAAAGTAACTAATATCATCAATCTTATATAAGAAATCATATCAGCTATAATTAGTTTAAAATGAATTAAATTAATTATATCATCTCTAATTAATTTAAAGTAAATTAAATTAATTACTATACCATTATAACTCTTGCTTATTTAATTATTAATCAATTATCAATCGATTAATAAATTCATTTCACTTAATCACACTTGACTAATTAACATTTAATTATATTCAAGTAATCATCTTTAAATTATTTTCACAAATTAATTATCTTATCCAAATATAGAAATTAACCTTAAATTACATTAATTCTTAATTACTTCCATTTGATTAATTAATCATCATTAATCATATTAATTAATGATTTCTAATTACATTTTAATTAATTCCTTGTTTAAATTAATTACCTTAAGTAATTAATCTTCAATTAAACCACATTTATTAATCACCTCTGATTGATATCATTTATTAATTAACTATCTTTAATTATTCCATCAAATAAATTAATTACTCCTTAATTAATTTTCTCTAATTAATCCCCTGATTAATTATACTAGTGATTATACTCAAATTACTTTCACTATTAATTATTCTTGGTAATTACATCCAGTAATTATCATGAATTACTTTCCTAAGTAATTATACTTATCTCATCATCATATGCTTATTTAAATTAATTAAACTTAATTAATTAACTTAAATAATTCATATTAAACTGAATTAATTACAATGAGTAATTAATTCCTTAATTACTTCCATTTAGTAATTATGCTTAACAATCCACAATTGCTTATTTTAAATAATAATTTAATTAATTATTAAAATTAATCCAGTTAATTGATTATTTCATAATCTTAGTTAATGACCTTCATTAACTATTTACAATTCTTTAGTTACTTTTCCTACTGTAATTAACTAAAATTTATTATAAATTACATTTTTATTAATCTTAATACACATTAATTATTCCTCAATTAATTCATTAATTGATTACTAATCATTAATTAAAAATTAAACCTTATTTAATCAATGATTTCTTACTTACCAATTAATTTACCTTAAATTAATTAACTTATACCTTATTTAAATAAATTTAAACTTTTAATTTCTAAGTTAATTAATTCAAGTCATTAACTATCCATTTAGTTAACTGAATAGTTACAAATTCTTAAGTCTTTAAAACCTTTTTCTATTTAATGATCAATTTATCATTAATAAGGTATTTAAAAAAATTTAATTTAAAATTTACTTTTAAATTTCATTTTAAATTTAAGATTTGAAATGAAATCAAATTAATCTTAACAAAATTAAAATAATTCCAAACCCCTTTTTAATTTCACAAGTAAAGAATAATTTGTCTTATAATAAAAATTTCAAAAGAATTTAAAACATAACTCCACTTTGAATTCAAATCAATTTAAAATTTACTTATCATTCAAACTGTTTAAAACAATTTAAAATCTCCTTTTATTTCAAATCTAAGATTCAAATTTATATTAAATCCAGATTTAAATCTTTTATTTTAAAACTCACTTACAATTTATATTTCACCTTTTAAAAAAATCCAACCACTTAACCCTTTTCCTTTAAAGTAGTTAAAGCAATATAAATAAAAACTTTATTTATTTTAAATTTAGATTCAAAACTGACTTGAACCAGATTAATCTTGGATTTAAATCTCATCTTAAATCTTCTTTTCATTTGAACTTAGCTTGTGGGCTTTATTTTCAAATAAAAAAATAAACAGAACAACAGGTTTTCTATAAAACCTATTTCATCAAAACTACCCGAGGCACCAACAGCCGCTTCGAGTCCAAGATCCCAACTACCCGAGAAAATAGCCTGTCTACTTCGAGTCAAATCTAATCCACTCGAAACAATTAAAAACCACCATCAGCCATATGCACGGTGGCTCTGCCCACTCGTGATCATCGACGATGATCAGAACACGTCGAGGAACGACTCAGAAACCCTCCATGCTCACCAAATCGAACATCCATGCTTGTAATCAAAATTGAGCTTTCGGTCCAAAACCTGGGAAAAACATCAGAGCCCCACCCCAACATCCAAACCTGGCAACACGTTGCTTCAATATCCCGACTACCTGAAGATTGACAGCTCCGGCCTCAACTTCGCCACCCTCCATACTACTCTTCCCCAGAATTACAGGCAACTCGGTCCACAAGAGGAGGTGAAATCTCCTCGATTTCAGACCTCAGCAAAACCAAGTATTAAACCCTAAATCTTACTAGTTTCTAACATTTGTTGCAATAGAAAATTTTATCTAACAATTTTCCCATTGACATCGATCTTTAAACTTGCTTTGTACAAAATTTCAACATTTAAAATATGCGCGATCACTGGAAATTGATTTAAAAGCATTATCGGCTGAATAAAGAACTGCTCTTAACATACTTGATGAAAAATCAATATTTTTGTTTTAAAAATAGTATTTTTAACTGATGATTCCACTTGTATGCCTGATTCAACAATTTATTATATTTGATTTTATCATGAGTATGCATGAACATACTTGATGAAAAATCAATATTTTTGTTTTAAAAATCGTATTTTTAACTGATGATTCCACTTGTATGCCTGATTCAACAATTTATTATATTTGATTTTATCATGAGTATGCATGCTCATCTGTTCTAAGAGTTTCCAGATTCATTCCACATTTATTTTGCTGGAATTAAGTTTTAACTTCCAATTATAATCAAATGAACATATTGTATTCACATCTTTCAACTTAACAAGGATCAAGATTTGATTTTTTTTCTTCTGGGGTTTTGATCTGAACCAAGAACAAAAGTAATTTCAACACAACCAGGCAACACACATTCAAATACTTATAAACACAAGTAAAATTAATATAAAGATATATATGCATAACAAAGTAATCTTCCATTTCAGATTTCACAAGCAACAAATATATATACCTTAAATTTTAATTTGGTTACTCACAGAATAGAGAAGATGGAAGAGTACTACTTTGTTTTTGAAAACAGTTTGAACTTTTAAAAACTGTAAACTGTTTTGCTCTTCCTCCAAATCATCTGTTCTTTGATTTTGATGCAGTTTTGGTTTGTAAATAAAAACTTACTTATGTTTCAGGTTAGATATGTTTTATAAACGAAAAGAAGTGGAAAATATGTATATTTATAAGGGAAAGATTTCAGGGGAAGGTGTTTACTGGTTTTCTCTTTACTGGTACAATATTATCTTTGATCATAGATTTTTGTTTTTTTTATCAGGCAGATTTTTCAAAAGGAGGCTGAAATGCTTATTTAGATTCGAATTGACTCAATAGTTAGCTGAGATGATACAACATTTAATGCAAATGTACTTTATAATTTTATGCTTATCTTCCTTTGTATGCTGATGCTTCCCTTTTCTTGCTTGGTTTGTGTTTTACTTTATGTACTTAACATTTTTATTATTTCTTTGTCTGGTTATACCTTATTTTATCTTGTATATAGATGTTAGTTTTCCTTGTTTCTTTGTCTTGCATATATTACTTATATATAATTTACTTGCCTACTTTTGCCAGGTTGCCAAATTTTCTTTTGTCTTATTCCTTAGCTTGTTCTAGTATACAAAACTTCACAGGCCTATACATACTTTTCACTTTGTTTTTAGATTTTTTTCTTCTTGCCTTGCTTGATTTATTTTATTTTATAGGTTACATACAAGATTCCTTTACTTAGTTTGTTCTTGCTTGGTTATGCTTATGTACATATATGAAGTTGTTTTAGTTATTTGTTATGATTTTAACTCAAGAATTTAGTTCTATGCTTATTTTTATTTCTCTTTCGTTTTTAAACTTTAACTATTAAATACTTAATTTACTTACTATCTATTTTTATACTTATGCTTTAACCATAAATTTGATTTATACTTATGCTAACACCATAGATGTTTATGTATTTATACTCATTTTAATACCATACATTTGATTTATGTTTGTGTTTAATATATTTAAGATTTGTTTTATTTTAAACATATTTGAAAGATGTTATTTCAAATTTACAAATCATAGCTTTCCTATCAAAATACATATATACATATAAATAAATTTAAGATAACAATTTTTATTTATATTAAATATCTATTTGTAAAAATATTACATTATCAATATAGTTTAAATATAACCCATTATTAAATTAAAATAATTCATAAAAGAATTTGTCTTCTATTTAATACATTACCTATTTTATCAAGCTATAATTGAAACTAAACAAACCCTTTTATTTAAATTTAAACTTAAGCTAAAATCAATTTTAAATAATTAAGTTTTTAGCTTGAGTATTAAAATCATATGGTTATTTATTTAATAGCTTAATATCAAATTAAATCCAATTTTTAATTTATCAAAAATATTAGAAAAAGAAAACATGCCTATGTCTATTAAATTTAAAACAAAGATATCTATTTATAATATATACAGATATGTATACATTACAAATATAAAACAATTTATTAGCCTTTAAAGATAGATTCTCAGTTTAAATATTTATTTTAAAGAAGATTATTAAATTTAATTCGAATTTATTATTAACAATATTGTCAAATCAATTAAACTTTGACATAAATTATTAAATTGTTATTGTCAAAATTTCCGGGATATCACAATTTAGGACATCATCGTTAGTCTTGTTTTGAACCCCTCCGGCCATTGGGCCTGCATTATTTCCTATCAATATTAGACTAACATCATACTTGCATAAGCGTTGATTTGCTTTCCAATAGAAGTGTTCCAAGGTCACAAGAGGCCTTCCAGCTAACTAATCGTTGAAATCCGACTTGGGGTCAACTCCCCTTGTCAGTGCCATTTTGACATCCTCGCAAGGAGTGCTCACTTCAGTGATAGTTACGTTGAATTTATGCAAGAATTCTTTGAGTGTCTTGCATGGCATTTGGAATAAGTTGGGTAGTGACATTACATCCTTGGATATTCTGCTCATAGAAAGGCTTTAGTGAATGGATTCTGATGGGGGAAGATGCTCTGATCGTCGTCGGTTTGGTCTTGGCTCTCCCTAACAAGCCATCGTAACTTAGCTGCCAAGTCAGGTGTTTGGAAGCTGGTAAGTTAAGGGTAGTCGCAATCTACCCTAGGAGTTTGACCCGGTAACCGATCCTTGTTTGTATCATATCGTCTTAGTTCTCCTACCTCCAAAAGTACAGTTTGAGTAGTAGTTCCTTGTCCATCCTTGGCTGGAATTCAGCTGTTGTCGCTTGATCCTCTATGCCCCGGTCAGTCACATTACGTAAGGGAAGTGGATAGAATGCACAATCTTTAATTTGTTTTCCGAATTCAGAAAGCGGAGCACTACACTATGGCATGGGTTCAGATGCTTAGCACCGCTAGTTGACAAATAAATTAGAGCTATTTTTTAAAAAATGGATCATACCGGATCCATATTTTATTATTATTTCACAAGCAATACTTTATTATTTATAAGCCGATCCCTTTAAATTACGCACTGGTATCGTGCTTTCATCACTTGTTTTTATTTTCTTTGCATTTAAACAAAATCAAAAACAATAACAAATTTAATTTGTAGTTTCATTTTTAATTCACGTTTAATTCTTATTTTGCATTCATCTCATCTTGTTTTTATTTTCTAAGGGAAACACCAAATCCACATAAGGTGGGGGATTTCATCACCCTTCCTTGGCCTACAAATTACATTTGGTTTTAGAAGTTGCTAATAATAACAGTTAGACATTAGACTTAAGGGTGTCACGAGCTCACCTAGGGCTTAATTGTATACGAAAAAGTTGTCCTCTTTTGACAATTCATTTTCTTGGTGTCTAGGAACGTTAGAGAAATAATTAGTTATAAATTTTATGGTGATTCATAAATATTATATTTATTGTTTCTTTGAAGGTACTTAAACCTCAGGTTGCATTGCTATGGCGTTTCGTTGTGCATCGATAACTCCTATTTGTTACCTGGCTGAGAACTATTTTGTCGAATTAAGACAAAGTGTGATTATACAATTTTGGGGTAAGAGCTACTTAGGATAGAAAATTTGTAGTTAAGTCCCCACATTCATTTATTGGCATTATTTCGCGCATATTTAAAAAGTATTCAAAACCCAAAACCAAAAAAATTATACATTTTACTTAACATAGTTTTTAAATCTTTTTCATTTGAAATTTTTCAGTCAAATATTTAAAAATCCAAAATTAAATTTAAGTTAGTTCTTTTTAGAAAAAGAAAAATTCAAAAAAAAAAAAAAAAAAAATTTGAAAATCCAAAAAAAAAACAAAAATCAATTTTCCTTCTGAAAAATAAATTCTACTTGGTAAATACTTTATTTTTAAGAAAGAAAAAAACGAAAACCATTTTTGAAAATATCCGAATTTCCCTACTCAAATGAGTTTTACAATAACTATGAAAATCATTATAATCCATATAATTTCGTATCAAATTCATATGGATATTTTAATAACAACTATTGTATAAAAAATTTGGATCTTGAAGAACAAAGTTCACAAAATATTGAGCAACCCTCAACTCTGGAAAAGAGTATTGAAACTATTTCGTCTTTACATGAATTCTTTAAACAAAAAAATCAAATGATAAATGATTTGTGTAATTCATTTTTTGCACTAATTTAAGTCAAGGATTTCAAAATAATAAAAACATCAATTCACTTAAAAATTAAAATGATTTTGATTATATTTCATGCCAATTCAATTTCAAACCCCAAAATGAATTTCAAAATCAAATCAAAAATGGAAACAACTTTTTAAATGATGTTGGCAATGAGAATAGTTTTAATTATGGTGCAATGGACAATTTTTGTTCACAATAATTTCAAATTGGAAATTCTCAAGTTAATAACTATAATTTTGATTTTGTTGAGTAAAAGGATGAAATTCATAAATATCACACGTAGTTGTTATTTGAAACATATTAGAAAAAACGTGAGAAACAAAATCAAGTCCCAATGTGTAACGAGTCAAATAATCCAACTCTTACCAAAATCGACGATTTTCAAATGACAACTTTTAGAATTGAAAACGACAATCTTAATCAAGTTGTTGAAAATGCGGGAAATGAGTTGGAATTCAATTTTTTGGAGAGTGTGGATGAAAATTTAAAACTCGATCATCCTTTCTCCGATTTTGAAAAATTGAATACAACTTTAGATTTTGAACATGATATATGAAATGAAGTCATGAATATTTTTGTAACAACCCAAAATTTATTCCATGGTAACTAATTCTTTAAATAATGAAGCAATAAATATGCGACGACCCGGAAATTTTAACGATTTAAAATGGAATAATAAATTGATTTTTAACATTTGAAAGGTTAATTTTAGATTGAATTCCAAATATTAATATTTATTAGATAATTAAAGTATTGAATTATATAATTGAAATTGGGTAAATTGTTGAATTTGAGATTCTAAGTCTGTTTAAAATAATTTGAAGGCTTATAAAATCTATAATGAGGACATCAAAGATAATAGAATGGTTGAAGTTTAATTTAAAGGTAATTTGTTCAATTTTAATAATATATCGTTTGAATCGATATTTAAAAATAGCCTTCCGAGGCACAGGCTCGGAATTTGACGAAACCAGTTTCATTGGATCCGTAATAGTTAGTTATTATCGGATTTCAATTTTTGTAGCAATTGGAGTTGTCGTTTGACCCTGACAGCTCAAAACGCTTGGAAGCTCTGTTAATCGATTTAGTTTAAAATTGATCGTTTTCTTCTGTAACTCGCGTATATGATCGAATTAGCTTGCGAAACATGTTTCATTGCGTTCGGAATGCGGGTAGAACCTTATAAACACCTGTCGGCACATCTGATTCGGGTTTGGGATTTCGCGTATGCTTAACGAGACGTTTTGAAAATTTTATAATATAATAAAATTTAACATATGTCAGAAATATTTTGTCCAAGGCGTACTCGGGAAGCTTTCTCAAATCGATAATTATCAACGTCCTTCTCTTTAATCTTCTAACAGAAGTCGATGCCTTAAAAAAACCGAAAGGAAAATGGCCACTTATTCATGTTCAAATCAAAGCCAAGCCTTCGTTTTTCCTTCTTCCCCTCTAATTCAACCTTTAATTCGATCCGAAGTCCCCCCTTCTTCAATCTCAAATTGAAACCTAGTTTATAAAAAAAAACACGGCAGTTCGATCTAAAAAAAATCGCGATTCCTATTGTCTAAGCCGCTGACCCAATCGAAGAACCGAAGCATGCTCGAGCTAGCATGAGGCCGCGACATGTTCACGCGGTAGGGGATCGAGTTTTCCGTTGGAATTTCGAGGTTCTCAACCTTGATCGGCGACCTTTGGGGATCGGTGGAGTTGGCAAGGGAAGAATCGAGGCGCGAGTGATGGAGAGAGGCAGACAATGTCGCGATGGCTCGAGCGTGGTGGCACCGAGGTCGCGACTCTCGATGGTGAAGAGGAGTGTGGTGTGGGTTCGTCGCAGTGGTGAGGACAAGCTTCGGTTGAGGAGCAGGGGAAGCTCATAAGGTCACTGTTGAGGTAAGGCAGTAGGTATTTGCATTTAAATTAATTTGATTTAAATAAAATGAATAAATACAAATATGTAAAAAAAATTATATTACAGTAAAGAATAAAAACAAAAAAATATAATTACAAATAAGTTATATATATATATATATAAATACTTATTTTCATCGACTGATTGAAAGAAAAAAATGAATGATGTGGGATGGAGTTAATTTTTTTTATAAAAAACTCGTTTAAATTATCTTAGCTGTTAAATTAGTTACTTTAGGATAAACAATTTAAACTAAATAATTCAGTTAAGAAATTTGTGAAATGTGATGAATTATTCGGTTTGTTCGAATATTAATAAAATCATGTAAATATTTATACAAGGTCCAAATTGAGTAGAGATGGTCGAGATTGGATTTGGATTGCAAAAGCAAAGGTGAGTAAATCTTACTCTGTTGAATTTCTATTTAAATTTAAATGGTTAAATTTAAATATTTGGTTGAATGGTTGAACTAATTTGATATGCACTGTGAATTGATGATCTAGTGATTGTGATTTTGGATGATTCTCGAGTTAATTGTAATTTGACTCGAAATATTGGGGTCCAAGCTGTTTAAACTTAAATCATAAATATAAATTGTTTCCATTTTAATGTTAATAAAGATTTAATGGTTTGTGATCCATTAAATTTGTAGGGTAATTAAAAATGGATAATAAATTAATTCAGTCAATTAATAATTGGGCGATTCATTTAGTAATTAAAAGTTTGAATTAATTAATTAATTAAAGTTAAGTCAATCTATTAAGTTTAAAAAATCCAAAATAAAATGGATGGTTTAATAAGCGAATACTTAATGTAATTAATAAAAGATGATGACTTGTGTAATTAATCAAGAGATTAATTAAGATGATTAATTAAAGAGAAATTGATTTATTTAATGAAGTAAATAAATGGATAACTAATTATAGGTTGAGATAATCCAAGAAAGATCAATATTGTGGCTGAATAAAGTAATTAATGTGGATTAGGATAAATTGAAATATAATTGGAAATCATTAATTTATATAATCAACGATATAATTAAAGATAGATTAATTAAGATGAATTAATCAGGAATAAGTGACTTAAGAGGAGTTAATTAATATCGGTAATTAAGAATTAATGGAATAAAAATAGTTAATCAATAAGATTACTTATTGATTTTGGTCAAGTACAATTAATATCGTGAAGTAATTTAAGATAATTACTTGAATGAAACTGAAAAATAATTGATCCAGGTGATTAATTAAGATGAATACTGAAGGGTTGACTAATTAATTGGTTTGGAATTGATTAAGATTAAATGAAGGAATCTAAATGATTGTGGTTAAGAATTCAAATTAGAATCAATTGAATTAATTTGTATATGATTAAGCATTGCTTATGGATGACTGAGTGGTATCGGATGCTTTGGATGAGTTGATATCTTGATATAAAATGTAGTGTTTTCATTTGGATAACTTGGGTTAGGATAATATGAGTTTCGAAGAGATCGGCGTCGAGTATTAGGAAATACCCGAAAACCACTTCGGAATTTAAAATAAATTGATGTGTGAAATCAATAGGCTGAAATAAAATGTTTTAAGTGAATTGAATTATTTTATCTAAGTTTGATACTTAGAAATTGATATGTGAGATAAGTGTTGTCAATAGCAAATTTTGAATTGGATAAATTGACACATGTTACCCCGGGTTTATATAAGTTGATTGTATTGGTATTCCATGTTAGTTGTATTTACTCACGCTGGTTTTCCAGCCTGACCTGGGTGTTACTTTGATGTAATGCTCGGGTCAGACCGAGTATTACAGATTTCCAGGTAGCTATGTTCTGGAGCTCAGAAGGCGAGCTGGATGGCAGTAGCGTATAGAGTATTTCCGTTGTATTTATATTATTAGTAATCTGAGACTTGATAATTGTAAATATTCAGTGACTGTATATAATGTGAAACTCTGATGTATATTAAATGTAATCGATAGATAGAGTATTCGTTTGTAAACTGTTTTGATTTATTATATTTATCCGCTGCGAATGTGAGATGTTTGGTGTTTCTGTTCTTCTTCTTCTTCCTCTTTCTTCTTTTTCATAACTATCTGAAATTTTCGGGTTCCAAAATTTCGGGTCGTTACATTTGGTATCAGAGCTGAAGGTTAAGCGAGAACCTTGGCTCTGGTAGGGATTACTCATTGAATAGAGTCCGTAGTACTCTAGAATGAGTTGAGTATATATATATGAGAGCGTACTTGTTATTTGCTTATAAAGATTTTTAATGATTTTATATAAAAATATATTTTTATGTATCAAGCAATATTTCCTTCTAATAAATATTAAGGTGATTGGTTGTTAATTATTGAAATTAAAATTAAGAAGTAATATAATACAGCCAAACTGAAGTCTAGAATTGGAATTAAATTAAGTAGGAACAAAAATAAAACTAAATTAAAATTTAAGTGATTGAAAATGAAATTCTAAATCTAATCCCAGAATATGGAAATTTGTTTTCAAAGTAATGAAAAATAATAAATGAGTATTATTTGGATAAACGGGACTTGTTACAAACAATGGGTTGTTTGAAAATTTATTTGAATTTGAAACCAAGGGTGGTTTAAAATTTAAAAAATGGTTGGGTGGGGCCAAGAAATAAATATGTACGTATGTATGGATGTACATGATGTTAAAGATAATTTGAAGTAAACTCTATGATGTTGAGTTTTGATTTTTCCCTGAAATGTGATATAAAAACCCAAAGTGATATAAGTTTTGAACTTATAAGAGGGAAATAATTTTGAAATTTGAAGTGGGAATTCGAATTTGAGTAAGGTTGATTGGATTAAGTAAATTGGAATTTAACTTTGGGAAGTTAAATAAGTGTAGAAAAGCAACCAGAATTGGAAATTTCGAGATGAAATTGGAATTTAACTTGGAAGGTTAAATGGTTGATTTGAATTGGAATTTGTGTGATCTCGAAAGGTTTTGAGATCTAAAAATTTAAAATGGATGGACGTTTTAAAATAAATTGGATGATATCCTCCTATTGTAAATAAAAATCTTTAAATTGAGAATGGAATTGTATAAATAAAATAAAATAAGTCTGAATAATTGAATTGTAAAATAAACTTATTTAAGAACTGGCTTCAAACTGGAAAATTAAATTGAATAATAAATTAAAATTTTAAAATAAAATTGTATTGAACCTTGAAATACATAAGTAAAAATAGTTTAAAATGAGAATTTTGAGAAATTGGGCTTAGAAATTAAAATGATTAAACACTTGGATTTAAAGGTTAATTTGGTTTAAAGAGTTAAACCAACCTTTGAGAATTTAACTCGAATTTCTATAATTCGAGATAGTTTAAATTCAAGATTTAATTGAATTAGTTTAAAATTGAATTTGGTTTGAAGTAATTAGATTGGTGATTGAAGATGTATAAGTTTAAAAAATTTTAAATGGGAAACTGGATTGGATTAAATTGAAGTGATTTGGATTCTGAAATTAAATTGATAATAATTCAAATTGATTGGAGTAGTATGTAGTTATAATTAAAATTGAACAGGATTTAAAATCAACTAGAATTTGATTTAAATTGGGGAAGGAATCAAGATTGATTCAACTTGAATTGGGGATTAATCAAGTCCAATGGAATTTGGAGTTATTTGAATTGGAATTGGGTCAATTTAAATGAAGATTTAAATTGAATTGTTGGGGAGGTGAACAGTTGGCTCTTGACTATTTTCAATATAAATTGTTTTGATATAAACTTATTTTTCTAAGCTATTAAATATATACAACCTTTCTTTCTTAAAGCCATATTATTTTATATACTTGTTTTACAATTATTTTTGGGGTTATTTAACCATTTTTCAACTATTAACTATACTAATTACTATTTTTCAACTATTTCATAAACTAATTTCTATTTTACAACTATTTTGCAATTATCTACAAATTTTGAAACTATTCAACTATTTCTTAACTATTTTACAGTTAGTTACCTATTTTATAGCTATTTTGCAAACTAATAATTATTTTTCCACTACTTATTTATTTTTAGAATTTTCAAGCTATTTTCTAAATATAAACTGGTCGGAGTTCAAACTGTTATTAATTTAAATTCCCAACTGAGATAAGAATTGACGTATAAAAGGGGTTTTATACAAGTCTGAAATGATCCAAAGTTTTAAAAATTATATATATCTGTGTATATATATATAAAGGATCTTATGAGGATTTTGGAAAAGGTTTTGAGAACCTTTGGGTTTGGAAAGGCTTTTGATTTTTTGGGTAAAATCAATATGAGAATTTGGAAAGCCTAGTTTGGGAATTATCGATTTTAGAATAATCAATTTTGTATAAATGAGCTTTGTATGAGATCATACTAGGTGTATGATTTGAAGATACTATATGTGTATAGTATAAAATGTTTTGATGATGGCTCTGGGGAAAAAGGCGCTCACTTGAAATGAACTTCTCGGGAGTGCCACCGGTGGTGCTGCCTTGAGCCCCGGGGGGGGGGGGGGGGGGTTCTAAAGTTGATCCTGTGAGGAGTCCGGACAAAACTAGTTCCTGAGGATTTTTGGGTAGCGTAAGTCGATGGCGTTGATGCCTACAGAGGCATTTGGGCTATGCTGTGACGACAGTGTAACTCGATGTCGTTGCGATCTACTGTGGGGACCATAGCGAAATCGTGTTGAGGATGAGTGCCAACAGTCTACACTTGATTTTGTCGGGAAGGCAACGCAACATCGGTAGACTGCGATCTATGGTCAAGTGGAGTGGAGAAGTTTCATTTTTGGCAGCGAAATTCGATGGCGCTGATGCCTACAGTTATATGGGTTTTGCTGTGATAGCTACGTAACCCCAGTTGTAGTTGCGATCTGTCGTGGGTTCCATGGTGTAATCGAGGGGCGCGGAGGCCTACAGTTATTTGTGGATTTTGTCAGGACGGCAACGTAACCATCGAGTTAACTGTGACCTCAGATGGGGGTGATGATTTCCAGAGCATCCTCAGCAAAGATATTTCCTCTATTTTCAAACCTGATTCCTATATTTTCAATAAAATTATTTTTTCAAATGTTTTCACTAGGTGTTGAAAACGGGTTTACCAAGTACTTATAGATTTTTAGTCCTACGCCTGATCAACGTATGATTGAATATTTGTGAGAACAAGGATGGACTGGTTGAGACATCGAGTTATAAAAAGTATTTTTTTATAAAGAGCTATTTTATTAGTATGATCTGAATTCAAAAGCATTGCTAAAATTTTAAATAAAAAGTGTTAGAATTTTGGGGAAATAAAAAGGAAATCCAAACTAGAATTTTAGAGAAGTGATTTTGTAATTAAAATCGAATCTTGATTTAGAAGTTGGAAATAAGCTAATTAGTTAAATAATTGTTTGATTGAGTACGTTAATAAAATTTAACTCGGGTAAATAAATGGATTGTAAATTAATAATGGAGTTTGGTAATGAATTCGAATTGTGGATAGAATTCGACTTGGATTAGATATAAATTAAATAAGAGGAGATGTTGTAAAATAAAAATAAAATAGAATTGGATTGAAAAATGTGATGGTTTGAATTACAAATAAAATTCAAAGGTAATTTGAATAATATTTAATGAAAATTTGCAAGTAAATTGGATATAAGAGAAGTGATTATAGTAGAAATGGTTTGAGTTGCAAGACAAAACCCAAGTGAATAGAAATAAATTGAGAATGGCCTTGTATTAATAAAATAAATTAGATAACGAATTAAGTAAGTAAATTAAAATTTTAAAACGGGTTAATTGAGTTAAATAATAAATAGATGAAGTCTGATTGAATAAAAACTAAATCAAAGCTGTGATTGGAATTGGATTATCAGACTGAACTTAAATTTGGTGGTATATAAATTTGAAGTATAAATGAGTTCAGTATGTGGTTGGATATTATTTTGATAAATTGAGAAGATAAATTAAAATTAAAATTTAAATAGATGGGCTTACTGAAATTAATGGAAGTTGATTAAATGAGGATCAAATAAAAGTAATCTTAATTTTGATGTTGAAATAAATTAAAGTAAATTAACTTAAGTTTAAAAATTTATGGAAGCTTGGCTTCGAATAAGGGTGAAAGTCCATTCAATAAAAACTTGGATTGAATTAATTTGGGAAATGGTTACTAATTTATAAGTATTGAATGTGACAAGCTTAATAAATTGTTTTGAATGAATCCAATGTGGGGATGAGATAAAATGCAATATATGGTTGATAAATAAATTAGAAATGAAATGAAATTCGGAATGAGTTGGAAATTAATTTGAAATAGTTATATTATTTATTTTTAACAAAACTTAACTTTGTTGATTTATTCTAAAATCCAAATTTATACTTTTTAATTTATCGACTATAAGAATAGATAATTATTTATTATATATAACATATTTATTTAAGTTTTAAATTCCTTTTAAATTTAAAAAGAACGAAATTTCTCATTTTTCGAAGTAGAAATTACAGGTCGTTACATTCCTCATCCACCTGTTATATTCCCAAACAATCCGATACAGCCAAACTACTATGTGCGTCCACTGTTATACTATGGGATGAAGCTACAATGACTCATTGCCACGCATTTGAGGCAGTGGATAGAATGTTAAGAGATCTAACCAATACTGATAAACTATTTGGCGATAAAGTTGTCATTTTAGGAGGTGATTTCCATCAAGTTTTGCCCATCATTAGTAAAGGTACTAGGGCTCAAACAAATGATGCATGCATAGTAAGATCTGTCTTATAGTCGTCCATTCACATCATACACTTAACAGAAAATATGCATGCTAGAAATGATACTACATAGGCTGACTTTGCCTTGTGTGTTGGAAATGGGGACGGACCCTACATATAAGATGACATGAACTCCCAAATGATATTGTCACAAATTGAATTAACTCAAACTCCATTCACTCTTTGATTAACTCTGTTTTCCCTAACGTTGCTATCAGATTATTCGATATTGATTACATAATGAATAGAGGCATATTAGCACCAACAAATGAGACAGTTGACGAACTCAATAGTAAAGTAATAGACATGTTCCCAGGCATTGAGCATATTTATTACTCCTTTGATTCCGTTGAAGACGATACAAATAATTTGTATATACCGAAATTCTTGCATTTTCTCGCACCAAGTGGATTACCACCTCATAAACTAACTCTTAAAATGGATCCCTAATAAAGCTGCATAGGAATATTGACCATAAAATTAGATTTTGTAATGATGTCCGATTAATATGTCATGTTTTCTGCAGAATTCTTATAGATACTGAAATCATAGTTGGACACTTCCATGGTACGAGAGTATTTATCCCCCACATGCCATTAAAACCATCAGAAAATGTCAACATCCCTTTCAATCTAATTTGAAAACAATTCCTAGTTAAATTATCTTTTACAATAACAGTTAACAAGTCTCAAGGTCAAACAATTTCAAATGTTGGCATTTACATTTCGCAACATGTTTTTACTAATTGTCAGCTGTACGTAGCTTTGTCCCGTGGTATCGACCATCAACAACAACGGTGTTAGTACAAAATAGAAATATTAAAAGGAAAAAAGGAACTTATACTAGAAATGTAGTTTACAAAGATGTTTTACTCACATGTACCCAAAACATGACTCAATCATGATAAACTAAATGCATTAATTTACTTTCTCTATACTAACAAACTTGTTGCTTTTCTTCTTTTTTCCATGTTACTCAATGTGGACTGGCACTACAATGTTGCGTACCGATCCCTCCTTAAAGTTCCATCCATTACATGTACGCGGGCAGTTCATTTTCCACTTTCCAACCATTTATTTGCATGGTGTCAGCTTCCAGTTCACAATCCAATCAGCAGCCACGTGCAAATCTGCTCTAAATTTACTACCTCATTTCCTACTTTGTACTTACCGTTTAGTTGCACTTCACAATATACATACCTATTCAATTTGGAATTGGGCGTCAAACAACAACTATTTTACATTAACTCAGAAAAATATAAATGAAAACTGATATACGTACTGTTCAACGGTCTTTTTTTACTCTGATTCTATGTTTCCTGCTCTGCTCACTTTTGCTGACTATGACATTTTCATGTGTAGGATCTATCTTTTTTCAATGTCTTTTTCACCGCAACCATACGTACAACATAGGCTTCAACGCTGAAATCACTACTGTTTCGTGAATGCACTCATCAAACTACAAAACACCCTTCTACCGCACTCCGTACATACCAACTGTTCCTGATATCCATTTTGTGCTATATGCTCTGTTTCTGTACCTTACATTTATTCCTAACACTGTAATGTACGGCTTTTAACCAGACCATTGAGAGCTTTCCTCTGTTACCTGTTTAAATAAAGTCTAATTTTCTCTATGCAAGTTAGGTTGCGTGTACTTACAACTGCAAATATTATGTGGTGTTCTCAAAATATTGCACCATGCTTCTGTCATCCTCAAATCAGCAAAACTAATTGTAAAACATCGTATTATGTGGCAGTTGTTTAAAGGTTGGGCTATATATAATGCTTCCTACTTTTCACCTACCCTTACTCCATTTGTACCACACGTACCTTAAACTGTCCACTACAGCTTTCGGCATGCGCTGCTGCAAGACACGGGGGCTTCAAAAATGGCAGCCATAAATTTGTTATCGTTACAACTCTGCCTATTGTTTAAGCACGGACGTTCATTTTGTACCAATACAGGTGAACAAATAAATAAGTATTATGTTACCAACATCAATCAGTACACACTCCCACACTCAGAGAAATGGATACGTTAACAATTCCAGCATTCACCGGTGTAGTGCTTAGACTTATTGAAGTCATCGTTCTTGGTTGCGACAACTTCTTTTGCTGGTTGCTTAACTCTCCCCAAAATCCAACACCTCCTCCTTCAAGTCCCATAACTGCTCCTTCTGTCATGAAAATTCGAAATGGTACCCTAATGCAGAGTGAATGAATATTATCTCTTACTATTACTATTTTAATTTGTTGTATCGGACACGTATGATGGTGATATGAACCGAAATTCGACACGTACAAAATAATAAGTTGGCTCTTTGTTTCTGTTGACTACTGCAATATGTGTTTTTTCTCCTTTTCATTCCTGTTTTACTACTTTTCCTCACTTTTACTTCTATAAATACGTGTCAAATGACTTAGGTTGGTTAATCATTTTAGTTAACTCCACTTAGTAGTTGCTTCTACTGTAATATGATCACTTCATCGGTGGATAACATAACAGTTGAGATGCCATTTTCATACAGCACAATTCTTTATTTCATCATCTTTACCCTACACAAGTTTTAGTTGAGCTAAAAGTTGTAAGACACGTAAATTTAACTTTCCATAAACATTCGGCGCATTCCTGAACTGACAACACACATTATAAAAGACTACTACTCTATAAATTACCTCCCACATCTACTTGGTATGGTTTAATATAAACACGGTTTACCTTACATGCCACTGTCATCTTTACCGAGTATTGTGCATGAAATCTGATGTCCACCGTACTGGACCCCATCGTCTATGTTCACCCATCTGCACTAACACCTTACCTTTTTAACACTTTAAATTATTTATCTAGGTCACCCAAAGTCAACTTCCCAGTTTTCTCATATCCATTGGATATACCAGGTATAAAGCTGAGAATATGTACCATAAAACCACATATTCTTACATACTTTGCATCCGAGATTTAACAAACAAACGTGACAAACAAAAATAAAACTGATTCCTTATTTAACATATTTCTTCTCCATTGATTACCGTACCCCTGCCACATCTCTGACCTTATATTCTGCTTCACATATAACCAATTCAACTCATTCCTCTTCCACCTCCCCTTTTTACTCCCTACAAAATGGCCCACTTATCACCCCACATCACACTGTCTCTACCTATTCCTCTATTTTTATTACTATATAACCACTACTTGCTTTCCTTCTCCTTGATATTTTAGCAGCGCTACTTCTCCTCACCGTTATGACAAAGGTTGTTCTTCTCTCTTTCTTCTCATCTTATATTTTTACCTCCCTCCACCATACCCAACACACTACGTACTACCCTCCATTTTCACCTTCCACTGTAAATTCCATTCCGCACATTTTTCTATACCACGAATTTTAATTTTGTCTCAATACTAACATACAATTTTTACCTTGCAGTGGAAATTTGTCCTCCACAAAAGACACTGCAATAGCCATTGGCATAGAGAAACTCGAACGTAAAAGCGCATGTCAAACAAAACAGGTGCACTCATTTGTTGATGCTAAGGTAGGAGTTTCAGACACTGTCAGAAAACACACTCCTCCTATTGCTCCATCAAAAAATGATACTGACTAGAATAACAACGTTCCTCTTCCACTACATCAATTTACTGAAAAACCATGGAAAAAAATGAAAAGTATTCTCACATTTCTAACAGTGATGTACAAGTCCCACTAACTGCCGAACTGTAACTTCTTCCACACTATTGTGACAACTACGATTGGGATGCTTTTTTATGTTAGGAACTGAGTTGATGATGTTTTGATGACAACAACCTTATATAGTTATTATACTTTACTTTATAAAATATATACTAACATTTCCATATATATATATATATATATATATATATATATATATATATAGGAAGTATATATAGGTATCATCGAAGACTGATCAGTATAAAGACTCAAGCATCAAGATGAAGAATAGAGATTCAAGATTCAAGACACTAGAGAATCAAGATTTCAAGATCTCAAGATAAGTGTCTAGTATTTTGTTAAAACTTCATAATAGCACTCTCATCTTTCTTCCAATTTTCTTTTGGAATGGAACCCAATTTCTATCGAAACCAGTGGCTTACAAACCCACGACAAGTAGCTTACAAACCTACGACAAGTGGCTTACAAACCCACGAAAATCAAAATCATTTAAACTACTTTGTACAAGTTCTCGAGTCCTATGGAGGAGCTCTGTAGGAAGGTTCTTGCAATTTCAGTTTGAATAGATTTTTCAAAATGTTTTTAAATCTGTTTTCAAAAAGTTTTAGCTTTCAAAATCATGCTTTCAAAAATGTTTTCAAACTTTGTTTTAGCCTTGAAATATTCCTCCATTCTGATTTTAAAAACTTCTATTTTTAAAACATCAAAACTTATTCTGATTTTAAATATTACTTAAATTAATTGACGGTCTATATCAATTATATATATATATATATATATATATATATTTAAAATAATGTTTTATATTCATTGTCTATCTCAAAATATTGTTTAAACACTTTATTTTGCTTCAGAGAAGTTTCAACTTGTTTTAAATTCAAATGCTTTTACAAAACAACATCTCTACAATTGAACTGAGAGATGTCGACATAAGGGGATACCCCATGTCGACATGGTGATAGTTGGATTCAAAATTCAAATTTCAAAAGAAGTGCCCATTCGTTCAACAACCTTTCGCCAATGGTTATGACTGTTGTGCATCTAGATAAAGGCTTCCAGAACGAATTTTTTTAACAACTACTTTCTTATTTTCTTCACTCTTTCTTCTCCACCACTCCATATCCATAAAACTTCATATTTTCAAGATCGTGCCATCATTCTGCCAAATTCTCAATAGGAAAACATTTAGATACTCTCTCTATTTAATTCTCCATCATTCTACTGAAGATCAAAGTGCTATTGAGAGTTATAGGATTAATTTGTATTCAAAAAGTTCATAAAGTCTATTCATCAAAAGAATTGTTATTAAGAAGTATTAGGGTGATCTTGTGTCCCGTAAATCAAGAGAGTTTACCCCAGACTCGGAGATAGGAGGGTTCCTCAAGGCCTTAGAAATTGAGGGTTGTAATTTGGATATTGGCTTATAAAAATCTGTACAAGGATATTGCCTTGGTGCAGGACTGGATGTAGGAGGATTCCGAACCAGTATAAAATCCGGTATGTTCTTTCCTTTTACTTGCTTTACTTTACTATTTGCATTTGTTATATGTTCTCTGATCATTCTGTGTTAGAATTCTATTTAGATTTGTGTTGAAAGTTTTAATTTAGTCATATAGTTCATATGTTTTTTAAAACACTATTCACCCCCCCTCTAGTGTTATTTCTGTCTTAAGATACTTAATCCGCATCCCTAACAATTGGTATCGGAGCATTGGTTTTCATTGTTTTCGTAATCTGAAACTTGAAAAATATAAAAATGGCATTTTTGGAAAATTGTGTTAAAACTGTTTTGAATCTATGCATTTCATCAAAGTTTCATAAGTCTGCATATAGTTATTTTGAAAAATCAAGTTATCTACCGAATTGGTATGTTATGCAGCGACAGACTTGTTATATGGCTTTTGACGAATCAACATTCAATGGACAAACTGTGCAAATTGAGAAAGATAAATGGATACTTGATAGTGGCTGTTCGAGGCACATGACTGGAAATACCAAGATACTCAAGGACATTACGTATCAAGATGGTGCATTAGTCAATTTTGGTGACAACTCTAAAGGATATGTGATTGGCGTCGGCAATGTCGGTAACTCTAAAACTTTACTTATTTCTGATGTATTATTAGTTAGGAACTTAAAACATAATCTGCTTATTATAAGTCAACTTTGCGATAAAGGTTTTAAAATTAAATTTGAAAAAGATAAATGTCACATTGAAGATGATAAGTCTAATATAATTTTTGAAGGTATTAGGAAGAAAAATATTTATATCCTTAGTATGAAAATTTCAAATGATAATCTATGTCTTTTGGCTAATACAAGTGACCCTTGGATTTGGCATAAAAGATTTGGCCATTTGAATTTCAAATTATTATCTAGGATATCAAAACTTGACTTAGTTAGAGGTCTACCCAAGTTAAACTTTAAAGTAGATAGTATTTGTGATGCTTGTCAATTAGGAAAACTTAAGAAAAGTTCATTTAAATTAAAAGATTCTATTTCTACCTCTAGTCCTCTAGAATTACTTCATTTAGATTTATTTGGTCCATCTCAAGTTCAATCAATTAACCATAGTAAATATGTTTTTGTTATAGTAGATGATTATTCAAGATATCCTTGGACAATCTTTTTAAAACATAAAAGTGATGCTTTTAAAATATTTAAAAACTTTTCTAAAAAAATTCAAAAACAACATTCTTTCAAAATTAAAACTATTCGAAGTGATCACGGTGGTGAATTTGAAAATGAAAATTTTGAGAATTTCTGTACTCAAAAGGGAATTACCTACAACTTTTCATTTCCAAGAACTCCACAACAAAATGGAGTAGTAGAACGTAAGAATAGAACGATTCAAGAGTGTGCTCGTACAATGCTTTCTAATAGTAATTTACCTAAATATTTTTAGGCTGAAGCAGTTGCTACAGCTTGTTATATATTAAATAGAATTTTAATTAGACCATTAACAAATAAAACTCCATATGAATTACTTTATAATAAGAAACCTATAGTTGCTTATTTTAAAGTCTTTGGGAGTAAATGTTTTATACTTAATAAAAAGATAATTTAGATAAATTTGAACCAAAAGCTGATAAAGGATTCTTTATTAGTTATTCTAATAGAAGCAAAGCATTTAGAGTTTTTAATTTGAAAACTAATACTATTGAAGAAACTATGCATGTATCTTTTGATGAAAATCTTAAAGATATTGTACAAATAAATGATGAATAAGATTTTATAAATTTAGATCAATCTAATGAAACTATTAGTGAAATAAATCAACCTAATACGAGATTTAAAAAATCAAAAGATCATCCTATAGAAAATGTTTTAGGAAATATTGAATCTGTAGTAAGAACTAGAAATCAATTAAGTAGTATGAGTAATGTAGCCTTTATATCAACAATTGAACCTAAAAATCCAAAGGAAGCATCATCTGATGATTCATGGATTCTTGTTATGCAAGAAGAATTGAATCAATTTACCAGAAATGATGTATGAGAACTTGTTCCTAAACCTGAGGATAAAAGTATAATTGGAACTAAATGGGTTTATAAAAATAAAATGAATGAACTCGGTGAGGTCGTAAGAAATAAAGCTCGTTTAGTCGCGCAAGGTTATTGTCAAGAAGAAAGAATTTATTATGATGAAACCTTTGCCCCCGTAGCAAGATTAGAAGCTATAAGAATTCTACTTGCTTTCGCTAATTATAATAATTTCAAATTATATCAAATGGATGTTAAAAGTGCTTTTCTAAATGGTTTTGTAAAAGAAGATGTTTATGTTGAACAACCTCCACTTTTTGAAGATAATAAATTTCCAAACCATGTATACAAGTTAAAGAAAGCTCTATATGGCCTAAAGCAAGCTCCTAGAGCCTGGTATGAAAGACTAAGATCTTATTTACTTCAATCTGGTTTTGAAATTGGTAAAGTAGATACAACACTTTTTATTAAAAGAAATAATCAAGATATTCAACTGGTTCAAATATATGTAGATGATATAATCTTTGGATCAACTAATAATATAATGAATAAAGAATTTTCAGATATAATGACTAAAGAATTTGAAATGAGTCACATGGGAGAATTAAGTTTCTTCTTAGGGCTTCAAATTAAACAACTAGAAAATGGAATCTTCATAAGTCAAGAAAAATATGCTAAAGACTTAATCAATAAATTTGGTTTAAGCACCTCTAGTGGGAAACCAACTCCAATGTCAACAAATGTAGTTTTAAGTAAAGAAGATAAATCAAAAGATATTGATCAAACTTTATATAGGGGAATGATTGGTTCGCTACTTTATATAACAGCGAGTCATCCTGATATTATGCATAGTGTTTGCCTCTGTGCAAGATACCAATCACAACCTAAAGAAACTCACTTAAAAGCTGTTAAAAGAATTTTAAGATATGTAAAATACACTTTAGATTATGGTTTATTTTATCCTAAAAATAATACTTTTGATTTAATATCATATTGTGATGCTGATTATGCTGGTTGTAAATCAGACCGAAAGAGTACAAGTGGAACTTGTCACTTTCTAGGACATTCACTGGTTTCCTGGTTCAGCAAGAAACAAAATACTGTTTCCTTGTCAACAACTGAAGCAGAGTATATATCTGCTGCTCTGGCCTGTTCACAAGTCATATATATGCAACAAACTTAAAAAGATTTTGGAATTAACATAAGTAAATCACCAATATACTGTGATAATACAAGTGCAATAAATCTATCTAAAAGTCCAACTCATTATGCTAGAACTAAACATATTGATATAAGACATCATTTTCTTAGAGATAATATAGCTAAATAAATAATAACTCTAGATTATATAAATACTGAAAAACAAATTGCTGATATATTAACTAAACCGTTAACCGAACAGAATTTTACTAAATTTAGAAGAGAATTAGGTATTTGTTCAAAATCTAAAATATAAAATAATATAATATAATAATCAATAAAAATTCAAAATAAAAATTACACTTTTTCTGAAAGACATGTCGACATACCCCATCCCCTGATGTCGACATACCCAACAAAAATTTGAAAATAGAATTTCCCTCCAAAGTTAGTTATTTGGTTATTTATCTATTTATTTCGTTTTCTCTCCTCTTTCTTCACTATATTCTCTGTAAATAACTTTTGAAACAATAAAATAATGGCCTCCTCTTCTACTAATGAACCCACTTCACCCACATCTCCTCATTCTGGTCCATTTCAACGATCTACGCATGCTCGAGTGATCAAATTGCAAGAGAAGATGAAAGATATCCTTCAATTGATGACTGAAATTCAAGTAAGTCAACTTAGGATGGCTGGAGAACAACAAAGGCAAGGGAATATTATTAGGAATGTACAAAAATTTCTTATGGATAACCGTACAAATCCTATTAATATTGAAGACTCTTCACAAGCCATGGAATCCGAGGAAGAAGAACGTATGGAAGAACCATAAGAAGACCAAGAGGAAATCAACCTTTACCTCAACCCGAAGTCCCTATGAATACGGACGAGAGCGTTATTTGCGTTGGTGAGATCCTTGTTGATACTAATGGAAACATAATTGAACAACGTGGAAACATTTGTCTCCACTACCCAAATTGTTCGATTCATAAGTCTCATATAGTTAAGGATCGCCATTAAATTCTTTGTTTTACGTTGTTCTGTTTGTTCGTGTTTATGTATGTTCTTATATATGTTGTAATAACTAAAATGTGTTCACTTATACTCATTCTTTCATGCTTGTTCTATATATATTATTTGTTCATACTAATCATTCTTGAATTCTTAAGAAGTTAATAGTTTTTGTTGATGACAAAGGGGGAGAAAGTTATAAAAATATGTGTGCTTGGTGTAACGGGGAGTTGTAGTTTTAAGAAGAAATCACGGAGTAAGGGGGAGTTACGGTATGGTAAGGATATTTTATAAATAAAGGTTGTCATCATCAAAAAGGGGGAGATTGTTAGGAACTGAGTTGATGATGTTTTGATGACAACAACCTTATATAGTTATTATACTTTACTTTATAAAATATATACTAACATTTCCATATATATATATATATATGTATGTATGTATATAGGAAGTATATGCAGGTATCATCGAAGACTGATCAGTATAAAGACTCAAGCATTAAGATGAAGATTAGAGATTCAAGACTCTAGAGAATCAAGATTTCAAGATCTCAAGATAAGTGTCTAGTATTTTGTTAAAACTTCATAATAGCACTCTCATCTTTCTTCCAATTTTCTTTTGGGATGGAACCCAATTTCTATCGAAACCAGTGGCTTACAAACCAACGACAAGTAGCTTACAAACCTACGACAAGTGGCTTACAAACCCACGAAAATCAAAATCATTTAAACTACTTTGTACAAGTTCTCGAGTCCTACGGAGGAGCTCTGTAGGAAGGTTCTTGCAATTTCAGTTTGAATAAATTTTTCAAAATGTTTTTAAATCTGTTTTCAAAATGTTTTAGCTTTCAAAATCATGCTTTCAAAAATATTTTCAAACTTTGTTTTAGCCTTGAAATATTCCTCCATTCTGATTTTAAAAACTTCTATTTTTATAACATCAAAACTTATTCTGATTTTAAATATTACTTATATAATTGACGGCCTATATCAATTATATATATATATATACTTAAAATAATGTTTTATATTCATTCTCTATCTCAAAATATTGTTTAAACACTTTATTTTGCTTCAGAGAAGTTTCAACTTATTTTAAATTCAAATGCTTTTACAAAACAACATCTCTACAATTTTGAACTGAGGGATGTCGACATAAGGGGATACCCCATGTCGACATGGTGACAGTTGGATTCAAAATTCAAATTTCAAAAGAAGTGTCCATTCATTCAAAAACCTTTCTCCAATGGTTATGACTGTTGTGCATCTATATAAAGGCTTCCAAAACGATTTTTTTAAACAACTACTTTTTTATTTTCTTCACTCTTTCTTCTCCACCATTCCAAATGCATAAAACTTCATATTTTCAAGATCGTGCCATCATTCTGCCAAATTCTCAATAGGAAATCATTTAGATACGCTCTCTATTTGATTCTCCATCATTCTACTAAAGATCAAAGTGCTATTCAGAGTTATAGGATTAATTTGTATTCAAAAAGTTCATAGAGTCTATCCATTCAAAAGGATTGTTATTAAGAAGTATTAGTGTGATCTTGTGTCCCGTAAATCAAGAGAGTTTATCCCAGACTCGGAGATAGAAGGGTTCCTCAAGGCCTTAGAAATTGAGGGTTGTAATTTGGATATTGGCTTATAAAAATCTATACAAGGATATTGCCTTGGTGCATGACTGGATGTAGGAGGATTCCGAACCAGTATAAAATCCGGTGTGTTCTTTCCTTTTACTTGCTTTACTTTACTATTTGCATTTGTTATATGTTCTGTGGTCATTCTGTGTTAGAATTTTGTTTAGATTTGTGTTGAAAGTTTTAATTTAGTCATATAGTTCATATATTCTTTAAAACACTATTCACCCCCCCCCCTCTAGTGTTATTTCTGCCTTAAGATCCTTAATCCGCATCCCTACTCCTGAAGTGGTATGCCACAATATAAGTACTTCTTCCTTCATTCCTACCGACATATGTTCACATATATGCACACATATATATATGTTTTTGTTTACCTAGATATTTCTATATGTTTTCAAATATCAACATACACTCCACTGCCTCACCGTCCTTATTTATGTTGTACTTATCATAATTTTTATTTCTCTTGCAGATTGAACAGTGTGATAAGATTGTGGATCATTTTCTACTGACTGTTCGTGCTAGAGCTCGTACCGTGTCCATCTTTTTTATGTTTTTTCTCACCATTTCGTATTAGCTTTTGTACCTTTGTTCGCTACTGCAGCATTATGTAATTTTTTTTCCCACATAATCCTTGTAATTGTTGTCACTCCTAGCTGAAATTTATGCTTTGCTTACCACTTATATGTTTCCTGTTCTGCAAATTTACACACCTACTTTTTCCCATTCCTATACATTCATACACTGGAATTACATCCCCTTTTCATACCATTCTCTCTTTACGTTAACAACAATAATTATGTATACACCTTTCTTGCTTGTTCACTATACTCCATTTACGTGCTATTGTGCACTGGATGTACACATATCGACAATATTGTACTCATCCGTTGTTGTGCTGTTCAGAAGCCATGAACTGATTGGGAAAATAGAAAACAAAAACTGAAAATGTATTACGCAAAGACAATTATGAAAGAAAACAAACATACTTTATGAAAGTCTAAATATATTGTAGGAAAGTATGAATTTTATAAGCCAAAATAGTGCAACAGGTAGCATTGTTGCACACGATAACTTAGCATGCAACAAAAACTGAAAATTCATACACACTGCAGCGTACTCATGTCAGACGATTGAATTTATAGCAGCCACATTTTATTTCTTTATTATATATAAAGTTCAAAATTTCATGTAACAGCACATCCATGTCCACTTCATGGATCTTCAATCTTGTTCTAGAGCATGTCTCTACTTTGATCCTTGCAGTGACTTTTCTAACAACCAAACTATGAAAGCCACCATGTGCATAACACGGCAATGATTCTATTATGCTTTCAACTTTTCTATGTCACTATCAATTTTTCTATAGAAGAGTACGTTGAGGGAATGATAATAAGGCTATCTTAGCGACATAAGGAGGTCCGACAGATATATGAACATGGATGATGGAAATGTACGGAGATCTTGCAATAGGGTGGCTATGGAATACAAGATTCCATTTGTAACAAATTCATCCACTTGATATTAATTATATTTTGAATCTTTATTCATTTCAAATTTTACTAATGTATGACATAGTTTACGTACAATGAAATGAAAATTTTATAGGATTCTAGTGACTTGGCAAAATAATTAATTTCCATCATCGTAGAAAATGCTTCACCCAAATAGCAGAAAGTTAAACAATGTCATATCATAGTTAAGATTTGATGATGATTATTCTTCTGTATTGTTTTGAAAAATGATCTGAAAATGAAAAATCTTTATTATTGGTGAAATGAGAGAATGAATACAAACTGACTCGTATGGTATGGTTCAGTATTTAAATACATAACATATGCCAATGGGCTTATTTATACAATCTGGCTCATATAGCTACAATGCGAAATAAAGGAAAATGACTGTTGAGATAAAATGAACGGCTAAGATGCTTCTGCTTTGAGTATATATGATTGTATCCAGAGAATCCCACTTCATTATCTCCATTTTCGCTTATTCCCCCCTTCGAACCCTAGCTCTCTTATAGTTAGGGTTTGAGTAAAATTATGAAATTCCGGCAAAAAATAGGAGATGAATATCATAGATCTGAGTTGAAACAGCAGCCTTCGAAGCTAAATCATGAGAAAGTTGATAACTTTACAATGCTTTCTTCTCTCGAGCTTAATATTATGAAATTCCAGTGAAAATAGGAGATGAGTCTTATGGATCTAAGTTGAAACATAAGTCTTCGAAGCTAAATCATGGGAAAGTCGATGACTTTGCAATGCTTTCTTTTCTCGAGCTTTCGTTTGAGAAGATCGTATTATTCTGGAGATTAGATTTGGTTAGATCTGAATTGGTTCTCTGAAGCATCGATCTGTCTTCCTTCAGATTGAGAAGATGATGAGCCTTCTTAAGTTGTAACTGGCTTTGCCTGTCTGAAGGCTGCTTTCTCTGAGGTCGCTTTTGAATTGCAGAAAATTTCTCTTCGACGGAGACTTGGTTAATGCATCAGCCATTTGGTAAGTTGCAGGTAAATGGTTTACTTGTATATTCCCTTTGATTAATTGATCTCTAACAAAGTGCAAGTCTATTTCTATATGTTTGGTTCTTGAGTGCGTTATGAGATTTGCTGTCATGTAAACTGCACTCTGATTATCACACAATAGTGTTGCTTTGATGTTTGCATCTAGTCTTAGTTCCTTTATGATTGACTGTAGCCACATAACCTCTGTTGTTGCACTTGCAATGCTTCTATATTCAGCTTCTGTACGGGATCTAGAAATAGTTGATTGCTTCTTTGAACTCCATGATATTAAGTTACCTCCAACAAATATGCAGTATCCTGTAACTGATTTTCTATCATCAGGATCAGTACCCCAATCTGAGTCTGCATAACCAGTGATATTAAGGTATTTGCTTGCTTTGAATATTAGTCCATGATTAATTGTTCCCTTTAGATATCTCAGAACTCTTTTTAATGCCTTCCAGTGCTCATCCAGTAGGTTTTGCATAAATTGAGAAAGTTTGTTAACGCTAAAAGCAATATCTGGACGTGTTATAGTGACATATTGTAATGCCCCTATAGCACTTCTATATTGTTTATTGTTACTTATGGCTTCTCCCCTATTTTTTGATAAGTTTTGATTACAGATCATGGGAGTAGCCATATGTTTAGCTTCTTCCATTTTGGTTTTGACAAGCAGTTCTGATATATATTTTCTTTGACATAGAATGATTTTTGAATTTGGAATCTTTTGTACTTCTATTCCCAGGAAGTAATTAATATATCCCAGATCTTTGATTGAGAACTGCTTGTTCAGATAGTCTATGACATGATTAATTTCATCCATATTATTGCCTGTAACAATTAAATCATCCACATAGATTAGTATGTAGATAATTGAGGATGTGTTACTTTTGATGAATAATGAGGTGTCTGACTTGATAGATTGATATCCTATTGATATTAAAGTTGATTTCAATCTATCATACCATACCCTTGGGGCTTGTTTTAGCCCATAAATTGCCTTGTTCAGTTTACACACAATGCCTAACTCTTGTTCATAACCAGGTGGCTGCATCATATAAATTTCTTCTTCCAGTGTGCCATTTAAGAAGGCATTGTTAACATCCAATTGCCTTATATTCCATCCTTTGTATAGGGCAATTGTGATGATAAGCCTTATAGCGGTGGGTTTGACTAGTGGGGAAAAAGTTTCGGTGAAGTCAAACCCATACTCTTGAGTGTACCCTTTGGCAACTAATCTTGTGTTATGTTTATTGATGGATCCATCAGGATTCCTCTTTATCTTGTATGTCCATCTACAACCTATAATATCTTTGTGTGCACATGGACATACAAGATCCCATGTTTTATTTTTTATGAGAGCATTATACTCTTCATCCATTGCTACTTTCCTGTTTTTGTCCTTTGTAGCTTGATCAAATGTACATGGCTCATCAGTATTTATGTTGGCACTGTATGCCTTGGGTTTGAATGTTCCACTTCTGGCTTTGGTAATCATAGGATGACTGGGCCTGACTGGAGCTTCAACTTGAGGTAAGTCAGCATCTTCATTGTGATTAACACTATTTTCTACATCACAGTTTTGATCTTCCACATTTGTTGAATCTGCAGGTGAGTGGATGGCATGACTGTGATCATCTTCCCACTCTAAGTTTTGTTGAACAGATATAGGAGAGTGTGATTGATGATCAGCAATAGTCCTCCTCATCTCTTCTGAGCTCTTGCTTTCAGATATCAATGGTAAATCAGGTATAGATACACATGGATTGTGCACTTTTCCTGTTGTTCTTACTTCAGAACTTTTAAAAGGAAATACCTTTTCATTAAAAACAACATGCCTGCTTATAAAAATCTTTCCATTGTCATCAATACATTTGTACCCTTTTTGGTTAGAGGCATATCCCAGGAAAGTACATTGTTTTGATAAAGTTTAATTTATTATTATAGGGTCTTAGATATGGAAAACATAAGCACCCAAATACTTTCAAACTATGATAATCTGGCTTTATCCCTTGCAATTTTTCAATGGGTGATGTACCATCTAAAGTTTTGGTTGGCAGTCTATTAATGAGAAAGACTGCTGTACTAAATGCTTCTGGCCAAAACTTTAGTGGTAGATCTGCGTGAGCAAGCAAGCTAAGCCCATATTCAACTATATGCCTATGTTTTCTCTCTACTAAGCCATTTTGTTCTGAAGTACAAGGACAGGTAAAACGATGAATTATTCCCTTTGCCATAGAGAAATCCTTAAGTGGCTTATATTTAGTTCCTCCATCTGTTTGTATTATTTTGACATATGTCTTAAGCTGTTTTTCAATCATTGTAATGAAATTTATCAGAAAATTGTGTGTGTCTGATTTTTTTTTCAAAAAATATATCCAAGTGTATCTTGTGTGTGCATCAACAAATGATATATAATATTTGAATCCATAATCTGAGTGTATTGGGGCAGGCCCCCAGAGATCAATGGCAATGAGTTCAAGTGGTTTAGAGTACTCTGTCATGAGGTACCAAATGGTAATTTGTGACTTTTTCCCATTTGACAATATGTGCATACATAGGGAAGAGACGTATTATTATACAGTATGTTGTTTTCAGAAAGAACTTGCTTAACAACTCTAGTACTAGGATGGCCAAGTCTGTAGTGCCATAGATCAAAAACACTATTACTGTTTTCTATTTCACAGTAATTACAACAATTTTTCTCAATTGAATGTTGACTGCAATTGACAGATTTAAATCTGTACAGTCCTCCTTCAGCATCACCATGCAATAAAACATCTTTAGTTAGTATATCTCTGACAAGACAATACTTAGGATAAAATTCAAAATAAACATTGTTATCATTAGCAAACTGAGATACACTAATGAGATTCTTTTTAATTTTTGGTACCCTCAGCAAATATTGAAGAAATAATTGTTTCTTCCCTCTGATAGTAGCATTTCCTATATGTGTGATATTAATACACTTACCATTCCCCATGCAAACAGATTTTTTACCTTTGTACTCTCTATTTCCAAGATTTAAATTGTCAAGATTATTAGTTATATGGTTGGTTGCTCCTGAGTCTGGGTACCAGCAGTCATCATTTATGGATTGATTATTTTCACTTGAGTCTTTGTTATATGATTGACTGCTAGAGCTAGTTTGAGCCATGTTGACACTGTGATTTCCACCTTTTTGATTGTTGTTGTGATTAGAGTATCTGAAATAACATTTCACAGTAGTGTGTCCAATCTTTTCACAGATTTGACACTTTGGTCTACTGTTATTGATATATCTTCCCCTTCCTCTTGACCTGTTAGGGTATCCACCTTTCTGAGTGCCTCCCTTTTGTGTTGTCTGATCTGTCTTGTTATTGCTTTGACCTCTATTTCTTGAAGCAGTTGTGTAGTTGATTGTAAACTCTGATTCTTATGGTATTTTATTATCAATTCTAGCCTCATGAGACAGTAGTATAGAGTAAACATCATCAAGTGATGGTAAATCCTTTTGTGATGCTATAACAGCAATGACTGATTCATACTACTCACATAATCCATTAAGAATGGTCAGAATGTGTTCTGAGTCTGAGACTTTATGATTTGTTGCACTCAGTGAATCACATATTCCTTTAATTTTGAAAATATACTCTCTCATGGTGCTGTTGTCTTTCATTATGCTGTGCAGTTGTCTTTTGTAATACATCACCTTGGCAGCTGATTGTGTATTGAACACTTTTTCGATGGTTGTCCATATATCATTTGCAGTTTTGCATCCAATAACATGGGATAGGAGTTTGTGCTTATAGATGATAGAAGCCAGGAATAAATTAATCTATCAAGTCTATGGTATTTCACATAATCCTCATTATTAACAATTTTGTTTTCTTGATCAGTTATACACTTTGGAGAAATTGGAATAGTTCCAAGAATGTGGCCTTCAAGCCCATATCCTTGAACTGCAGTCTCAATTTGCAATTTCCAAAGAAGAAAATTATCTTCATTCAGTTAAACTATAAAAAGATTACTTTGTGGGCTAATCACAGTTTTGATAAGTTTCTCTACGGCAATACTGGGTTGACTATTATTGCTTTCATTAGCAGAACTTGCCATGCTGGGTTGATTATTCATCTCTTCACTCATGATGATTTCAGAAATAAGAAGTATACAGAGCAGCAATAGAAATACAGGGCAATAGACAAATTCAATTAGAAACAGAAAAATAAAGGCACTGAGTCAAGAATTTCTCACAGTAAGTTTGATGCTACCGTATGACATAGATGATGATCAACTTTCTTTCTTTCTTTGATCTGATATGTCGTGCAGGCGGGCAGTTTCTTTAATTTTGAGATGATTATTGATTTCTTGAGTTCTTTGTTTTTCTGATTTCCTTGATTGAATTTTTTTTTTGGGTTGATTCTGCTACAGCCTCAATTGATTGGCACAGCACAGAATTAAGACCATGACTCGATACACCCTTCAGATGATGAGACAAGATTTCTAATGAAGGTGATCACCCAGATGATGATACTGTTTTGATGGTGTTGATCAAATGATTAGATGGCTGTTAAGCCTTTGATATGCTCTGATACCAAGTTAATATTTGATGATGATTATTCTTCTGTATTGTTTTGAAAAATGATCTGAAAATGAAAAATCTTTATTATTGATGAAATGAGAGAATGAATACAAACTGATTCGTATGGTATGGTTCAGTATTTAAATACATAACATATGCCAGTGGGCTTATTTATACAATCTGGCCCATATAGCTACAATGTGAAATAAAGGAAAATGACTGTTGAGATAAAAATGAACGGCTGAGATGCTTCTGCTTTGAGTATTTGTGATTGTATCAAGAGAATCCCACTTCATTATCTCCATTTTCTCTTATTATCATGTTATATTTATTTAAAGAAATATGTTCTTTTATATTCAGTCACTAGGGTTCGAACTTAAATTAAATTTGCAAAAAGCTACATCAACATACATATGATTAATTAGCCTATAACATGCAAGGTTCGAAATTTTATGTACACTATAACTACAAAAGCTATCTTAAGCAACATTTGCTTTGGAATCATGCTATTTATGTACCTATTAATCCAAACTTATATACTGGAACAAGCTATAATATACAAAATTTTTGTACCTCTACCAAAATGATTTCATCTAGGCGCAATGACCTAAACAAATGCAGCAACTTACTAATTTAAAGTTCATTTCAAGCTTTGGTCAAATTTATACATGCACATGTCCATCAGACGTGCATGTGTACGTGTAATCATAGATAAATAAAAATATTTATATTCAAAGTCCACTTATTTAAACATATATTGAAAATCGCCTCTTTTCAAATAATTTCGACTCACATACTGTCAAAATTATTCCACTTTTATATTTTCCATAATTACTAATAATAATTTCACATATAAATAAATAAAATCATTATAAAATTTAGTATATATTTCAAAATATTTACTTCCTTAGGAGCATCCCAATCTAATGCATTTACCCCTTCCGATCAATTTCGAAATGTCAATTCCTTCTATTGTAATCATCCATTTATTGTTCATAACTTATCATGTGTGTGTTCAACAATCAACTTGTATCTTATGAAAACAATGAATAAACAAGAATATCACTTAATTCCAATCCATATGAACACACATTCATCACCAAGCAATCAAATAAGCGCACGAAAAAGGAAATACGATCTAGAACATAGATGTGAGATAAGATAGCTTACCAAAATCAAAGCTTTCCTCTTCATCACAGCTACTGCTCTGACCAAGCTCAGTCCAAAAATTAACTTTAGTCGAGCTTAACACTACTGCAAACATCGTCAAGCCCTTCGTCACTATCAGTGTTATAACCAGCTACCCTAAACCCTAGAACATTACTTCACCTACACGAATGCATGCACACATCTCCAAGTCGCAACACTTGCCCAGTCTATGCCTTTGACCAACCATCGCATTCTCCAGTCATGCACGCCACCTGCTTCCTCTTTCATCGGGTCATGAATTAGCCATCGTTCACGAATTTTTTCTATAATGCCATTGCTTTTTCTTCCATTCGATTTAGGCTTTAAGGAATTTAAAACAACGATAGAATCAGATTTGGGGGCTTTTGATATAGGCCAGTGCTAAAGTCAACTTTTGGTTGAACAATGAAATAAGGGAAAGCGTTCTAGAAATAAGGAGAAAATTGAAAAAGCTTGGGCCTTAAATTTATGCTCTAGTTTAATCAATTAATTTTCTCTTTCTTTTCTTTCAAATAATTATTTTTATTTATTTGTATATAAATCCTAATCTAATATAAATTGCTTTATACTTCATTTTTACGAAGTACATCCGATAACTGCGTAATCTTATTCCACATTACTAGAATAATATTATTCAATCACTTATTATACTATTTCAAAGATAAATATATTTTTTAACTATTTGAATTACATAAAACTTATTTTCATTTAAAAATATTTTATATTCAACTAAAATATTTTATTAAATTCCAATAAATTTCCAATAAACTATTTAAAATAAATTTAATCATTTAATTCATTTTATTAAAACAAATCTCTTATTAAATAATCTATTTCACTTAAATATACTTTTAAAATATTAATTAGCAAAAATCAAATTCAAACATTTTTATTTTAATTAAATTAACTTATTTATACGGTGCAGAAAGAATAATTGTTACAAACTTCCCTTCTTATGAAAATTGTGTTTTTGCAATTTCTTATAGTGATAACGTCATAAACATCTCATACCATAAAATTTCCTCATATTTACAAACTTCTGTCAAATTCAAACTACTTAATCCTCTATGAGGCATTCATACTCCAAATCATATTATAGTAAGTAATAATTTTAAATGGATTCAATAACGAGTTTCTATTTTTCGCATAGGATATATTAGTGTGAAAATATTCTAAGTGTTGGATTTTTCAAAAAAATTTGACAAAGACTTCATTGTATAAAGAGCATTTCAAATAACACAATATAATCACAAAATCAATATACATCCTAACATGGAACATCTAAAAACACGAAGATACAAAATAGTATCATAATATATCCCAAAATAAGGTAAAAAAATTTTTCTTTTTATTAGCGTTTAAGCGAGCTATTTATGCTTTTATGTGAGAAAAGTAAGCCAACATGGCCAATTGATCCAACTATTCTTTACAAGTTCCTATACTTAACTCAAATTCAAATATTAGCTTTATATAAGGAAGGAAGTATAGAAAGTATACGTTCATGCAGTAAAAGAAACCACAGCATTCATATTTAAGCACTTTGTAATAAAAAAATTAAATACCGAAAACGCCAAAATACATATTTGTTTCAAAGAGTAAATTATTGCACATTGTGTTAGCTTTATAAAATAATTCCCAGATTACAAAAATGTCAAATACAACATGAGTTATAATGATTTTCATAAGCCGAGTATGTAATCTCCTATTTTAGTTTAAATTATTCAGGAAATTTAATTAGTAAGGCCGAGTCCAATTAATCAACTAAGTAAGATTGTTTAAATTTAATATAAAGAGGAATAAATGTGAAGGGTAAAATAGGAATGGATCTGTCTTTTATCTCTTAAATCCTCACCCTCACCCTCTCATTCATTTTTCACACTCACAAACAATCAAAAAGGAAGATATAGGATTGGCCATTAATCAAGGTAAAGGAAGAAGAAATCAAAAGGGATTTGGAAGATTAAGCTTGGGGAACTAAACACCATCAAATCTCAACCCCAACATTAATATTAAGGTGAATAATAAGTGAATTTCCATTACTGTTGATTTTTAATTGTGCTATAGGTATTACTTGAATTATTTTCATAATTTATGTCATATTTTGGTTGTATGATCATTGTTTAGATAGAATAATGAATTATGAATTTTTTGATGAAATTAGCTTAAGGGATTTTAAGGGTACAAGCTAAGTTTTTAATCTTCAATCTACTTGATTTACCGATATGTTGAGCAAAATATTGTTTTGGGGATAGATTTTTAATTTTATAATTTTCCAAGTTAAAATGAATCTTTTATGGATTCCATAAGATGGAAATATGATATATTTTGGGTTTTAGTTATTTGAGAACATTGAATATGATTTTCAGCCTTCGAATTTTATATGGTAAAAAATATGATATTTCTAAATTTTATAATTTTTGGTGATTTTGCCCAGGTGATTATGAATTATTATTTATTTATTACGCTAGATAAGCATTTAAATTAATAATTAATTAAGGATATAAATTAATTAAAGTTGATATATGTTCCAAGAAAGTAAAACAGGTATGGCAGTTTATTGAAAAGATTTGGACAAAAAAATTTCGTTATCAAACAGAAATTTAACAAGAATAAAATTTGGTAAAAGGAGAATGATTTTAATAGAAATAAAATAGTTTATATATTAACTATGGGATAGCCATCGTCGTTGTCGTCATTGATGCCACAATTTACAGCGTAGCTATGCTTTTCGATGTTGGCTATAATGGATGCATACGATGTCAACCTTAGTTGGTATGGAATGAATCCACTTGGTTGAAGTGAGAAGTATGAGTAAGGTCAGCATTCATGTCTTCGGTATCAATGATGCTGCATGTTTTAATGTCTCCTATCAATGTTGCATGACAATGCCATAATTGTTCACCATTGCTTCAAATGACACTGCATACTACTATTTTGATACCAACAATATTAAGTCAGTAATGCCACATTTTTTCTATATCAACATCATTGCTTAAGGCAGTGATGCTACAAGCATTATTTTCGATGTTAACCATTTTATGGCAATGATGGCGCTATTACTTGGTTTCGGTATAAAGGAAATAAATATTATGGTTGTTAACAACAACACCCTATGTTTTATGACATAGAGCCGAAGTAATTTTATAGCATAGAGCCGAAGTACTTTATTTTCGACGTTATAGTATTAAAGCCGCAGTGACTGATTTTGGTGATAATGCCAAAAAGCGTTAATGCCTCTACCCTTTATTCCAATGCCGGCAAGGCTTTTTTTGTGCTAACTAAAAGAAATTTTTAAAGAGATGAAATTGCCAATGTCTAGAAAGGTCGATAACCTTATGACTTCAGCAGTTAGCCACGTGATTTATAAAATCAAGTTTTGTGTTCTAACCTTGGATTGAGGTTCGACGTTGTATAGCGCAAGAATGAATGCCACAGATTTTCTGTATTAATGGCATTGAACCATAATTTTTATTTGACATTGTTCATTTAGGAAACCAATGTATATCATTTTGACACTGTTTTTTATGAATCGACATTAATCATCAGGGATACCAATGTTTTTCATTTTAAAATTTTGGCATAGGTCATTGGGGATACTAATGCATATCATTTTGAGATGTAATAAGTTTAAAGGGTAAGAAACCTAATTAGGGACACCAGTAGACATAGGTTGAACATTTTGGTTAAACACGATTTAAATGGATATGTGATGATTTCATAGTTATCCTAGGAAAACTATGGGTTGTGTGATGGATAATCCATATCATGTCGGAGATTGATAATCTCTATGCAGTTGATGAAGGATTCATAGTCATCCTAGGAAAACTATGGGATACGTGATGTATAGTCTACCTCATTATAATTAAATGAAACATGTGAGATGGATAGTCTACATAACTTTGATGATGTAACCATGTGTGATGGGTAGTCCATATGATAGAGGATGGAATCAAATAATAATTACATGTGAAATGGTTAGTCATATATTTACATAAGTATATGACGAATAGTCATTTGATATTAAAATAGATAGTCAAATGAAATTGAGATGGACAGTCGAATAAATTTAGAAGGGTAATCCAGTGTGTATTGCATGATTGGAAATATTTATTTCTTATGTTTTAATCATTATACATGCAGAAGCATGGTATATGGTTAATATTTTTTGGTTGTGGCACTAATGAGGGAAAAACCTATTTCGTTCAATGGCATAGTCTCACTGGATGTCTATTTAGTATAAGATGGTAAGTTATTATTCACACCAGACTATTTATCTAACCCAAAGTTTTAGTTTTTCCCCTTAAACTCTTGGGTACTCATTTAAATAGGTCAAGAGTAAGGGTTTTTGGGTTCCTAGTAAGATTAATAAGCTTTCGGAGATATGCAAGAGTAAGTCAAGCTATTTATGAGTTCTTATCTCATCCGCTTTTTTATTTTATTTTTTTCTGTATGGATGTAATGACAAGTTATATAATGTCCAAGTGTTAGACTCTGATCATCCAAGGGAAACTTCATATGTCACTCTTAGAGAATTTTATAATAATTATATTTTCTCTAAATGTAACAACCCGCTATTTTCAACCATTCGCATCCACACATGTCAACTTGAATTGCTCAAAATACCACGTTGTAAATAAAAATTTGGCAATACTCATCATAAACAGTAAATAAATAATCACATATCACAGACACAGAGTAATATAATGCAGAGAAATAGATAAAGAATAGTAGTTCATGAAGCTACTATATACATCAGAGTTAGAAAAAAAATACATCAGAATATCTCAAATACAGTGAAGTCTTCAATACGAACCGATGACTTCTCTGAACCAATCAACTGGAAAAGATGAAAGCTGAATCGATAGTTAGATCTCCAAATGAAGCTCCAAACTCCAAATGTGAGTCTCTAATGCTGTATCACTCAGTATGACCCGAGCGTAATGCAAAACACAAAACACTCGAGTCGGGATTAACATTCTTATATCAATAAATCCAACTCAAGTGAAATAACAACTGAAATACATGTAACTCAAAGGATGTTTGGGATAACCATCCTCTAAGGATCCGTGGAGCTATCTACAATGTAGAAATATAAATTATAACATCGTGGTCATTTCAAATTAATTTATGCTTCAAAACCAAAATATCATTTTCATTTCAATTACATCTATCTTCCAAACTAGTATATATATATATATATATATATATTAAATAATTTATAAAGTAAAGTATTTGTAATTTCCTCAAAACTTCACAAATCGCTTCAAAATCAACTCGACTTTCCCATTCAAATTTAATTCAATCTAAATTTATCAATTTCCATTCAATTCAGTTTTTGACTAAACAAATTCAATTTTTATCGATTTCAAATACAGATTTGAACCACAAAGTAAACCATTTAAATTTCAACATAATTCAAAGTTAATATATTTCGAAGCTTTAAATATTCAACATTTCAAAGACTAAATTTTGATAATTGCATTTATCTCCCAATTTGACTTCACTAATATTTAGTTTTGAAATATGCACTTAATAAATTCAATATTATTTATATGACCTTAAATTTACATTTTCTATATATTACCTTCGATTTCTTTAGACATGAAATATCCGTTAAATTACTTAAATGAAAATTCAAGTTATAAGATCATATTTTAAAGTTTCGAATTCAATAGTTTCAAATCGGTTTAACTAAATAAAATCCTCAATTAATGACAATTTCAAATAAGTCCCAAATATATCTTCCAACCTTAGCTTATAAAATTATTCCACAAATCTATTTCTGAAATACAAATTTAATAAATCCTTAAACATATTTCATATTAATAAAAGCAATTTTAATTAAATTATATATTAATATTAAATATATATATATATATATAATAACCTTTATATATATATATATATAAAATCAATATTCATTGAAACCATATATTTCTTTTCAAAACCATAGAAATTATTTTCAAAATATTTATATAGACCAACGGCGTCGATGTATAATTTTCTATTCTATGGTCAAGTGATATGGGTATTTATCATTTCAATCCGTTAGTTAAATATATACGGGTGGATATCATTTCAAACCGTAATTCCAAATTCAATTCAAATAAAAATCGCTTGTGTTTATCATTTCAACCCATAATGATTTCCTCCTATTCTAAAGTCCGTTCGGGTATGTATCATTTCAACCCATAGTGATTTCTATACTAACATGGAACTTACAGAGTGATAACAGATATGAAAATAATAATAATAACAGGCATATATCATCAAAATTAAATATAAACATCAGGATATGGTGTCATATCCCACAGGTGAATAGTTACAGATAATAGCATATATAACAATAAACATAACTAAAGCAACATATTTTAATTGTCGTTTCAATTGAAATCAAATTTAACAAATATAAGAACGTTAATCGTGAGTGATTGCTCACCTGTCGTGGCAAGAGAGAGATTCGACAATGATTTGAGTTAAGAAATCCAAAGCATGCTAGATGGATATGATTTGATGTAGAAAACGGGCATGATGGACAAGGCTGATAAGGGAAATCGATGAGAACGATTGAATTAGTTTAAATCGAACTAAACATTTTATATCCAAATTCAAAATCATTGTTTAATCAAACCCATATAAAGAAATCAACATTATATTTAAACATACATATAACAATATAAAATCTTTATATATCCCAAGATCACTTAATTAAACTAAATATATATTTTAAACATATACACATTTATTTCAAATTAGTATTGAATTCCAATACGTACAATATACAATTGAAAACTAAATACACAAGTATGTTATAAATTAAAAATCAATATTGTATAACATACTTTTAAAGCAATAATACTATAACATATATACACTACAGGTTATATATTATATCATAGCTTTATAGTATAAACAAACATATCACAAATTATAATATTCGTCCTATAAGTAAATAAACTTCATTGTAAAATATTTCAATGCAAACACACGCATACTATATATATATAGCGAGTCTATTAAATATACAGTTGTTGTATAAACCTAAATATGACACACAGCCGCAACAACAACATACTGACTTTTTCTTTCGAAACGTACACATAACCTTCAACTTGTTTAATTATATATACCTTAAAATTAATATATATATATACTTTAAATTTAGCGCACGGACACACATATGTGTATTATTATTATTATTTTCACAGTATTACCTTTCTGTATAGACGAAAGACATGCAAGTTGTATAGCTCATATATTATAAACAAGTGAAAGCCTTATGTACAGATCTTGAAGATTATAGTTATATATACTATACACAACTTATGTTAATACAACAAGTCTAATATCATTTTATATAAAATATACTAACATACAAATGAACTTTTAGCAAACTGAACCAGCATATGCATTTATAGACCCTAGCTCTTTCAATTTATGCGCATCAAGTTTAAGGTCTCAAATATAACATAAAACTATACATATACATACTGTAAAATATAAGAAAAACTAGGACTCACTGTCCCCAAACTTAACTAAAATTCAATCGGTACTGAAAATGCTGCTATTTTGGCCAGAGTTAAGATAAACGGAGTAATAGAAGTCTAAATTTTGAAAAACAAAAGATGACGTCCCACTCAGACGAAGATTTAGAAATTTCTTCTAGAAAATATTCAGGTTTTTTGGAAAATAATTTACCATCATCAATTTTAACTGGTTTAAATTGAAATAGAATTATACAATAGAATTTACTTTCATAATTTCTGATGAAAATTTACCATTTGCTATGATCAATTATACCTAATCCAAATATTAAATTTTTAATTCAAAATTATATTATTTAAAATTTTACCAAAATTCAATTAAATACTTTAAATAAAACCATTAAAATTATTAAAAATTTATGGGTCGTTAAACTCTCCCCCACTCAAAACTTTTCGTCCCCGAAAAGAAAGGAGGTAGGAGAATAGAAACAACCAGATGAAAAATTAGATTAGGAATACAAAATAAAACAATTATTTTAAAGCCATATAAATTTCAATTTAAATTAATTAATATTCGATAAATTTGATTGATCTCATTTAAAAAAAACCATTCATTTATTTATAAAATCAATTAATTTACGTATACACTAAAAAATTTCTAGTAAACCATGTAGTATACAAATAAGCAATATTTTAAAAGGATATACTCACAAAGGAATGAAGGTAGATTCGGAAAACAGAATATAGGTGAATAAATAAAGATGAGCAGATAAGGCAGATTCAGATTCTTATGGTTTTTTCAATTTCATATATTAATACAAAATTTCTTTGTTAGAAATACTTTTATAATAAAATACTTTTATATCGAAACCAATTTTCTTTTCAAAAATACTTTTATAACTCGATGTTTCAACAAGTTTATCCTCGTTCTTGCAGGCTCTAGCCATACGTTGATCAGGCGCAAAGCTAGAATTCTCCAAGTGCTTAGTAGACCTGTTTCAACACCCAGTGAAAATACTGAAAGACCTTCAAAACTGATAAGGAAAGTACAATCCAAACAAATCACCTGGATCGTAGATACACAATAGTTACGCCTAGATCTCCCAAGAAACATTTGTACCATTAAGCATTCACTACCTTGCGAATTTCACCATGATAACCAAAACTGTGGACCGCAGGATACATAACAATGGTTACGCCTGGATCCCCTAGGAAACATCCATACCCTTTAAGCAATCTCTACCTTACGGATTACGCCACGACAACAAACCGGTAGACCACAGGATACATAACAATGGTTACGCCTAGATTCCCTAGGAAACATCCATACCCTTTAAGCAATCTCTGCCTTGCGGATTACGCTACCTAAAAAACACGACCATGGGTTACGCCTTGGTAGGACACTCGAGTATCACATCCGGAAAACCAAAATCAGAGAGAATAATATCGATAGAATGAATCAACAATATGGCCACAAAGCGGATATCAAGCAGAAGGCACTTTCCATATCTTTACTTTGAAATATATGTCATATAGTACCTTTTCAAATCAATTTCAAATATCATACTTATATGTCCATTATATATAAGATTTCATTTTCAAATCGAATACTTTCCAAAATCAGTAGTATATCAAATCACACTTATATATACTTCGACCATATAAGATTACACCTTTCAAATTGAGTGCCTTTCTAAATCGATACTTTCAAATCAACTTCAAACTTAAACCTATAAACTAAACTTATATACTTTATCAAATAATTTATACTTTTTTTTCACCAAATTACTTAGCTTTGAAAATTTAAACCATGATTTGGAAGTGTTCGAACATTCAAAATAGTTGGAGAAATCAAATTTAAAATTCAAGAGTTGGAAATCAACAACAAATCAGTAAATCAATTTCAATATATAGGGTTATACCAAAACAAATCCGAAAGTCAAGGACTAAACACCGGTTCATTTCAAATCATTTTAAATATATATACATATATCTTTCGAATATCAAATCATACTTCGGAATTTGAAATCAAAATTGGTTTCACAAAATCACTCGCATAGCAAAGTTACTAAAGTGGCCTCTCCTCCACTCTGAAAATTGAAATTCAATGTCGATGATGTGTGCACTCATCAGCGAAATTATTCTCCAGCGACATAAGTGAGTTCTAGACTTCTATTTTTTTTTGAAAACTTCTTTGAAATTTCTTTGAAATCATTGGAACTCATTTGAAGTCACTTAAAAACATTTCTTATTCAGAAAATACTTTCAAATCATATTATTATATATATCAAAAATCTTCAAACCAATTATAAAATGCCGGAGTTCAATCTCTCAAACTTCAAATTCAAAAACCCTTCAGTTATGAATCATTTTTATACAAATCAATTTTATATAATTTTCAAAATTTCAAATCCTTTCGAAACTTCAAATTCTCGTTTTAAAAGATATATAATCCTTATTGAAAACATTTTCACTCTTATACATAGAATAATAATTTTGATATATAAAACAATTTCTAAAATACAAACAAACCTGATTTTCAAAGGATGATTCAAGAATGAATCTCGAAACGAGATAGAGGTCGAAGTCAAATTCAAAAAGGGATCCTGCTCAATGAGAATCCTAATCAAGATTTCAAGGTATATTAACCTATATCAATTCAAGGGAATTTCTTTCATTAGTGAAAAATCACAAATTCTGATCAAACGAAATGCTAAAGTATAATTAAAATATTAAGTTCGACACATCGACTTTTACTAGGTAAAGGATGTAATAGAGTTCACTTAATACAACTTAACTTATACCACTGATAACAAACCGATTCCACTGATCCCTACTTCTACAAGAACAATGCTTCAGTATTAATTCTGCTGGGTGGTGCTTCGACGGGTCAAGTACACTCCACATCAAGGTGCCCCAACTATGACATTTCTTGCATGAGTACACTATTTTCCCATCTTCCCTAGTGAACTTCGGGAAGGCAGCAGCTCGAGCAGGACGCAGCATAGCTTGCCTTCCGCGCTGTCTCTCAGAACAATCTCTGGCTCTATGTCCAATCTGCCTACAGTGGTAGCAAATGGTTGACATGTCGGTTGATGTAGTGGGTGCATTTTTCACTTTCTTCACTTTCAAGCAGCGACTTGGGAAGTGTCCCTTCTTCCGACACTTAAAAGAGAAAATCTCGAATCGAAAGCACTGGCCCTCCTTCCTCTTTCCTTTCTCTCTCTTTCCGTACATGGCTACATAATGCCCCTTTTCCTGACACCGATAACAAATAACATGGTCATAAGGACCTGGTTCTGCCCTTTCTTTCCACAACCTCTCTTGCTCCTCAATTGCTTCCTCTCGTTCCTTATGGGGTAATGCTCTTCGTGCTCGACGGGCTGCTTTCTGCTCTTTCGATTTTGCCATTACAAAATAGTTTCCTATCATTCAAGGAGTCCAAAATCAAACAAGATTGTGGTTCAAAACTTAAAAGGAAACTTAATCAAAGGAAGTTTCAAAACAAAGTGGAAAGGCTCGAACGAAGATGAGGAAATAATAATTCAAAATAGAAGTTGGATATACTTCTCTATGAATATAAATAGGGGGAGGCAAACACAAATTTCAGAACTAAGATAGAGATCTCAAATTAGAGGAACTGTAATAAATTAGAATTCCAATTCGAAGATAGGCTCGAACGAAAGTGATTCTGCAAATAAATTTACTATATATGTTAAGTTTGCCTAGAGCCAAAGCTCTGATACCAACTGTAACAACCCGCTATTTTCAACCATTCGCATCCATGCACATCGACTTGAATTGGTCAAAATACCGCGTTGTAAATAAAAATTTGGCAATACTCAGCATGAATAGTAGATAAATAATCACAGATCATAGACACAGAGTAATATAATGCAGCGGAATAGACAAAGAATAGTAGTTCATGAAGCTACTATATACATCAGAGTTAGAAATAAAATACATCAGAATATCTTAAATACAGTGAAGTCTTCAGTACGAAACAATGACTTCTCTGAACCAATCAACTGGAAAAGCTAAAAGCTGAATCGATAGTTGGATCTCCAAATGAAGCTTCAAACTCCAAAGGTGAGTCTCTAATGCTGTATCACTCAGTCTGACCCGAGCGTAACGCAAAACACAAAACACTCGAGTCATGATTAACATTCTTATATCAATAAATCCAACTCAAGTGGAATAACAACTGAAATACAGGTAACTCAAAGGATGTTTGGGATAGCCATCCTCTAAGGATCCTTGGAGCTATCTACAATGTAGAAATATACATTATAACACCGTGGTCATTTCAAATTAATTTATGATTCAAAACCAAAATATAATTTTCATATCAAATACATCTATCTTCTAAAATGGTATATATATATATTGAATAATTTATAAAGTAAAGTATTTGTAATTTCCTTAAAACTTCACAAATCGCTTCAAAATCAACTCGACTTTCCCATTTAAATTTAATTCAATCTAAATTTATCAATTTCCATTCAATTCAGTTTCTGACTAAACAAATTCAATTTTTATCGATTTCAAACACAGAGTTGAACCACAAATTAAACCATTTAAATTTCAATATAATTCAAAGTTAATATATTTCGAAGCTTTAAATATTCAACATTCCAAAGACTGAATTTTGATAATTGCATTTACCTCCCAATTTGACTTCACTAATATTTAGTTTTGAAATATTCACTTAATAAATTCAATATTATTTATATACCTTAAATTTACATTTTCTATACATTACCTTCGATTTCTTTAGACATGAAATATCCATTAAATTAATTAAATGAAAATTCAAGTTATGAGATCATATTTTAAAGTTTCGAATTCAATAGTTTCAAATCGATTTAACTAAATAAAATCCTCAGTTAATGACAATTTCAAATAAGTCCCAAATATACCTTCCAACCTTAGCTTATAAAATTATTCCACAAATCTATTTCTGAAATACAAATTTAATAAATCCTTAAACATATTTCATATTAATAAAAGAAATTTTAATTAAATTATATATTAATATTAAATCTATATATAAAATAACCTTTATATATATTTTTTAAATCAATATTCATTAAAACCATATATTTCTTTTAAAAACCATAGAAATATTTTCAAAACATTTATATAGACCAACGGCATCGATGTATAATTTTCTATTCTATGGTCAAGTGATACGGATATTTATCATTTCAATCCGTAAGTTAAATATATATGGGTGGATATCATTCCAACCCATTATCCCAAATTCAACTTAAATGAAAATCGCTTGGCCTTATCATTTCAACCCATAATGATTTCCTCATATTCTAAAGTCCGTTCGGGTATGTATCATTTCAATCCATAGTGATTTCTATGCTAACAGGGAACTTGCAGAGTGATAACAGGTATGAAAATAACAATAATAACAGGCATATATCATCGAAATTAAATATAAACATCAGGAAATGGTGTCATATCCCAGAGGTGAATAGTTATAGATAATAGCATATATAAAAATAAACATAACTACATCAGCATGTTTCAATTACCGTTTCAATTGAAATCAAATTTAATAAATATAAAAACGTTAATCGTGAGTGATTGCTCATCTATCGAGGCAAGAGAGAGATTCGACAATGATTTGAGTTAATAAATCCAAAGCAACGCTAGATGGATATGATTTGATGAAGAAAACAGACACGACGGACAAGGCTGATAAGGGAAATCGATGAGAATGATTGAATTAGTTTAAATCGAACTAAACATTTTATATTCAAATTCAAAATCATTGTTTAATCAAACCCATATATAGAAATCAACATTATATTTAAACATACATATAACAATAAAATCTTTATATATCCCAAGATCACTTTACTAAACTAAACATACATTTAAAACATATACACATTTATTTCAAATCAGTATTGAATTCCGATATGTACAATATACAATTGAAAACTAAATACACATGTATGTTATAAATTAAAAATCAATATTGTATAACATACTTTTAAAGCAATAATACTATAACATATATACACTATAGGTTATATACTATACCATAGCTTTATAGTATAAACAAACATATCACAAATTATAATATTCAGCCTATAAGTAAATAAACTTCATTGTAAAATATTTCACTGCAAACACACGCATACTATATATATATATACGTGTATATATATATATATGTATATATATGTATATAGCGAGTCTATTAAATATACAGTTATTGTATAAACCTAAATATGACACACAGCCGCAACAACAACATATTGGCTATTCTTTTCGAAACATACACATAACCTTCAACTTATATAATTATATATATATATATATACCTTATAATTGAAATATATACTTTAAATTTAGCGCACAGACACACATATGTGTATTATTATTTTCACAGTATTACCTTCCTGTATAGACGAAAGACATGCAAGTTGTATAGCTCATATATTATAAACAAGTGAAAGCCTTATGTACAGATCTTGAAGATTATAGTTATATATACTATACACAACTTACGTTAATACAACAAGTCTAATATCATTTTATATAAAATATACTAACATAGAAATGAACTTCTAGCAAGCTGAACCAACATATGCATTTACAGACCCTAGCTCTTTTACTTTATGTGCATCAAGTTTATGGTCTCAAATATAACATAATACTATACATATACATACTCTAAAATATAAGAAAAACTAGGACTCACTGTCCCCAAACTTAACTAAAATTCAATAGGTATACATAAGAAAAATATTGTTAATAGGAAAAGTATAAAACAAAACAAACATGCACTCACGAAGTGAACGGAGGAGGTGGTCGGCCCGGTGGCTTGTGACCGATGGGGACGGTGCAGGCTTTGAGGCGAGTGGGTCGAGTTGGAGGAGAGGACGGGACAGCTCGGGTCCAGCACGGTTCGAAGTGGCGGAGACGCCTATGCATGGAGGTGGGTGAGCTTATGGTAGAGGTTGATGAGAGGCAGCTATGGTGATGTGATGTGGAAGGAAAACGCGGAGGCGGTTGTTGGTTGAGGCGGAGGTTTGAACTTTGGTTGGCTGTGCGTGGCCTGGAAGAGGGCCATGGTCGACGGATTGGGAGCAGGCGGGAGAGAGAGCGAGGCGGGCGCGGGAAGCGGTCGGTGATGGGGTTGGAGATGGATGCGGTGGTGCTGATGAGAAGGAGCTTCAGGCAAATGAAAGAGAAGGAAAAAAAAAGAAAAAATGGAGGATGCAGGGACTGAATTGGCTGATGAAGCTTTATAATGTACTAATCTCGAGTGAAACTGACAAAGATAAATAAAATGAAATAAAAACAAAGTAACCGAGTGGAATGATGAACCAACTGTCATACAACAAATATAAATAAATATAACATAAATAAAACATAACAGGAGGATCCTGATGGACGTAGATTATTAAAGAAATGACCGTTTGAAATTTGAACGGACACAGGGAGTAAAAGGCTCGAAACGTACCGATACAGCAAACCGTTTTTACGGATTCCGTTGTGTATCATACTTCAAAATACAGAAATGAATATACCATAGAGATCAGTGCGACAAGACGATCAAAATGGTATACAGATATTAGTGGTTGGATCATCCGATTAAAAGTCGATAATTGGCACTGAAAATGCTGCTATTTGGCCAGAATTAAGATAAACGGAGCAATAGAAGTCCAAATTTTGAAAAACAAAAGATGGCGTCCCACTCAGACGAAGATTTAGAAATTTCTTATAGAAAATATTCAGGTTTTTTGGAAAATAATTTACCATCATCAATTTTAACTGGTTTAAATTGAAATAGAATTGCACAATAGAATTTACTTTCATAATTTCTGATGAAAATTTACCATTTGCTATAATCAATTATACCTAAATTTTTAATTCAAAATTCTATTATTTAAAATTTTATCAAAATTCAATTAAATAAGTTAAATAAAACCATTAAAATTATTAAAAATTTACGGGTCGTTGCACTAAATGCAGGATTACGTACGGGATTATGTAATGAGTATGAAATATTATTTTTGAAATGAAATGTTAACATTTGTTATTAAATCGTTTTTTAAAAATTTCATATTTATGTGCATTTGATTATTGATATGATTAACATAGGCATATTTTATCACCAGATATTAATTCTATGAATGACTATAAGATCTGTTGCACTTAGTTTTGGATATCAAAGTGAGGGGCGTTACATGTTGGTATCATGGCATAGGTTTATGTAAAACTTAAAGATTTTCTGAAAGCATAATCATAATAAATCAGAGAATATGATTGGGGTTTGGGATAATGCTATACTAATGTACTTGTATTTGATATATATAAGTATGTATTCTTCCCTCTCTCATAGACCATTCTTCTACATCTTATTAAGGCTCATATGTGGATTACAAGAAGGTAAGGTATCGAAGCAGGAAACGAAAGAGTGAATCTTAGTGGAGGAAGCATTACAACTATATGAAATGTTCGACTCGTTACCAGAAGGAACCAAGGTCGATAGGAAAATGCTAATCAAAATACAAATGCTAATATAGGTGTTGCAACCCCACCAGTAGATATAGTAACTATGTATTCATTCTTTGTCAACATGATGCAAGCTAGAGCAACTGGTGGCTTGGTTTGAGGGAATGTTGCTAATACTGGAGGAGCAAATCCCATAGCGCTGATTGGTAATATCTATTCTAAGTTGAACCGAGATTACACTAGCCTTGAAGGAAAGCCTTTTCTTAGAAATAAGGATGCTACTGAAGTGGAAAATTGGCTATTACTTTATCAGGGGATAATTGCTGACTTTATTTTGAATGACAAGTAGAAATGGAGATTGTCTTCGAGGCAGTTGTAAGATGCAGCACTATATTTGTGGAACAGGGTGATTGTAGGTGTTGTAGAAGAGGGATTGACTTGGATGAACTTCGAAGGAGATTCGTTTTTCATCTAAAATCGCCAAGTTAGTCTTTCTTAAGAAGTTTATGGAGTTTGAGTAAGGGCTGGTACTGGAATATGCTATGAAACTTGATGAATTATCTAGGTATGGATAAGCTAACATGGACACCGTGATTAAGCAGAATGAGAAGCTTATCCTGGGCTTGAGCTTGAAGATTGCTAGGGAAACTATGCCATATCTCCGAGATTCAAGTATTATAATGGTGGAAATGGCTATAAGGAATTAGGAGATGCATGCAATTTTTAGGAAAGAAAAGTTGGTGGAAACCAAGAATTCTCAAAATAAGAAGAGTAAGTTCTTCAAGAAGAAGGAAGCTAATAAGGATGGAGCCATCAAGAAAGGGAAAGCTGATATTATCTGTTATATGATTGATAAGAAGGCGTAGTATGCTAATGAGTGTCGATCTGGTGATGGAAAGATGATTAAGGGAAGGCAAAATGTAAAGTGCTTTAACTGTGACCAAGTGGGGCATTAGCATAAAAATGTCCAAAAGCGGGTAAGGCTATTAAAGGAAAGGTGTTTTCTTTGGAGCATCGAGGGTGACTGCTGCTGAGAAAGGGAAGTATATGATAGGGGTACAATTTTGATTCATAGCATACCATTTAGAGTATGGTTTGATACTGAGCACTGCATTCATTTATCTTTCAATGTTTAGTATATAAGTTAAATTTATAACCACCATAGCTTGTTACTTGGGTAACTAATCCAATATGAGAGTATGCAACTCTAGGGATGAGATGCGACAATCTAGATTTCGAATTGCTAGGTTCTACTTTTACCTGTAGTTTGTTTGTGTTGGATTTTGCAGGTTTTAGGGTTATTTTGGTTGTGGATTAGTCGAGCAGATATGATGTAGGATATTGTACTAAGATAGGAAAATATCATTGAGACACCCTTATAGTAGTGACCGAATCATATACTCAGCTGAGAATTTGAGTTCAGAAGTTTGTGCTTAAGTAGGTGCCACAGAAGTGGAAGTTGAGTTAAATCAGTTTATACTGTAAAAGAATTGCAGATGTTTTAAAGCAAGCGACGGGACTACCAAGAAATGAGCAATCAAGTTTTTAATAGATCTTGTGTCTGGAGCTAAACCCATGAGTAGAAAACCTAAAAAAATGACACCTACTAAGATTAAGGAGTTAAAGGTATAGTTGGTGGACTTAGAAGTAAAAAAATTTATTAGGCCAAGTAGTTCGCCTTAGGGAGCGGCTGTGGTGTCTGTGAAGAAACTAGATGGATCGTTAAGATTTTATATCGATTATCCTAAGCTGAAGGAGAAGATCATAAAGAATATATATCCTTTACCAAGAATTGATGATTATTTGGTCAGTTGTGTGGAGCCAAAGAATTTTCCAGGTTGGGTTTGGCAACATGGTTCTATAAATTGAGGTCGGTAGAGGAAATTATTCCTTTGATGGTGTTTTGAACGAAGTATAGTTTATACTAATGGTTAGTAATGCCATTTGGATAAACTAATGCGCTTTTTTTCTTTATGGACTTGATGAACCGGATTTTTCGAGAGCACATGGATAGGTTCATGTTGATGTTCATTGATGACATTTTTATGTATACTAAGGATGAAACTGATCATGAGATTCATCTTAGAATAGTGCTTGAGACATTGAGACAGCATCGGCTATAAGCAAAAATTTCGAAATATCATTTTAGAGAAGTGAAGCTTTTTGGTCAAGTAGTTTCAGAGAAAGGGTTATCAGTGGATCCATCTAAGATTGAAGCTATAAATATTGGAAGTGACCCAAGACAATGACCAAAATGAGAATATTTCTTGGATTAGCTAGTTATTACTGAAGGTTTATCTGGATTTCTCATGGATAGCAGCAACCTTGACTAAACTAACCAGAAAAGATGCAAAATTTGTCTGGATCGCTAAATGTTGGGAAGCATTTCTTAAGTCAAAGCATTTGTTGACTAATCACCCATGTTAGTTTTTTTGGATGGGAATCAAGATTTAATGGTATATATAGACGCATGTGGAATAGGGTTAAGAGCTGCGTTGATGCAAAAGGGTGAAGTAGTTGCATATGCTTCTTGACCGCTCAAACCACACGAAGTTAGATATTCGACTTATGATTTGGAGTTGATGGTTGTTATTTTCCCATCGAAAGTGAGGAGATGCTACCTCTTAGAGAAATATTCAAGTTATATATTGATCACAAGTCTTTGAGATATTTATTCTCTCAAAAAGAGTTGAATATGAGATAACAAAGGTGGCTGGATTTTTTATCAACATATGTTTTTGGTATTGCGTATATGCTAGGGAAAGGAAACAAAGTGGAAAATGCACGAAGCAGAAAACATCAGAATGTGGTGTTAGCTATGTTGGCAGAATGGAAGGATTTAGAGGCGCTGACTACTTGTAGGATGCAGTTAGGATCAACGGCTGGTTCTAGTCAAAATACTGCCATATAGCCTTGCTTGGAAGTTCGACTAGTATTGATCGAAAAGATTACTTCTATGCAAAGAGATGATCCATTGTTTTATAACAAGATTAGAAGGTTTGAAGGTGGAACTGAGATTGTTGATTTGAAATATTTTAGTTTTGACTAGAAGGGATGGTTAAAGAAGAAGAGACGGTTGTGTGTTCAAGATATTGGTGACTTAAGAAACGAAGTTCTTAGAAAGTGTCATCAATCGAAGTTTATTATTCGTCCTGGAGGAACTAAGATATATCAGGATATGAAGAGAAATTTCTTCTAAAAAGGTATGAAAATTAATGTAGGCTTATGGGTGAAGCAATGTGCGACCAACAAATAAAAGCCAAACATCAGAAGCCAAGAGGATTGCATTACCTTTAGGTATACTAGTTTGGAAACGGATTCGATATCCATGGATATTCTTTACGGGTTGCCACGGTCGAATAGGGGAAACGAAATTATTAGGGTCATAGTGGATAGATTGACCAAGAATGCACATTTCATTCCCGTTAGGTCAACCAAAACAACATCTGTATAGGCTAAGTTGTTTATGAAGAATATTGGTAGAATGTATAGGATTGCCATTAGTATAGTAAGTGACAGAGATGCCTTCTTCACAAACGAATTCTGGAGGAGTCTACAAGAAGTGTTAGGTACCAAGCTTAAGATGAGTATCATAAATCACCCATAGATGGATGGGCAGACAAAGGGTGTTAGTAAGGTAATTGAAGATTTATTAAGAGCTTGTGTACTAGATTTTGGTGGGTCATGGGAAGACCATCAGCATTTATGCGAGTTTTCCTATAATAATAGTTATCATACCAGTATAGGAATGGTACCTTTCGAAGCTTTATATGGAAGGCTGTGTAAGTCACCAATGTATTAGTTCGAGACAGGAGACAGATCGGTTCTTGGTCCAAATATGATGAGGGAAGCCATAGAAAAGATTGAGTTAATCTTAGCTAGGATGAGGGAAGCTTAGTTTAGACACAAAAGTTATACAGATGGGAGGCGTAAAGTCTAGAGTTCTCAATTGGAGATCACATTTTCATAAAAGTATCACCAATAAAGGGTGTGGTATGATTTGGAAATTCGGAAACACTGGCATCGAGATATATTTGACCATTTCCTATTATATAGAGGATTGGGAAACTCGTGTAACGAATAGATTTACCAAGTAGTTTGGGAGGAATCCACAATGTTTTCCATATCTCTCATCTCAGAAATATGTGAATGAACCGGAGACTACCATTGCTCTAACTGCATTGGAAGATTTAGTAGTGGAACTGGATCTGACTTTTGTTAGGCAAATAGTTCGCGTTGTAGTGAGAGATAAGAAGAAGTTAAGAAGCAAGATAATTAGATTGGTGAAAGTTCAGTGAAGTGACAATGAGAATGGCTACACTTGGGAGTCATAAGACATGATTAGGGATACATACCCTGCATTTTTATAATGACATGTTCTATATTTTTACATATGGACTTTGTAGCTGATAGGATATACTAGCATTGTTTACATGCTTGATATGCTTGTTATGTGTCATTGAATTTCGAGGACGAAATTCTTTAAGGAAGGGAGCATGTAACACTCCTAATTTTAGTTTAATATTATTTAGATAATTTAATTGGATAGATTAAATAGAATAATGTAAGAGTAAATGAGGATGAGATTTGATAATTAATAAAATCAAGCCATAATTAATCAAGTAAATAAGATTGTTTAAACTAAATCTAAGGAGGAATAAATGAGAAGGGTAAAACATGAACGACCTATCTTTTACCCCTTAAACCCTTACCCCCTCATTCATTTCTCATTTTTCACACTCACAAACAACCAAAAAGGAAGGTATTGGGTCGGTCATTAATCAAGGTAAAATGAAGAAGAAATCAAAAGGGATTCGGAAGATAAAGCATGAAGGAACTAAACACCAGCAAATCCCAATTCCAACATCTACATTAAGATGAATAATAAGTGAGCCATCTCTATTGTTTGTTTTTGGATTCATCCATGCCATGTTTTGGTTGTATGATCATTGTTTGGATAGAATAATGAAATATGAAATTTTTATGAAATTAATCGAATGGATTTTAAGGGTAAACCTAAGTTTTTAATCTCCAATCGATTTAATATTCTGATATGTTGAGTAAAATGTAGTTTGGAAAATAGGTTTTTAATTTCATAATTTTCCAAGTTAAAATGAATATTTTATGAATTTCTTAAAGTGGAAATATGGTATATTTCGGGTTTTAATTATTAAAGTTAATTAAATATGGTTTTTCTCCTTGAAATTTTTATATGGTAAAGAATATGATATTTCTGAAATTTGTGCTTTGTGGGGATTTTTCCCAAGTGTTTATGAATTATTATGAATCTACTATGCTACATAAATGTTTTAATTCATAATTAATTTAGGATATTAATTAACTAAAGTTGATATATGTTTGAGAAAGTAAATCTGGTTGTGGCAGTTTTCTGAAAAGATCTGGACAAAAGAATATTACCATCCAACCGAATTTTGACAAAGAATAAAATCTAATGAAATGAAAATGCTTTTAATAGAAAAAAATAGGTTTTATATTAATTACGGGATTACCGTCGTCGTCGTCGTCAACACCGCAATGTCTATGACGTGGTTATGCTTTCCGACGTTAGCTATAGTGGATGCATACGATATCAACCTCAGTTGTTATGGAATGAATCCACATGGCTGAAGTGAGAAGTATGAGTAACGTCGGCATTCATGCCTTTGGTATCAATGATGCCGCATGTACTAATGCCGCATGTCTTGATGTCGCCTATCAATGCTACAAGTTTTAAATATAGCCTTAAGTGATGTCGCATACTACTAATTTGATACCAACTATATTAAATTGTGATGCGGCATGTTTTCTATATCGATGCCATGGCTTAAGTTAGTGATGTTGCAAGTATTATTTTCGATGTTAACTATTTTATTGCGATGATGCTACTGGTACTTAGGCATAAAGGAAAATTATATTGTCAGTTGTCAATACTGACACCCCGTGTTTTAATGTCAAGTGGCATTAATGGCACTACCCTTTATTCCAATATCAGCAAGGCTTTGTGTTGTGCTAATTAAAAGTATGTTTTAAAGAGGCAAGATAGCCTATGTTTAGGAAGGTTGATAACCTTATGATTTCGAAAGTTAGCCATGTGATTTATAAAATCAAGTTATGTTTTATAACCTTGGATAGAGGTTCAAAGTTGTATTGTGCGGCATTTATGGCACATATTTTTTGCATTAACGGTTGTGAGCCATAAGTTTTATTTGACATTGTTCATTGGGGATACTAATGTATATCATATTTACACCATTGTTTTATGAATCGACATTAATCATTGGGGATGCTAATATATTTCATTTTAAAATTTCAACATAGATCATTGGGGATACGAAAGCATATTATTTTGAGGTGTTATAAGATTAAGGGGTATGTAAACTAATTGGGAAAACCAATAGACATAGGTTGAACATTTGGGTTAAACATGATTTAAATTGATACGTGATGGGTTCATGTTATCCTAGGAAAACTATGGGTTATATGATGAATTGTCTAGATCATGACGAAGATGGATAATCTCTATACAGTTGGCCAAGGGTACATATTCATCATAAAAAAACTATGGGATGCATGATAGATAGTCCACATCATTTTAATTAAATGAAAACATGTCAGTTGGATAGTCCACATAACTTTGATAACGAGGCCATGTGTGATAGGTAGTCTATATGGCAGGGGATGGGAATCAAATAATAATTACATGTGAGATGGGTAGGCCACATAAATATAAGATGGATAGTCATTTGAAATTAAGAAAGTTAGTCAAATGAAATTAAGACGGATTATCAAACAAATTTGGATGGCTAATTCAGTGCATGTTGCATGACTACAAATGTTTATCTATTATGTTTTAATCATTGGGGATGCAGGAGCACAGTATGTGGCTACTATACCTTGGTTAAGAAACTAATGAGGGGAACCTCATTCCGTGCATCGGCGTGGTCTTACTAGATATCTATTTTGTTTAAGATGGTTGGTCGAAGTATTTGTTTTTCCCCTTAAACTCTTGGGTACTCATTTGAGTAGGTTGGGAGTAAGGGTTCTGATTATTGGTATGATTAATATAGCCATATTTTGTCATCGAAAATTAATAAATATGGATAGCAGCAGCATCCGTAGCACTTAGTTTCTGGCCTCAAAGTGGTGAATATTACTAGTAAAAACTGAAATTACGTTACAATTGCAGGTCCACTCTACAAACACGCATTTTTAGCCAAGGAAACTTCAAGATTTTGTGACGGTCTTAAAACAAAAGTTGTTTCCTATGTTATTATCCTTTTGAAATGGGCAAAATCATTGAAATCAGACAAACACTTTGAAAGTTATGGTTTAATAAAGTCAGCATCGTATTGCGGATTGCATTTCAGGATAGTGAGCACATACTATAACTCATGTCTAAACCATTGATATCTTGAAAATTTTACATTGGGTTTCGAAGAAAAAACGGTTCTTTAATGATTTAAATTTATAACGAAATTAAAATCGTCGAAAATGGATTAATAGTTTTAGATCTAAGGTCAGAACTAATCATATTATTTTGGAAATGCTATAAAACGACTTCACTTTTGAAATATTACCAAAACCATTTATCAGACATTCATTTAATTTACAAATCTATTTCGATAATATTTTATAACACTTCTTAATATATCACAGTCATTTAAAATATTTCCAATAATCTGAAACCAACTATTCACAACTTCCATCTAATCTTCTCAAAATAGTTTTATTTTCTCTTGCTTCAACACTAAACCATTTCAATATATTCATTATCACTAAAAACAAATATATATTTATTTATGTTTTCAAATTTTAAATTCATACAATATTTATTTATTTCTAAAATTTTGCATTTTAGTAAAACATAAAATAACAAAACTTTATTCTAAATATTCATGAAATACTTTCTCATTTTAAACTCATTTCTTCTAGATTTATAATAATTACTCCAAATATTATTCACATTCTTTGAAGACATTTTCCCAAAATTCTTGTTTATTCAAGATGTTGTTTTCTCAAATAATAAAATTCTTGTTCATACTTTGTAACAGTATATTGGTTTCACAATTTTATCCTAAGTTATAGCTTATGTACATAAACTTTAACATCATAATGTATCATACCACGAACATATTCGCAAAATTCGTCTAAGTCATTAACAATAGCTTAACATGGTAGGCATGCAATCACAACATCACATACCAAACAATTTCAAATTCTAATCTATAGATATATCGACGATGTTTCGCCATGAATTTCTAGTGACTCACTTTGCCTATTAGATGAAATGTTGACCATGTGATCAACATTGACTCGCCATCAACTTCGTCTATCCACTAATGCTCAATGACTACAATCATCACATCAAAAATCTAGATATTGAAAAATATTCTTATTATTTTTTAAAACAATAAATCTCCATTTTCAAAGATATTTCCATCTTTTCAAAAATTTGAATGTAACTCCTTAAAAACATTAGTTTTAAAGATATCCCAAATATTTCACTTCTTTCTAAAATATTATACCACTTCCAAAATTTTGTATCCATATGTCTCATCATGGTATTTAGAAATCTTTATCGGTAACGTTAATCAGGCGCGTCGATCAAAATTCTTAAAGCACTTAATGATAAATTAAGACGAAATCAGCTATAAAATTTTCTTCAAATAAATATATTTAAATATTTTCATATGGAAAATAATTGTTTCCGATAACCAAAACATTTTTAGTATCTTTCAAAAGTAGCCACCTTTAATCGAAAATGTTCCTACAATAAAATGTGCTTGCTTTAAAATTGCTCTATCTTCAAATAAACAAGCAAACAAACAAACACCTTTAATGGAAAACTATCAATTAGTTTTCGCTACATAACTCTGATCACTATAGGATGCACTAACTCAACTTGCCTCATCATAATTTGGATTTGTGAAATATTCGACGCGAGATTCGAATTACGGCCTTATACAGCTTTCCTAACTAAACAACCTCATTCTTTTTTATAAGCTAGCCACATAGAGGATTAACATTCACCAACAATACCATCATTTATTGGCTGGACTAACTACTTCTACCTTCACTACCTTCATCACCTACTTTATATCATATGGAGAATTACACTTAGAAAAAGGTAGAAGAAATATATTATTATATAATAAAAAAATACAAATACGTCCGTAGATGATTACCCTAGTAATCATCTTATACTCCTTCCATCACTTGAATCTAGACAATGATCTATCACACCCACGAGGACAAGTACTCTAAGTCTCATCTAAGGTCAAAACTCATATCTCTTATACTCGATAATGTTTTTAACCTACATTGATACCAACTGTAATGCTCGAACTCAATACCCAAACTACGATTGAGTATTACATGTAATACTATCTAATAATACAAAGAATGAGATGATATTGCAATTACACATGTGAATATTCCCTTGGACTAACGATGGTATGTACTTCACAAATCATAAGCAACTCATCCATATGCATATAGTTATAGAACAAAGCAATAAACACGTGCATCTCCAGGATAGAACAATACACAATATAAAATAAATCATAGAGATCATAGTGTCATTAACGTAGTGATATTATATAATATAAAACATACATGCGTTCAAGTAGGTCAACAAATAGTCCAATGCCCACTATCATCAAAAATATACATAATATGTCTAATATATAAATCTCGATAAATATGAACACATGCAGAAGAAAGTATACAAAATACTCTAACCTCCATCTATGCCCAACATTTAAAAGCTGGTCAACTCGTCCATGAATCTGAAACATCTCGGACTGACCCAAGTATTATTATATAACATAGAGGTTAGACTATGTCTAGAATATAGAATCTAATATAAAATTACATCTAGAATGGCATTATAGTGTAACAAAAATGGCATATGCATAACTCAAGTACCAACAAACCTCAGACCATGCACGTAAAAGATAAGTCATCCCCAATTAAAATCGATCAACACATCAAATGAGTATATAATCAAGGTGGCGGAACATCCAAATATCCAATCATCAACCACCACCCCTATAACACAAAAGGGAATCAACCATAAACAAGCACATGATCAAGTGAGGTGCTATAAACATGGTGTCATATGCCTATATACCTAAAATCATATATTCCAACTGGAAGCATCACAGTGCGCTCCAGTGGGTTAAGAGGTCATTACCATTGAACAGAAATCTAAGAGGGGTACCTAAGTAACATTAAATAATCATATAATCTCCCATATTCTAGATGGAAGCTACATATCACACAACACACTCCAAAGACAACATATAGCACTACAACACGTAGCACACCCATGGTCTTAGTTACTCTCGGTCATCGTAACAATACATCCATCTATACATTATGGTCATGGGCCTACTACCTAATGGTAATAGACTGTATAGCTAGTGTTGATTAGGGCATATCATTAAAGAATCTAAATATCAGTACATAGCACATATAATAATGTTATGCCATGGATCCAAGGCATGACCCCACGATCAGCCAATTTGGATGGACTCTAGTCTATCTAAAAACATCACACAAAACAAGTTGGCACACAACAGACCCTTCCCCTAGACATTAACTCATAATATAAGAGTCTCCCTCACTTACAGAAATTAATCGAACAAACATCAACACAGGCTACCATACCTCTTGGTTTTACTCACTCATTTTCTCAATGCTCGTAAACTACACTCCTTACCCACAATAATACCATATACCATAAGTTAAAAGAGTAATTAGAACAACATTACCAAACGTTCCATTCCAGAAGGTGTTATAATTCATTTACTCAAAAATTTCATCATGTCAAACTTCACAAAATAATATTCTATACCATGAATGAGCAAAGAAATCAGAATAATATTAGTAAATGTCTCATAAAAGACATTGTCACTAATTTATTTACTCAACTTCCCTACAATTTGGAAATTCACACAATATTATTTTATATAACTTGTCCAAAGAATAACTGGAGAAATATTGCCAAAAGTCTCATTCATTGGGAGGAGATGCCCCAAGACAGGATAATTTGTTCATAAAGATAAAGAGAGCTATCCAATCTCAAGACAAGGGGACTATATTCGAGAAAGAGATATCAAATGATTTTGGTATTTTCACTAAGAAATGGCTTAAAGTCGTGAATCATTTGTTGGCCTCTAATGAATTTCAAAGGACACTGAAAATAAATTTGGCTATGGAGGATGAGATACCAAGAAGCCAAAGAACAAAATAATACTCAAGAAGGCCAGTATTCAAATCTTGACTTATGAAGGATTGCATTTTCACCACTTCTCTTGAAAACATTTACTTCTTGACTAAGATAAGCTTGATTGTTGGCCTTTGCAAAAGAGAAGACCCAAATTTTAAAGAAATCTTGAAAGCTCATATTGTCACTATCACCTGAATGAACCAATCAGTGTAGAAGACTAAAATGAATGATCATCAATTTTCTATGGCAAGACAAGCTCAATGAATTTGCAAAAAGATATTAGATAAGTTTTATAATAAAAGAAGTTCTTCAAATAATTAATTCTACATGGTTGAGGAGTAAAATTATCCTAGTATAATGGGAAGCCTAAACCACTACCTTAGATGGTAGTACGGGGATAAAGCCTTTTTTTTAGCTAAGACATACCTAGACAAAGCGCCTCCTAGAGGAAGGATGGAGTAATCATTTGGTCCCATAAGAAAGGGCTTGGCTAAAGCACGGACTAAGCCTTCGGTCCCGTGCATGTGGCATGGTCGAAGCGTAAGCCCTTAACCCCATCATCAAAGAATGGTTAAGGCACCTCCTAAATGGAGACCAAAGTAACCCTTTGGTTTCATCCGAAAGCGAATATTCAAAGATTTTGCAGATCTTCAACCCTTATCTACACGGCATGGTTGGAGCACCACCTAGAGGGAGGATGGAGTAAGCCTTTAATGTCATCATTAAAGGCCACACTAAAGCACTGAACTAGCCACTAGTGTCTGCCATTACAGGCCGCATTGAGTGCCAACTAGAGGGAGGTCGGGAAAATATTTAATCATGCTTAAGATAGCTAACCAAACACACTAGAAAACATACCTAAACCATCACCTGAGCTGGTTATATAAGGTCTGAGCCAAAGTAGTGCCCCCAAACCAATCGAAATTTGGGCCAAAGAAGCGCTCCCGAATCAATCGAAATTAGAGCCAAGTATTACATACAAACCCATCAAAGTTCGAGCCAAAGAAGCACTTTCGAATTAATTGAAACTAGAGCTAAGCAGTGCACTCAAACCTATCAAAATTTGAACCAAACAAGCGCTCCCAGATCAATTAAAATCATAGTCAAGTAGTGCATTCAAGTCTAACGAAGTTTGAGCCAAGTAGTACTCTCGATCGATCAAGCTTTCAAAGGAACGTCTAACGAAATCCAAGCCAAGTAGTGCTAAAATCTTTCTATCCACAAGAAGAATTGAACTTCAAGTGTTCCATTGCCAGATATAAGTTTCTAATTTTCTGCTATTACTGGATATAGATTTCCGATCTTCTATTATCCTATATACGGATTTCTACACTACTATTATTCTCGACGTGGTTTTCTGACCTTCCATATGGAGATTTCTGATATTCTCTATTATTACTGATCTAATATTACTTAAACAAGAATCTCTGTTATTACACTGTAACACACCTAATTTTTGTTTAACATTATTCATGACATTTAGTTGGACAAATTAAATAGAATAATATAGATAAGGGGATTGAGGTTGATTAATAAATTAATAAGTCGTGCTTATATAAACAAATGAACTTATAAATGGTTAAGTATTAAGCAATTGGACATAAGGGCATTAGGGTAAATTGCCACCCACCTTCCCCTTATACCATTTTCAATAGGCCATACACGTTCATTTTTATATCAAACAAAATAGTAACCGTAAAAAGAAGAGCAAGGCTGGCCATTAGGACGAGAAGAGAAAATCAAAGTAAAGCTTAGGATCAAGCTAGAACAAATCAATCTCAATCAAACTTCAATTTCCTTATCAAATCTAAGGTGAATAATAATTTTCTACATCTCTGTTTTGGATTTATAATCATATGGTTTTAGAGTTAAGGGTAAATCTATTTTATGATATATTGAATGAATACTTGATTGATGATTTATATGGATTAAACAAGGTTGTTCAAATGGAGATATAGACAGTTTTAGGGTAAAACCGAGATTAAATGATTTTTAATGTCATGGAAAAATTATATGTTATGGAAAACATGTTTTTTGAGTTGGGTTTCAATTTTTATAATTTTCCAGGCCGTAGAGAATTAGTTAAGAATTTTCAAAGGAAAATATGATTATTTGGGCTCATAAATTTATTATATTAAGAATTTGGTTCTGAAATTTTAGTATGTTAGATAACATGATTAAAGTGAATTTTTGGAATTTTTGGGGATTTTTACTTAGTGATTTAGTATGGAATTTAAATTATTTCGAAAGGAGGAATTAAATGATTTTATTGTTTTGATAATAGTAAGGGCTTATTTATTAATGGTTAACTTGATTTTATGTGACGACCTGAAATTTTTTGGATATCTAGAATTGAAATATTTAATTTATTTTAAATATCTGAAAGGTAATTTAACTTGAATTTCAAATATCACTATATATTTGACAATTAAATTATTGAATTTAATAATTTAAAAATTGGTTTAAGCAGTGAATCTTGGATTTCAAGTTGGATAAAATTAATTCAAAGGCTTGTATGATTTATATTGATGGTACCAAAGATAGTAAAAATGTTAAACTTGAATTTGGAAGTGTTTTGTTAAGTTTTGAAATTATATAGTTTAAATTGAATTGAAAAATAGCCTTCCGAGCCGCAGTCCTGGATTTCGACGAAACTAGTTCCATTAGATTCATAATAGCATAATATTATCGGATTTCAATTTTTGTAGTGTTTGGAGTGATAGTTTTTCCGTACGGTAAGTAAACGCACTGAAATCTATATCGAAATTCAGTATAGTAATAAGGTCCAAAAAGTTATCTTCTCCATACGATCTAATTTGGACACGAAACATTTTCCATTGCGTTCAGAACAAGGGTTTAACATTATAAGCGGCATGCCTCGGTAGGATGTCAAGATTTTGAGTTGCGTAACCGAGATGATTCGAATTTAAATTTAAATTTTATATCTATATATGTTGACTAGTAGAATTTATTCACATCTGTTTTTTTAGTTATATCTTTCCAACCTATACAATAAGAAATAACATTTCTTCTATCTGTCTGACATGCATAGAAATTTAAAGCACGTAGCATACTTTTGAAATAAAAAAAAGGCAAAATAAAAAAAATTAGAGGCGGAATATTTCCTCTCAGAGAAACCTGAATGAAAATGGCCGTCGTAGTTCAAATCGGGGGAAATAATAAGCGAACAAATCAAGGTCAAGCCGATCGTTCTTAAAACAAATTCGATTTTGTTTTCGAATTAGGAAATCGCGGAACGGCTCGCGATCAATAAAAATGAAATAAAATCTCAGTCAAATTCAATGAAGTCAACGGCTAGGATTCGACTAGAAGGTAGAAGTCATAGGCCTGATTCAAGATTCGAGGCATGACAGCGCCGAGGCATAAGGTGGAATCATTAGGTGATGGTGCGATTTCAAGCAAAGATCTGTAGCTTGAGTCACGTTTGAGGAGTTCAGGGTGGGAGGATCGTCATTCCAGTTTAAGGTTTCTGACGACTGCAATTGTGGCGAGCACGTGGTCGAATGCAAATCGCGGTGACGGGAGGATGTAGTCGCATGGGGGACGTCAGCGATTTTGGTGCTGTTCGTGGCCTCGAATTAGTCGTAGAAGCGGCGCGTGATGGTTAGTGAGTGGTGGTCGCAAGTTTGCGAGCTGCTGGTAGGGTCTGAACAGTGAGATATTTATATTTTTACGATTCATTTTCTCTGTAAGTTTATAATCTAATTTATTTTCTTCAAAAATATGGATTTATATATATATATATATATATATATATATATATATTTGCTATATATAGATCCCTGGGGTTATTTACAAAGAAATTTATACAGATAAGTTTTTGAAAAAAAATATAGAAATCACAAAATATTTGGAAGTTTATATAAAAAATATATATAGATTTTATGAAAACCTATAATTATTTCTATAAGTATACGCATACGGTTTCAAAAGAGAAAGAAAAGGGCTTGAAATTATATAGGGATTTTAAAATGTTTGAGGAATTGGTAAAAGTTAGATTTTTGAAATCTATGGTTTATTTTTATATAAGAATAATTTTGATTTCCATTTAAAAATAAAAATAGGGTGAAAATATATATATGATATAATAAATAAATAATCATTTAGTTAAAATGGAATGGTTAACTATTTAATTTATTTAAAGGGATTTAATTTAAATTAATTAATTAATTAAATTAATGGGAATTAATTGTTCAATTTATTCAGATATTAATAAGCTGTAAAAATATTTATATAAGGTCATAGTCTGGAAAGAAGCAAGCCAGATTGGAAGTGGGTTGCAAAATAGGAATCAAGGTGAGTTAATCTCACTCATCTGGGTTTTATTTAAATTAAAATAGTTAAAATTTAAATTTTGGTTGAATGATTAATTTGATTGGATGTGGCATATTATATATATATATCTATGTATATATATTGGAGTGGTTGATTTCCCACATTATATAGCGGATGAGACCCTATGCGCCACATAATAGCGGATGAGATAATATGATCCCATATACCGCGATATTCCACCTCGAAGTGGAGTTGGTATTATTATATTGTGCTAACATCTGTGGATGCAGGTAAAAACAGGTTGGAGGGATCCAACTGGATCCCTTGAAACGTTTGAATTTACTTTATATATTCAGCGATATGATTATATGATGATCTGTGATGAACTATATTGATCATATTGGGAATTGGAATTTATTGAATGCTCTGGCTTGGTTAAATATGTATATTGGAATTTTGTGAATTGAAATATATATATATATATGTATATATGAAATTTGGATTTTTAAAGTAAACAAAAAGGTAATTTTAAATAAAATAATTTTAAGGATTTTGGATAATTAAAATGATTTGGAAGAGTAAAAGTTGATTTTTAATTGTAACAGATAAATCCAAAGTATGGGAAAGAGATATTTAAATAAATGAACTTAAGTGATAATATTAAAAGAGTAAAGAATTTATTTTTAAAATTCAAGGTTTAAATTTGTTTGGAAAAGATAAAGAAGAAATTTGGAAAGTATGAAATTTTTGATTTTAGTTTGAATAAGATTTTAATCAAGATAAAGAAGTTAAATATGAAATTATTGAGCTTTGAAATAAATTTGGATAAGGAAAGAAATTTATTTTAAATGGAATTAATTTTGAAAAATCAGTTTGAAGATTGGTTTAGTGATTGAAACCTTGTTTTAAAGAAAGATGAGACTATGGGATTTATAAGCTGGGTTTATAAGTTGAAACAAGATATCTGTGGATATTTGGAAGTATAAATTCGTGATGGGAATTTATAAAGGAATGGGTAGTTTGTTTTAACAATAAATAGTGGTTTATTTTTTAAAGGTATGGAAATGGGATGTGTGTTTCCCTGGAAATCCAATTGTATTTTAAAGGAAACTTTTTACGTATAAGCTAAAGGCTTAAAAAAATTGTTCTAAGGAAATGTTTTAGAAAATTTATTATTTTTAAATGTTTTAAATTTTAAAGTAAATATTTTTCAAATCTATTTTAGCAGTAATTATTTAAAGGTTAATTGGTATTATGTTTTAAAAATATAATTATTATTATTTATGTTTAATAAAGAAATTTTATTTTAAAGATAGTTTGCTAAAGTTTATTCGAAAATTTGTATAGAATTTTGTAAATCTTATTTTAAATTTAGTTTGGCTTAACTTTTATTTTAAAATTTTGTTTTATATTTTATAAAGTAGTTTTATTTTAAATATTTTTAAAAGTTTATATATTTTTGAATAAAGTGTTTAAGTAGTTTTAATTTAAATGTTTTAAAGGATATTTTTAGTGTAAAGTGATTTAAAATTATTTTAAATCTAAAGTGTTTGGACTTGATGAATTTCGGTGGAAAAAAATAATATTTAGGAAATTTATTTCCTGAGAAATAGATGGTTTGAAACTGTTTTCAAAGGGTTGAAAAGTGGGAAAATTTCTTGCGAAGATATTTTGAGGTTAATAAGTAATTTGGGAAATTATTATCGTTTGATGATTGTTTGTGAATGTTATTTGGTAGTTAAATAAATGACTATCAATATATACCAATGCGCTAGTCGTTTCAAAGAGATCGGGATCCAGATTTATTTCTCGAAACCACTTCGATCTGGTTTGAACGTTTTCGTAAGGAAGACAAGAGTTTGGAGTCGAAGATGGAGCCATGAAGTACAAGGGCTAGTCGCTACTAATCCTGAGGGTGATTTCGAAATGGATGTAGTAGGAGCAGTGCCTTCGGTTCTGTTCGAACCGGGAATGGACTTGTATAGATGAATGCTTTCGGAACATCATCAAGGGGATGATGAGCATTCTAAGTGATTGTGTGCAATAAAGGTAATGCATAGCCTCGAGCCTCATCAACCGGGAATGGCTAAAATAGGGGAGGTGCACACAAGGCTAAGTTGCTAGCAACCAATTAGGGTAAGGGCACCTCTGTCTAGATGTCCCTTTATATATTCAGTTGTGTGGCGGGTGCTGATCCCAACCACGGGGTGAACTTATTCGGACTATGTAGTAACGGGTAGCTCCGGCTTTATGTTGCAGGGGATTTAGGGTGGATTCTCGGTACGGTGATCTTGACCACCTACTATGACGGGCGGTACCCCAGTAGCCCTGCCATTGATGAAAATCCATTCTCTCTACGTGCCTTTACGTTTTTTGTTTGTAGAACCCTCTTTGTGGCTAGTGGCTGGAATTTAATAATGTAACAATTTCGGCTATTTGAATAAGTATTTGTATATAGACACTACTATAATTCAGAGGATTTTATAAGAAATGTTTTGGTTATCGTAAGGTAAAAACCCAGCATGTTTATTTGTGACATGGTCTTACGAGATACCTTTGATTTTCAAAGGATTTCGAAAACTTTATATTCTAATTGAGTGTATTTTCTCACGTTGGTTTTCCAGACTGACTCGGGTGTTATTTAACTATAATGCTCGGGTCAGACCGAGTATTATAGAGTATAGAAAAGGATGCTGCGAAGCTCAGGAGACAGATCGGATGGCGAGACGTAGCATACGTATTTGATGTATAACTCTGCTGTGTTTTAATTTGTATTGTCAGTTTGCTAAGGATAAGATAATATGACTGTCCAGTTGTGTATTATAGATGTTGTTGAACTCTGAAGTTGTATTCTGATGATGTATGTATAAACAGATATAGTTTCTTTTTTGTAAAGATCAGTTATTATCTATTATATTTTATTCCGATGCGATGGTAAGGTTCTATTATGTTGTTTTCTCTTCTTCTACCTCCTTCTTCCTTTAACCCTAATGGTTTGATTTTTCGGGCATCGAAAAATCGGGCTGTTACTTTTCTGTGGGTTCTGCAAATAAAAATCATAGAATCATGTAGAAAGAATGGATTTCCATCAATGGCAGGGCCACTGGGGTACCTCCCATCACAGTACGTGGTCTAGATCACCGTACCGAGGATCCATCCTAAATCCCCTGCAACACAAAGCCCGAGCTATCCCTTACTGGATAGTCCGAATAAGGTCACCCCGCGGTTGGGATCAGCAATCGCCACACAGCCGAATGTACGAAGGGACATCTAGACAGGGGTGACCTTACCCTAATTGGTTGCTAGCCACTTAGCCTTGTGTCCACCTCTCCTGTTTTAGCCATTCCCGGTTGATGAGGCTCAAGGCTATGCGTTACCTTTATAGCACGCAATCACTTAGAATGCTCATCTTCCTCCTTACGATGTTCGGAAAGCATTCGTCCATACAAGTCCGTTCCTGGCTTGAACAGAACCAAAGGCACTATCGAAATCACCCTCAGGATTAGTAGCGACTAGCCCTTGCACTTCACTGCTCTATCTTCGACTCCAAACTCTTCTCTTCCTTACGAAAACGTTCAGACGTTTTGAGGAATCCAGGGGATTACCCAATAGAGTCCGTGGTACTCTAGAATGAGTTTGAGAGTATTAATAGATATGAGCGCATATTTGTTAATGAATATAAAATCATTTTATATGTGTTGATTTATCAGGTAAGTGTTTATAAATTTTGGTCGATATGTGGGACACCATATCATCGATAGAGATTTCTATACTCTTAAACAAGATAAACCGACACAGTATTGTTTCAAAACAGGGTAAATGAAATAATTTTACCCAAATTATTTTTGTACATAAAATAAATAATTTTCCGTAAATTATTATATTTATATATGATTGCTTGGTTGTTAGGAAGTGATAATATTAAAATTATTATCGTTGTTGTGTAGAAATTGAATAAGAAATTGAAATCATAACTAAAAAGCTAAGAAATAAATTTATATACAAATGGAAATTATATATGTTATTTATAAAATGAAGTAAAACTCCAAAGTAATAGTTGAATATGAATTGAAATGATTTGGAATTTAAATTTTTTGTAAAGGTTTAAAATTCCTTTAAATTTGAAAAGCGGTTTTCAAAGGTTTTGGAGAAATATTAGTGGTATTATTTCGGAAATATTTTTGAATTGGATTTGAAATCTAGTGAGATTTGGAATTTAAAAATATTTGAAGGATGTTTTGAAGAGGTAAAAGCAATGAACTCTTTTCTTTCGCTGGAAAATAACTTAGGTGATGACTGCAGCATCATCGATGTTCATTTTCGAGTTTCCAATAGAGGAATTGCTGCTTGGAGATTTTAAATTGGAATAGTTTGCAAAACTGCATTTGGTTTTGAAATTTAAAGGGATAATTGAATTGCCGTAGGATTTTGGATATAAATGATTTAAAAAATGATTATGAAATATTGAGAAATTATTTAAAATGTAATTGTTTAAGACTCTGAAATCTTATTAAAAATGTAATTGGAATATAAATAAGCTGGAAAACTCTAAGAAGTTAAAAATTCGAATTAAAATGGAATGTAACTGAATATAGTAAATAAAAGTAAAAATTTATTTTATTGGAATTAAATTTGTGGGAGAACAAATTTATTTAAATTTGTAAGTAGTAGAACTAGAATTAAAGTTGAATAATGGAATCAATTTAAATTTTGTTGAGAAAAGTGAATAGTAAGGGAACAAAAGGAAGTAAAAGTTTAGGAATGAACTTTTTATTTAAATTTGAAATTTGTGGAATAAGATTCAACGTGAAAGGATCAAATAAAGGTAAGTGTGACTAGAAAATAAAGTTAAGAAGTTAAGCCAATTAAAGAAGGTTGGTAAATGGAATGGAAATAAGAAATTGTTTGAGATTTGAGATAAATCAGTAAGTGGAACTGATTTAAAATAGTGATATGAACCAGTCGTGAATGGAAGATAGTAGATAAAATTTAATATTCAGAGTTTGAAGATAAATTAAATTCAAGTATTATTGAAAATGAAAATCTGGATGAAAATTTGAAAAAAAGTATTGAGATTTGAGATAAATTAGTAAATTGAAGCAAATTGAATCTATTTGGAATTAGGATCCAAATGGATTAAATATAGATAAAAACCAAGTGATAAAGTGAAGTTGAAAGATTATTTTTTAGTAGACTAAAAATAATTTAAAGTTGGAAATAAATCCATTCGGATTTAAATAAATTAGTAGTGAGACTAATTAAAGAAATGATAAATTGAGTATGGCTTGAGATGAAGTTAAATTGAATTCATATGAGATTGGAAATCCAGTTTGAAAATACGTGGATATAAAGGCTAAAGTGTAAAGTAATAATATAAGAGTATATAAAATGCTTATATTAAACTTAAAGAAATGAATGGTGAAATTCTTAAGTAAGTTTGGTATTGGAAATATACTAAGTAATTTTGGATTGGAGATTAAATGAAGTTGTGAAATGGGATAATTGTGGATAAGTGAATAGAAATCAAAATAATGTGAATAAAAGAGAATTGATATAGTTAATAATCAATGGATATAAATATGTAAGATGTATGTATATTATTTTATTCGCGTAGCGATTTGATCCAGATTCGAGCATAGAATTTCGAGGTAGTCATACCGATCCGAGCTGGGATTTTTCACTCGATTTTCGACGGCGAACTTGGATATGGATTTTTGATTGATTCTGAAAATTCTCTATCATAGTTTGTGGCTATGCAAGGATAATGACGGTTTCTGATAAAGAAACCAGACCCGAGTCCGCACTATGAAGTCGGGTGGACGATACTAGTTCGGAAGTGAAATTGTGTGATCGATTGAGCGATCGAATTGGGTATTGCGTACGGATGATATTTGTGCATCGTGCGGTTGTAAATGAAATAGATATGAAAACTTTTGTAAAGAAATGTGTAAAGCAATTTTGAATGTTGTAATTGAATATTATGGCTTGGTAGGTTATTCAGGTGTTTAAAAAGCAAAAGGAAAATTGGGATTTTCTTTTTGAAGATGAATTGAAATTTGCTCGGCAAAGGTATGTATTTAAATTTTTGAATGAAATTTGATAATTTTCTGGTCTAGCCACTTGGCTATTTGTTTTCTTTTGAAATCTGGGGGCCCGTAGGGCATTTTGTAATTGTACCGAGCTAGCCGCGCAAAGGTTACGCTGGCGAAATTTTTCAAAAGTTTAGAGAGTTAGAAAAAAATTTGAGAAAATTTTGACAATTTAAATTGGGTTTTAAATTTAAATTTGAATGTTTTGGTAGGAAATATTGGTTGGAACTAATGCAAGAAGTTTGGAAAGTTAGTAGGGTGATAATGTCTTTATTAAAAAGATGGTTTTGGGTATTTTAAAAAAATGTTTGGTTTTGGGTAGTTGTTGAAAACCAGTTGTTTGGGAAAATAGGGAATGGGTTATGGACCATTCTTCTTAACTAATAATTTAGGGAATGAAATTCTTTTATGGGGATTTTATGTGATGACCTAAATTTTTTTGATATTTCGAATTGAAATATTTAATTTATTTTAAATATTTGAAAGGTAATTTAACTTGAATTTCAAATATCACTATTTATTTGACAATTAAATTATTGAATTTAATAATCTGAAAACTGGTTTAAATAATGAATCTTAGATTTTAAGCTGGATAAAAATATTTCAAAGGCTTGTAAGATTTATATTGATAGTACCGAAGATAGTAAAAATGTTAAACTTGAATTTGGAAGTGTTTTGTTAAGTTTTGAAATTATATAGTGTAAGCTGAATTTAAAAATAGCCGAGGCACAGTCTTGGATTCAACGAAACTAGTTCCATTGGATCCGTAATAGTATAATATTATCGCATTTCAATTTTCGTAGTGTGTGGAGTGATCGTTTAGCCATACGATAATATGGTCCAAAAGATATCTTCCCTATACGATCGAATTTGGACTCGAAACCTTTTCCATTGCGTTCAGAATAGAGGTTTAACATTATAAATGCCTAGCGACATATCTTGGTAGGATATCAAGATTTTGAGTTGCGTAACCGAGACGATTTGAATTTAAATTATATATATATATATATATATGTATGTATCTATATATATATATATGTTGACTAGCAGAATTTATTCACATCAATTTTTTTAGTTATGTCTTTCCAACACCTGTACAATAAGAAATAACATTTCTTTCATCTGTCTAACATGCATAGAAATCTAAAGCACGTAGCATAATTTTGAAATTAGAAAAAAAGGGAAATAAAAACAATTAGAGGCGGAATATTTCATCTCAGAGAAACCTAAATGAAAATAGCCATCAATAGTTCAAATCAAGGGAAATGATAAACGAACCATTCAAGTTCAAGCCGATCGTTTTAAACAAATTCGATTTTATTTTCGAATTAGGAAATCGCGGAACTGCTCGGGATCAATAAAAATGAAATAAAATCTCGGTCAAATTCAAGGAAGTCAACATCTTCGATTCGACTGGAAGGAAGGAGTCACGGGCCCGATTCGAGATGCGGGGCATGACAGCACCGAGGCATAAGGTGGTATCGCATGGTGATGGTGCGATATCAAGCAAAGATTTGTAGCTCGAGTCGCATTCGAGGAGTTCGGGTTGGGAGGATCGTCGTTCCAGTTTAGGGTTTCTGACGACTGCAATTGTGGCGAGCACATGGTTGAACAAGTCGCGGTGAAGGGAGGATGTAGTCGCATGGGGATGTTGGCGATTTTGGTGCTGTTTGTGACCTCGAATTAGTCGTAGAAGCGGCGTATGATGGTCAGTGAGTGGTGGTCGCGAGTTTGCGAGCTGCTGGTAGGGTCTGAACGGTGGGATATTTATATTTTTACGATTCATTTTCTCTGTAAGTTTATAAACTATTTTATTTTCTTCAAAAATATGGATTTATATATATGCTATAAAATAAATCCCCGGGCTATTTACAGAGAAATTTATATAGATATGTTTTTGAAAAAAATATAGAAATTTTAAAATATTTAGAAGTTTATATAAAAAAATATATATAGATTTTTTGAAAACCTATAATTATTTTTATAAGTACATGTGTATGATTTCAAAAGAAGAAGAAAAGGCCTTGAAATTATATAGGGATTTTAAAATGTTTGAGGAATCGGTAAAAGTTAGATTTTTGAAATCTGTGGTTTATTTTTATATAAGAATAATTATGGTTTCCATTTAAAAATAAAAATAGGGTGAAAAAAATATAATATAATAAAGAAATAATCATTTAGTTATAATGGAATGGTTAACTAATTAATTTATTTAAAGGGATATAATTTTAAATTAATTAATTAATTAACTAAATCAATGGGAATTAATTGTTCAATTTATTCAGATATTAATAAACTGTATAAATATTTATACAAGGTCATAATCTGGAAAGAAGCAAGCCGGATTGGAAGTGGGTTGCTAAACAGGAATCAAGGTGAGTTAATCTCATTCATCATGGTTTTATTTAAATTTAAATACTTAAAGTTTAAATTTTGGTTGAATGATTAATTTGATTGGATGTGGTATATTATATATAGTAGTGTGTATATATATTGAAGTGATTGATTTCCCGCGTTACATAGCGGATGAGACCCTATGTGTCGCATAATAGCGGATGAGATAATATGATCCCATACACCGTGATATACCACATCGAAGTGGAATTGGTATTATTATATTGTGCTAACATCTGTCGATGCAGGAAAAAACAGGTTGGAGGGATCCAACTGGATTCCTCAAAACGTTTGAATTAACTTTATATATTCAGCGATATGATTATGTGATGATATGTGATGAACTATATTGATTATATTGGGAATTGGAATTTATTGAATACTCTGGCTTGGTTAAATATATATATTGGAATTTTGAGAATTGAAATATATGTCTATATATATATATATGAAATTTGAATTTTCAAAGTAAATAAAAAGGTAATTTTAAATAAAATAATTATAAGGATTTTGGATAATTAAAATGATTTGGAAGAATAAAAGTTGATTTTTAATTGCAACAAATTAATCCAAAGTATGGGAAACAGATATTTAAAATAAATGAATTAGGTGATAATATTCAAAAGAGTAAAGAATTTATTTTTAAAATTCAAGGTTTAAATATTTTTGGAAAAGATAAAGAACAAATTTGGAAAGTATGAAATTTGTGTTTTTAGTTTAAATAAGATTTTAAATCAAGATAAAGAAGTTAAATCTAAAATTAATGAGCTTTGAAATAAATTTTGATAAGAAAAGAAATTTATTTTAAATGGAGTTAATTTTGAAAAATCAATTTGAAGATTGATTTAGCGATTGAATCTGAGTTTTAAAGAAAGATGAGACTATGGGATTTATAAACTAGGTTTATAAGTTGAAACAAGATATCTGTGGATATTTGGAAGTATAAATTCACGATGGGTATTTATAAAGGAATGGATAGTGTGTTTTAAAAATAAAATGTGGTTTACTTTTTAAAGGTATGGAAATGGGAAGTGTATTTCCCTAGAAAGCCAAGTGTATTTTAAAGGGGACTTTTTACGTATAAGCTAAAGGTTTAAAAAAAATTGTTCTGAGGAAGTATTTTAGAAAATTTATTATTTTTAAATGTTTTAAATTTTAGAGTAAATATTTTTCAAATTTATTTTAGCAGTAATTATTTAAAGGTTAATTGGTATCATGTTTTAAAAAGATAATTATTAATATTCATATTTTATAAAGAAATTTTATTTTAAAGATAGTTTGGGCAAAATTTATTTGAAAATTTGCATAGAATTTTGTAACTCTTATTTTAAATTTAGTTTGGCTTAATTTTTATTTTAAAATTTTGTTTTATATTTTATAAAGTAGTTTTATTTAAATATTTTTAAAAGTATATATATTTTTGTATAAAGTGATTAATCATTTTTAATTTAAATGTATTAAAGGATATTTTAGAGTAAAGTGATTTAAAATTATTATTAATCTAAAGTATTTGGACTTGGTGAATTTCAGTGGAAATAATAAATATTCGGGAAATTTATTCAGTGAGAGAAAGATGGTTTCAAAATGTTTTCAAAGAGTTGAAAGGTGGGAATATATCTTGCGAAGATATTTTGAGGTTAATAAATTATTTGGAAAATTATTATTGCCTGATGATTGTTTGTGAATGTTATTTGATAGTTAAATAACCGGCTATTAATATTGGCCAATGCGCTGATCGTTTCGAAGAGACAGGGATCATGATTTATTTCTCGAAAACCACTTCGATCCGGTTTGAACATTTTCGTAAGGAAGACAAGAGTTTGGAGTCGAAGATGGAGCAGTGAAGTGCAAGGGCTCGTCGCTACTAATCCTAAGGGTGATTTCGAAATGGATGTAGTAAGAGTAGTGCCTTCGGTTTCATTCTAACCCGAAATGGACTTGTATGGATGAATTCTTTCAGAACATCGTCAGGGGGACAATGAGCATTCTAAGTGATTGTGTGCTATAAAGGTTACGCATAGGCTCGAACCTCATCAACCGGGAATGGCTAAAATAGGGGAGGTGCACACAAGACTAAGTGGCTAGCAACCAATTAGGGTAAGGTCGCCCCTGTCTGGATGTCCCTTTATATATTCGACTGTGTGGCGGTTGCTGATCCTAAACGCGGGATGAACTTATTCGGACTATCCAGTAAGGGGTAGCTCCGGCTTTGTGTTGTAGGGTATTTAGGGTGGATCCTCGGTACGATGATCTAGACCACGTATTGTGACGGATGGTACCCCGGTAGCCCTGCCATTGATGGAAATCCATTCTCCCTACGTGCCTTTACGATTTTTGTTTGTAGAACCAACTTTGTGGTTAGTAACTGGAATTTAATAATGTAACAATTTCGGCTATTTGAATAAGTATTTGTATATAGGCACTACTATAATATCAGATGATTTTATAAGAAATGTTGTGGTTGTCGTAAGGTAAAAACCTGACATGTTTATTAGTGGAATGGTCTTACGAGATACCTTTGATTTTCAAAGGATTTCGAAAAACTTAATAATCCAATTGAGTGTATTTTCTCATGCTGGTTTTCCAGACTAACTCGGGTGTTATTTAACTATAATGCTCGAGTCAGACCGAGTATTATAGAGTACAGGAAAGGTTGTTGCGAAGCTCAAGAGACAGGTTGGATGGCGAGACATAGCATACGTATTTGATGTATAATTCTGCTGTGTTGTAAGTTGTATTGTCAGTTTGGTAAAGACAGGATAATATAACTGTCCAGTTGTGTATTATCGATGTTGTTGAACTCTAATTTTTTATTCTGATGATGTATGTATAAACAGATATAGTTTCTTTTGTGTAAAGATCAGTTATTATCTATTATATTTTATTCCGTTGCAATGGTAAGATTCTATTGTGTTGTTTTCTCTTCTTCTACCTCCTTCTTCTTTTAACCCTAATGATTCGATTTTTCGGGCATCAAAAAATCAGGCCGTTACTTTTTGGATCTGAGAAAATATGGCAAATATTATCCATATTATTTAAAAATTTATGAAAGCCAATCCACTGTTTACAATTAGGCAAGTTTGTTACAAAAAGTTTACTTAATTTGATAAAAACAGGTTTTGTTTAGAAAGAGGGTTCCCCACCTTCTTTGATACACCTTTCGACTTAGACCTTTCGATCTTGACCTTTTGACCAACAAGGTCAAAAGCAATGCACATGATATCATTGAGGTGGTATGCAGTGAATTGGACCAAGTCAGAAGGTAAAGTGTCGAATGGTTGCTTTTGAAGGGCCGCTTTCGATGGAGATGGTCCCTCGGTTTATTTTGATTTGAAAAAGAAAATCGCTTGCCTATTTTAAAAAGCTTCCGACAAGGTCCAAAGCTATGTTTACTTCCGACAAGGTCGAAAGCTAGGATTTCGAAAAGTTGGTTTTATAAAGAGCTTTCGACAAGATCGAAAGCTATGCTTGCTTTTGACAGGGTCGAAAGCTATGGCTTTGAAAGGATAGTTTTTAAAGGAGCTTTCGACACAGTCAAAAGCTATTTCGAAATGTTGTTTCAAAGAGGATTTTGAAAAAAAGTTGTTGCCTTTATTTTCTATTTAATGCTTTCAAAGGGGTTGAAAGCAAGATCTTTCGACGTTGTCGAAAGGTTTAATTGTCTTCCCTAGTATTTTATAAAATGAAAATGTGGTTTTGAAAGAGACTTTGAAAGAGATACTTTCACTTATTTTCACTATGACCCAAAGTAATATTTATAAGTACAAACCCAATGCTTTTGGAAAGTTTTATTTTCAATGGTTTCGAAAGGTTTGACCTTCATTCGTTTCGAAAGGATTTACTCTTATTTAATGATACTTTAACAAGGTCGAAAAGTTCCAAAGGAAGTGTTTTAATGTATTAAAAAGGCTCGAGCCTATTGTTTTAAAATTTATGGTTTATGCTTTCAAAAGGGTCGAAAGCAAAGCTTTCGAAGGGGATATTTTTGAAGGGGTTGGAAAATTATTTCTTTTAAACTTATAAAATGTTGTTTAACCATGGGGATATCAGGTGGGCTTAATGATTTCAACACAATAATTGGGGACATCAATACTTATATATTTTGACAATCATTGGTGGATACCAATGTAAATTACAATTGGATATGACCAAAATTAGGATACTAATGGAAATAGGTCAACCGTGTGGATAGCATAGGATAATTGGGATACAACTTATATTAAGGATACTAATGGAAATAGGTTAATCATGTGGAAAGCATGGGATGATTAGATTCATGTAGATAGCATAAGTTAGTGGCCAAGTGAATGGTTCATAGTCATCCTAGGAAAACTATGAGATGCTTGATGGATAGTCAACATCGTGTCAAAGATGGATAATCTCCATATGATTGAAGAAGGGTTCGTAGTCATCCTAGGAAAACGAACGGTTATTTAATGGATAGTCAACATCATGTCGGGGATGGATAGCCTCTAAATGTTTAAGGAAGGTTTCATAGTCATCCTAGGAAAACTATGAGTGTAAGATGGACATTCCACACCAATTTAAGTAAAATGAATGTGGGATGGATAGTCCCTACTTGATGTAAATCAAGTCTAAAATGGGATGGGTAGTCCTTGAAAATATAAGAAGGATAGTCAGTTGAAACTTGGATGGCTAGATTAACTAATATGGGATAGGAAACCCTAATTGTTTTCAAGTATGCATATCACCTAATTATTATGAAATGCAAGTTATAACCAATGTGGATGCAGGAAGCACAGAGTATGGTTTTATAAAGGTTTTAGGATACTAGTGTGGGGAAAACGCATTCTGCTAAGTGGCGTGGTCTCACTAGATATGTAAAAGGATTGACATGTTAGAATATTATTCATACCAGGCTTTATGTATGACTCGAAGTTTTTGTTTTCTCCTTAAACTCTTGGGTACTCAATTGAGTTTGAGTAGTTTGAGACTTAAGGTTTTCAGGTTATCATCTTTCATGAATAAAGCTTCCGAAGGTGTCCATTTGTTTTTTTTGTAAAGGTAGGTTTATTAGCGTTACTATATACTCTGATCAACCAAGGCGACATCTTCATATGTCGCCCTTGGCGTATGTGTAATAATTATATTTTACTAAACCTAGTTAACGTTTTTGGATTTATGTAATGAACATTAAATATTTTGATTTGAATGTGGAAATATGTTTTTAAATTGTTAATTTTTTTCCATATTTTTGTGATCTGTGTATCAATGTATCTAGCACCACCGTACTTGTTCGTCAAGAATTAATAACTATGGATGATTATAGTATCCGTAGCCGTTAGTTTTAGGCCTCCAAGTACGGGGATGTTACATAAACATCCACGTTGAGTTATAAAAGGCTTAATGATAAGCAGCAATCTCAATTTTACAAACAAGTAGAAAGTAAGCTCGAAAACTCGAAGTATGGAAAAGTGAAATACTAAGCATCAAGTAGTTTCAAGTCAGAATCAAAATTTAGTTCTTGATTACATATCTGAGGTGATATTCATTTAATTATGAATTATTTACAATTTGATATACTATTACACGGTTGCAGGCACAAAAGACAGATGAAAGGAAGAAAATATAATCAAGGCAGGCTCTTGTTATAGCCCAAGACTTTGTGCCAATTTTCCAATCCCTTAGAAATTAAGGGATTACTGATGTGACAAATGGACACATCCATGAGTTCCTTGAGTTTCTTTTCCCTTTTACGAATGGTGTCTGCATCGTCAATCACGTTGATCTTCTCTTATAGGATATGACGAAGAGTCTTATTAGCTCCTCGCAATGTCCGAATCATAATCGTCGGCTTTTCGATTTCTTGATTAAGATCATACTTCTCACGTTCGACCTTTTAAACCTAATTTCATATTCATTGATGCGTTGGGGTATCTTTTCCTCCCACTTCTTGTTGAAATACTGCATCATTTCAAATTTGACTTGATTGCCCAACTTAGAGATCACTGAGTTATTCAAACCTAGAGGAGGGTTTAGTAAAGTAGAAAACCTATGATTAGTTGAGGACATGGATCATGTTCTTCATCCTAGAGTTGGAGTGGGAAGGATAGAATCGCCCACACTTACAATGATCTCCGAAGAATGGCATGACACTTGACTTTTTGTTCTAATTCGAAATCACTTATTTTTTGATAAAGCTTAGCTATCACAATGTCATCTTCGACGAAGAAATTAGATCAATGGGCTATTTCCTTTCTCCTTTTTAGCAACTGAAGCATGTTCTTCGTTTCTTTAATTTCTACCTCCATGAGAGTGGCCATTTCTTTGTAAGCATTAAAAGATGTTTTGATAAATGCTACTCTCGTGCCTCAGGGTAATCTAGGAATCGTAAAGCCGAGTCATCTCGAGATGATTATTTCTCCTCTATATATATCCAAACATCTGATCTTTAACTTTAAAAATTTGTTCGGTGTCTAAGGAATCAAATTTGCATGCTAACTGTACATCTTATAAAAAACAAAAAATAAAATTAATACACAAACGACAGACTCTTCTATTATTAAAAAATGAAGTTTACAAATAATAAAAAGATTCAAGGTTACATTGTAATTCCATTTTAGTAACATTTAATTAATGTTCAAAGTTATGAAACCGCGGCCTTAGCCTTTTCGAGCGACCCAATAGACAAAGTAATCATAGAGAAGAAGTATTAATTCCTTCCAGGGTGTAAACTAGAGGGAATAGATAGTAATCCATTCCCCAACTGGAGGACTGTCATGACCACATATTAATTTGGAATAGTAAGATCGAATTTCGCCAAGCAATTTGTCCCTTTCATAGCCTAAAAAGTCAAAATAGAAATAAGGGTAACGCATATTAACTTCTTGCAGATCTCTATGGTAATTATGTTTTGCTAACTGTGATGTTCTAAGAATCAAGGTTTTCTCTGAAAAATCTTTCTTCAATTTAACGAATTTACTTAAGAGATCCCTAGAAACCGGGCTAGTTGAAAGAACTTTAATTTATGCTTTCGAAATTAAGCTAAGAATAGGTAAATTGGAATGATAAAGCTCATAAGAAAAATCATCAACATACGATAATTTTACAATCATTCTATTTATACAAAATAGATTTCTTAAACATTTTTGAAATAAATCTCTTCGAATTGTATTTAAGTTTCTCGAAGGAAAGACAGTAAGGAAAAAGGAATGGCAGTGACTCAGCGAAGGTTCGAACATGCGACGGGATAAGGATCGGTCTTGTGTTCATCCAAATATTTATGGTGAAGGCGTCGGAGCAAACCTTCACTGTTATCCCCTAAGTATGATAAGTCGACAATCAAATCCTTGCAGTAAACTTATACAAGAATTCCACTTAGGCATCCCTGTCAACGATTAACATCCAGAAAAGGGTCATCAACTCAACATTCTCCCCAAAAAGTTTTTCTCGATGTTTGCGCGCCATCTTCATTCGAGGGGCAACTTCTTTCTCTTTGAAAACCTCAATTTTGATGTGTTCTCGGCAAGTTTTCGATATTTTTCAAACAATGTATTATATTCCTTCATTTGTTCATCAAACTCTCCATTTAACCGATCTTTGTCCATTCCTTTCTTGTATTTTGATTTTCTGCTCAACTAAAAAATTAATGCATTAATTGGAAGTTACTTGATAACCTAAGACATTTGAATAAAGATATTCATCCTTGAGAAAGTGGACAGAAGGCAATGAGACCTTTTCTTTATCAGTGGGGTTCTGACTTAGAGAAGTGGTATCCTTCTAGGAAGGATCCCCTTTTGAGAGATTAGTAGCATCGGCGGCTGCTATATCTTGGGTAAATATATCTGGGTTAGTACAACTTGATGCATCTTTATCTTCCAGTGGCCAGGTGGATCCATTTCACTCCCTCTACCATTACCATTATCGCTATTGTGATCGCCACTGTCATCATCCCCAACATCACCACTATCATCATTATCGTCTTTATCATCATCGTCGACATCAATATCATCATCATCAGGCCTTGATACTTCTTCAGGGGGGGCAACATCAAACATTAAACATTTCCTAGCATCAATTTCTTCCTTGGTAGGGAATTCCTCCTCAAGAGCCTTTTTATCCTTTTTCATCTTCAGATTGAACTTCCTTTTACATCTTTCGTTCAAAGCTGGAAGAGAGGGGAAGTCCAAGTCTGGACACTTATGGATATTGTTGATGTATGCAACATACAATGCATCTACATAACATTCCAGTGATTTTGGAAAGAGCAACATCAAGGAAGGAGGAGACCATTTTCTTGGCATCTTTGATGATGTTATCTGAATGGTCCAAAATTTTAGTTTTTCTATTTAATTGATGTTTAAGCAATTTTTTCTTTCAATCAGCTTGGAATTTACCTTTGATAGCTCGGCATTTTCCTTGGTCGCATTCTCCAAATCTACCTTGAGTTTATCGAATGACTCAAGATTACCCCCCAAAATTTTCACTTTCTCCTACAACTACTTGAATTTCTTTTCTCCTCAAGAGAGAAAGCGAATTTATCTTTTTAAGTAATTGCTTCATCTCTTTTCGCAGCAATATCAATCATACACTTCTGAAGGAAAGCGACATTATCTTTAAACTCTACCACTTCGTTAGTACGCTCTTGAGAAGCATTTCTAAGAAGGGAGATATGTTTTCCAACCTGAAACATTATAATTTAATTAAGTTAAACCGAAATTCATGAATTTGAAATTAATCAAGAAAATTAAGAAACATATTGATAAGCTTTTTAAGAATGAGGAAAAGGTGATCGTCGGGTAGGATGGAGATTGAGGCGACCCAGGAGAAGCAATGGAGAGAGACTGAATGGCCAATCGAGCTAATCCTTCAAAAGTCATTATTGAATTCTTTTAAGCGCTTGAGGGAAGTGGATCGGCCAGAGAAGGAAGTAAACCAGGCTCAACACATATGCGATTGATAGATGTTATAGAAAGAGAAAATAACATTAAGAAGGGGATCTGAAATCTAAAGTTCTTGGGATGTCCTAACTTAAGTTTCTTTAAGATGTTCTGTAGCTTTATTTGAAGCAACCACTCGGGGACTTGAGTGAATATTCACTTGCTCTATCTCCTCCATGATGGTAATGGTAAATTTGCCCGTAAGTTTAGGTCCATTGTCCTGAGGAGGAGGAAGAGCATCGTTAAGAACATCAGCATATGTCCCTTCTTTTTCAAATGCTTCGATAGCCTTAGCAATATAATTCTTAAAGGAAACAATTTCAGTTGGTTAAGGCAAAATTTGAGATGCATCTTTTCTTTTCCTCTTTTTTGTATATATAAGTTTTGATCCTTGATTCTATAGGAATAGTAATAAGTGCAGTTGAGCCTAAAAAAGAATGGAAGTTGGTAAACTGATAACATCCATAATTTTCTTTTTAATTGTATTAAAAATAACCATCATATCTAACTGCATCAGGGAAATAACTGAGAAAACTCCAAATTTCCCAACACTAACGAGACAATTCCCTGAGAGTTGTGTTTAACCGTGCGACCCTCTTAAGATCTTATGGTGTTTCAAGAAAATGGAATGTTGAAAGAGCTTCGACATAGTTAGGAGTGTAAGCCTATTTCTCTTATTCTTGCCTAAAAGAATTAAGGAGTTTATGGTTCATTGATCTCCAGAGTTTAGACTATTAGGATCAGGATCAGGGAAAGGAAAACTGATAGTGAATAATAGCAAGCAAATAACGATAGTCAATCATAATAGGCTTACTAGCAGTAAAAACTTTGATTTTAGAGAAGCGTTTGATGAAAAAAAATTAAATCTCTCACACTCTTGCTTTATTTTTATAGACTCAGAAAATAAGCTCTTCGGATGAGAATGAACTTGATATAATTAGTGGCCTGGCTGATCACCCACTTTAGCAGGACCGGCTAGGTAATAAAGAATGTCATGACTAGGAGATGGGAGTCTAGATTCCTAAGCAAAGACCTCCACGTAAGTCAAATATGTGTAAGCATTAGGAAAAAGCTGGATCAACGTTATTTGCATGTACTCCAGGTATCTTAAGAGGAAGCCCGGAAAGGGAAGATAGCCAGTGTGCCAATATGAATAGGGGTGAAAGCGAAGTATCCCTCTAGAGGGTTATAAATGTTATTCGAAGGACCGGTAGGGATAGTCTCGACCCCAATAATTCTTAATTAATCGATAATAGAGTCAACTTCAGTTCGAATAGTGATATACAATGGATTGGTGACAAATCCTTCCTTTTTGATAGCTGAGGGTGAAGGTTCGGGCTTCGCACTATTGTTTTTGATGGACTTCTTAGTGGATTATTTAATCTTCATCATACTGCTAGGTGATCTTATTCCTTTTTTGGAAAATAATTATAATCTTTTTAGATAAAGTATATAAAGCAGGTAAAGTAAAAATTTGATTATCTGAATGATCCATTATCTTGAGAAATGACAGAGTATGTAGTAACCATCAGGTGGTCACTTTCAAGTGTTCTATGATAAGTACATTTAAGAACTTAAGTTTCAATGGTAATAAGAGTGCTTCATGAAAAGGAAAATTATATAAATTGAAGGAGAATAAATACATGGTGTTAATAAGTCGGGATTAATAATGTCATGAAACTTAAACTGTAAAATGCCAATAAGCCCTACGATCATAGTAAGTGCTGGATTAATATGGCCACCAATACCAGTAAATAAAAATGACATAAAAAAATACCAGTTAATTAGCCAAAATAATTTTATAACAAGAGCTTCGTGGTGGTATAAAGCCCATATTTGTAGTGTTCAAAGTGATTGTGAGAAGATAAAGGAATGATATGGTTGTCGTTATCAAAATATATTTATGCAAGCATCGAACATAGATGACTTCAAACTTATTTGACTTCAAGCAAATTACCAGCGCATATAACTAAAATAAATACTGTCGATGACCAATAAGAATTTTCAAGAAAGGATGGTCGCTCTTCGACTTAGTCGAAGAGGTGTGAAATGACTTTAATTAAACATCGAAGAGGTGTGAAATGACTTTAATTAAACATTGAGACCTTTATAAGTATTGACTATCGTGATTGTTTGGGTTCATCGCACTTGTCGAAATTGGAGCCTAACATTACCGGAGACATAGGGATTTCATTACATAATATTCTAGTTACTACCACATGCGATTTACTATTGTAATACTGAAAAATTTATTAAAATAAAATATAGAATGGGAAGAGGTCATATCAACTTTGAGATTCATAACCACGTTGATATGGGTTAAAGTCAAAAAGAAAGGATAGAATTGAAGTCATTTTATCAATTAACAGATACTAAATTAACAGTGACTAGATAAACCACCTATCTAAATTACATGAAGACATTACATTAGTGGATTAACCATTATTGAATCAGACAACCCGCTTTGAATCCACTATGGTATAAGAAATGACAAAATCAAAGTCAATCATAGTGGTAATGTGTATGGGTCTAGTGTACTACCAAATCCATAAACCCCTAAATCGGTGTCATTAAGAAATTAATCCAAAGATCAATAATTGTAGTTAATAATAAAACTTGAATTAGTAAAACTAAATGATTGATTTCAATAAAGGATAATGAAGTTTAAGCTGAAAATCCAAATTATGATTTCGGTACATGAATTGTACTTGTGAATAAGTTAATAGAAAATCATATCTTAGTTTTAAAAATCTAATTCAAAGAGGTAGAATTTTGCAGTCATTTGGAAAACTTGACTTTCGCTTGAGCATTTGGATTGTAAGTGAAATAGGAAAGGAGAAGAAGATCAGCTATTTATAAAAGAAAAGAAGTTGACTGGACATAGTTGATTTGCTTTAAAAGGACGGCCATATCGACAAAGGGAAGGCCAATAGGTAGGAAATATGACTCTAGTGCTCTTGACTTGAAAAGTCAAGAATTCTTCTACACTGAAGGGGGGTCAAATGATTCTATGATAATTCTAATTGAAGAGGTTCGATGTTTCTTGAATTCGCATCAGAAATCAATATCGAAGAGACATTGTAGGTTATTGTCGAAGAGGTAGGATATGCACTTCGATGAAGGATATGCACTTTGATAAAAATAGATAATGCACGGGGTCATACACGACAAAGCAAGTAAAGGATTCAATTGTAATTCACTTTGGAAACCATTAATGAACATCGAAGCGGCCATTCCAAATGACAAGGATATAAAGATTTAACGACATTGCTCATATTGAAAGTAATCTTACTTTTCTAAAGTCATCATTGCACTTAATGAGCACTTCAAGGGTGTTGGTGTACAAAGATGTCAATGGAGGACAATGCTACCTAGATGTATGGCATTAAATACATCGCACATCGTCCTTATGTAAACTCCTTAAAGATATTATGAAAAGCGATATCAATGAAGTACATCATCAATATCCACGAAGTCATTGTTGATGCCAAAAAGGGCATCAACACCCAATAGAATCTAGAAGAGATTAAATGAAGAATGAAATTAGAACAAAGAAAAAATTATAAATGAACACATGGAATTTTTATAGTGGTTTAGCAGCCTTGGCCTACGTCCACTTCAATATTTATTGATATTCCACTTGATTATGATTACAAAAGTGTATGGATCAGCTGAAATCCATTAGTACAAAAGTGAAAAATAAAAATGGTTGAGCCTCGCAGAGAAAGCGGGATCTATTTTCTGATGCCATAAGTGTTGTATTTATAGGGAAGATGCGCACGAATCGGACCGAAATTTTGATAGAAGTTTCAGGAGACCAAGACGATGTAACCTAAAAATTTGCAGGCCCATCAGGGCCCCAATAGAGATCAATACTAATCTCTATAAATGCATCCAAATAGGTTGCAATCCTTATGTGGGATGCCCCATGGTATTAGTTACTTGCTCTCTAAATTTCACGCAATTTTAACGTACGGTTTGTGACATATCTCATTTTCCATGAAGTAGTGTTGTTTGAATTCTGACTTTTGCCGATCCCTCTAGAGGGATAGGTACGATCCCTCCATCTTTCTCTAAATTCTATGCGATCCCTATGGGGTGTTCCACATATCCTAATTAGCTTATACTCCAAGTTTCATATTGATAGCATCTATAGATTTTCAGTTATTGACCTATTATTGTTGCAATATGTAGTAAAAGTTGAATATGGACGATCCTTTTCATACCGATCCCTTTTGATAGGTGAAGTAATTTGCCCATAACTTGAGCATATGAACTTCAAATGATTTGAAACTTGAAATGTAGCTTCATGGGGGCTTCCTTGTCACTCTGCATCAATTTTAACAAATTTTGGACATTAATAAAGGATATGTACTAATCCCCTAAGTAAAAATGCTAGTCATTGAACCCCTGACTAGGGGAGGCATTATTCCATACTTAGAATATACTGAAGAGTCTATCCGTCGACCTCGGTTAATCGTCACTTCATACATTGCTTGCGCTTAAACTCAGAGCCTAATAATCATCTCTTCGCGTTGTATTCCTTGATGATCATGTAGTCTAACTTGTCCAGTCTGTCTGAATATAACTAGGCCAAAAGGCTGGATAATACTTGGCATCCAAAGTTCATCTTGTTGCGTACATGTCGTGCTTTAAATTGAAGCAAGGTAGAGTTGCCGAAAAGAAATCCATTCAGTTTCCTAAATAATTGCTATCCTTCCATTGAATTATCTTCCTATGGTGTTGTATCCCTCTTCGATCATCATGATGCTTGGTAGATTTTCAATAGTATGAATTCCAGATTGTATTCCATTAGTTTCTATCTATGTCCGGTTCTATAGAGCAAGTAAGCTTTGGCTATCTGATCCAGTCTTTTCATTAATTACTCCAAGTGAAAATTCGATTTTTGTCTACTTTAAGAAATTGAATTTTTTCAATAAACATGTGCATGTTAAGGTACATGTTCTTATCATTGGCCTGGATGTGTTTTATATGCTTATGAGTCATCACCAATTCCTTCTAGTTTAATTGCAATTGGATGGCAATTCCTTATTTATGTATTATTTTATAATGAGATAGGGGTTGTAAAAAGTCACTCGATAATAAGGGGCTTCATGTTCTACAGGGATGACGGCTTAGAGCCGTAAGCAAGGGTGAATGGAGTATGACTTGTCGTGGACTTGTAGGCGGTATTGTATGCATATAATGTTAATGAGAGATCACCAATCCACTTGCCTCTAACCTTTTCCAAATGTTTCTTCAGAATGGACTTTACAATTTTGTTCACAGCTTCAACCTGTCCATTTGCTCGAGGGCAAGCAACTACCGCAAATCTTTTTTCAATATGATGCTGATGGTAGAAGTCTTCATATTTAGCACTATCGAATTGGGTTCCATTATCAGTTGTAATGGTTCACGGAAGGCCAAAATGATAGACGATTTTCCAAACAAAGGAGTCATTTTTTTCTTCGTCGCGATCGTGGTCAAAAGTCCTAATTCAGCCCATTTGGTGGAGTAATCAACTACTACGATGGCATATTTTGCTTCACCTTTAAAATCGACAAGAAGTGGATGATGTCATACCCTAAGTGGCAAATGGCTATGGAATGGCCATTTGAGTAATTTCAGTCAGCGGGGCTCACGGAATTTTTGCAAACATCTGCACTCATTACATTGTCTAGCGTGATTAGCTACCTCTCGATTAACAGTTGGCCAGTAATACCTGCATCGGAGTATTTTCTTTGTCAACGTTTACCCCACCCTGGTGTGATCACCGCATTTGTCATCATGGACTTCACTCAATACTCGTTTGATTTTATCATGGGTGATACATCGAAGCAAGGGAATAAAGAAAGCCCTTTCTATACATGACTCCTTCTTGGATGATATGGCATGAAGCTTTAGGGAGGATATGTCATTTTGTATTCCTTCGTTCAAAAAGAATTCCCCATTTGTAGATAGTCTTTGATAGGAGTCATCCATAGCTACTTTTCAAACTTCGCCTCCAAGATCTTGTCGATCTCCATCTATCATTGTCTGGTATTTTAAGTACCTCGGTCGGGACAAGTCTATTTGCTACGCATCCCCAGAACTGGATAGCATGGCTGGTGGCTCGGTTTTTTCATTTTTGTTCTCTGAGAATGTGTGTGATGGTGCAATACTCGAAGTCAATTAGTAGCTCTTAGACCCAGCCGAGACAAGGAGCAAGTTGTTGCCCCCTTAGCCAGATAATCACCCCTAACTTGGCATACTAGTAACCTGGAATCATAAAGGAATTATAAATTTTTCAGTCACATTTTTTTGGCAATCTTGACCTCAATAATCAATGCTTCATATTCAGCTTCATTGTTGAAGGGAAGTCAAGTTTTAAGGCATAGCAGATCGATCGTTCCTCAGGAATAACTAACAAGACTCAGGGTTAGATCATTAATCGTTGGATGCTTCATTCATGTACATTTTCTATTGGTTGGTCGGTTCTCCACTACTCTCTCTAAAGATTTGTCTAGCGCAGTGAATTCAACTATGAGGTCTGCCAATATCTGTCCCTAGATAGTTCTTTAGATAAGTGATATCGAATTGGCTTAGCTCGATATTCCATTTGAGCAGCCTTTTGGAAGTCTAAAGTTGTTGTAGGACCTATCGTAAGTGTTGATCGGTATAGACACTGATGGGGGTGAGCTTGGAAGTAATGGCGAACCTTTTGTGACGCAATCAATATGCAGTATATGAGCTTTTCCAGCTTTGAGTAGTTTCTCTCAGCACCTATCAATCGCTTGCTAACATAATATACTGGCTACTGGATTCAGTTCTCTTCATGGAGCCTTGCATCGCTTATGGCGTGCACCAACATAGCCAGATAAATGTATAAATATTTGTGTTCCGTCGGTGTGGATAGGGTAAGAGGTCTCTTTAAGTGATCTAACAGAGCTTGAATCCATTCAAAGTTTCTTTTCTATCTTCTGATTAGGTTGAAGAAGGGAATACAATTATCGGTGGCCCTGGAGATGAATCAATTTTGTACGATGACCTTCCCATCTAGGCTTTGTACCTGCTTGATTGTCTTTGGTACTTGGATGTTTCGAATTGCTTGAATCTTCTTGGGACTGGCTTCGATTCCATCAGAGTCAATGTTGAAACCCTAAAATTTCCCTAACGCAATGCCACAATAGCATTTCAAGGTATTCAATTTTATTTCATATTTTCGCAGAATACTGAACATCTCCGCTAAGTCATCAATGTGGTTTTTTGATCATCGTGACTTCATGAGCATGTCATCCACATATACTTCTTTCGATCGCCTAATCTGGTCTTTGGACATCCTATTGACCAGTCTCTGATAAGTAGCTTCAACATATTTAGTTCAAATGGCATCACAAGGTAATGATATAACCCTAGATCGATAATGAAGTTGGTGTACTCCTGGTCAAGGGAGTGCATCAGGATCTAGTTGTATCTAGAATACACATCCACAAATGAAAGTAGTTCATTTCCAATGGTTGAGTCTACCAGTTGGTCGGTCCTCGAAAGCGGGTTTCGGGCATGCCTTATTCAGGTAAGTGTAGTCAATGTATGTCTATCGCTTTTATTAGCTTTTCTCACAAGAACTAGATTGGATACCCATTTCGAGTTGAGGTTGTCATAAGTAAATTATTGTTTTTGAGTTTACCCACATCCTCTTTAATTGCAGCAAACCCCTTTGGATCCATGTCGCGTTGCTCTTGTTACGCTGGTCTATGCCTCGGGTCGATATTCAATGCATGGCTTGTGATAGTCAGTGAAATCACATGCATGTCAGAATGGGTCCAAGCGAACACATCAAGATTCATTCGGTGAAAGCCATCTAATTCCTTTACCATCGTTGCACTGGGCTATGATCCGACATTCAGTACCTGTAATGGGTCACCATAGCTTACCGTAATGCTAATTGTTAGCTCTACAGGTGTAGCCTTGGATTCCTCGAGTTCAAAAGTAATTGTTTCGCGTGACAATCAATGTGAAATCTAGTTGGGACATTCAGTGATAACGGTTACTCCGTCGAATCCCAAAGTCTTTTCATAAGTTATTGAGTCTGTTAGTGATGGGTTCTAATTGCTTTGAGCGATTATCTACAACGGGCCAAAGATCAGGCTTAGAAGCACATTGAATCAAGTGTCGAGTAGGGTTCAACCTCATATTGCGCGTAACCTCTTAGTTGGCTCTTGTTTTGAGTTTGAATCTTCTTGTATATTCAAATAATCTGCTTTCCATTCAATGTATTCATAATCCATTACCCAAAGTTTGGGTTAGAGTGATAATCAGTTTCCCATGAGCTAGGGCTTAATTCTGTGATTCTATCTCTAGGCATCCTTTCGGTTGTAGCCTCAAGTCATTGTAAACACTATATATAAGTTTAAATATTGAGCTATTACAGCCAGTCTTTCGATGATCACACTTATGCTCCTAGTCTCGGGTTGATAAATGTTTAGATAGTTGAGTCTCGTTCTAGCTATTTTTATACTCCTGTCTAAGCTCCAAAGACGTAAAGTTGATCGATGATTTGTCGATTCCCATTCATCTTGTTTCATGTTCGTGCCCCTAAATCTGGGGCGTGCATCAATAAGTAGGAAGGGAAGTTAGGATTACTTTAGCTTTACACACTTCCACGTTGAATTGCGGGATCAAGTTAGTTGATGGAAGGCTGAGTCTCATCTTTCCTAGATTGTATTTTGGTTTTTCCTTCCATGGGGAATACTTCGATGCTCCATCAGATTTTGAGCATTAGTTGGGTACTAGACGATCAACCACGTCCCCTTTGATTCATATTCTCTAATCAAATCTAGGAGTAGAGTTGGCTTTAGTGCGGTCAGATCATGCTCATCTAGTTTCATACTCCTCCTGACAGACTGAAGGTGGATACTTCAAAATTAATGATCAAGTCTTCGTAGGTTATTCTCCTTTCCACAGTCTGGTGATCATAGTTTTTTAAGGGATATTCGGGTCACATCTGTTTATGTTTGGTGCGGATCGATATTGACCCTCGATTTGATGGTATGATATAGTTGGTCACCTATAACTTCGGATGTCGTTTTGATTGGTTTTGTGTTTAGGTCCCCTGACATTAGTTGCCTCATGTTGTAAAGAACGCCACGGGAGAGCTAATATGAGCTATCGCAATCACTTTTTAGTGATTTGTACTCCTGCCTCCAGCATTGATTTGGCGAGGCCATAAGTTGGACGGACGAATTCCATCATAGCGAGTTTATACTCGATTTCAAGCTGGAGTGTAACACCCCATATTCTCAGTAACATTATTTAGGATATTTAATTAGTTAAATTAAATAAAATAATGTAAAATAATTAACGGGTTGAGATTTTGATTAATAGGGTAGCCATGTCATGTTAATGGGTAGATCAAAACGTGATAACTTAGAAATGAAAAAGATAAAGAGTTAGGAAATAAATAAGGGGTAAAATGGGAAAATGGATGTTCTAATACCCTATACCCTTAGCCATGAATCATTACTTCATTTCATTTGCAAAATTTAAACTAAAAAGAGGTCGGCAACCATTTTCAAGAGCAAAGGAAAGAAAGATAAAAGTGGAAAATTAATCAACATCAAATTCATTCAAAATCTAAAATCCTTAATCACGAAGCTAAGATGAATAATTACTACATCTCATTTTTTTATGGTTTTCAGTTTTAAGAATAAATCTGAAGTATTTTACATTACAATGCCATGTTTTGGAATGATTAAAAGTTTATATATACTTGCTGATGATTTATGCACATTCGTATTGATTTTATGATATATTTTAAGGTAAAAAACCATATTAAATGATGTCCAAATGCCTTGTGAATTTTTATACAGAACAAAAATATTATTTTGTAGAGGGGTTTTAATTTTCAGATTTTTATGAATTTTTGTGGAATTTATGTGAATTTTCTAGTAAAGAAAATGTTAGCTTGGGCTATAAATTTTTTGTGGTTAAATAGTTAATTATTTGGATTTGAAATATTTATATGTTGGTAAACATATTAAAAAATATTTTCTAAAATTTTTGTAGATTTTTCTTAAATGTTTTAATGGATATGTAAATTTATTTAAGGTACGGGACTCAATTGTTTAATATATGTATAAATGGAGAAGGGGATTTTTGCAAATAATTCAAATAGATAATTCTAAAATCTATAACACTTTTAGTGGTAAAGAAAAGAAGCAACCAATCAAATTTGACACATTGAGCAGGTTAGGTGAAAAAGAACTGTTTTTTGCAGGCTTTTACTATTTTATTGCTCTCGGCATCTACTTCTGCCTTAGCTGGCATTCAACCAAGTCCCTCGCCTTCATCACCATCAAAACCAATGCGCATGTTATCAATATATTGGTACATTGAGAATTGGATAAAAGGCAAAAGGTACGAGGTCGAAACCATGGGTTCCGAAGAGGTCGAAGCATCACTTTGTTTTTTAAATTAAAATGCGCTTGCTTGCTTTTGGCAAAATGGCTGTTGACTTAGTTAGCTTTCGATTGGCTTTGATGGATTTAAAGAAATGGTTTCGATTGGGTTGCACTTTAGTTTTAAATGATTGCTTTCGACTAAGTGAAAACCTTTTTGCTACCTCTTTCTACCTTTCGACCCAATTGTATTCGATGGGATTATTTTTTTTCTAAAATCTGGCCACTTCTCCAATGCTTTCGGAGGGTTGGTTTCGGCACCGTCACTTCTTTACTTAGGAAAATGGTTTTGAAACAGATGCTTTCGGCTTAAATGTTTTAAAGACCCTTTTTCTTCACTTGAAGTATAACCCAAATGATTTTGAAAGAGATAGTTTTAAAGATTTTTAAAGGGATGCTTTCGACTTTAATGGATTTCTAATCCTTTTGCTCTACTTGAAGGAAAAATCCTAAGGTTTTCGATCGAAACGGTTTTCAAAAGTTTCGAAGGACTAAATTTTTAAATGGTTTCGAAAGGTTTCCATATGTTTTAAATTGGACCCAAAGGCTTTTGAAAGGTTTAGTAGTTTAATGCTTTCAAAAATGTTTTAATGAACTGTTTCAAAGGGGTGGTTCCTTAGGGTTTCGAAGGGTTTGAAAGGAAAGGTTTTCCAATTATTCCGAAGATTTCAATTAAAAGAAAGGATAGGATTTTCCCATTTTTCTGGAAAGGCGGGGTTTAATGGATTCGAAAGGGGTACTTTCAAAGGTTTCGAAAGGTGTACATTCAAAGGTTTAAATGTTTTCATCAACAAAGGTTTGAGTAAAACATATATATAATATGGAAAGGTGATTTTGAGTAAAGCATGGAGTATATGTATTTTCCTTGTGTAAGTATGATTTAAAGATTTTAAATAATTTTGAAAAGGTTTTCAAGGAAAATTTAAGGGAAGTTATCCCTAAGTAAAATGACTTAGATATTAAAATACTAGATAAGACTGGTATAGGGCCACGCCTTATAAATAAGCTTAAAGCCCCAGCTTATTTTGTCCATTATTCCAGTATATAAGACTTTCTCACAAGTAAGACAGAAATGATGGTTGCATAAAGAAAGGAATGTACTTGTATACATATAGGTTATTGGTGAGCACACAAAACCATTAAGATCAGGGGACCCTTAGGAGATGTTAACTTAAGGACAGACAATCCAGAAGAGAAGTATTTAAAAGATAGTTTAGGAAAGACTGTATAGAAAAGAAGTGTCTAAAAGATGTTAGATTATTTGTTTATGTTGTCTGGTAGGCCCGAGTCAGCCGAAGGTTAGTAGTTAGCGAAACAAAACTACAAAGTTATGACAGATAGTCATGTATTACCTGATTTTTTATGTTTACATAATAATGCTTTATAGTTTTAACCAGTTTTGGTTGCAGGAAAAGATTTGCAAATGATATGCTTTAAAAGATATTAGTGACGGGAAAACCGTTTCACTAAGTGGCATGGTCTCATTTAATATCAAAATAACTGAGATGTACAGTATTTTTCACACCACGCTTTATGTTTGACTCGAAGTTTATGTTTTCCCCTAAACTCTCGGGTGCTTAAAATTAATTTGAGTAGTTTGACAGTTGATGTTTTCAGGTACCTCATTAGATGAATAAAGCTTTCAAAGACGTGTAGGAGGCATAATAGCTATATAGAGTTTTTATTTTATTTTATTCTGCAATGTCGTTGTAAGTTCAAAGTTGTTATATTGCCTATACATACTCTGATCAACCAAGGGGCATCTTCATATGTCGCTCTTGGCATATTTATGTAATAAAAATATTTGATTTTTACCTGGGAAATGTTATGCGATTGTATAATTTAAATATGGAACATGTGTTTTGAAATGTAATGAAAAATGCTATTTTGAAATCTATGATTTGTTTCATATTCATATGCTTCTGATATTATGGATACCATTAACATTACCGTATTTGGTCACCGGAAGTTGATAATATGGATGACTGTAGCATCTATAAGGCTTAGCTTCGGGCCTCCAAATAGGGGATGTTACAACTTGGTATCAGTTCATAGGTTTATGAAATGCTTTAACTAAAAAGATTTTGGAAAACATAATCCTAAGAAATTGGAGTAAGATTGGCATATGGGATGACGCTATAGTAACGTACTTGTATTTGCTATATATAAGTATACGTTATATATTTCTAGTTTCCTAGTCTTTTTAGGTTATTCTTATGTATCTCACAAGGCTTGAATACGGATATGGACGCTAGAAGAGGAAGAGTAAACCTAGAAGGGGATAGCACCACCACCAACAAAAATGCCCGACATAATACGAGGAGACCCAACGTCAGGCTCAAGCTGAAACTGTTTGTGTTAGAGTCCCACCAGTAGTTCTAAGGGCTATGTATCAGTTTTTTATGAACATGATTCAAGCGGGGATTACTGCCGGAGTTATGGGAGAAAACGCTGGAGGACGAGCTCAAGAGGCTCTAGTGGCTAATCATTATGCCAATTAGAGCAGAGACTATGCCAGGCTTGGGAGAAAGCCATTTATCAGGAAAGAAGATGCTATAGAAGTAGAAAACTAGCTATTGCATTATGAGAGGATGTTCGCTGACTTAGAGCTCAATGATGAGTAGAAAAGGAGGCTCACTTCGAGGTAGCTTCAAGGGACAGCCTTATTTTAGTGGAACAATGTGATTATAGATTTGGATGAAGATTCAATGACATGGGGTGAGTTTAAAGGAAGATTTCATAAGGGATTCATGTCTGTGACGACGCAATATGTTTTGATTAGGAAATTTGTAAAGCTGGAGCAAGAAGAAATGTCAATTTTGTAGTATGCTAGTAGATTCGAAGAGTTGGCTTGATATGGCTATCCAACGTTTGACATGGTCATGAAAAGAAATGAAAAGTTTATTAGAGGTCTGAAGCTGGAGTTGAGAAGGGATACTTTACCTTTTATTAGAGGCCATTGCGATGTTGTTGTGGAATGGCATTGAGACATGAAGAGATGCTTGCTTGTTAGGAAAAGAATAAGGCCAAGGAGGTCCAGGCGGGATGGAGTCAAAAGAGGAAATTTTTCCACAAGAAAAGTGCTCGAAAAGGTAAGGCAGCAAACAAAGGAAAGTCTAAGGTGGTTTTCTATAAGTGTGACAAGAAGGATCATTATGCTCACGAGTTCCAGATAGGCAAAGGGAAGAAGGCTATAGATATTACGGATGTGAAGCACTTTAACTGTGATCAAGTTGGGCATTAGAAGAACTAGTGTCCAGAGCCAGTCAGGGAGGAGAAGAGGAAGGTTTTTGCTACTGAATCATGTGTTAAGCCAACTGCAGCTGATAAAGGGAAGACCGCGATGGAAGGTACGTTTTTGATTCAAAGTATACCAGTTAGGTTATTATTTGATATCGGTGCATCACATTCATTTATTTCTCAGTGTTTGGTTGATAGGTTATGCTTAGAACCCGCGTACCTTATTACTTCGTTAAGGGTTGTAAATCCAATATGAGGGTATGCAACTCTGGGATGGGATGTGATCAGTTAGAACTTGATTTGTTAAGTTATAAGTTTGCTTGTAGTCTATATGTTTTTGATTTCTTAGTTTTCAAAATCATGTTGGGTATGGATTGATTGAGAAGGTATGAGGCCAAGACATTTTATCAAGATTGAGAAATATCATTAAGACAACCTGATAGTCATAACCGAATTATTTTCTTATTAGAGAATTCTGACCGAAGTAGTTCTGGTTAGTTAAGCACGGTAGAAGTGGGAGAAGAGCTAAGTCAGGTTCGAATTGTGAGAGAATTTGCAGATGTTTTTCAACCAGTCACAAGACTACCATTGAAACAAACTGTTGAGTTCCAGATAGATCTTGTGCCGGGAGCGGAACCTGTGAGTAGACCCCTAGCAGGATGACACCTACGGAGATAAAGGAGTTGAAAGTGCAGCTAGTGGATCTAGAAGGAGGTAATTTTATTAGACCAAGTAGTTCGCCCTAGGAAGCAGCCGCGGTATTCGTGAAGAAGCCAGATGGGTCGTTAAGGATGTGTATCGACTATCAAAAGTTTAATGAAAGGATGATCAAGAAAAAGTATCCTTTGCTAAGAGTAGATGATCTGTTCAATCAGTTGAGTGCAACCAGAGTGTTTTCCTAATTGGATTTAGCAATAGGTTTCCACCACGTAAGAGTGACAGAGAACAGTATTCATTTGCCAGCATTTCGAACTAGATATTTTTGATATGAATGGTTAGCAATGTCATTTGGGTTGACGAATGCACCTGCTTTCTTTGAGGATTTAATGGACCGAGTCTTCCGAGAGTATTTGGACAAATTCATTTTGATGTTTGTAGATGACATTTCGGTATATTCTAAGGTTGAGAGAGAGGGGAAGATTATCTTAGAGTTATGTTAAAGACATTGAGGTAGAATCAACTAAAGACGAAGTTTTCCAAGGGACATATTTGGAAGAAAGAGGTTAAGATTTTTGGTCACGTGGTTTTAAAGAAGGGCTCATCCATCGATCCAGATAAGATCGAACCTGTGAACAATTGTAGAGAATAGAGGCGGTGATTAAGATTAGAAGTTTTCTTAGACTTGCTCGGTATTACCAGAGATGTATTAAGGATTTCTCACAAATACCAGTGCCATTAACTAAGCTTAACAGGAAGGAGGTGAAGTTTGTTTAGATTGACAAATATAAGGAAGCATTCCTTAAGTTAAAAAATTTATTAACCAATGCACCAGTGTTAGTAGTTCTAAACGGTAACCAAGGATCGGTGTTGTATACAGATGCATGTGGGACTGGATTGGGAGCAGTGTTGATGTTGAGGGGCAAGGTCATTGCCTCTAGGCAGCTTAGACCGCATGAAGTAAAATATCTTACTCATGATTTGTAATTGGCTACAGTGATTTATGCTCTGAAGATTTGAGGCATTATTTCCTAGGGGAGAGATTTGAGTTATACACCTAAGTCGTTATGGTATTTGTTCTCCCAGAAGAATTTAAATATGAGACAGCATAGTTGGTTGGAGTTTTTGGCAGCTTTTGATTTTGTATAGAGTATACCGTAAGAAAAGGTAATAAATTAGTAGATGCTCTTAGCAGATAACACCAGAATGTGGTGTTGGCTATGTTGTCAAAATGGAAGGATCTATAAACTTTGGCCAATTGTGCAGTGCCATTAAGATCAATGCAAGTTATAGTCAGAGTACCGCCATGTTGTCCCGCCTAGAGGTTCTGCCAGCATTGACCAAGAGAATTGCTTTTAAGAAGAAGGAGGATCTATTATTAACCAAGATGATCAAAAGCTTGAGTTGGAGTTGAGATCGATGATTTGAAAGATTCTTGTCTTGATCAAAGAGGATGGTTGAGAAAGAAGTGATGGTAATGTGTTCCAGATGTTGAGAACTTGAGGACGAAGTACTAGGAGAATGTCATCGATCTTTACGATTCATCCTGGAGGGACCAAGATGTATCAAGATATGAAGAGGAAATGAAGAGGGATGTTGGCTTTTGGGTTAGGTAATATGCAAACTGTCAACAAGTGAAAGCCAAATATCAGAAGCCGAGTAGGTTTCTTCAGCCTTTAAAGAGAACATGAGGAAATGGGATTCGATATCCATGGATTTTATAGATAGGTTGCCAAGGTCAAATAGAGGAAATCAAAGTATATAGGTCATAGCAGACAGGTTGACTAAGAATGCCTATTTCATTTCAGTTAAGTCAACCAGGATAACACCTGTTTCGGCAAAGTTTTTCATGAAGAACATAGTCAGATTTCATGTAGTTCCTTGTAAAATAGTCAGCGACAGAGATGCTTTATTCACTAGCGAATTCTGGAAGAGTCTACAAGATGTGTTAGGCACTAAACTTAAGATGAGTACTGCATATCATCCACAGAAGAATGAGCGGACAAAGAGAGTCAGTAAGGTATTCGAGGATTTATTGAGAGCTTGTATATTGGACTTTGGTGGATCTTGGAAGGATCACCTACATTCAATTGAGTTTTCCTATAATAATAATTATTAAACTAGCATAGGAATGGCTCCTTTTGAAGCTTTGTATGGAAGACCATGCAAATCCCCATCATGTTGGTTGGAAACTGGAGACAGATTGATCTTAGGTCCAGATTTGGTTAGAGAAGCATCAGAAAAGATTGACTTGATTCAAGAAAGAATAAAGGAAGGCCAGTCCAGACAGAAAAGTTGCGTAGATAAGAGGCGGAAAGACCTAGAGTTCTCGGTTGGAGACAGGGTTTTCATTAAAGAGTCACTAATGAAGGGTGTAGTACGATTTGGGAAGTCGAGGAAACTGGCGTCAAGATATGTTGGTCCATTTCCAATTTTATAAAGGATCGAGAAACTCGCATATAGAATAGAGTTACTGAATAGTTTGACAGGTATCCATAATGTATTTCATGTGCCTCGTCTTCGCAAATATGTGCATGATCCAGAGTTTATTATACCTCTGACAGAGTTGGAATTCTTAGCTGTAGAGCCTAATTTTATTTTTGTTAAACAACCAATTCGGGCTGTAGCAAGAGACGAGAAAAGATTAAGGAGCAAGACGGTCAAGTTGGTAATAGTTTAGTGGCGCGACAACGGGAAAAACTGTACTTGGGAGACCACGAGTTGGATGAGAGGTGCTTATCCTGATTTATTTGATGATATGTTTTACCTTTGATTGTTTGGAGGTGTACCATATCGTTATTTTGAGAACAAAATTCTTTATGGTGGGGAGTTTGTAACACCCTATATTTTTAGTAACATTATTTAGGATATTTAATTAGTTAAATAAAATAAAATAATGTAAGATGATTAATGGATTAAGATTTTGATTAATTGGGGTAGCCATGCATGTTAATGAGTAGATAAAAACATCATAACATAGAAATGAAATAGATAAATGGTTAGGAAATAAATAAGGGCAAAATGGGAAAATGGATGTTATAATACCCTAAACCCTTAGCCACAAATTATCAGGAAATAAATAAGGGGTAAAATGGAAAAATGGATGTTCTAATACCCTAAACCCTTAGCTATGAATCATCACTTCATTTCATTTGCAAAATTTAAACTAGGAAGAGGCCGGCTACCATTTTTGAGAGCAAAGGGAAGAAAGATGAAAGGGGAAGCTTAATCAACCTCAAATTCATTCAAAATCTCGAATCCTTAATCACAAAGCTAAGATGAATAATTACTACATCTCATTTTTTATGGCTTTTGGTTTTATGAATAAATACAAAGTATTGTGCATTACAATGCCATGCTTTGGAATGATCAAAAGTTTATATATATTTGTCGATGATTTATGCATGTTCATATTGATTTTATGATATGTTTTAAGGTGAAAACCCTATTGAATGACATCCAAATGCTCTGTGAATTTTTATATAGACCAGAAATATTATTTTGGAGATAGGTTTCAATTTTCAGATTTTTCTTAAAATTATGGAATTTATATGAATTTTCTAGTAAAAAAATGTTAGTTTGGATTATAACGATTAAATAATCAATTATTTGGGCTGAAATTTTATACGTTGGAAAACATATTTAAAGAGATTTACTTGAATTTTTGTAGATTCTTCTTAAGTGTTTTAATGGATATATAAAACTATTTAAGATATGGGACTTAAATGTTTTATATATTTACAAATGGAGAAGGGACTTTTTGCAAATAATTCAAATAGTTAAGTATGTAATTTGCAGCACTTTTTAATGGTAAAGAAAAGAGGCAACCAACTTAAAGCAGGTTAGGTGAAAAGAACTGTTTTCTACAGACTTTTACTGTTTTATTGCTCTCGGCACCTACTTCAACCTTAGTTGGCTTTCGACCAAGTCCCTCTACCTTCATCACCATCAAAACCAATGCGCAAGGTATTAACATATTGGTATGTAGCGAATTGGATATAAGGCGTAAGGTACGATCGAAACCATGGGTTCTGAAGCGGTCAAAGCATCACTTTTGGTTTTTAAATTAAAATGCACCTACTTTCTTTCGACTAAATGAATTTCGACTCAGTTATCTTTCGACCGGGTCTAATAGATTTAAAGAAATGGCTTCGATTAGGTTGCGCTTTAGTTTTAAATGATTGCTTTCGACTAAGTAAAACCTTTTTAGTACCTCTTTCTACCTTTCGATCTATTTGGTTTTGAAGGGGTTATTTTGTTTTCTAAAAATCTAGCCGCTTCTCTAATGCTTTCGAAGGGGTGGTTTTGACACCATCAATTCTTTACTTAGGAAAATGGTTCTGAAACAGATGCTTTTATTTAAATGTTTTAAAGACCCTTTTTCTATAATTGAAGTACAATCCAAATAGTTTTGAAAGAGATATTTTAAATGGTTTTGAAATGGTTGCTTTCGACTTTAATGGATTTCGAATCCTTTTGCTCTACTTAAAGGCAAAATCCAAATTGTTTCAACCGAAACGGTTTTCAAAGGTTTCAAATGAGTAAATTTTCAAAAGCTTCGAAAGGTTTCCACATGTTTTAAATTAAACCCAAAGGCTTATGAAAGGTTTAGTATTTTAATGCTTTCTAAAGGGTTAATGAATGGTTGCGAAGGAGTGGTTCCCCAGGTTTTCAAAGGGGTTGAAAGGATAGGTTTTCCAATGTTTTCTAAGCTTTCGATGAAAAGAATGGAATGGTTTTTCCAATGTTTTCAAAAGACAGAGTTTAATGATTTCAAAAGGGGTATTATCAAAGGCTTTGAGATGGGTGCTTTCAAAGGTTTAAATGTCTTCACCAACTAAGGTTTGAGTATAATATGTATATGTGTGTGTGTGTGTAACATGACAATGTGATTTTGAATAAAGCGTGGAGTATATGTATTTCCCTTATGTAAGTATGATTTGAAGATTTTAAATTATTTTGAAAAGGTTTTCAAGGAAAATTTAAGGGAAGTTATACCTAAAGTAAAATGACTCGGATATTAGAATACCAAATGGGACCGGTATAGGGTCGCGCCCTATACATTAGCTTTAAGCTCCAGCTAATTTAGTCCAAAATTCCAGTGTGTATGGCTTTGTCACAAGTAAGACCAAAATGATGGTTACACACAGAAAGGAATATATTTGTATACATATAGGTTAATGGTGAGCCCGCAAAACCATTAGGTTCAGGTGGCCCTTGGAAGATGTTAAGTTAAGGACAAATCATCGAAAGGAGAAGTATTTAATAGACTGTTAAGGGAAGATCGTCCAGAAAAGAAGTGTCTAACAAATGTTAGATTATATTGGTTGTGTTGTTTAGTAGGCCTGAGTCAGATAAAGGTTAGTAGTTAGCCAAATAAAACTACAGAGTTTGGACAGATAGTCCATTTATTACCTAATATGCATGTCTACATAATAATGCTTTACAGTTTTAACCAGTGTTGGTAGTAGGAAAAGATTTTCAAAAGATATTCTTCAAAAGGATATTATTGAGGGGAACCATTCCGCTAAGCGGCGTGGCCTTACTTAATATCAAAATAACTGAGATGTATAGTATTATTCACACCAATCTTTATGCACGATGCGAAGTTTCTGTTTTCCCCTTAACTCTTGAGTGCTTAGAATTAATTTGAGTCGTTTGAGAGTTGAGGTTTTCAGGTACCTCATTAGATGACGAAAGCTTATAGAGATGTGTAGGAGGAGTAATAACTATATAGAGTTTTTTTTACTTGATTCTGTTGTGTGATTTTAATGGAAAAGTTGTTATATTGACTATATATAGTCTTATCAACCAAGGGGGCATCTTCATATGTCACTCATGGCGTATTTATATAATAATTATATTTTTTCTTTACCTGGGAAATGTTTTGGGAATGTGTAATTTGTATATGGAATATATGTTTTGAAATGTCGTGAAAAATATTGTTTTGAAATCTGTGATTTGTTTCATATTCATGTGCTTCTGATATTATGGATACCATTAGCATTACCATATTTGGTCACCAGAAGTTAATACTATGGATTAATGCAGCATCTGTAGTGCTTAGCTTTGGGCCTCCACACAGTGGATGTTACATGGAATTTGTGGAATAGAGAACAGCCAAAATCCACTCATCTATTCATCCATGTTTATACACCAGTCCATACTCTAGGGACGTCGAGTTATTTTGCAAGCGGTCGGTTCATGCTCGATTTATGTTTATCCCTTAGTCCGCACTCTGGGTACTTAGATTTGTTTCGTAGGCGGTCGGATTTCCACCTAGGGCAATCATATTTCCACCCGAATTGTTTATACTCTAGTCTGCACTCCGTGGACTTGGAGTTTTCTCGTAGGCAGTCGTTTTTCTACCTGAGGCAGTCGTATTTCCGCCCAAATTTTTTGCACTCCAATCCACAATGTGGGGACTTAGTTTTCTCGTAGGCAGTTGTTTTTCCGCTCGCGGCAATCTAGTTTCCACTAAACAATTTATACTTTAGCACGCAATCGGGGACTTAGAGTTTTTCTTGTGGGTAGTCGTGTTTCTGCTCGTGGCAGTCATTTTTTAGCCAAAAGGTTTATACTCTAGCCCACAATCGGGGGCTTAGAGTACTCTAGTCTGCAGTAGGGGACTCAGGGTTTTTGTCATGGGAAGTCGTGTTTCCTCCCGGGGCAGTCATTTTTCCGGCCAAATGGTTTATGCTCTATCCCATAGTCGGGGGCATAGAGTACTCTAGTCCGAAGTATGGGATATAGTGTTTTTGTCATCGACAGTCTTGCTTTCGCCTGTGGTAGTCATTTTTCCACCGAATGGTTTATACTCTAGTCTACGGTCGTGTACTAAGAGTACTCAAGTCCGCAGTCGGGGACTTCGAGCTTTTGTCATGGTCAGTCGTGTTTCCGCCCGTGGCTGTCATTTTTCCACCGAATGGTTTATACTCTAGTCCGCAGCCAGGGACTTAGATTTTTGGTCGTGGGAAGTCATGTTTCTGCTCGTGGTAGCCGTTTTTCTACTGAATGTTTTATACTCCAGTCCCCAGTCAAGGAAGAGAATTCTAGTCCACTGTTGGGGACTTAGAGTTTTGTCGTGGGTAGTCGTGTTTCTACCCATGGAAGTTGTTTTTCTACCAATGGTTTATACTCTAACCCACAGTCGGGGACTTAAAGTATTCTAGTCCGTAGTCGGGACTTACATGTTTTTCATGGGCAGTCGTGTTTCCACCCGTGGCAGTCGTTTTTCTGTCGAATGCTTTATACTCTAGTCCACGGTTGGGGATTTAGAGTTTTTTTCGTGGCAGTTGTTTTTTCCGCCCGTGGCCATCGTTATTCTGCTGAATGGTTTATACTCCAATCCACAGTCGGAGATTTAGAGTAATCTCGTCCACAGTAGGGACATGAGTTTTGGTTGTGGGAAGTCGTGCTTACGGCCGTGGCAGTCATTTTTCCACCGAATGGTTTATACTCCAGTCCACAGTCGGGAACTTAGAGTACTCTAGTCCGTAGTCAGTAACTTAGAGTTTTTATCGTGGGTAGTTGTGTTTTCACCCGTTGTAGACATTTTTCCACCAAATGGTTTATACTCTAGGCCGTAGTCGGGGACTTAGAGTACTGTTGCCTGTAGTAGGGACTTAGAGTTTTGTCATGAGCAGTCATGTTTCCGGTTGTGGCGGTCGTTTTTCTATTGAATCATTTATACTCTAGTTCGTACTCGGGGAATTAGTGTACTCTAATCTGTAGTCAGGAACTTAGAGTTTTTGTCGTAGGCGATCAGCCATGCCCGTTTTTGATTTATACTTCAGTTGTCAAGTCAAGGTCAAAGCTGTCTAGCAAATGGTCAAACCATGTTCATCCATAGAATGGAATTCTACCCCCGCATCAAGGATGAAACTTGACAAATGGATGGTCATTTCTCGTCTGCCTGGTGATTGTAGCTCTTCCAATTAAGTCAAGGAAAGAGGTACACAATGGATGGTTGGATCACAACTATGCCAGGGTTGGACAATCTAGTCTTGTACAATTTGCTTCGTATTCTTTCTAGAAAAAGATGGTAGAGAGTTATTGAGTGGACAGTTAAGTCGCATCCATTTATAGATGAAGTTGTTTCCATTTGTTGAGAGCGGTGGTTGATAAGCAGGCAGTCCATCACAACTACTTCAAGTCAGGCTTTCAAGCTGCTCTTGTGTTCAGGGCAAGAGTTGATGTGTAGATGATCAAATTACGTCACTCTAGTTAGATCTCGGCATCGCTGAGCTTCAGGAGAGGCATATGTATTTTGTCGCACTTTATTTTATGACCCGAGGAGTGGATGATCGGGCCATGTTCATTCCAACCCTTGCTTAGTCTCCAAGTAAAATATGGAGGTCGATGAATGGTCGGTCTGTCATGTCCGATTTGTATTAGATTCTGACAGTGATGACCTTTTCCATCTCTCGTCCTTGGCTCTAAATCAGAGGCACATGGTTGCTGATGAGCAGTCGAATCATGATCGTCTTGATGAAACTCCACAGGTTCGATCACAGTCTGCGAGGATTGGCTGGCGGTCAACTCTATGTACTTGGTCACATGCATTGTTTTCGAAGCAGTTTAGTTCAACTTGGTCATAGTTCATAGCATAATTGAAATTGGAATTGAAATAATTTAAAGAAGATCAGAATAAATCTCATTGATAAGTGAAGCAACATCCTGTGCTTGCTATTCAACTTTGCCTCCAAATCCTTTCGGTGGGATGTCCAACGGTCCAATTGATAATCGGAGTTCTTTATTAATAGGCATTGAATGTTCCATCCCCTCTATTCTGTAATGCTTGCACATACCATTAAATCTTTCCTCTTCTAATCTGCTTTCCGATCACATCTCGGAGGTGTTAGTAATAATCAGTGTTAGGACCGTGTGCATATTGGAATATACAACATTCTCCGAATTTTCTCTGGGCTTCGGTGGACTCTCTCGAGGCTGGTTATTAGTATTACTTTGAATCGTGAGTCTCCAAGTAGATGTTATCAATTGAATCGTTCAAAAGAGTATATGAGTTGAATTTTGAGATCCTGTATCGTCTCTCGGAATCTAATTCCTTAGCCAATGGTCCCGTATTTCTCTTTCTCCTAGTCTACTCTACCTCCTCCTCGCTTAGTTTCTAATTCACTTTGTAAAAGAAACGATCCAAGGTAGTAGGAAGCTCTCCAGCTAACTAGCTGCCAGAATAAGCCTATGAGTCGATTCGCCTCATCAATGCAATCAGTTTGATATCCTTGCTAGCATCTAGAAAAAATTTGATAATGACATTACATCCTTCGTGTGAGTCGCATGCATTCTAAACTACTTGCAAAACTTCTGATCTATTTGATCGAATGAGGAGATGGATTGGGCGATGATTTCATAAACCGCGTGATCGATACACCTTCGAGGAATATAGGAATTCATGAGATGTAGTCTAGGGTTGATTTTCCCTAAGTAAACCGATATGATTTGTACATTGAATCCCCTCAGATATTCTGTACACTAAACGGCTTTAATGAATAGGCTTCGACTAGGGGAGATGCTTCAACCATCGGCAGTACGATTCGTTTTTAAGTAATAGCTACTTGGTATGCTTATGAATGATGTATGCATGCCCAAGATATGAGCAAAGCAAGATGGGCTGGTATTGACGAATCAGTGGTAAGTTACTTGGAGTCAGACCCGAAAGAATCTGCTATTTTCTAGGAGTCAGCAATTGGTTTGGAATCACTGAATTCAAAGTGTTGGGTCTGTAAAGAACCGTGCTTGGGGTCATCTTAGCATTTGCTAGGAGAAAATCTTTGTTTTACCCGAGTTTGTCTTTAAGCCAAAGTTTCTTAGGTTTGCTTAGAGTTACATTTCCTATGTTCTCCAATCTTTGGGGGTATCATTTGAGTAGTGGTTGCTTGTCCTTTCCTTGGTTATAATCAGAAGTTGCCACTTGATCCTCTATGCCCTAGTCAGTCACAGAAAACAAGGGAAGTGGATAGAATGCACTGTGTTTAAGTTGAGGTTTAGATTCAAAATGTGGGGGCACTAAGCTGCGGCACGACGTCCAAAAAAAATTTAGACCTATATTTTATAGATATGGATCGCACCCAAATTTTAAAAAAATGAATCGTACCCAATCTATATTTTTTTTGGGTATAGGGACCGGTCACATGGACCTTTGACAGAGGGATCGACAGTGTAGGGATTAGTTATACGGAGTATGAAGGAATCGGTAACATTTAAGGATCGCTGGAATAGGATCGGCATACTTGTAGTACATATGTCTTAAAGAGGGATCTGTATAGCTTGAGGAATCGATATATAAGCCTTTTGAAGGGATTGGTATAAAAGCTTTTTTGAGCGATCGGTATATAAGCTTTTTGGAGGGATGGATATGCAAGCTTTTTGGAGCGATCGGTATATAAGCATTTTGGAGGGATCGGTATACAAGCTTTTTGGAGCGATCGGTATAGAAGCTTTTTGGAGCGATCGGTATGCAAGCGTTTTGGAGCGATCGGTATGCAAGCTTTTTGGAGCAATCGGTATGCATGCTTTTTGGAGCGATCGGTATATAAGCATTTTGGAGGGATCAGTATATAAGCATTTTGGAGGGATCGGTATACAAGTTTTTTGGAACGCTCGGTATATATGCTTTTTGGAGGGATCAGTTGCAGTTGAGATTGGAGTGGGATCGGCATTATTTCCTTGTGAGAGGGATCAGCCAACATGGTTTTGAGAGTGGGATCGGCCCTTCGCTAACTTTAGTGCAAACTTCAACATCAAATTCCAAGAGCTTGCATACATGAGTGAACTTGATCCCTTATGAATGGACATGAACATATAAACAACTCCAAACAGGAGCACTAGCATAATTAGGTCCTCCAAAAACATGGGAAGTGGACTTAGTTCCTTTAACCGTGGCTATTAGCTTCCTTCAGATCTTCTTCAAATTTGAGTAGAATAGGAAGTTTATCATTTGAAAGCTAAATCTATCTCGCGAATATGGAAATCTACCAGTAGATGATGAGATCCAATCAAGTTCAGAATTCAGTTCTCTGTGAAACCACCAAAATGTTGACGCCAAAAATAAGCATCAACACCCAATATAATCTAGTAGAAATTAAATGAAGAATGAAATTAAAATAGAGCAGAAATTATAAATGAACACACAGAAATTTTATAGTGGTTCGGTAATCTTGGCCTATGTCCACTTCATATTTTTATTGATAGTCCACTTGATTATGATTACAAGAGTGTTTGGATCAGCTGTAGTCCATTAGTACAAAAGTGAAAAATAAAAATAGCATAGCCTCTATAGAGAAAGCAGGATCCCTTTTCTGACACTATGTCTGTTGTATTTATAGGGGAATGTGTGCATGGATCGGACCGAAATTTTGGTAGAAGGTTCAGGAGACCAAGGCGAGGCGACCCAAAAATTTGCAGTCCATAACAGGTCCCTTCGTCTTGGTCATCTAAACCTACTGCCAAAATTTTGGTCTAATCCGTGCACGTCTTCCCCTATAAATAAAGCAGACATGGCGTTAGAAAAGGGATCCTGCTTTCTCTACAGAGGCTATAACGACCCGTAAATTTAACCGGTTTTTGTAACGTTATTAACTGAAATTTTGTGAAATTTTAAACAGTAAAATTTTGAAATATAAATTTGATATTTGTAATGCGTCCACTTAAACATAGCAACTGGTAAATTTTCGTCCGAAAATACGAAAGTTTATTTCGTGCGTAAATTTACTTCAATTTAATCAGTTCAAAAACGATGAAAATAAAATGTTTTCAGAATCAAAATATTTTTACATAGAAAAATTCTAAACCATCTTCTAAGCAAGATGTCAGTTTGCGTTTTTTCAAATTCGGACATCTTTGGCTCCGTCGATCTTATTTTTATGTGTTTTTCATGCATTTTCCCTAGTATAAAAATTCGAATTTTTATAATTCAATCGTACCACTGATATCTGTATACCGTTTTGATCGTCTCGTCGTGCTGATCTCTCCGGTGTATTCGATTGTCTGTTTCGGGGACTGGTACGCTGTGAGCTCAGTAAAACGAAATCGTATCGGTACTCATGTGATAAGGAATGGTCTGCAACTTTAATATTCTTAAATTCTAACAAACCCCTGCCTGTTACAATTCTCTATGCTGCTGCCTATTCATTTTCACGTTTCCAGATATGAAATTCTTGACCATTATCTTTTGTTTCTTCTTGGCTTCAGAGAAAATATGATGTTATATAAAAGTTGTGTATATGAATTCATTTCATTTACCTTTCGCCTGCCATATCATAATGCCTTTTCATTTCTTCGCATAAAAAAAAATTTGTGAACAACGACGCATCTCTTCCTCCTTCCCTTGCCGAACCTCCTTGTCACTGTCCCTTCTTTCCACCTTGCTCACATGATGAACCCAGCGCGCGACCTTCCTCCCACTCCCCACGTCATTCCATCTCCTCTGGTCATGGCAGCAGCATGCCCAGCGCGGAGCACACCTTCGCGAACCCATCCACCGGCCTTCTTCCACTGCCGTGCGTCTCCTACTTGCCTTTCCCCCCGCAAACGAACCGGAGCTTCCCTCCTACATCCTCCTTCATCTTCACGCCTTCACCTCGCATAGACAGCCACTAGCCGCACCTTCTCTTCTTTGCACCTGAGCCGACACCGTTCACATCTCCCCAGCCGAGCACCTTTGTTTCGAGGTATATAAATTGTTGTGTTCTGTTAGTGTTTACATATAGCATGTCCTGTTTTATATGTTCTTGAGTATATATTTCGATGAAGTACAGTGCTATATAGTACGCGATGTTTAAAGTAACGGCTAATATATGTTTTATTATAAATAGGTACAGGCTATATATTGGTATGAGTGAGTGTTATTGGTATTATTATAGTACAGTCTCTGTTACATTTATACTAATTAGTTTATAAAGGTACAGTAGTATAATATTTGGTTTTATATGTGTGTGGTATATATAAGTATATTATATTACATAAAGCAAGTTGTAGTGATTTTAATATAGACTATAGACATAATATATATAATGTGTACATTTCTGTGTAGGTTTCTCTTATATATTGTGTTCGTTCAGTATATATATTTATATAATATTAGCAGTTGTATATTTTGTTGTATACAATATATATGTTTTCGTGTGGTACCGATTGATTTTGCATTTTGGTAGAAAAGAAATGAAACATATTTTGGTTATGATTGGTTTACAGTATGATGTTTTACACATATTTGTTTATAATATTTTAGAAGAAGCATCAGTTCTGTTTAGCGGCACTTATATGTTTCAATGTCTATATAAGTTGAAAGTTTATATGGTTCAGCATTATACTACGCAAGTGTCGCATACATAAGTTGAAGTTATATAGTACATATTATTCCTTTTGTTTATATACATATTTTGTTTCGCATAGTATTTTATGTAAATTGACCTGATTTATATGTATAAATATAGTTAATGAAGTACGTTGCATTGACTTGTATTATATATATATATATATATATATATATATTGTTTTAAATTATAATGTATATATGGTCTATATGCCTTCTGTAGCCTAAAAACTGTCACCGTACTTTTGTATTTGACCAAACTTACTAAGCTATTACATGTGTATATAATCTGTATATTGTATGCACGACAGTGCTTATTTCGATAAATTATTTTAATATTTGTTTTAAACATGGATGTCATTAAAACAATAACAGACGTGAAGTACAATTTTAACTTGTTGAGTGTTGTATATTTAATTCATAGTAGTTTATGAAGTCTGTTTGAGTTCATATATGTAAATATTTTGATATTTATAGTACGTATGTAAGTATATATATGCTAGTCCATAGATTTGCCAATATAACTATGTATGATGTACAAGAGTTTGGTGTTCATAGATAAATTAAGGTTTAAATATAAAATGTGTATAAAAGGGAAAGATTTGAGACAATATTTATATATTTATATTTATTTTATTAATAGTGGTTTAAAGTAAATATCGACTTTAATAAAATATTAATAATAATATAATATACATTTTGTTCTACTATGTCAAACTGATTTGGTTTGGTTCATCGATTCCTTTTTATCAGCTTTGTCCGTCAAATTCGTGCCATCCCACTTTGCTTTGGAATTCATAGCTTGCTTTGTTGTCAAATCTCTCTAGCCTCGAAAGGTGAGCAATCACTCACAATTAATATTCTTTTATTTATTAAATTTGATTTCAATTGAAATGACATTTGAAATATGCTGCGGTTATTTATTGCACTGCTATTTACGTATCAGTTCATCTTTGACATCTGACACCATTATCTATTATTTACACGATGATAACCGTTTGATTGATAATTGATTGATTGATTGTTGTTGATATTGGATGTAAAATTGTAATGTATAAAGTGATAAATATTATGAAATTGAAATTGACGTAGAATAGTTAACAATTTGAAATTGATATGTGTTGAAGTTGATTAGTAAAATTTGTATAATATGACCCCTTTGAATGTTAAATAAATTAACACGTAGAAATAGTGTTAACGACACCTTGAACCTTTTAAATGTATGTTGTATAAATTGATGAAGTTTGAAATTGAATAATAAATTTCGTAAAGAACCGTATAAATATTACTGTAATAATCTTTAATCTACATGAAATGATAGTGTAGATTCTAGAGATAATTTTATTAATTCGCACAAACAACAATGCGAATTAATACGATTATTTCGAGATTATTTAAATGAATTATTGTATTGTCAATGATTGTTGTTATTGTTTGTTTATTTACTTTGACACCATTCCAGTTATCACACTGCAAGTTCCCTTTATTATGTTTGATCTTGAATTGAAATTGGAATCGGGTTGAAATGATATATACCCAAATGAATTTGACCTAGGATAGATAATTTAATAAATCCGATTGGTCAAAAATTTGATTTTAAAAATAAAATAATGATTTTATTCGAATAAAGAATAAGTTTTGAAATAAGGTTAGAATTTGAATTTTGGAAGGAAATGTAAAGATTGAAATATGAAGCAAATATTAACCTAGTAATTGATTAAAGAACGTTGTTTGAAATTTAATTTTTTAATAATTTAATTTGAAATTATTAATAAATAATTTGGAATTAGTAATAATTGAGTTTTGAAATTATTACGTTTGAAATCATTTAATAATTAAATTTGAAAATTAATTAAATTTGAAATTATAATTAAGTTTGAATTTACAATTAAGTTTGAAATTATAATTAAGTTTGGAATTATAATTAAGTTTGAAATTATTAAGTTGAATTTATAATTAGTTCATATGATTTGATAACTAAGTTTGAATTCATAATTAAGTGGAAATGATTTAATAATTAAGTTTGAATTTATAATCAAGTTGTAATTATTAATTTTTGAAATTATTTAATAATTATGTTTGAAATTATTTAATAATTGAATAAGATTTAATTATTTGATAATTGAATAAAAAAATTGAATTCTTTGATAAGAGAAATTGAACTTTTGAATAAGTGGTTTTGAACTTCGTTAATAAATGAAATTGAGTTGCTTTATTTATTAATTAAGCTTTGGAAAATTTAAGTAAGTTAATAAGTGAAATTAAACTTCTTGAATATATGAAATTTAGCTCTTTATTAATTGAGTTTGAAATTTGTAACAAAGTCAATAAATAAGTGAAAATTGAATTTCTTTAAGAAGAAATAAAATGTGATTTATTGAAATGAATGAGATTTATTGAAATTAACCTAAGACTTGTAATTTAAAGAATTGATTTGACGAATTTAATTTATTTCAATTTGAAGTTTTGATATAATGAAGTTGAACTTAAGAAATCGATTTAATGAATTGGAAATTTAAATGAAAATTGTTTTAAATGATAAATTAGCTTAGCGAATATTGAATGAAATCGACGAATGAATTTAAATTGATTTGAATGAAAATTAAAAAATTGAAATGATTTCGGAATGAAACCTATATACGAACTTGAATCAATATTTGAATTGTTTTAAATAAAAATTGAAATTGAATTGTAAGACTTCGAAATGGTTATTTGGTAGTTTTGAAACGTAAATTTTGCAAATTGATTTAGTACAGACGAATGAAATGTTGATTTTAAATTCTAATTGAAATTGAAATTGATTTGGTTTTGAAATTTACTAAACGACCAATCAGTGTAATAATTACGAAAGTTATTAAAGAGACCGGAATCGGTTATGGATATACCCTCTATCTAAACCGAAAACCACTTTAATAACTATACGCGGAGTGATGATCCAGAATGAAGTGGTTGGAATGATGTACGTGATGACTGAAGAAAGAAAACGATAATGGATAGCCTTGACATTTGTGTCAAATTGGAAATGACTAAAATCAGGAGCCGTGCCGGGCCAAATGGGGTTAGCCACCTCGAGCGAGCACACTTCTTCGTAACTACTACTCATTACTTGTGATTGATTGGTGCACCCTTGGAATTTCAGGAGTGTTGTTTCGCGGTGTTGCGATCGCTGCGGCGATGCGTTTTCACCGGTCCGGATCAGGCGAACGGTAGTTTCACTACCTTGGGTATTGCCTCATGTGCCTTGTCATACTTGTATCCCTATATACGCGACCACTACGTATTTGTTTTGTGTTATACCTATGGAGTACTCCCTGATATCCCACCAGTTTACAGTGGAGTTTACAGTGCTGTATAGACTATAACGCTTGTATAAAATGTGTTAAGGGGGATAATGGTAACGCCTTAACACTATTTTAATATTTTATATTACTGATAGACATTATCTATTTAGTGTACACTACTACATAGTAGATAGTTTAACGGATCCTTAGAGGATGGTGATTCCAACATCCTTTGAGTTACTTGTATTTCGATTGTTATTTCACTTGAGTTGGATTTATTGATATGAGAATATTAATCCTGACTCGAGTGTTTTGTGTTTTGCTTTACGCTCGGATCAGACTGAGAGTACCAGCTTTCGAGGCTCACCTTTGGAGTTGGAGCTTCGCTTGGAGATCCAGCTATCTTTCCAGCTTTTAGATATTCAGTTGATTCCAGTGATGTATTCTGATTATTGTATTCGACTATTGTATTCGAGACTTCTGTTGTAACTTGTTTAACTCTGATGTATCTTATATATTTATATAGTAGCTTCATGAACTACTATCTCTTTTACTTCCGCTGCATATTATTATTCTGTGTCTGTGATTCTGTGATTATTTATTTACTGTATATCTGTGTTTTGCCAAATTTGAATTAACAATTCGATATTTTGAATTATTCCAGTCTGACATGTGCGGATGCGAATAGTCCAAAATAGCGGGTCGTTATAGTTGGTATCAGAGCTTTTGGTAGCTCTAGGCAAAACTTAGCATATATGGTAAATATATTTACAGAATCACTATCATTCGAGTTTCAATCTTTTCCTTTTAACTCAATTACTTTGAATTTTGGAACGTTCTCTGCGGTTTCAAAATTCATTCATATCTCTCACTATTTATCTTCTTTTGATTCTAGAGTACCCCATAACTCCACTTCGAATGATCTTTATAGTGAGTCGGCGGTCTCGCCAATCCCAAATTTATCTGTAAATGGGTGAAACTCATTTACAATAGACATCGATTTACCGAAGATTTCTGTATCCTCGGTTTACGATGCTATCTATCTCCTACAATACCTGAATTCTATTTCTTGAGATCGAATGTTGATTTACCTCGGAATTCAGCATCGATCTTATTCTTGAAGTTACGGTCGATCCGGTTAAGGTTGCCCGTGAATTAAATAAGCTTATCCATCTCCCGATTCTGTTAATTTAATTATCCTATTCTCTGTTTCGAACTTATTATTGAATCAAAATTCTCTTTGATTTGATTTCCATCAAATTTGAATCTCTATCCTTGCTTTGAAATACCGTCTTGTATCGTCAAGCGAGGAAGTGTATCTGTAAATTAATACTAAAATGTTTTATATATATTGTGTTGTTTGAGTTGTTGATGTTGATTTGGATTTTCGATCGATTCGTCTGATCAACGATATCGATAGGATTTCCAAAACACTTGAGGAGAGCAAACTGACACAATATTATTTTCAAATTTAGTAAATAAAATAAATTGTGTATGATTATATTATATATAAGTATAATTTTTCTGAAATTAAATTGTTAATGAATTGTGGTCCAAAATGATAATATTTAATTTTCATTTATCTATAAACCATTGACTATTGTAATATAAATAAATGAATTTATAAAACTTGTTTATAATTTGATTTGGAATTCAAATGGATTTAATTTAGAATTTGAGAATTTAATTTTCGGTAATTTCAAACTTTGATTTGAAAGTTTTAAAGTGTATAATATTTAAAATATTTTCAAATAGAAATTAGTGCTTCCCTATTTTGTCGCTGGAAAATAATTTCGGTGATGACGGTCGCATCATCGACATTCATTTTCGAGTTTCGAAGTGAGAGACTATTCTGTAACTTTGCTACGGTTTGTTTTGAAAAAAAAAAGAAATTGATTTGAATTTCTAAACATGACTTGATTTATAATATATATTGAAAATTTTAAATTTGATTTGATATATTATATATATATATACACACATAATATATAAATTGTCTTCATAAATAAAATGTGAGTGCGTATAATAAATGTTATTCACTTAAATTTAAAATTATAAAATGTTTATGGAGATAAATAGAATAATAAGTTAAATAAATAATAGATGTGATTAATAAATAAAATTTTGTTTTGAAAGTTAATAAATTGAAATTAAATCAACTTAATGAGATATCTTGAATAAATTGAATTTAAATCGAATTTAGTTTGAAAGAAATCTTTGTACCTAACATTAATAAATGTGAAATCAAATCAATTTAATGCAAATCTTGAATTTAAAAACAAATGGTTGAATATAAATTTATTTAAATTGAAATTTATATGGTTTAAATTAATTGTTTATAATGAAATTCAAGTTTATTTTCTTTCTGTTTGTTTCTATTCTCCTACCTCCTTCCTTTTCGAGGACGAAAAGTTTTGAGTGGGGGAGAGTGTAACAACCCGTAAATTTAACCGGTTTTAGTAACGTTATTAACTGAAATTTTGTGAAATTTTAAACAGTAAAATTTTGAAATATAAATTTGATATTTGTAGTGCGTCCACTTAAACATAGCAACTGGTAAATTTTCGTCCGAAAATACGAAAGTTTATTTCGTGCGTAAATTTACTTCAATTTAATCAGTTAAAAAGCGATGAAAATAAAATGTTTTCAGAATCAAAATATTTTTACATAGAAAAATTCTAAACCATCTTCTGAGCAAGATGTCAGTTTGTCGTTTTTCCAAATTCGGACATCTTTGGCTCCGTCGATCTTATTTTTATATTTTTTCATGCATTTTCCCTAGTATAAAAATTCGAATTTTTATAATTCAATCGTACCACTGATATCTGTATACCGTTTTGATCGTCTCGTCGTGCTGATCTCTCCGGTGTATTCGATTGTCTGTTTCGGAGACTGGTACGCTGTGAGCTCAGTAAAACGAAATCGTATCGGTACTCATGTGATAAGGAATGGTCTGCAACTTTAATATTCTTAAATTCTAACAAACCCCTGCCTGTTACAATTCTCTATGCTGCTGCCTATTCATTTTCACGTTTCCAGATATGAAATTCTTGACCATTATCTTTTGTTTCTTCTTGGCTTCAGAGAAAATATGATGTTATATAAAAGTTGTGTATATGAATTCATTTCATTTACCTTTCGCCTGCCATATCATAATGCCTTTTCATTTCTTCGCATAAAAAAAAATTGTGAACAACGACGCATCTCTTCCTCCTTCCCTTGCCGAACCTCCTTGTCACTGTCCCTTCTTTCCACCTTGCTCACATGATGAACTCAGCGCGCGACCTTCCTCCCACTCCCCACGTCATTCCATCTCCTCTGGTCATGGCAGCAGCATGCCCAGCGCGGAGCACACCTTCGCGAACCCATCCACCGGCCTTCTTCCACTGCCGTGCGTCTCCTACTTGCCTTTCCCCGCAAACGAACCGGAGCTTCCCTCCTACATCCTCCTTCATCTTCACGCCTTCACCTCGCATAGACAGCCACTAGCCGCACCTTCTCTTCTTTGCACCTGAGCCGACACCGTTCACATCTCCCCAGCCGAGCACCTTTGTTTCGAGGTATATAAATTGTTGTGTTCTGTTAGTGTTTATATATAGCATGTCCTGTTTTATATGTTCTTGAGTATATATTTCGATGAAGTACAGTGCTATATAGTATGCAATGTTTAAAGTAACGGCTAATATATGTTTTATTATAAATAGGTACAGGCTATATATTGGTATGAGTGAGTGTTATTGGTATTATTATAGTACAGTCTCTGTTACATTTATACTAATTAGTTTATAAAGGTACAGTAGTATAATATTTGGTTTTATATGTGTGTGGTATATATAAGTATATTATATTACATAAAGCAAGTTGTAGTGATTTTAATATAGACTATAGACATAATATATACAATGTGTACATTTCTGTGTAAGTTTCTCTTATATATTGTGTTCGTTCAGTATATATATTTATATAATATTAGAGTTGTATATTTTTTGGTATACAATATATATGTTTTCGTGTGGTACTGATTGATTTTGCATTTTGGTAGAAAAGAAATGAAACATATTTTGGTTATGATTGGTTTACAGTATGATGATTTACACATATTTGTTTATAATATTTTAAAAGAAGCATAAGTTCTGTTTAGCTGCACTTATATGTTTCAATGTCTATATAAGTTGAAAGTTTATATGGTTCAGCATTATACTACGCAAGTGTCGCATACATAATTCGAAGTTATATAGTATATATTATTCCTTTTGTTTATATACATATTTTGTTTCGCATAGTATTTTATGTAAATTGACCTGATTTATATGTATAAATATAGTTAATGAAGTACGTTGCATTGACTTGTATTATATATATATATATATATATATATATATATATATAGTTTTAAATTATAATGTATATATGTTCTATATGCCTTCTATAGCCTAAGAACCTGTCACCGTACTTTTGTATTTGACCAAACTTACTAAGCTATTACATGTGTATATAATCTGTATATTGTATGCACGACACTGCTTATTTCGATAAATTATTTTAATATTTGTTTTAAACATGGATGTCATTAAAACAATAACAGACGTGAAGTACAATTTTAACTTGTTGAGTGTTGTATATTTAATTCATAGCAGTTTATGAAGTCTGTTTGAGTTCATATATGTAAATATTTTGATATTTATAGTACGTATGTAAGTATATATATGCTAGTCCATAGATTTGCCAATATAACTATGTATGATGTACAAGAGTTTGGTGTTCATAGATAAATTAAGGTTTAAATATAAAATGTGTTTAAAATGGAAAGATTTGAGATAATATTTATATATTTATATTTATTTTATTAATAGTGGTTTAAAGTAAATATCGACTTTAATAAAATATTAATAATAATATAATATACATTTTGTTCTACTATGTCAAACTGATTTGGTTTGGTTCATCGATTCCTCTTTATCAGCTTTGTCCGTCAAATTCGTGCCGTCCCACCTTGCTTTGGAATTCGTAGCTTGCTTTGTTGTCAAATCTCTCTAGCCTCGAAAGGTGAGCAATCACTCACAATTAATATTCTTTTATTTATTAAATTTGATTTCAATTGAAACGACAATTGAAATATGCTGCGGTTATTTATTGCACTGCTATTTACGTATCAGTTCATCTTTGACATCTGACACCATTATCTGTTATTTACACGATGATAACCGTTTGATTGATAATTGATTGATTGATTGTTGTTGATATTGGATGTAAAATTGTAATGTATAAAGTGATAAATATTATGAAATTGAAATTGACGTAGAATAGTTAACAATTTGAAATTGATATGTGTTGAAGTTGATTAGTAAAATTTGTATAACCCCTTTGAATGTTAAATAAATTAACACGTAGAAATAGTGTTAACGACACCTCGAACCTTTTAAATGTATGTTGTATAAATTGATGAAGTTTGAAATTGAATAATAAATTTCGTAAAGAACCGTATAAATATTACTGTAATAATCTTTAATCTACATGAAATGATAGTGTAGATTCTAGAGATAATTTTATTAATTCGCACAAACAACAATGCGAATTAATACGATTATTTCGAGATTATTTAAATGAATTATTGTATTGTTATTGATTGTTGTTATTGTTTGTTTATTTACTTTGACACCATTCCAGTTATCACACTGCAAGTTTCCTTTATTATGCTTGATCTTGAATTGAAATTGGAATCGGGTTGAAATGATATATACCCAAATGAATTTGACCTAGGATAGAGATTTTAATAAATCTGATTGGTCAAAAATTTGATTTTAAAAATAAAATAATGATTTTATTCGAATAAAGAATAAGTTTTGAAATAAGGTTAGAATTTGAATTTTGGAAGGAAATGTAAAGATTGAAATATGAAGCAAATATTAACCTAGTAATCGATTAAAGAATGTTGTTTGAAATTTAATTTTTTAATAATTTAATTTGAAATTATTAATAAATAATTTGGAATTAGTAATAATTGAGTTTTGAAATTATTAAGTTTGAAATCATTTAATAATTAAATTTGAAAATTAATTAAATTTGAAATTATAATTAAGTTTGAATTTATAATTAAGTTTGAAATTATAATTAAGTTTGGAATTATAATTAAGTTTGAAATTATTAAGTTGAATTTATAATTAGTTGAAATGATTTGATAACTAATTTTGAATTCATAATTAAGTGGAAATGATTTAATAATTAAGTTTGAATTTATAATCAAGTTGTAATTATTAAGTTTTGAAATTATTTAATAATTATGTTTGAAATTATTTAATAATTGAATAAGATTTAATTATTTTATAATTGAATAAAAAAATTGAATTCTTTGATAAGAGAAATTCAACTTTTGAATAAGTGGTTTTGAACTTCGTTAATAAATGAAATTGAGTTGCTTTATTTATTAATTAAGCTTTGGAAAATTTAAGTAAGTTAATAAGTGAAATTAAACTTCTTGAATATATGAAATTTAGCTCTTTATTAATTGAGTTTGAAATTTGTAACAAAGTCAATAAATAAGTGAAAATTGAATTTCTTTAACAAGAAATAAAATGTGATTTATTGAGATGAATGAGATTTATTGAAATTAACCTAAGACTTGTAATTTAAAGAATTGATTTGACGAATTTAATTTATTTCAATTTGAAGTTTTGATATAATGAAGTTGAACTTAAGAAATCGATTTAATGAATTGGAAATTTAAATGAAAATTGTTTTAAATGATAAATTAGCTTAGCGAATATTGAATGAAATCGACGAATGAATTTAAATTGATTTGAATGAAAATTAAACAATTGAAATGATTTCGGAATGAAACCTATATACGAACTTGAATCAATATTTGAATTGTTTTAGATAAAAATTGAAATTGAATTGTAAGACTTCGAAATGGTTATTTGGTAGTTTTGAAACGTAAATTTTGGAAATTGATTTAGTACAGACGAATGAAATGTTGATTTTAAATTCTAATTGAAATTGAAATTGATTTGGTTTTGAAATTTACTAAACGACCAATCGGTGTAATAATTACGAAAGTTATTAAAGAGACCGGAATCGGTTATGGATATACTCTCTATCTAAACCGAAAACCACTTTAATAACTATACGCAGAATGATGATCCAGAATGAAGTGGTTGGAATGATGTACGTGATGACTGAAGAAAGAGAACGATAATGGATAGCCTTGACATTTGTGTCAAATTGGAAATGACTAAAATCACGAGCCGTGCCGGGCCAAATGGGGTTAGCCACCTCGAGCGAACACACTTCTTCGTAACTACTACTCATTACTTGTGATTGATTGGTGCACCCTCGGAATTTCAGGAGTGTTGTTTCGCGGTGATGCGATCGCTGCGGCGATGCGTTTTCACCAGTCCGGATCAGGCGAACGGTAGTTTCACTACCTTGCGTATTGCCTCATGTGCCTTGTCATACTTGTATCCCTATATACGCGACCACTACGTATTTGTTTTGTGTTATACCTATGGAGTACTCCCTGATATCCCACCAGTTTACGGTGGAGTTTACAGTGCTGTATAGACAATAACGCTTGTATAAAATGTGTTAAGGGGAATAATGGTAACGCCTTAACACTATTTTAATATTTTATATTACTGATAGACATTATCTATTTAGCGTACACTACTACATAGTAGATAGTTCAACGGATCCTTAGAGGATGGTGATTCCAACATCCTTTGAGTTACTTGTATTTCGATTGTTATTTCACTTGAGTTGGATTTATTGATATGAGAATATTAATTCTAACTCGAGTGTTTTGTGTTTTGCTTTACGCTCGGGTCAGACTGAGAGTACCAGCTTTCGAGGTTCACCTTTGGAGTTGGAGCTTCGCTTGGAGATCCAGCTATCTTTCCAGCTTACAGATATTCAGTTGATTCCAGTGATGTATTCTGATTATTGTATTCGACTATTGTATTCGAGACTTTTGTTGTAACTTGTTTAACTCTGATGTATCTTGTATATTTATATAGTAGCTTCATGAACTACTATCTCTTTTACTTCCGCTGCATATTATTACTCTGTGTCTGTGATTCTGTGATTATTTATTTACTGTATATCTGTGTTTTGCCAAATTTGAATTAACAATTCGATATTTTGAATTATTCCAGTCTGACATGTGCGGATGCGAATAGTCCAAAATAGCGGGTCGTTACAGAGGCTCTGCCATCTAATGGATTCCAACTGATCCAAACACTCTTATAATCATAATCAAGTAGAATATCAATAAAAATATGAAGTGGACGTAGGTCAAGATTGCTAAACCACTATAAAATTTCTGTGTGTTCATTTGTAATATCTGCTTTGTTCTAATTTTATTCTTCATTTATTCTCTATTAGATTTTATTGGGTGTTGATTCCCATTTTTGGCGTCAACAATCATCGATACCATACTCAATTGACTTCGAGGTTATCCTCTCTTCATCTTCGAAGGACGGCGGTGGAAGGGTTGTGTAATCACTTCGTATACCGATATTGGAGTCAACTCCAAAGTGGCTAATGCTAGGCCTTGACAAAGTCTATGCCGCTGAAGGTATGCCAATAAAAGAAGTTAAAGCTAAAGAACATCAAAGACACTTCAGCATGTCGAAGATGTTCCCAAATAACATTGTCTAATGTTAACTCCACCCCTCACCAATGTAGTGCCGCTTTTTACTAATGATGATCAATGAAAAGGCTAGATCTAAGTGCCGTCGAAGTCAACCCTATCTAAGAGGCTTAAAAGGCATAGTATTGGCCACTAACCCCTATAAATATGACTCTAAGGGCCTTGTTTTGGGGTATGAATTTTCACTTCTCTCATTTCTTACATTATAAACCCTAAATCGATTTGAGAATTCTAGAGTGTTAACCTCGCCTCGGCCGTGGCTCACCGATCTAGGATAGTAAACGACCTAACACTCTGCCGACTTAACAAGGGATGCCGACCTAAGGCTCGAATGGGCACCGACCTAACTACTTAATGCCTTAAAGGAGGACGACCTAACACTCTGCTGACTTTACAAGGGATGCCGACTTAGTATCTTAGCATGGAAGACCGACCTAACTGCATAAGGTTTAAGAAGGATACCGACCTAAGGGACTTGAGAAGCAGACCGACTTAAAGCTCAAAGGAAGTTCCGACTCAACAGCCTTAGCTTGTTGCCGACCTAACGTATGAACCGACTCAGAATAAGTGACGACTCAACTTATTGCCGACTTAACAGGGACAGCGACTCACCGGGTTATAACCTTGATGCTTTAAAGATGTTGGCCGACTCATGGGAAAACCGACCTAAGGCCTATGGTGGGACGTTCACGACCTAAGCAAGCGAATCGGATACCTCATCATTTTTTGACCTGGCCCCATAACTCGTTTACGACTTTGGACTTGCATGAAATCAGGTAAGTCGGCTTAACTCTACTAGACCGAGAATTTGCCTCTATAGGTCGGCCGCGACTCAACTAAAGTCGGTGACGACTCAGGACTTGGGTGGAAAATTCTTACCCAGATTTGCCTATAAATAGAAAGCCATCTCCAACATTCGGGGGACTTTTGGCTCATTCTTTTAAAACGCCGATACTCTGCTACATTCCAAACGAGCTCAACACCCAAAGCTTTCAAGACACGTGGAACGCTATCAACAACTTCAAGAAGAAATCTCATGCATCCGACATGGATTCGAGGACCTTCACTTACATTGAAGTTTAAGCTACTCATTCAAAGTGTTTAGTAGTTCAAAGTGTATTGTACTTGGGGAAGAATTGTATCAACTTGTAACGAAATCATCAATAAAGATATTCAGAGTGGACGTAGGCAAAATATTGAGCCGAACCACTATAAAATCGTTGTTATTCACTGCTTTTTCTTTGATTTTCTGCTTATACTCTGTTCCCGAATCATCGGGTGGTGCTTTCACAACTTCGCTTCATACACCGGGGTGTTAGCGTTCAAATTTTAGCGTTAACATTTTTGGTGCTTTCACTGAGAACTGAACTCAGGACAATTATCATCATTGCTCCACGAAAGTTTGTTGAAGTAACCTCTCTGAAGACTAGAAGTTTATCTGAAATCATGACGCCGGGGAGAAAGAGTAGATCTATTAGATCTGGAAATGTTCAAGAGGAAACCTCCGCTTCCCCAGTACCTAATCAAGCCACTCCACCTGTTGGGGTTACAAAAGCGGAGTTGGATGTTGTAATCTTAGGGCTGAACCGGCAGATAAATGCCCAAAGTGCACAATTGGAGGCTCAGAATGCCCAAAATGCCCTAATTTTGAATAAGTTGAATAACTTGCTTGGAGTAAACCGTCAACCAACGGGTAATGAAAGGAACTTTGCTGGCAACATTCATGAGGATGAAGAAAGAAACATTCCTGAGAGGGCTGCCAGCCCCTTTGAGCGGACATTTCCTGAAGTTGGTGGATCTAAAGCTCGAAATGATGAGGGGTATCTTTCTGAAATGGTTCGACAAATCATGAAAGAAAGCATGCAAAGGAATGAAGATGAGAAGGAATGGGGTTTTGCTCCAAGTAAAACCCCGTTTACCGAAAGAATCTTAAAGGATGAGTTCCCAAGGAAGTTCGTCCCTCCAACTATCCCAGCTTACAAAGGAACAAGTGATCCGAACGAATTCTTGTATAAGTATGATTGGCACATGACAGGTGCCAGAGCTTCTGATGAAATAAAGTGTCGATATTTTCCTGTATATTTGGAAGGTGTAGCTCTGCTTTGGTTCACCAAGCTACCAATTCGGTCTATAGATCAGTTTTCTGACCTAACCCGGAAATTCAAGGAGCAGTTCAGACTATACGCTTCAAAAGCCAAAGATATCATGTCGTTGTCAAGTTTAGAACAGAATCCAGGGGAAACTATCAGATCTTTCTTGAATCGCTTTAATATAGCGCTGGCCGAGGTAGACAATGCAGAACCACGGATGATCTTGACCTATCTGATGAGGGCCATCGACAAGTCGAGCGAATTTGGAAAATGGCTTAACATGAAGGAACCAAATTCCCTTGAAAAATTCTACAAGAAAGCAGATGAGTACATACGCCTGGAAAGCCGTCCGGTACCGGTAAAGGCAGCATTGGAAAAAGCTGAAGATAACGTTGTTGCTGCACGCAAGAATGAATCTGTAGGACAGAAAAGGGAAAATAACGATGGGAAGAAACAGAAAAATCTGAAGAAGCCTCGTTCCTTCAAGCCATCGGAATATACCCCTTTATCAGATACGCTGGAGCGTATTTACCTTGCCACTAAGGATTCTGTTGATTATCCTAAACCTCCGGTTCTGAGAACCGGGAAAAAAGCTGTACAAAGCAAAAAGTTTTGCCACTTCCATAATCAACCCGGTCATGATACCGATGAATGCCGCCAATTGAAAAATTTGATTGAAGAATTGATAAGGGAAAACAAGCTGCAGCAATTTGTGGAAAAGAATAGCAGCAATCCCGCTTCGACTAGTCAGGGGCAACGAGCTCCTGCTCATCAACCCAGGACAAGTGAGAAGACTGCAGGGCATGAATCCGGAAGGCCTGTTATCAATGTCATTACGGGAGGACCTCACCCAGCAGGCAGGAGCTGGGGTGAGATGGAAAGGTATACCCGAGCTTTGAAGTATGTACCGACCGAGTAAGATGTATTTGTTTTGGAAGGTGCTACGCCCCTGAAGCAACAAAGAACTTTCAATGATGATATTGTGTTCAGAACCAGGGATTCCACAGGTATTGAAGCTCCTACCTTGGATCCCTTAGTCATCTCGGCTGGTATCGGGCCAGCTATTGTCAGAAGAGTTCTCATTGATTGTGGCGCATCCTGCAATATCCTCTTCAAGAAAACATTCGACCAAATGAAGATCCCTATGGCTGACGTGCAAGCCTCATCGCAGAAAATCGCTGGCTTCACTGGGGAGCCAAAACAGCCGATAGGAACCGTTGATTTGCTTGTAGAACTTGGAGAGGGAGAAAGAAAAGTGGTCCGCAGGCAAACTTTTGTGATTGTCGACGAATTTTCTGCTTATAATGCTTTCCTTGGCCGTCCAACTCTCGCAGCATTCAAAGCTGTTCTGGCCCCATGGTGCCTCACCATTAAATTTCCGACAGATAATGGAGTGAGAGTTATAAAAGGGGATCAAAATGCTGGGCGGGAGTGTTATCTGACAGAGCTACGAGAAACAAGGAAAAGAGAAATGGGAAAGGATGCGGCAACCCCAGTCCGCATCAAAGAACCAGCCTTGTAGCAATTACAGGGCGGACCCTGCACTGGCGAGCACAACGGAGCACGGAAAGAGATGGATCCTAGAAAAGCCAGTGCAGGGGAGAATAGAGTAGTACCAGTGGAAACGACAATACCAGTACCTGTTGACCCAAAGGATCCAAACAAAGTGTTGAATGTGGGTTCACAACTTAATGTGTCAATTCAGAATATCTTAATATCTTTTTTAAAGGCAAATTTGGATGTTTTTGCTTGGACTCATGCCGATATGTGCGGAATATCCCCAGAAGTTGCGGTACACGCCCTGAATCTTGATCCAAAATTTACACCTGTGAAGCAGAAAAGGAGAACTCAAGGTCCAGAAAGGTCAGTAGCGTTAAAAGAAGAAGTTGATCGGCTCATGGAGAATAACTTTATCAAAGAATCTACCTATCCGAATTGGGTTTCAAATCCAGTGCTGGTTAAGAAAGCCAACGGAAAATGGAGAGTGTGCATCGATTTTTCAGATCTAAACAAGGCCTGCCCCAAAGACTGCTTTCCATTATCCAGGATCAATCAACTGGTAGACGGAACAGCGGGACACGAATTGTTATCTTTTATGGATGCCTACTCTGGATATAACCAGATCATGATGCATGAGCCAGATCAGGAGGACACGAGCTTTATCACCGACGTTGGTCTTTACTGCTACAGAGTTATGCCCTTCGGGCTGAAGAATGCAGGGGCAACATACCAAAGACTTGTTAATGCTATGTTCAAACCGCAATTGGACAAGACTATGGAAGTCTACGTCGATGACATGTTAGTAAAGTCTAAGAAAGCAGTGGATCACATAGAACACTTAGCAGACATGTTCGCAGTCCTCCGAAAATACGGAATGAAGCTCAACCCTTTAAAATGTTCATTTGGAGTGGAATCCGGAAAGCTTTTAGGTTTCATCGTGAGCGCTAGGGGCATTGAGGCTAGTCCAGCTCAAATTACCACCTTAAAGGAAGTCAAAGCTCCTAGAACGAAGAAGGAATTGCAAAGTCTCAATGGAAAAGTCGCCGCCTTGAGTCGGTTCATTTCCAAAGCCACAGATAAATGCATCCCATTCTTTGACGCCCTAAAGAAAGGAAAGAAAAACTTCGATTGGGCTCCCGAATGCCAAAAAGCCTTTGATGAATTGATTCGCCATATGGAAACGCCTCCAATACTTTCTAGGCCTGGCGATGGCGAGGATCTTCTTATATACTTGGCAGTATCATCTCATGCTTTAAGTGCAGCGCTGATACGAGAAGACAAGAGGATTCAACATCCAGTTTACTATATCAACAAAAGACTCACTGGGGCAGAGATGAATTACTCTAAGTTGGAAAAACTCGCCTATTGCCTACTGATTGCATCCAGGAAGTTGAGGCAATATTTCCAAGCTCATCCTAGCAGAGTCCTCACTGATCAACCTTTAAAGCAAGTCCTGTTTCGCCCTGAGACTTCGGGTCGTCTTCTAAAGTGGAATATTGAACTCAGTCAATATGACATCACTTATCATCCCCGAAAAGAAATCAACAGACAAGCTTTAGCGGATTTCATCGCAGAATTCACAGATAAGGGTAACAGTGAGGAGGAAACGATCGACGATTCCCCAATCCAATGGAAGTTATATGTCGATGGCGCGAGAAACGACTACTGTCCTGGAGCCGGAGTTGTACTTGAGACCCCTGAAGGTCGATCATTATGCTATGCACTAAGATTGGAATTTCCTTCAACAAACAATGAAGCAGAATACGAAGCCCTTATCGCTGGCTTAAGGATTGCTAAAGAACTAAACATCCGAGCATTACAGATCTTCAGTGATTCTCAGCTTATTGTATGCCAAGTCAAGAAGGAATTCCAAGCGAAAGGGGGAAATCTGCCCGCCTACTTGTCAAAGGCATGGGAACTCCTGGGTGATTTCGATCATTACATGATAAGTCATATTCCTCGAGAAGAAAACACGAAAGCAGATTCTCTCGCAAAGTACTCTAGCACAAGCGAAGCTCAATTTCTGGGGTTGACTCCAGTGGAGGTCCTGTCGGCTCCGAGCATTGATGAGATGGATATTGATTGGATCATGAGCGTGTCTCAAGAGCAAGAATCATGGATGACTCCAATAACAGAATATCTGCTCAATGGCTCTTTATCGGAAAATTCAAAAGAACGAAAGAAGCTACCGAGGAAAGCCTCTCGCTATATAGTCCAGGATGGCCAGTTATACAGACGGGGATTCTCAATGCCGTTACTTCGATGTGTATCCAGGGAAGAGTCCAAAACAATCCTAGCTGAGGTGCATGTGGGAGAATGTGGTGATCATTTAGGTGGTCAAACTTTAGCGAAAAAGATTCTCCGATACGGATATTTTTGGCCAGAAATTAATCGAGATGCAGCAGACTATTCCCGAAAATGTGACAGATGCCAAAGATTCGCCAAAATTCCTAGAGCTCCTTCCACTGAACTCACACAGATGGTCAGTCCATGGCCGTTTGCAATATGGGGGATAGACCTTGTAGGACCGTTACCAACTGCCAAATCTGGAATTAAATATGCCATTGTTGCTGTAGATTATTTTACTAAGTGGGCAGAAGCTGAACCACTGGCTACTATCACCTCAAAAAAGATGATAAGTTTTGTGACTAAAAGTTTCATTTGCAGATATGGTGTGCCTCAAAAAATAATTACAGACAATGGTACTCAGTTCGAAAGTGAAGAATTCCAAGATTTTTGCAAACGATTCAAAATCCGAAAAAGCTTCTCAGCAGTAGCTCATCCGCAGGCAAACGGGCAGGTGGAAGCAGTAAATAAAATTATCAAGTCAACCATCAAGAAGCAACTTGAAAGAGCAAAAGGTGGTTGGGTCGATAAGCTACCGCTAGCACTATGGGCATACAGAACTACCCACAAAACTGCGACTGGGCATACTCCGTTTTCATTGGCATACGGGTCAGAGGCAATGATTCCGGTAGAAACAGAGGTCCCTTCACATAGAAGAATCCATTTCAATCAAGCGGAGAATGAAAAACTACAGCTTGAGGCACTAGATCTCCTTGATGAAAAAAGAAAAGAGGCTGAGCTCAGAATCGCATCTCATCAGCAAAGGATAGCCAGACATTTCAATTCCAAAGTTCGCCAACGCAGCTTTGAGATTGGAGATCTAGTCCTAAAGAGAATTATGACAGCGACAGGTGTGTTTGGGCCAAATTGGGAAGGACCATATGTCATAGGTCAGAAGCTTCTTGACGGCACATTCAAACTCACTACTGTCGAAGGAGATCAAATTCCAAGAGCTTGGAACAGCAATCACTTGCGTCCATACTTTACTTGATAGCTTTGTTGAAATATTGTAAAAAGAATTATGAATGTATGATTCCTGTAATTGAAAGCGATTGTAAAACCGATGCAAGTGAATAATGAAAGACTATAAAGTGGATGTAGGCCCAAATTCTTGGCCGAACCACTATAAATCTTGTGTTCCTTATTATTATTACATGTTTGCTTTATTTTCGATATGAAAAGTACATTAAATGTATTACTGAAATGTCGATTTAAATTTTTGCAGGCAACGAAAACAAAACTTGCACATTACAAAACCAAGTGATTCTTGTTATCATTCAACAAACAAATTCCAAGTCACAAAATTCCCGAATTTAAATCCTAGATAAGAAGTGCTTCAATTGAACGGTCAATGATTTCGTCGAAAACGGGCTCTAGCTAATAAATTGAGAAGTTTGAACAAACAAACATCCAATTAAGAAGCCTATGTCCGTTCTCGCGAACTGGCCTAGCAATGAAGTACACTTCTTTGGATTAAACAAACTGCTTGTAAGAGAAGGAAGTACGAGCTTGCAAAAAAAAAAAAATAGAGGATCACTGAAAAGGCATAAGCAAGTGGACAAGGAACAACTAAAGCCCTCTTGGGAGGCACAAGTCCTCTTCGGAGGCACAACTCTTCGGAGGATAAAGACCTCTAACGAGGTATATGCCGCAAAAACGAAAGTTCTCTACTCAACCAAAAAAGATTGGAGGAGTCATGACCCTCCAACCATGAGAGAGTAACTTCCAAGCCCTCTTCGGAGGCCCATTTCACCAGGAGTTGAAGTGTAACAACCGCTCTTCGGATTTTCACTTCACCGGAGTTGAAATGTAAAACAAAATAAAAGACCTCTTCGGAGGCCCATTTCACCAGGAGTTGAAGTGTAACAACCGCTCTTCGGATTTTCACTTCACCGGAGTTGAAATGTAAAACAAAATAAAAGCCCTCTTCGGAGGCCCATTTCACCAGGAGTTGAAGTGTAACAACCGCTCTTCGGATTTTCACTTCATCGGAGTTGAAATGTAAAACAAAATAAAAGCCCTCTTCGGAGGCCCATTTCACCAGGAGTTGAAGTGTAACAACCGCTCTTCGGAGTTTCACTTCACCAGAGTTGAAATGTAAAACAAAATAAAAGCCCTCTTCGGAGGTCCATTTCGCCAGGAGTTGAAGTGCAACAGCTGCTCTTCGAAGTTTCACTTCACCAGAGATGAAATGCTAAAAAAGAAAAAAGAAAAAGAAAAAGAGAGAGCCTCTCCCAAGGGGCAGAAACAGAAAGACCTCTTCCCAGAGACACAATAAGACAGAAAGACCTCTTCTCAGAGGCAGAAATGAAAAGACCTCCTCCCGGAGGCACAATCAAGCAGAAAGACCTCTTCGGAGGCACACGTTTCACCAAGATTGAAGTAAAACTTCCAAGTGTTGAAACGTGAAAAAGTCTTCCTCAGAGGTGCAACTTTTCAAAGAAACAAAAATCAAGAAGCCCTTTACTGTGGCAAGTTAAAAAAAATCCTCATTAAAAGCACACTTTAACTTTCAAAGGAAGAGTGAATTACTTGTTTTAGAAAATTCTCTTCCTCAAAAAGAAGTTGAAGTACCTTACAAATACCCGCTTTACCATATAGAAGATTTCATTCAATAAAATGTGTATATGCACAAAATAAAGAGTGATATCTTCGAAGGTTGAAGCGTAGAAACTTATTTGTGCTCTATTTTTTAATGAAATCATATTCCTCCGAATGTGGAATAATTATTCTCTAAATAATAAAAGCACAAGTTCCTCATAAAATAAAATATTACAATGGGCTTATGGTATAGGGGCAGCATGGCATAACTACATCGGTAAAATTGCGCTCGAACAATATATACCACAAGCTCACTGCAATATCGTACAAAGAAACTTGTACAAAAATGAATAGTAAATGCATTCTCAGATATAGACAGAAGTTTGTACAAAGAAAAAGAATCATTTTATTCAACACTATTTTATATACAGGTACAGGTTCCAAAGTAAAAAAAAACAACAACAACAAAAGAAAAGCGGAGGGCCGGTACCCGCACAATTTCCGGTCATTGCATGCAAAAAAGGCAAAAAAGTGATATGGAAGCCACAGAACCAGAGCCATCATTTCTTCTTCCGCCTACCTTTTGAGCCCGCACCTGGCCGAATGACCAACTTTTTAGGTCGGCTTGTAAGGGTAGGGGATGAAGGAAAAGGGGCTCGATCGGACTTTCTTCCGTCTCTTCTTCGCCAGTTAAAGATCCCTTCTTATTCTTCTTCTTGGAAACTCCCTGCTTTCCTCTCTTCTTGGAGGAAGGCCCACTCCCTGGGGAAAAAAGTTTGGATAACGGTTCAGCGTCGGAGCCAGTGGGTTCTGGCGTCCTCTCGCTTCCTTCAGTTTCTTCTCCTTTCGGATCTTGAGAAGCAACGGGATCATCTAAGCCGTGAAGGGCTTCTATTTGCTCTTCCTGTGACCCGGGTTGCGAGGCAGAAGGAGGAGTGACCTTAGGAGGCGGAAAAGGGATAATTGGAGGAGGAGAAGCCTAAACAATGCCCGACGTTTTCTCTGCAGAAGGAAAAAATTTTAAGTCAGCAAAAAACGGAGATAAAGCTTCGCTGAGATTCAAGAAGTAGTCAAAAAGCCCATCAAGTTCATAAGAAACAGATGAGCAGTCTACTTGGGCAAGATTGTCAGTAGGGTTACCTGCAGAAGTCGGTTCCTTGACGTCAACTTCGTAAGCTTGTGCCTCGGCACTCTCGCCGCCCTCATCTCCACCTTGTATGCTTGTAATATCAGTGGTGACTTTAGTAGAAGATGGGGAATGAGAACTAGAACCAATAATGTCAATTTCGGCTGAAGGAGAAGGTTGAATTGGAGTAGTTGAGGTGATTTTTCCTGAATATTCTCCTGCCGCTGTTTCGGCCCTTAGTTTTGCAAGCTGTTCTCTCCCCCTAGCGAGAGCGGCACGAGCATCATCATCAAGATAGTGCTCCTCAAGAGCTGACTCAGCATAGCCAGCGCCGATGCCACCGAGCATATCGAGTGTTGCCTCCCAAACTTCAGCCAGTGTAATTTCATACTTGGGGCCTAGAAAAACGAGGCTACCACGCCCCAAAATGCTGTGCAGATAGAAATCAAATAATGTTGAGCTGATGTTGGCCCTCGTTGCCTCGTGAGAATCTTCAGCTGCAATTTTGCCGGCAACGGCCTCATCACGCTCCATTTCAGCTTTAGAAAGTTGAAGCTTAAGCATTTGAATCTCCGCCTCTTGGGAGTTGTTTTTCTTCCGAAGCACTTCAATGTCAGCGACATAGCCATCACTAATTCTTTTCTGCACTTCAAGCCTGTCTTCGGCATCCCTTTGGCTGGCATGAGCATCTCTCACTTGTTTTAGGAGCACTTCTTCTTTTTGAGAATAAGAAGTAGAGGAAGCAGCAAGCTCTTGTTTCAGTTCTTCAACTTATGCTTCAAGCTCCTCATTGTAAGAAGCAATGCTTCCCATCTCAGTGTCATGTTGCACAAGCACCTTTTGCCATTCGGCTTTATCATTTTCCATGGTAAGCATAGCCTCTATGTTTGCACGATTAACCCTCTGAAGCTCGTCAACAAGTTTCTGCCAGTTCGACATCCTCTCAATATCAAGCTTGACGGCGTCAAGGTTTCATAACATGGCAGACTTGTCAATGGGGACCAAGTCAAGGTCAAACCTTACTCCCTTCAGACACCACTGTGGAAACCGACTTTGCAAAGTGGCAGGACCCGGTCCAACTTGGAATTTGGGTCTGCTAATTATTGTTTGGATGTCTGACTTCCCGAGAGCGGGAGAGCCGGAAGGAATGTCAAGCGAGGCAGGGGCAGTAACCTTTTCAGGAGTTGTAGTGGTGTGCTTCTCACCATGTCGGGCTCGCTTGCTCGAATCTTCAACCATATGACTTTTTCCTCTGTCATCATGGGTTTTTCTTTTATGGGAATCGTCACCTCTCTGTGAAGAATCGTGGCGCTCTTCCCTCTCTCTTCTTTCATAGCGCTCCTCTTGAGCCCTCTTTTCTTGAGCCTTTCGAGCGGCTCTCTCTTCATCAGATTCTCTGTAAGAGGGAAGGTAACCCCTGTAATCATACTGGCTACGCCTCCCGTAGCGCTGGAAATCATCATAATAGGATCCGCTGCGCCCCATCAGAGGATCTGAAATAAAAAAGAGCTAAATCTTAGAATTCTTCAAAGTACAAAAAGTCAGAAGCATAAAAGTGCCAAAAAAGAAATTCTAAGTGTGTGTGGCGTTCAAACTACGCGCATCAAACTACGAACCACTCTTTAATTGAGAAGTGGTTGTGGGTGTAATAGTCAGCGTCAACTCCTGAGTCGACGGAGTCTGCTGCAGGACAGAAGTTGCTTCAACTGCTGAAGAAGAAACCCCAGTAGTGATAGGATCATCTTTAAAGATCTCTTGCGAGGTGGCGAAGAGGTCGCTCAGCCCTTCGAAAGTATCATTCCTGCTCTGCTTGGCAAGGCTAGTTTTTTCGGCTTCTTTTCCAGATTTCTGTGACAGTCGGGGAGATCCCTGGAGCTCTTCTTCCTCAATAACCGGGGCAAGCTCGACAGATGGCCCCGCAACATCAACAGAAGTGGAGCACTTCACTAGCGAAGCCTCGGGAGCAGGTCCTTTTGGTATGGATGTATCTGTAGAAACTGGGGCATCCAATGCTCTAGCCGGGGAGTCTGGGATTTCATGAGGATGTGTAGAACGAGAAGTATGTAAAAGCCCGTATTGGTGCAAAAATTCATCCCCCAACAAAAACTTGATGCTTCTCTCTGCTACGGCCACGACACTCAATCTATCAAAAGTCTGCTTATGGACCGGATCTCTAGAGGGACGAGGAAGTGCTGAAAAGAGCAAAGAATGAAATTAGCAATTGGTAATTCGGATCTCGAGAAAGTTTAAAAATGGAGACAAGTAATCTTACTTCCTACTCTCCAATCGGCATAAAACCCTGGGGGGCAGCGAGCAAAGAAAAATTGGTTCAGAAATCCATGAACGCTTTCGGTAAGGTCAGAAATAAGTTTGCGGTTTCTAGCACTCCTCACAATTATAAGGGAAGGATGATCTCTACTCTTTGCAAACGAGCATAAGTAACGAATTTCTTCAAAACTTGGTAAGCGATCAAAAGTTCTTCTGAACAAAACGCACAACCCCATCAAGATGGCATAACCATTAGGATGAAGTTGGGACGGAGAGATTGACAACCGAAGGAGAAGAATTCGGAGAAAGTCATTAAAAGGAGGGATTGCTCCGCTTAAACACATTTGACGATTGATTGCAATAAAGCCACGGGGAGGACTGTCAGCAGTATCACTTGGCCCAGGGAGCAGGACATCACTTTCAGTAAAACCAAATTGAGTGCGCAGCTGAGTAAATGCTCTCGGGGTTGGAATGGTTGGAGTTCTCTCTGGAGGGTTCTCTATAGGTAGAGCTACCGGAAAAGTTTCTTCCTCTTGAGTTGCCATTTCTTCTTGATGAGAAGTCATTCTACATAAATAACTGGATATTCAAACATCAAGGTGCACGTTTCCTAAAATGTGTGTGAGGTGTTGTGTAAAATTAACAAAGCAATAAACAAATATAACTGGAATGAAAACTAGCAAGCATTTGTTAGTTATGAAACCCAGGGATTATTGTTTTAAGCCTAAATATGCAAGTATAATATTGATGCAGACAAATCAGTTCAGATTGTTGATACTTTACATCAATGTTTAACTTTAGTTGATTAATTCACAAACATTTCATGCAATATATTTAAGTTGCTTGTCTCGTCTCGACTAATCTGTCATTTGATGTGGGCAGTCAATGGCAGTATTTTCGCCTTGGTTTCTTTGTTTGTTATTTTCAGCAGGTTGGCAGCTTATAAGTTAATGCGGTCTGTGAAATAATATAATGGGATTCAGGCAAATTTAAAGTTGGGGCAGTTCTGAATTTAGGCAAACTTAGTTCGGCAGTTCAAGTCAAATACTCAAAGTGGGACTGGTCTCCTAGATGACGACACATCCAAAGCTCAAGTATTAGGTCGGCTACGACTTTAAAAGTCATTCGCGAGATAAGGCTAGGTCGGTAACGGGTCAGAGTCAAAGTTAGTTCGGCAGCTCAGTCCTCTAGGTCGCAAGGAAGAGATAAGAAAGTAAGCTCCGATCCAAAAGGGCAAGAACTTCTCCAAGTATTATCTCGGCCGCGACTTAAGGTCACTAAGAGCCGGGTCGGCCAAGACTAAGCCGCCCAAATTCACTAACTCGCTCCCGAACCAACATCACACTCCACCAACCCGGTAACCCAATAACCATTCCATTAGCAGCCGCCTCCATTCATGACCAACCAATCACCCAATAATACGATTCAAAATTGTCACGAGTTCAATGCCATGCCATTAGAAATCATCTAACTTGAGGTAGTAAACTGCCTTTGTTGCACCAATGATCACCTCGAGCAACCTACGCCTTGCCGATTATGAGTTTGATGAATTTCGTGATGGGGCAATGTGCAAAGGAACAATTTGAGTTTGAGCAACAAGGTTTACGAATCGACAGTGACCTACAATCAGAAGAGGAATGAGATTACCTACGCGATTAACGGTAGAGGTTATAGATGATCAGATGGGATGAGATCGCCTTTAGGAGCTTGAGAAAATTTTAATGGCGGAATCGAACAAGGGAGTAAGTAATAAAGAGGAAAAAGAAGAGAATGTGGACGACTTATATCTCACTAAGGTAGAGACTGAAGCGACTTAGGCCATCTAACTGTTAGGTCGTTTACGACCTACCGATCTAAAAAAGGAACGGGTTAAAGAGTATCGAAGCATACGACCTAACCATTAGGCGCATGCTTCGAGAGGCAAATGTTAACCTCGCCTCGGCCGTGGCTCACCGATCTAGGATAGTAAACGACCTAACACTCTGCCGACTTAACAAGGGATGCCGACCTAAGGCTCGAATGGGCACCGACCTAACTACTTAATGCCTTAAAGGAGGACGACCTAACACTCTGCTGACTTAACAAGGGATGCCGACTTAGTATCTTAGCATGGAAGACCGACCTAACTGCATAAGGTTTAAGAAGGATACCGACCTAAGGGACTTGAGAAGCAGACCGACTTAAAGCTCAAAGGAAGTTCCGACTCAACAGCCTTAGCTTGTTGCCGACCTAACGTATGAACCGACTCAGAATAAGTGACGACTCAACTTATTGCCGACTTAACAGGGACAACGACTCACCGGGTTATAACCTTGATGCTTTAAAGATGTTGGCCGACTCATGGGAAAACCGACCTAAGGCCTATGGTGGGACGTTCACGACCTAAGCAAGCGAATCGGATACCTCATCATTTTTTGACCTGGCCCCATAACTCGTTTACGACTTTGGACTTGCATGAAATCAGGTAAGTCGGCTTAACTCTACTAGACCGAGAATTTGCCTCTATAGGTCGGCCGCGACTCAACTAAAGTCGGTGACGACTCAGGACTTGGGTGGAAAATTCTTACCCAGATATGCCTATAAATAGAAAGCCATCTCCAACATTCGGGGGACTTTTGGCTCATTCTTTTAAAACGCCGATACTCTGCTACATTCCAAACGAGCTCAACACCCAAAGCTTTCAAGACACGTGGAACACTATCAACAACTTCAAGAAGAAATCTCATGCATCCGACATGGATTCGAGGACCTTCACTTACATTGAAGTTTAAGCTACTCATTCAAAGTGTTTAGTAGTTCAAAGTGTATTGTACTTGGGGAAGAATTGTATCAACTTGTAACGAAATCATCAATAAAGATATTCAGAGTGGACGTAGGCAAAATATTGAGCCGAACCACTATAAAATCGTTGTTATTCACTGCTTTTTCTGTGATTTTCTGCTTATACTCTGTTCCCGAATCATCGGGTGGTGCTTTCACAACTTCACTTTATACACCGGGGTGTTAGCGTTCATATTTTAGCGTTAACATAGAGCATATTGTAATTCAAGAACATTGTGCACGTAGGATCTTGAATATTAATAAAGGACATAGCATTGCATATGTGTAATCGATTCAAACTTTTGAATTGAACATACTTGTGACTTTGCATATTGCATATTTGAATTATTGTGACTTCGTGATTGGCATAGCATAATTGAAATCGACTTAGTGACTTTGAACATAATCAAATCTTGCATATAGTACTTCGAACTGCCCATATGACTTCAACTATGACCACAACATCATGAGATACGTTGAAGGTTCTTATTGACTCGATGACTTCGTCAAACCTTGACAAGGCTTCTTCTTGAGCCACCCAATTTCCAAGCACTTTCAGGCTTAGAAAATTTATTTGCTAACATCTCTCACCAACCTGAAGTCACACCAAACTGTTTCATGTTGATCGAACCTTCCACTATCCTAGAGTTTTTCTAATTTCACCACCAAGTCACCTCGAACACTCATATGTAGAACCGATTTTCCATACCGAACATTTTATCAATTTCTGCACTATTTTCCTTATCATTCTAAAAACATTAACTAACCACCATAATCCAACCGGGATGGTCAGCATTTCGACTTGCGCAACACCGATACAACGACGCGACTCCATACATACAAGAGCTGATTCGTTCTAAAGTTCAATTCTACATTTACAATCACCCATCCTTTGTATACTAGGTTGGAGAGTACATCGCTACTTCTTACACACCGAGACCCCCAAACATAGAACTGATTACCAACCACAATTGGCTATAATGAGTGCTTCCAAGCATTCAGGCATACAAAACATAATATATAAAAAAGCATCATATCATGGTAGTTCGCATCAAATACATTCAAAACCTAGCCTAACATACATATTAACAACCATACATCAAAATGACATGTTTCCATAACTTTAAATCACTTTAAATTCATTTTTATTTCAGTTTCAAAATGCAAGCAGTAGCTAGTCATATTTTTGACTTTAAAAATGGATTTTGTAACGACCCATATTTTTAAACGTTTAAAAATATTAAATTAAATAAGATTTTTGAATAAAATTGTTAGGAATGAAAAAAAATTAAGATTTCATTAATAAAAATTAAATTATAATGCAATTTATGAGATAAAGTAAAATTTCTATTAACGAAACATGTTTGCAATAATGTAAGGATGATAACAAATTCTAGTGTATATTTTAATAACATTGGTTTGAGTGAAATTAACAATTATCTGAATGTAAATTTCCAATTGATTGAAATAATAAATGTTAATAAAGAATAATAAATGTTTCTTTATGAAAGAAGAAATCATATGTTTATTTATTTGAAATTTTTGGTAACTGAAAGATTGATTGTAGAGACAAGAAACTATTATTTTGCAAGAAACGTAAAATTTCTGTTTGTATTCAATAGTGTATAAATAATGGATAAATTACTTTACCGCATGATTATGTATGCTAGAAAACGTCTCGTTACAAATGCATGGATTGTCCCTATTATTAAGTGCCTTTGAAATTTCGTATAAGGGGATATATCAGTGTACTCCAAATCCAAAATGATTGAACTGAAATTACTTTAATGGTAACACGACATGATTATTTCAATTCAAATAAGCATAAAATCCCTGACATCAAAGTATATTTGACATTTCAAAAAAAATGGATACATCAATTTACTCTAAAAGGAATGAAGTAAAATAACCTTATTGCAAAGTTGGTCATTGATGATTATGTACTGAAGAAGACATTTCATTACAAATGCATGGATTGTCCCTAGCATCAAGTGCCTTTGAAATTTCATATAAACGGATATATTACTGTACTCCAAAATGATTGAACTAAAATTACTTTAATGTTAAATACAGCCTGCTTATTTCAAATAATTTCTTCAAACCTAGTCTTCCTTGGCATACAATTTCTAGAACCCTGATAAAATAATGAATCATTAAGCAAATAGATTTCGATGTATCAATATCATACAATAACTGCTTGTGAATTGACCAAAGGATGAACGTTAATGTCTTGTTTCAATTTTGTATTGCAAATCTGTCATAACAAAATGATTCAATGAACAAAAAAAAATTCCCCTCTCATCAACTACCTACTGCACAAAATCTGTAAAGCTGTAATGAAAAATCAGAAGCAGTAAGAAAATAGCTAACCAAACAACACGGAGAAATTAAGCATACCCAAAAGTAAATGTCAAGCGCGCGCACACCTTACAGACGTACAGAAGTATTTTGCAATGTTAACTAAATAATTCAAAATTTTAAACAACATCAAACAAAAATATATTTCAAGTTTTGTAAATAGACTAACTGATTTTGACATCCAATAATCAAATTAATTAAACCTTGAAACATCAAACTGATCAACTAACCAAGTTTTACTTAAAATGAGATCAATTAAATCAATAAACATTACCATATTTTAGCAAAGCTACGATTTTGAAAGCAGTAGTTGTAGATCTTGGAATTTTTTGCAACTAAACTGCCGCAACAACACCTTCCTCTTTACCGCTAATGCCGCCTTAAATGATCTCGTCGAGAGGTAGGGGCGCTCGGGCCCGAGCGGAGGCGGATATAGATCCGAGTGTCATCTTAAATGATAGATTCGAATTAATGTAGAACATGCATTGCAGTTACAATTAGGAATGAATTAGGGAAGAAAAGTAAGTAATGGATTTGGGAAGAAGAGTGTTCACAACGTGGTATATAATCGATTGAAAACGTGGCGGACGTTGAGAAAGACAAATTTATTCTTCTTTTTAGATTAAGTAGTGTACTTTTACAATTGGAAAAAGGTTTCACTTTCAAGAAAACTAGTGATAAATCTATTTATTATGAAATAACGGCCATATAAATGTATAATATTAAAACAAATAGAGAAGAACTTTGTAAGAACAGTAAAAACAGTGCTTAGATTTATGCCAATGGGATTATTCATTTTTGCATATAAATAAATACTGTATTTTATTTTGAAAAGTTATGGCACATATGGTTAAACAATAGGAGCGTTTCACTTCACCATTGGATAACAAATTTAAAGTAATGAAAATAAGAACACTATATCCTGCAAAAGGCATAATCCATATCTTTGAATTTAGTTCCAACTTTACCTTAGAATCTAGATCTTTATTCCATGTTTCATTACTACACTTAACTTTAATCAAATAATATATACATAGGTTGATAAAAATAAATTCAACACTAATCTTAAACTTGATTTAGCATTCTTTTAAAATAGTGATTCACAAAATTTGAATGAATTATAGGCATAACTAACATTTTGAACTTGTACCAAAGTGGATTAGTTTATACCAAGTACATCCGATCAATGACATACTAAATCAAGACAACACTGGAAGTAATATTATCGTTGCGTTGACGTATGTATAGGATAACTTGTCAAAGCACAGTAAAAGAACTACATACCATGGTCGTGATGATGCCACCACATAGAGTTAGAAAATGGGAAGGTGGTAGAATTAAAGTGCTACAATTAACATGAAATGTTGCTTCAGCTACTTCATTAAAATATACAGCAACCAAACAAAATCTCATAATACTTCCACAATAGAGCATCCACATTCACAATCATTAACAAATTATATATCCAAGCATGGATGTGAAATTAGGTTTGCAATTGAATTTAAGAATTAGTTTGAACATCAGTATTATGTTGTACCTACCTGTGATATGCGTCTGCAGCAACATACTAAAACATCACATCATGCAAATTAGTATAATAACCAAGGAATTATTCAATCTCTTAAACAACCTACAAACATATCTGTAAAACTACAATATTAATACATTAAATTGATATTATTAACCAAATAGTATAAAAATTTGCATACCATTCCACAATACAATGATAGGACAATTATATAATTTTTGTTTATGTTTTCTGTAATAAGTTAACTATATAGTACCGAAACTGTGTTATGTTTTGATTGTCAGATGTTGTTAAGCAAATTCTGAACAGACTACCATAGTGGAATGAAAACATAGAAACTATAATATTAATTGGAAAGTGATCACAATATTTAATATAACATTATAGTATTATATCCTATAGTTTCATGATGTGTCCACATAAATTAATATTGATGCCTCCTTGTTTTTTGATGTCTCCACGCATTTATGTCAAAGGAAAACCACAAACATGTATATCAATCTTGTCTTTTTTTGAAACTGAATGATCATAACTAAATGAAATTATCCATTTCCATTCTGCTATGCCAAGACCCAAACTTATTTCCCTTTATAAGGTTTTAACATCTTTTTGTTCGATCAAAATATTACCAAGAAAAAATAAAATCAAAAGGAGGCATGCTTAAATCTTTTTGTTTGATCAAAATATTACCAAGGAAAAAATCAAAAGGATATATGCTTTACTATATGACGCAGCGTAGGAAGCGAATTCGACGATGTAAATCGAATCCGTCCAGGATCTCACACGATTAGCGGAAATAATCGGTGAATCGATGATGAATCGATGAAATTAAGAATACCGTAAGGCCCAAATCCGTTGATCACGAAGATACCGGACTTTAGCAATCTTCGACACGTTGATCGCGCACGATACCGTGAGAGAAGATCTTCAATTCTTCGGACGTTAATCAAGCGCACTTGATTCCGTGAATTGGCTTCAACAATCGTTGATTCGAGCGCACTAGAATGCCGAAAGTGGAGATAGGAGATAACACTCAACTACCGATTTTAATGGAGGCACAAAGCACAAACCAAATTTTATTCAAAATTCAACAACCTTTACAAATGACAACACATCCCTATTTATAGGGAAAAGTTACAACACACACGACTTAAGAAGAATTACAACACAAACAGTACAACGACTTTACAACAACACACAGTCGCACGCGACTTAAACAGTAACGACCTAAGGAAATCTCCAGCGAAAGTAATCAGCGACCCTAAAACTTCGCGACTTAAGTCTGAGCGACATATGCTTCACGGTCTAAGGAAGAAGCGACATAACACTTTGCGACCTAACTTCTGTAGCTCGCTCACGACCTAAGTATTTGGAAGTTCGTGACCTACAATGCAGAAGAACTGGGACAACTCGCGACCTTCGACATAGGAACCTCGGCATACTGTAGTTTCGCGTCTTAGGGTTAGATCGGAATTTAATGGAGCTTCGCGACTTAGGATTAGGTCGCTCGTGACTTACTGGAATTGGCATAGGTCGTTCGCGACCTAGATTTGGCTCGCGACATACGATGTTGGAGTGATTTCATTTGCGACCTAAGGAGGCAGGAAGCTCACGACCCAGAGAAGATCGTTCACGACCTAAAGCTTGTTTGCGACCTAAGTAAGGTCGTTCGCGACTTACTGAATTTCGCCGTGACTTAAAGAGGATGAGGAGGAGGAGTGACTTAGGCGGCTTTGCGAATTCTGGAGCTGCGATTAAGGTATGCGCTGCATCATCCTCCACTGGTTGAGAAAAATTCGTCCTCGAATTTAAAAGTTCTTCCCCATTGGGTTGTTCATCTCCATAACAAGGTATTAAGTGTTTGACATTGAACACATCAGAAGTATGAACCTCTTCCGGCAATCTTAACCGGTATGCATTATCATTGATCTTCTTCAAGATTTCTACTGGATCAATCTTTCGTGCTTTCAACTTGTTGTGAGTTCCAACTGAAAAACGATCTTTCGTTAACACAGCATACACCCAATCACCCTCGTTGAACTCTACACTTCTTCTCTTTTTATCTGCAGCTCATTTATACTTCTCATTCGTCTCCTCCAAACGTCCTTGATTGATTCTATGACAATCTTTCAACTCATCAACGAAATCTGACGCCCGCTTAATCACTCCTTTCGATTGTGGTACTACCGTTAAATCCAACGGCCCCTTTGGCAAGCTTGAATATATAACTTGAAACGGACTGAATCCAGTACTTCGATTGACTGCATGATTATGTGCAAACTCTGCTTGACATAACTTCATATCTCAGCTCTTCAAGTTATCTTTCACGAGACATCTCAACAAGTTCCCCAACGACCTGTTAACCACCTCCGTTTGCCCATCAGATTGCGGATGATAGGCGCTACTAAAATTCAGCTTCGTTCCAACCATCTTCCACAAAATTAACCAAAAATGGCTTAGAAATCTAGTATCCCGATCAGAAATAATAGATTCAGGTAGCCCATGTAATCGATACACTTCTTTAAAGAATAACCGAGCAACACGAATGGCATCCGCTGTCTTCTTACAAGCTATGAAATGTGCCATTTTCGAAAATCTATCCACCACAACAAATATAGAATCATTTCCCCTTTGAGTTCTAGGCAAACCCAAAACAAAATCCATGCTCACATCAACCCACGGTTTAGTAGGCATGGGTAATAGCATATATAATCCTGCATTCGTGGCTGTCCCTTTGGAAATTTGACATATATGACATCTCTCCACAAATATCTCAACTTCTTTCCTCATAGAAGGCCAAAAATATGATTGAGAAATCAATTGCAATGTTCGGTCTCTACCCACATGTCCTTCCTCATGCAGCTCCTTCACTATCTTCATTCGCAAGCTACAATCTGGTACGCACAATCGATTCCCCTTGAATAAGAATCCATCTACCAACACAAACTCATTAGTATTCTCATCCTTGACTTTCTCAACAATCTTCGTAAAGTAAGGATCTCCTTCAAACAACTCTGAAAATAGTTCAAATCCGGTCACTTCAACTTTCATCGTTGTCAACAAATGTTCCTCCTGCTCAAGGCATCAGCTACACGATTCGTTACCCCTGATTTGTGCTTCACAACAAAAGTAAACTGTTGCAAGTAGGCGATCCACGAAGCATGTCTGGCCGCAGTCTTGTCCTGTCCCTGCAAATGTTTCAATGCTTCATGATCAGTATACAGAACAAATTCTTTATGGAACAAATAGTGTCTCCAGTGCTTCACGGCTTGCACAACAACATAAAATTCCACATCATAGGTATTATATCTCATCTTTGCTTCCGTAAGCTTCTCACTGAAATAAGCAATAGGACGGCCCCTCTGACTTAACACCCCTCCAATTCCAACCTTAGATGCATCAGTATGTAATTCAATACGAATTGAAAGTCCGGAAAAACTAGAATTGGTGCTGTCGTCAACAGTGTCTTGATCTTCTCAAAAGCAACCCCTGCTTCCTCTGACCACTCAAACTTCTTTCCTTTCATGCTAAAATGTGGAATGAATCTTTGATAAAAAGATACCAACCCATGAAAACTCCTCACTTCAGTAACTGTCTTGGGTTGTGGCCAACTCCTGATAGCTTCCACTTTACTTTCATCCACTTGAATACCCTCCTTCGACAAAACATATCCCAGAAATAAAACACTATGCGTCATAAACACACACTTCTTCGTTGCTGCATAAAATTGCTCCTGTCATAGAATTAATAGCACTTCCCGCAAATGTTGGACATGCTCTTCCATACTCCCACTATAGATCAAAATATCATCAAAGTAAACTACCACGAATTTCCTAATGAATGGTCAGAAAATCTGGTTCATCACTCTCATGAAAGTACTAGGAGCATTAGACAAGCCAAACGACATAACCAACCATTCGTATAGACCCTCCCTTGTTTTAAAAGCAGTCTTCCACTCATCACCAGGTCTAATTCAAATTTGATGATAACCACTCTTCAAGTCAATCTTTGATAACACAACAGCTCCACTCAACTGATCAATCAAATCGTCGAACCTCGGCATAGGAAACCCGTATCTCATAGTGATCTTGTTTAGAGCCCGACTGTCCGTACACATTCGCCAAGTCCCATCCTTCTTCGGTACCAATAAGGCTGGCACTGCATAAGGACTCAAGCTCTCCTGAACACGCCCTTGTTCTAACAACTCCTCTACCTGCCTTCTTAGTTCCTCATGCTCCTTAGGACTCATCCGGTAATGTGGCCTGTGAGGTAATACTGCTCCTGGCACAAGATCAATCTGATGTTGTATATCCCTCAACGGTGGTAATTTTTTGGGCAGCTCTTCAGGAAACACATCCTCGAATTCTTCCAACACTGGTTTGACTTCCTCTGGAACTACAACAGATTCAGTAGTTTCACGTCCAATCAACAGAAACACCTCTGGACTCTCCTCTACTTCTCCAACAAACTCCTTCAAAGTCAACAAAGTCTTCAACTCCTCATTCTCTTCTGACTTGCTCTCTCCTTGCTGTCTCTTCTTCGGAACTAAAATGATCTTAACACCTTCAAACATAAAGCTGTAGTTATTGGTTCGACCATCATGTTGCACTGCTCGGTCATACTGCCATGGTCTTCTCAAAAGTAAGTGACAAACATCCATCTCCACCACATCACACCAGATCTCGTCTTTATACTTCTTCCCAATAGAAAATGGAACATGAACTCGTCTATCCACCTTCACCTCTCCTCCTTTTCTCAACCACTCTAACTTGTAAGGATTTGGATGCTTCTCCGTCTTCAATATCAACTTTCTCACGGCTTCGGTAGAAATGATATTGTCACAACTTCCCGCGTCAATCACAAATTTACACACCTTTCCTAGTATAGTGCATGTCGATTGAAAGATATTACTCCTCAACCAACTAGCCTCTTCTTCCTGTTTCGGTGTCAAACATGATCTCCTCAATATTAGATCACATCCTTCATCTCCCGACGCGATATCCTGTTCATCCTCTTCAACTGAACTAGAATGACCTTCATCAACGTCCTCATCTTCAATCTCAGCAATCATTGCCCGCTTCTTCGACTTTAGACATTCATTGCTCTTGTGGCCAAACTCTTGACAATTAAAGCATTTGATACTATTGTTGACCTTGGTCTTTGCTACCTCATTGACAACCGGTTTAGTAACAGCCTTTGAAACAGTAGTATTGCTACTAGCTCCCTTCACTTGATTGTTGGAATTTGTAAACACACCACCTCCTCGTCTTCCCTGCTTCTCCCAAGCCAACGCTTTCTGGTGCGCTTCAGCCACAGTTCTAGGGTCAAACATATTTACCATGTCCTGGATCTGGATCCTCAATCCTCCAACAAATCTAGCGGTCAACTGTTCTTCCACCTCCATGATGTCATTTCGAGCAATCAGTTGATAAAACTCATCAGCATAATCATTAACAGTCTTTGTCCCCTGCCTCAGGGTCTGTAAACGTTCGTACATTAGAGACTGATAATGGTAAGGTAAGAAAGTAGCTTTCATTAACTTCTTCATCTTCTCCCATGAAACAATCTTTGGCTTCCCCATTCTCTCTCGTGTAAGTTTAGTCTGCTACCACCATGCCATAGCTCTCCCTCTCAATCTTGTAGCAACCAACTTAACTCTGCGATTCTCGAGAACTTCTTTGAAGTCAAAAATTTCCTCAACATTTGAAACCCAATCCAAAAATTCCTCCGCAACCATACCACACTTGAATTCCGGAAGCTCCATTTTCATCCGCGATTCTCATCTACGGTCATCTTCATATTCTCTAGCTCGACTCCACACTTGACCTCGATCTCGGTAATGAACACTTCCTCTATCACCATCAAACTCCTCATCGAAATCTGACGCATATCATTGTCGATCATGATCACCAACATCTCTACCACCACCATTTCTTCGATCTACATTCCTATGATCACGATAATCCACATCTCTCCGATTTCGTTCATCAACATTCCTTTCACGATCGTCAACATTCCTACGATCATGATCTCCTCTTCTCTCCCGATCCGACTGTGGTGAAACTCTGTTTCCCTCATGACTCGATTCAGGTGAAACCCTTCTTCTACTTCGATTCATTTCAAGCATCATTCTCTCTAATCGACCAATCCCTTCATTCAACTTCTCAGTGAAACTCTCGTTGATTCGTTGCTCCATTTCATCGGCCTCTTCTCTTCCATACAAAGCATTAATATTGCGATGGCGTTGAGCTCATCTCGGTGGCATGATTAAACTTCAAACAAATTCAAAAAATTTCAAACGCGTTTCAAACTTTCACCCAAAATGATATGGATCGAAACTCCCAACTTGTTGCAACTTTACGATGAACACGATGAACACCAAACTTCTCAACAATTGCAAATCTGATCTCCAAACTACAAATTCTCGAAACCCAATTCTCCAAATGATGCAAACTTGTTGCGATCTAGCTCCGATACCAAACTGACGCAGCGTAGGAAGCGAATTTGACGATGTAAATCGAATCCGTCCAGGATCTCACACGATTAGCGGAAATAATCGGTGAATCGATGATAAATCGATGAAATTAAGAATACCGTAAGGCCCAAATCCGTTGATCACGAAGATACCGGACTTTAACAATCTTCGACACGTTGATCGCGCACGATACCGTGAGAGAATATCTTTAATTCTTCGGACGTTGATCAAGCGCACTTGATTCCGTGAATTGGCTTCAACAATCGTTGATTCGAGCGCACTCGAATGTCGAAAGTGGAGATAGGAGATAACACTCAACTACCGATTTTAATGGAGGCACAAAGCACAAACCAAATTTTATTCAAAATTCAACAACCTTTATAAATGACAACACATCCCTATTTATAGGGAAAAGGTACAACACACAGGACTTAAGAAGAATTACAACACAAACAGTACAACGACTTTACAACAACACACAGTCGCACGCGAATTAAACAGTAACGACCTAAAGAAATCTCCAGCGAAAGTAATCAGCGACCCTAAAACTTCGCGGCTTAAGTCTGAGCGACATATGCTTCACGGTCTAAGGAAGAAGCGACATAACACTTTGCGACCTAACTTCTATAGCTCGCCCGCGACCTAAGTATTTGGGAATTCGCTGCCTACAATGCAGAAGTACTGGGACAACTCGCGACCTTCGACATAGGAACCTCGGCATACTGGAGTTTCGCGTCTTAGGGTTAGATCGGAATTTGATGGAGCTTCGCGACATAGGATTAGGTCGCTCGCGACTTACTGGAATTGGCATAGGTCGTTCGCGACCTAGATTTGGCTCGCGACATACGATGTTGGAGTGATTTCGTTTGCGACCTAAGGAGGCAGGACGCTCACGACCCAGAGAAGATCGTTCACGACCTAAAGCTTGTTTGCGACCTAAGTAAGGTCGTTCGCGACTTACTGAATTTCGTCGCGACTTAAAGAGGATGAGGAGGAGGAGGAGCGACTTAGGCGGCTTTGCGAATTCTGGAGCTGCGATTAAGGTATGCGCTGCATCACTATATACCTAAACTACTTACAATTTTTAGTATGATGTGTTTTAACTAAGTAAAAAAATTGTATAAATATATAAATCGCAGGTAGAAACTATCAACGTAGAAATCTAAAACTCCATTTAGCAAATCTAGAAAAAGTGTGATTCTAAAACTAAAAATACCTCTCACAAGTAAAAGACAAAATCCAAACTTGTATTCAAGGACCTACAAAACATAGGCATGGCTGAATCAAATTGTGGTTGCAGTGGATTGCTCCGCCCTCCATTACTCGACAATTTTTCTGAAATAAGGCAGACCAAAATTGGTCACCGTCATGAACACCGAGCGGTTTTAGCATGCTTAATCTCGTATTGACATTTTATCTCAAAATTAATAGGTTGAAGATGTAGTAGAAATCGATTCATGTGATTATGATGAGAAAGGGTAGAGATGTGGCAAGGCAGTACATGTTGGAGAAGATAGGTTCTGCAAGAACGTATTTTGAGATAGGATGAGAACGTAGAATGAAAATGGACACAAATCGTAGTAATAAGCAAAAGTACGATTTATCCCAACTACTCTATCTCTTTCACTGGCGAAGAAGGGTAGTTTTGTAAGTTAGGACTTTACTTTGCCCTGTTCACCAAAGTATTTACATTATGTAATATATAAGATAAGATAAGATAAGATACACACACACACACACATATATATATATATATTATTACTTAATTGATTAAAAAAATTGATTAAATGAAAAAGAATGTACACATAGTTATAAATAATATAAAATTCGATAAAAAAATTATGTAATTTAAAATTTACATTATACTTTGTAAACTGAATTTTTTGAAAAAATTAGTTAATTCCATTCGGATTTTAATTAATTATTAATTTTTATTAATAAATTATATAAAACCGAAAAAATTATTATTATTTACCTGAGAGCAACAGTGTGATTGTGTTTATAACTAGTTATATGTTTATATGTTAAATGTATGCAAATTCGTTTAAAGAAATTATATATATGTACACACACAAATAAATTTGGTTTGGATTTCATAAAAAACTAATTTTGAAATAATTTTAAATTTTAATTACATACACACACACATACATATATGTATGTATGTAAATATATATATATATATACACACACACACACGTATGTATGTTAGTCCGTGAAATGATGGTTTTGATGACAACAACTTTAGAATAGATTATAAAATATAAATACCAACAGTATAAGTATGTATATATATATATATGCAGGATTTAACCATGCAGGTAATAAGAATGAAGACTGTACAGTATAGAGATTCAAGATATCAAGATTGAAGACTCATGAGTATCAAGATTATCAAGAGTTCAAGAATTCAAATATTTTTTTTTTAGAAATTTTGTTAAAACTCATAGAAAAGCATTGGCATTTTAAAATCCAATTTATTCGTGGAATGGAATTCACTTCGAGCCTGTTAAAGGGATGAAACCCGAAGTAGGATGGAACATACGAAAAATCTAGTGGAACATTGTTTTGTATCCCTAACTTTTTATTCAAAATGATTTTTCAAAATTATATCTTGTTTTCAAAATGATTTCAAAACTTTTCTTTTAAAAGCATCAAAAAACATCTATCCTAATTTCAAATACTTTTAGCCTCAAAATAATCTTTAATTTTAAAATCAAATTATCCTTGTTTTTAAACTATCTTTTAAATATAATATATTTAACTTTTAAATATTTATACTTGGATTTTAAATATAAAATTATAGTAAAATTTTGTATATATTATTCTTTATACTTACTTATGTATTTTAAATATATTCAAGTATATTTATATAGTTTAAAATAGTTTTAAAGTCAAAACACCAAAAATACCTTTGGGATGTCGACATACTCAAGTACCCCATGTCAACATGGTGTCAGTTGAGTTCAAAATTTAAATTTCAAAAGAGGTGTCTATTCGTCATAACTCTTCACGAATGGATATGGCTGTTGTTCTTCTATAAATAGGGGTTAGTTTCAACGAATTTTAATTCATTTTTTCTGATATTTCACTCCTCTTCTTCTTCCACATTTCTATATACAAATTCTTATCATTACTCTACCGAAATCAACATTGAATCTAACTAGATTATCTCTGGTTTGATTCTCTATCACTATCTCAACAAGATCCTCGGTGCTATTCAGAGTTATAGGCTTTTTATAATCAACGTAGCGAGAAAAGGTGTGATTGTAGCCTTTGAAAATCAATCAAGCGAGATAAGGTGTGACTGTAGCCTTGGGAAATCAATTGGGTGAACTTGTTGCCCGGAAAATCAAGTATCTCTATCCAGAGGATTGTGATTCTGGATGGTGTACCTCGTAGCCTTGAAATCGAGGGTGTAATTGTAAAGATTGTTTTTGAAAGAAAATCCGTACTTGTGTGTGGGACTGGATGTAGGGTAACTCTGAACCAGTATAGAATCAGGTGTGTTCTTTCCTTTACTGCTTTTACTTTATATTTGCATTTGCGTTTGATTCTGTGATCATATTTGTGTATGAATATTGCATACATTTGTGTTTAAACTAACAAAAAATCAAAAAAATTTAACAATTCTTTAAAACACTATTCACCCCCCTCTAGTGTTTATCCTTAGCCTTAAAATCCTTAATCCACATTTCTCACATTTGGTATCAAAGCAAGGTTTTCAAAGTTTCATAATCTGATTTTTGAAAAAGTTTTAAAATGGCTATGTTTGTTAATACTAGTTTAGAAATATTCAGATCATCATTGTCTTTTGAGTCTGCATATAATCAATGTTCAACTTCAAGTTGTCAACCAAAATTGTTTGATGTACAGGAATCATGCTTTATGGCTATTGAGGAATCAATACACAACGGACTAATTAAGCAGACTAGAAAGGATAAATGGATACTCGATAGTGGATATTCTAGACAAATGACTGGCAATCCAGATATGTTAAATGATATAATATACAAAGGTGGAGAACTGGTTAACTTTGAAGACAATTCAAAAGGATATGTGATTGGAATCGGCAAAGTCGGTAACTCTGAAACTCCTATTATTACTAATGTTTTGCTATTTAAAAATCTGAAACATAATCTGCTAAGTATAAGTCAATTTTGCGATAAAGGTATAAAATTAAATTTGAAAAAGATAAATGTCACATTGAAGATAATAATTCAACTATAGTATTTGAGGGAATTAGGAAAAAGAATATTTGTATTCTTAGTATGAAAGTTTCAAATGATAACTTATGTCTTTTGGAAAATACAAGTGACCATTGGATTTGGCATAAGAGATTTGGACATTTGAATTTCAAACTCTTATCTAGACTGTCAAAACATGATCTAGTAAGAGGCCTCCCTAAAATGAATTTTAAAGTCGATAGTCTATGTGATGTATGTCAATTAGGAAAACTTAGAAAAAGTTCCTTTAAATTAAAAGATATGATTTCAACTTCAAAACCTCTTGAATTACATCACATTGATTTATTTGGTCCATCTCTAATTCTGTCAATAAATCATAGAAAATATGTTTTTGTAATTGTAGATGATTATTCTAGATTTACATGGACAATATTTTTGAAACATAAAAGTGATACTTTTGAATGTTTTAAGAACTTTTCAAAAAGGATTCAAAATCAACTTTCTCTAAAAATTATAACAATTCGTAGTGATCACGGTGGTGAATTTGAAAATGAAAAGTTTGAGGAATTCTACAATAAAAAGGGAATAACTCACAGTTTTTCATTTTCAAGAACTCCACAACAAAACAGAGTAGTAGAACGAAAAATATGATGATTCAAGAGTGTGCGAGAACTATGCCTTCAGACAGTAAATTACCAAAGAATATTTGGGCAGAAGTAGTTGCTACCGCCTGTTATATTTTAAATAGAATTTTAATTAGACCTTTAACTAATAAGACTTCTTATGAACTTCTTCACTCAAAGAAACCTAAAGTATCTTATTTTAGAATTTTTGGAAGTAAATGTTTTATTTCAAATACTAAAGATAACTTAGATTAATTTGATCCTAAATCCGACGAAGTTATCTTTATCGGATATTCTAATAGAAGTAAAGCATGCAGAGTATTTAACTTAAGAATTAACACCATCGAAGAAACAATGCATGTGTCATTCGATGAAAATTTCAAAAGTTTTGAAGATACAAATGATGAAGATGATTTAATTACTCAAAATCAAGAGTCAACTGAAACTAATAATGAAATTAATCATCCTAATGAAAGGACTAAACTTTCAAAAGATCATCCTATTGAAAATGTACTAGGAGATATGCAATCTGTAGTTAAAACAAGAAATTAACTAAGTCAAATGAGTAATGTATCTTTTATATCAACTATTGAACCAAAAAAATCCAAAAGAAGCATCAACTGATGATTCATGGATTTTGGCTATGCGAGAAGAACTAAACCAGTTTACTAGAAATGAATTTTGGGAACTTGTTCCTAGACCTGAAAATAAAACTATAATTGAAACTAAATGGGTTTATAAAAATAAAATGAATGAAAAAGGAGAGGTAGTTAGAAATAAAGCATGTTTAGTCGCTCAAGGTTTTTGTCAAGAAGAAGGAATAGATTTTGATGAAACCTTTGCTCCCGTAGCAAGATTAGAAGCCATTAGAATTCTACTTGATTTCGCAAATCATAATAATTTCAAGTTATTTCAAATGGATGTTAAAAGTGCCTTTTTAAATGTATTTGTAAAAGAAGAAGTGTATGTTGAACAACCACCACTTATTGAAAATGATAAATTACCAAATCATGTTTACAAACTTAAGAAAGCTTTATATGGTCTAAAACAAGCTCCTAGAGCCTGGTATGATAGACTAAGATCTTATCTATTAATATCAAATTTTGAAATTGGTAAAGTAGATAATACTCTTTTTATTAAAAGAAATAAAAATGATATTCAACTAGTACAAGTCTACGTAGATGATATCATTTTTGGATCAACTAATTTTGAAATGAATAAAGAATTTTATGAAATAATGACAAAAGAGTTTGGGATGAGTCATATGGGTGAATTAAATTTCTTTTTAGGATTACAAATAAAACAATTAGATAATGGTATTTTTATTAGTCAAGAAAAATATGCTAAAGACCTAATTAATAAATTTGGTTTGGCTACTGCAAGTGGAAAATCCACTCCCATGGCAACCAATGAGTACATTAGTAAAGAAGATCTCTCGAAAGATGTCAAAAGTTATATAGAGGAATGATTGGATCAGTACTCTATATTACTGTTAGTAGACCTGGTATCATGCATAGTGTTTGTCTCTGTGCATGATATCAATCCCAACCTAAAGAGACCCACTTAAAAGCCGTAAAACGTATCATAAGATATGTTAAACACACCTCTGATTATGGCTTATTTTACCCTAAAAATGATTCCTTTGACTTAATATCTTACTGTGATGCTGGTTGTAAATCAGACCGAAATAGTACAAGTGGAACTTGTCAGTTTTTGGGGCATTTCTCTAATTTCCTGGTATAGTTAAAAGCAAAACACAGTTTCTTTATCAACAACTGAAGCAGAATATATTTCTTTTGCTTTGACTTGTTCTCAAGTAATATATATGCAACAAACTTTAAAATATTATGGTTTAAATTTTTCAAAATCACCAATTTATTGTGATAATACGAATGCGATAAATTTATCCAAAAATACTACTCAACATGCTCTAACTAAACATATTGATATCAGACATCATTTTATCAGAGATAATATAAGTGAGGAAGTAATCACTCTAGATTATATCAATTCTGAGAATCAAATTGCTGATATCTTAACAAAACCATTAAATGAATCTATATTTACTAAATTAAAAAGAGAATTAGGTATTTGTTCAATAACTGAAATATAAAATATAATTAAATAAAGTATATTTTAGAATTAATTCAAAAAAAATTAAATAGGCAAAAATTCAAGAACCATGTTGACATGTTCCTCTACCTTATGTCGATATACAGCGTTTTTAAATTTTTGAAATTTTTCCCACCAAAATTCAAATAATCGGTTATATATTCTTCACATTTTCGAAATTTTATTCACCCTTTCTATTATCTCTCTATTATTTTCTCTGAAATCAAATAATCAATGCCTCCTCTTCCAAATCAAACATAAAATCAACCTTTTGGTTCCCCTCTCTTACTCTGGTCCATTTCAACGTACTACTCTTGCTCGTGTGACTAAAATGGAGGATTCTCTAAAGGATGCACTTCAGTTAATGACTGAAATTCAAGTAATGCAACTTCGAATGACCAAGGAACAAGAGAGGCAAGGAAAAATCCTTAGGAATTTGCAAAAATTTCTAATGGACAACCATGCTAACCCAATCTTGATTGACGAAGATTCTTAAGGAGATCAAGAACATGAGGCCAGCGAAGAAGAAGAAGAAGTAGAAGAAGAACCCATGGAAGAAGCGCATGAGGAAGATGACAACAAAGTCGTGTGCGTTAGAGAAGTGTGTTTTGACAAAGATGGGAATCTTGTCGAACAACGTGGAAATTTCTGTTTCCACTATGCAAACTGCTCGATCCATAGATCTCCCATGTTCAAAAACACACATTAGTTTCTTCTCTTTCTTTTCCATTGTTCTTTATTCCTTCTTACGTTTACAACGAAAATGTAAATATAACTATATAATTAATAAATAAATTGTGTTCTTATATGTCTTCTTCCCTATTAATAAATATAACTATATGGTTATCATATATTTAGAATAGTTAGTAGTTTAGGATTAGGTTTATTAGTAGATCTAAGTGTTGATTATTCATAGAGTATCAGATTTAGGGGGAGTTCTATAGTTTGGTATTATATAGTTTAGAGTTAGTTTTTGTTGATGACAAAGGGGGAGAAGTATAAAATAGGGTAGTTAGGCATAGATTAAGGGGGGGTTATTAGTTTTAGGGGGAGTTATTAGGATAGAAGTAATATTTAATAAACAAAGGTTGTCATCATCAAAAAGGGGGAGATTGTTAGTCCGTGAAATGATGGTTTGGATGACAGCAACCTTAGAATAGATTATAAAATATAAATACTAACAGTATAAGTTTAGATATATATGTATACAAAGGATTTAACCATGCATGTAATAAGAATGAAGACTGTACAGTATAGAGATTCAAGATATCAAAATTGAAGACTCATGAGTATCAAGATTATCAAGAGTTCAAGAATTCAAGTAATTTAATATTTTTTTAGAAATTTTGTTAAAACGCATAGGAAAGCACTGACATCTTAAAATCCAATTTATTCGTGGAATGGAATCCACTTCGAGCCTGTTAAAGGGATGGAACCCTAAGTAGGATGGAACTTATGAAAAATCTAGTGTAATATTGTTTTGTATCCACTAACTTTTTATTCAAAATGATTTTTCAAAATTATATCTTGTTTTCAAAATGATTTCAAAACCTTCCTTTTAAAAGCATCAAAAAACATCTATCCCGATTTCAAATACTTTTAGCCTCAAAATATCTTTAGTTTCAATATCAAATTATGCTTGTTTTTAAACTATCTTTTAAATATAATATATTTGACTTTTAAATATTTATACCTAGATTTTAAATATAAAATTATAGTAAAATTTTGTATATATTATTCTTTATACTTACTTATGTATTTTAAATATAGTCAAGTATATTTATAAAGTTTAAAATAGTTTTAATATAAAATAAAGGTTATTTTCAAAGAAAATCAAAACACCAAAAATCCCTTTGGGATGTCGACATACTCAAGTACCCCATGTCGACATAGTGTCAGTTGAGTTCAAAATTTAAATTTCAAAAGAAGTGTCTATTCATCATAACTCTTCACGAATGGACATTGATGTTGTTCTTCTATAAATAGGGGTTAGTTTCAACGAATTTTAATTCAGTTTTTTTGTTTTTTCACTCCTCTTCTGCTTCCACGTTTCTATATACAAATTCTTATCATTACTCTGCCGAAATCAACATTGAATCTAACTAGATTATTTCTGGTTTGATTCTCTATCACTATCTCAATAAGATCCTCAGTGCTATTCAGAGTTATAGGCTTTTTGTAATCTACATAGCGAGAAAAGGTGTGATTGTAGCCTTGAAAATCAATCAAGTGAGATAAGGTGTGATTGTAGCCTTGGGAAATCAATTGGGTGAACTTGTTGCCCGGAAAATCAAGTATCTCTACCCAGAGGATTGTGATTCTGGAGGGTGTACCTCGTGGCCTTAAAATCGAGGGTGTAATTGTAAAGATTGTTTTTGAAAGGAAATTTGTACTTATGTGCGGGACTGGATGTAGGGAAATTCCAAACCAGTATAAAATCCGGTGTGTTTTTTCCTTTACTGCTTTTACATTATATTTGCATTTGTGTTTGATTCTGTGATCATATCTGTGTATGAATATTGCATACATTTGTGTTTAAATTAACAAAAACTCAAAAAGATTTAACAATTCTATAAAACATTATTCACCCCCCCTCTAGTGTTTATCCTAAACCTTAAGATCCTTAATCTGCATTTCTCACATTGTATGCATGTATGTATATGTATATGTATATATTTTATAAATGCTTTGTGTAAATAATTTATAATCAGTATTTTATAATAAATATATAATTATATTTTTACACATATACATTTATTTATACAATATTTTGATGTACATATACACACACAAACACACATGCATACACATACAATATATTAAGATAATTCACTTGTATACGAGAGGGATTAACATGTCCATTACGATGCAAATTCCGACATCTATATACGAACATGTCTACGCATTATTTTGTTGCATGTGCACACGTACATATGTGTGTGTAACACACACACATATATTATAACACAAAGTATGTAAAATAAAATTTTATTCATAAATTTAAATAAAAAGTCGATTTTATTTAAAAGAAATTCAGAAAATTTCCCAATGAACTAGACTATATAGGTCCATTAAATATCAAAAAGGGTAAAAAAAAATATTTACCACATTACTCCGTTATGGGTTGACCTAATTCCAACAATGGTATCAGAACCAAATAGCATATGCGGTCTAAATTAGCACTGTTAGATCTAACTTACTAAAGTCTACCCATATAATGTGACATTTAGAAAAGTGTCTAAGGTTGAGTTTGGATAATCAAGTACTTCGCACTACCTGGCTACTGGTTGGCCTAAAAGGATGATGTGGCACCCTGAAAAATCAATCATAAATAAATTGGGTAGATATAATTAAGTAAAAAAGGGGTAAAAATGAAAATTTTGAAATTTGACCTCGAAAGTTATGTCATTGCGTTCGCTGTGAAATTTTGATTAATTTCCATATATAATATGTTGAAAACAGGGCTCAAACTTTGTCAATTTGTCTCTTTAAAGATTCAGCAAAATCCATTAGAGTTTCAGGTAAGAAATCCTGTAGACCTATCTTTGTTTATTATTTATTTTCTCAACTTCTTCTCCTTCAAATATTTAATTTTATGAATCTAAAAAATATACAAATTCTTTGCTGTCAAAAAGAAGTGATCTGATAGAAATAGTCAAAGGCATATCGAATTCAAGGGAGGCAAAGCTAAGGATGTACTACGAGTATATATCTTAGCTTTTCTATTCAGTAATTGGTTAGTATAGTTTAGGTTCAAATATTCCTTGGGAAGTTTTGATTTGTGAAAACATCATACTATAAACCGTCAAATCTCCTTCAATACGAAATGCCAAATCTAGGCTGAAATCTCAAATTTTTTATGTCAAAATAATGGAAATTGTGTAGATTTGCGGTTTTGATAATCTTATTTTCTATTCCACTCATTATTCCTTTTCTTTGAATTTATTTAAAGTATTTTGATTCATGAATAGATGTAAAGTAGGAATTTATTTCATAGTTTACACGGCTTATTCCCATGAATTAAATAGAAATTCATTCATTTATTTTCATGTGAAAAAAGAGTTGAATAGACATATAAAACTAGAATTGTAAGTTTTCTATTATCAATATATTCCATTATTTTGACATAATAAGTTGAATTTTAATTTTAATTGTGTACAAGTCTATTGATTGGAATTTTACTGTTATTGATAATATAGATTGGACTTGTATAACTGTTTAAAGAATAGACATTTAAATGCTAGTTTAGAGCGTATTTTATAGATGCTTAGAAATTACTAGGCACGTATCTATATACATATATTACCGTAATTAATGTATAATTATAATGTTTAATTGTGTAGCTAAGTAGGTTATTAATTTTATTAAATCCTTTTAGGAAGGTAACTGATGTTAAAGGTGAAATAAGAAAGATTTCTTATAAGGCCCTATGGAAATGGTGAGATGTATGATAATATATGTATAATGTGATATAAATTATTACTAAGTTATAGAGATGCAAGATCAGTCAAAAGCACACGAAAGTCTGCCCAGCTAATCAACCTACCAGTAGTGTGACTTTGGGGGTGACGTAAGACATCTCCTATAATAAGTAACTATGATGATGCAACGTTAGTCCCAAATTTTATAAGGTAAATCTACCCAGCTAATCTAGCTATCAATACCTATGAATAATTGCACTAATATGAGACGTCGCCATGGGGTACAGGTCATAATACGAAGGACTTGCTTTAGAGATTAAAGATATTAAGTGGTTGTGTGAGGGCTCACCTCTTCTCTATGTAGGAAGTAGTAAATGGTCGGGGTTATAGGTTAGGCACAGTAGAGGATATCTCAGAAACGGGTCCGCTTCAGTTGAAAGTATTAAATGGCTGAAGAGATTCTATGCAATGTTGGCTAGATAGTTATGGGTGAGGAGTTCGCTTTGGGATTATGGGCAGTAAATGATGTCAACCTGCCTTAAATAAGATATTAAATGGTCAGAATCTACTTAATTCCCATAAAAGGTATTATGTACTTTGTGTACTATTTCTTACATTGATAGGACATTATGGGTGATAGATATAGGCTACTGGGATGATTACAAGTTAGCCATAGGTTTATATTTGGAAAGTCGTTTGTTTAAACTTGAGAAAAGCATTTGGGCTTATTTTAAAAGATTTATATTGTAGGTAAAACATAAGACCTATTTGTATTTAAATTATACTGCCTAAGTACTATTGTGGTAAGACTCGAGATTTTATTCACAAAACTTATGTTGTTCTGACTCCCTTCACATTACAACACAGGTTAGGAAGGGCAATGCTGAAGGCGGAGATCTTGATGAGGCTTGTGGCAGTAGACTATTTATTTACTTATTATTTTTTGTTGTTTTTGGTGTACCTATGAAATACAAAGAATGTTGTAATTTTGGAATATCGCAGATATGTATAATTATTGTTGGTTTTCGACACTATGGCTATTCTGTTATGATTTTGAATGATATTTTGAAATTTGAATAAATGGGTACTGTTGTTGTTATATTTTATCCTTCCGCTGTGAGAATTTGAATGATTATATAAATAGATTTGTATTGTTATTTTAACTAACCAACAGTCAACTTTGAAATGGTTCTAAGTATCGATGAGCCTTTTCTAAGTTGGAATTATGCCTATTTAAGGGCGGGTTGTTGCATTTGGTATCAGAGCTTAGGTTACCTAATCAACGAGGAAAAGGATATGTATAGGTGACGTATTTGTTACTTTTGAAATTATTTTCTAAAACTCTACTATATATAAATGTATATACTTATTTTAAAGATATGCCTAACTCTATAAATTCTAACTATTAAGGTAGTTGCAACCATATTCAAAAAGGATGGATGAAGCAAATATGAGTTGAAAAAATAAATAGAGTTAAATATATAATCCTGCCCCAACTACCCATGGGACGGAGGTCACATTGTAAGAAGTGTACTAAAAAGAGCATAAGTATAACATATGGAATCACCTCAAAAGCTGAATGGTATTTGTTTCCTTTATTGCCCTAGACTTCCTTATAATTGTGAACTCTATAAGTGTAATACGCGTCAAATGTTCACATTAGATGTAATTAGAACATTAACATAACTCACCTAATAAATAATAGAGATACAAAATGTAATTGGAAAAGATTGTAACTCTATAGATAAATAAGGCAATAAATGTGGAATAAATAAGGAGTTACAAGAATTTAATGAGGATATAAATGGACTAATCAAAAAGATTATTAGAGAAATTATTGAGAAATAAGAAAGGAATGATAGGTAAAAATAGAATGAATAGATAAAAGCCTTTTAGAATTGTCCATTATAATTATAACCATTTATTACGGACAATTAACCTTTGTAGAAATAGCAAATAAGATTTCAGTGTGATGACCCGGAATTTCTAGCAGTTTAAATTTGAATAGTTAATTGGTTTTAAATATTTAAAAGTTAATTTTAATTTGAATTTAAGATATCAATATTTACTTGATAATGAAATCATTGAATTGTATAGCTTACATATTGAATTTTTAATTGAAATTGGGTAAAATTGTTGAATCTGAGATTCTAGGCCTGTTCCGAATAATTTGAAGGCTTATAAAATTTATAATGATAATACTGGAGATAATAGAATGATTGGAATTCAATTTAAAGGTGTTTTGTTCAATTTTGAAAATATATCATTTAAATCGATATTTAAAAATAGCCTTCCGAGGCACAGTCTCGGAATTCGACGAAACCAGTTTCATTGGATCCGAAATAGTTAGTTATTATCGGATTTCAATTTTCGTAGCAATCGGAGTTGTCGTTTGACCCTGTCAGCTCGAAACGTTTAGAACTATTTCAATCAAATTAATTTAAAATTGATCGTTTTCTTCTATAACTCGCGCATATGGTCTAATTTGCTTCCGAAACACGTTCCATTGTGTTCGGAACGCAGGTAAAACCTTATCAACGCTTGTCGGCATGTCTGATTTGGGGTTCGGAATTTCGTGTTATGCAACGCAAGATATTTTCGATATTTTAATTATAATACAGTTAGGCGTACTCAAGAAGTTAATTCCCTGAACCTATGTTATACTCCCGTTCTCTCTCTCTCTCCTTTCAACAGATCGAAACACAGCCCCTCTTTCCTTCATCTTTAAACCATATCGTTTAAAAAAATAAAATAAATACGAGAGATAATTAATGGCCGAACTTCCAATCTACGGCCTCGCGATTTCCCCAGCTACCTCCCTTCTTCCTTTATCAGGCCGAATTGATTTAGCCCCTTTCGTTGATCGAACCGAGTTCGATGCTCGACACAAAAAGGCGATCAATTGGAGTGGGAAGGCCGCAACGTCGTTTGTGTGGAGTGAAGGGGCCTTGGCATCTCGACGTCGTTCGAAGCAGGGGAGTTTGGGTTTCGCGACTACGGTTCGGTCATAGCGTCGCTGGTTAGGGCTTCGAATGGGGGATCTGGTAGTTGCGATAAGGCGGACTGAGACTCGATGGTGGAAGCATCGCGTGCTTGTGGCAGTAGGATTTGCGAATGGAGGTTTGTGGGGTTCTCTAGGTGATCAACAGGGAGAGGCTCAGTGATTTACAGGCGAGTAAATTCCTTATACTCGTTATTCTTTTCAGAGTTTGGCAGTTTGGTATTTCTTGGATTCATCTGAATAACTTGGTTCATCTGAGTTTGGAAGTGGAAGGCACTTTGTTTTTAAACCTAAACAATATATGTATAGTCAGGGAATTCGGGTTTGCCACAGTATAGCGATGAAAAAAAAAGTTTTAGCAATGTGTATAAAATTTAACCAACTGAATGTTTTCCTTAAGTATAATTAAGAATTGATAAATTATAAAATAAGTTAAAGATTAATTAAGTAATTGGGATTGTAATTAGTGTTTAAGTAATTAGTAATTAGTGATTTACAAATGAGTAATTAGGTTTATAAATCAACAAAGAAGGTAAATAATTAACAGGTAGGGAGTAATGAGTTAATAAATTATGTGGGAAAGGACTAATTTAATAATCACTGATGAAATTAGTTGGATGAAGTGGATTGCAAAATTTTAGAGGGCTAAGGTGAGTAAATCTCACACCGATAGATTTTATTAAAATTTCAATGATTAAATTAAAAATAATTGGTTGGACGATTAAATTATTTGGATGTTTTACTGATGATGACGTGACCTTGGTTTTGGATGGTTCTCGAGTTAAACGTGATTTAACTCGAAGATTTGGGGTTTTAGCTTGTTTGTAAACTTAAGTTCTAAATAAGGAAAAATATTTTCATTTTAATGTTGATAAGGACTTGGTGATTTGTGATTCATCAAATTAGTAGAATAATTAAGGGGATAATTAATTCAATTAAATGAGAATAATCATTGGACGGCTTAACGAGTAATTACTTAAAGTAATAAATAAAATATAACTACCCGTGGAATAAATGCAAGAGATTAATTAATATCACTGATTAAGGAGTAATTAAATTATTAATGAAGTAAATAAAAAGGTAGTTAATTATAGAATGAGATTAATCGAGAATGATTAATATTGTGGTTGAATTTGTGTAATTAATTTAGATTAGATAAATTAAAATATTACTGGTTAATCATTAATCTTTATAATTGACGATATAATTAAAGATTGAATAAAGAAGATGAATTAAATTGATAATAAGCGACTTATGAGAAGTAAATTAATATAAGTAATCAAGGATTATTGTAATTAAAATGGTTAATTAATTCACGAAGTAATTAAGATTACTGATTGATTTTGGTTAAGGAAAATTAATATCGTGAAATTAATTGAAGTTAATTACTTGAATGTAATGGGAAGACAATTGATCCCAGGATAATTAATTAAGATGAATAACGAAGGGTTGAATAATTAATGGATTTGTAATCAATTAATATTGAATGAAGAAATCTAAGTGGATGAGGTTAGTAATTCAGCCAGGATTAATTCAATTAATTTGGAAGTGATTAAATTTTGTTTATGGTGATTGAATGGTATTGGATGCTTGAATGTGTTGATATCTCTGATATGAAACGTTGTAAATTTTATTTGAATAGCTTGGTTTAGGATAACATGAATTTCGAAGAGACCGGGGACGGGTATCAGGAAATACCCGAATCCACTTCGAATTAAAATTAAATTTATGTGTGAAATCAATAGGAAGTAAATGAATTGGATTATTTTATCTAAGTGGGTACTTAGAAACGGATTTGAGAAATAAGTTTTGTCTATTGCAAATTGTAAATTGGAAAAAAATTGATATGTTTTCCCGGGTTCATATAAGTTGTTTGCTTTGGTATTCCATGTTAGTTGAGTTTACTCACGCTGGTTTCCAGCCTGACCCGGGTGTTACTTTGGTGTAATGCTCGGGTCAGACCGAGTATTACAGATTTTCAGGTAGGACGTTCTGAAGTTCAAGAGACGAGCTGAATGGCAAGAACGTATGGAGTGTTTCCGCTGTATATATTGTTGTATATCTGAGACATGATTTGTATATGATCAGTGACTGTATATATATGTGAAACTCTGATGTAAATTAAAATGCAATCGACAGATATAATAAATTGTTATTATTTATTATTATATTTGATCCGTTGCGAATGTAAGATGTGGGTGTTTCTGTTCTTTTTCTTCTTATATCTCTTTCTTCTTTTCATAACTATCTGGAATTTTCGGGATCGAAAATTTCGGGTCGTTACATTTGGTATCAGAGCTGAAGGTTAAGCGAGAACCTTGGCTCTGGTGGGGATTACTCATTAAATAGAGTTCGTAGAACTCTAGAATGAGTTGAGTGTATATATATATGAGCGCGTACTTGTTATTTTCTTATATAAAAGTTTTAAATGATTTTATATAGAAGTATATTTTGATATATAAAGCAATATTCTCTTCTAACGAAATATTTAGGTGATTGCTTGTTAAATTATTGGAATTAAGTTACGAAGTAATATAAGATACAACCAAATTAAATTAAATTAATTAAAAGTGAAATTATAGAATTAGAACTCAGAAATCAGAATTGTTTGAAACTTTAAAATAAACAAAGTTAATCTGGTTTAAAAAGGTTAAACCAATCCTTGAGAATTTAACTCGAATTTATATAATTTGAGATGATTTAAATTTGAAGTTGGAATTAAATTCATTCAAATTTAACCCGATTTAGATTAATTGAATTTGGAATTGAAGATGTATAAGTTCAAAAAAAAAATTTAAATGGAAGATTTGGATAGAATTGTAATGATTGAAATTGAAGTGGAATTGGTTTAAAATCAAAAAGGAATTTGAAATATAGATTGTAAATGAAATTTATAAATTGAAATAAACTTCATAAATAAATGAGATTATAATTTGGAATAGAATTCCAGAGAATATTTGAAAATAAACTAGGATGAAAATTCCAGAGTAATGTTTAATTATGAATTGGATGGATGGGGAATTTGGAATTTTTGGGAGAATCTAAAAATTCCTTTGGATTTGGAAGTGGTTTCTAAAGGTTTTGGAAAAAAAATATAGCATTATTTCAAAAATGTTGAAAGTGTTTTTAGAGTGATAAAAGCATTAAACTCTTTTGGTCGCTGGAAAATAAAGTCGGTGATGACTGCAGCATCATCGATGTTCATTTTCGAGTTTCTAGAAGAGGAATTGCTACCAAATTGTTTTAAATTGGGATTGTTTGTGAATTGGGTTTGTTTTGAAATTCAAAGGGATAATTGAATTCGCCAAAGAATTTTGGATATAGTTGCATTCTAAGGTGATATTGAAATTTTGGAAATTTGTTTAAACTCTGGAATCTTGATTAAATGTTTATGGGATAATAAAAATATATTGGCTAAATAAAATGTATAATTCTAAGTTAAAAGCAAAATGTGAATGTAATTGATTATAAATAGAAATTGTAAAATTTAAATTATAATTAAAGTTGTACGAGTTTAAAGATCAAATAGAATTTGATTTGAAGTTGGAAGGAAATTGAGAATCAATTTAATTTGAATTGGGAATGAATCAAGTCCAATGGAAATTGGAGTTAATTAAATTGGGATTGGGTTAATTTATATGGAGTGGAAATTTAAATTGGATTGTTGGGGAAGTGAATAGTTTTGACTCTAGACCATTTTCAATGTAAATTGTTTTAATATAAATAGTTTTAAATCTATTTTCTTATCTATTTACTATACAACTTTCTTTTTAAAACCTAAACTATTTTATACTGGTTTTGCCACTACTTTTGGAACTATTTAACTATTTTACAACTGTATTATAAACTAATTACTAATTTTCAACTAAGTTACGAGTTAATTTCTATTTTTCAACTATTTTGCAATTATCTAAAGTTTCTGAAACTATTTAACTAATTTCCAACTATTTTACAATTAGTCAATTATTCTATAACTATTTTGCAAACTATTGATTATTTTTCAACTACTTATCTATTTTCAAAAATTTTAAGCTATTTCCTAAAAATAAACTGGTCGGAGTTCAAACTATTATTAATTTAAATACCCAACTGAGATAAGGATTGAAGTAATAATCCAAATGGGGATTAATGTAAATGTGAATAAGGAATATGAAATGGTTCTTTTGAACTGAATGAATATTTTGAGAATTATGAAATGGATAAAGATGGAAATTGGATATTTCTATGGTTTTTAAGAGTGTTTGGAGTATAAAAAGTGTTTTATACAAGAAGGTAAGGATCCAAAATTTTAAAAATTTATATATATATATATCTGAATATATATAAAGGATCTTATGGGGATTTTGAGAAAGGCTTTTGATTTTCGAAAAAAAAAATCAATATTGAGTTTTGGAAAGCATATTTTGAGAATTATCGATTTTGGGATAATCGATTTTGTGTAAAGGAACTTTGTATAATATCATACTAGGTGTATAATTTGAATATACAATATATGTATAGTATAAAATGTTTTGATGATGACTCTGGGGAAAAAGGCATTCCCTTGAAATGAACTTCTCAGGAGTGCCACCGGGTGGTGCTGCCTTGAGCCCCAAGGGGGTTCTAAAGTTGATCCTGTGAGGAGTCCGGACAAAACTAGTTCCTGAGGATTATGAGTTGAGTTACCATAGCGTAAGTCGTGTGTGCCGCGGAGAGCCAACAGTTACATGGACTTTTGTTGTGACTGCAACGTAACCCAGGATGTAACAGCGACCTATGGTAACATTGCGAAAGTCGTGTGTGCCGCTGAGAGCCAACAGTCTGCGTTTGAGTTTATCTCGGTAGACTGCGACCTATGTAGGAGTGGAGAAGTTTCATTTCGACAGCGAAATCAGAGGCCGCGGAGAGCCTGCAGTTACATGGACTTTTGCTGCGACGGCAACGTAACCCTGGATGTAACTGTGATCTGTTGTGTGGGTTCCATGGCGTAATCGAGAGTGCCGCGGAGAGCCTGCAGTTACATGGACTTTTGTTGCGACTGCAACGTAACCCTGGTATGTAACTGTGACCATGGAATGCGGGTGATGATTTTCAAAGCATTGTCACCAAAGATATTTCCTTTATTTCAAAATGCTTTCAATATTTTCAATAAAACTATTTTCCAAATATTTTCACTGGATGTTGAAAACGGGTCTACCAAGTACTTATAGATTTTCGATCCTACGCCTGATCAACATATGACTGAATTTCTGTGAGAACAAGGATGGACTGGTTGAGACATCGAGTTATAAGAAATATTTTATAAAAGCTATTTTAATATTATTATGAGATTTTATAGGCATTTCTAAAATTTTAAAATAAAGGAGATGAAATTTTGGAAAATCAAGGGAAGTTCAAACTGAAATTGTAAAATAAAATTGAAACTAGGGAGATTTTAATGAAGTGATTCTTTGTAATTAAAAATCCAATGTTGAATTAAAAGTGGAAGTAAGCTAATTATCTAAATAAATTATTTAATAGAGAATGTTAATAAAATTTAACCTGGATAACTAAAATGGATTGTAGGTAGATAATGGAGTTTGGAAATGAATTCAAGTTATAAATAGAATTCGACTTGGGTTTGATAATGAATTAAATAAGAGGAGATATTGTAAAATAAATGAAATACAGTTGGATTGAAAAATGTGATGGTTTGAATTGCAAATAAAATCCAAGTGTGATTTGAATAATATTTAATGAAATTTGCAAGTAAATTTGATTTGATGGAAATGTTGTAGAATGAAATGAAGTGAATTATAATAGAAATGGTTAGAGATGCAAACAAAACCCAGGTGAGCAGAACTAATTGAGAATGGCCTTGATTGATAAAATAAACTCGATAACGAATTAAGTAAGTAAATTAAAATTTTTAAATGGGTTAATTAAGTTGAATAATAAATGGATGAAGTCTAATTGAATAAAGACTAAATCAAAGATGTGATTGGAATTGGATTATTAGACTGAACTTAAGTCGGTGGCATATTAATTTGAAGTATAAATGAGTTAAGTAGGTGCTTGGGTATTATTTTGATATATTGAGAGGTGAATTTGAAATTAAAATTTAAAATGGATGGGCTAATTGTATTTGATGGAAATTGCTTAAATAAGAATCATATAGAAGCAAACTTAAGTTTGATGTTGGAATAAATTAAAGTAAATTAATGTAAGTTTAAAATTTTGGAAACTTGACTTCGAATAAGGATGAAAGCCCATTAATTAAAGCTGGGATTAAATTAATTTGGAAATGGTCATTAATTTATAAATTTGAATGCGCCAAGCTTAATAAGTTGTTTGCATGAATCTAATGCAGAAATAAAATGAAATGCAATGTTTGATTGGTAGATAAATTAGAAATGAAATGGAATTAAATATAAAATGAAATAGAATACCCTATGAAGCGAATATCGTCGAGATTGAATAACAATAATTGTTGTTTAGCGTAAACCAAAGTAATTAAATTCTATGGGTTACTAGGGATTAAATAAATTTGATTCGGAATCATATGAAGTGAAAATGAGCTTACTTGAATTATAAATCAATGGAATGTGTGAGATTGAGTTCTAAACCATTGAAATTGAATGAATTGGTTTATAAATTAATCGAAAGCAATTGAATAAGCTTTAAAATCATATGAATCGCTTATGGGAAGCATTTGTCATTTGTTGTGTATGTAATTCATTGTTTAGCTATTGAAAGTAAATGAAATGCTAATAAATTCTCTATATATGGCACTTACATATTTAAATTAAGTAAGTACAGGTACCTGAAGGCTGTTTGGTTGATTTGGATTGCGCTAATTGCTAATATAAATAAGCTGCTTGCTTAAAATGCTAAATAAAGGTACGCCTACGCAATAAAAATAGGAAATATGAACTGTTTTTGCTTTTTCCGACCGTGTGGGTCGATGTATACATATTTATATATATTGTCAAATTGCAAAAGCTCCTCCGTACAAAGGAGACTCTGCCAAAATTTTCTGAAAATTTTGGGAGTTAGAAAATTTTTGGAAATTTTTGGTTAACGACAAAACAATTTCAAATTGAAAATCAAAGTAAACTAGTAAATGAAATTAATATGAATCAGTTGAAATGAAAGATACAACTCAGTATTAAAATTTGAAAATAAATTGAATTCATATGAAATGGTGGAAGCTAATTTGAATAGAAGTGGGTATGAAATTTCTGTAAGGAAATGTATACAGTGATTTGAAGGTTACAATTGAATATTGTTGTTAAATAGAATATGCAGGTATTAAAGGAAAAAGCAAGTGGATTTGATTCCAAAAGATAAATTTGAATGGCCCAACAAAAAGGTATGTATTTAAAATTCTGTATGGAATTGGATTGGGTTTTTGATGTAGCCACTTGGCTTTTGTTTCTTTTTGGAATTTGGGGGCATGTAGAGGCCTATTGTAGTAGTACCGAGCTAGCCGCGCAAAGGAGACGCTGGCAAAATTTTTCGAAAATTTAGAGAGTTAGAAAATTTTTGAGAAATTTTGATAATACAAAATTTGGTTTTAAATTGAAACTTAATTGATTGAACAGAAGAGTATTGATTGAAACTATAGAAGATTTTGGGAAAGTTGGATAAGGTGATAGTGGGCCTTTAGTAAAAGATAATGGGTAGGATGTTGAATTGTGAATTTTGGAAAAGATAAAGGGGTATTGGTCAATTCTTCCTAATTAGTAATTTCGGGGACGAAATTCTTTTAAGGGGGGAGGAATGTGATGACCCGGAATTTCTAGCAGTTTAAATTTGAGTAGTTAATTGGTTTTAAATATTTAAAAGTTAATTTTAATTTGAATTTAAGATATCAATATTTACTTGATAATGAAATCATTGAATTGTATAGCTTACATATTGAATTTTTAATTGAAATTGGGTAAAATTGTTGAATCTGAGATTCTAGGCCTGTTCCGAATAATTTGAAGGCTTATAAAATTTATAATGATAATACTGGAGATAATAGAATGATTGGAATTCAATTTAAAGGTGTTTTGTTCAATTTTGAAAATATATCATTTAAATCGATATTTAAAAATAGCCTTCCGAGGCACAGTCTCGGAATTCGACGAAACCAGTTTCATTGGATCCGAAATAGTTAGTTATTATCGGATTTCAATTTTCGTAGCAATCGGAGTTGTCGTTTGACCCTGTCAGCTCGAAACATTTAGAACTATTTCAATCAAATTAATTTAAAATTGATCGTTTTCTTCTATAACTCGCGCATATGGTCTAATTTGCTTCCGAAACACATTCCATTGTGTTCGGAACGCAGGTAAAACCTTATCAACGCTTGTCGGCATGTCTGATTTGGGGTTCGGAATTTCGTGTTATGCAACGCAAGATATTTTCGATATTTTAATTATAATACAGTTAGGCGTACTCAAGAAGTTAATTCCCTGAACCTATGTTATACTCCCGTTCTCTCTCTCTCCTTTCAACAGATCGAAACACAGCCCCTCTTTCCTTCATCTTTAAACCATATCGTTTAAAAAAATAAAATAAATACGAGAGATAATTAATGGCCGAACTTCCAATCTACGGCCTCGCGATTTCCCCAGCTACCTCCCTTCTTCCTTTATCAGGCCGAATTGATTTAGCCCCTTTCGTTGATCGAACCGAGTTCGATGCTCGACACAAAAAGGCGATCAATTGGAGTGGGAAGGCCGCAACATCGTTTGTGTGGAGTGAAGGGGCCTTGGCATCTCGACGTCGTTCGAAGCAGGGGAGTTTGGGTTTCGTGACTACGGTTCGGTCATAGCGTCGCTGGTTAGGGCTTCGAATGGGGGATCTGGTAGTTGCGATAAGGCGGACTGAGACTCGATGGTGGAAGCATCGCGTGCTTGTGGCAGTAGGATTTGCGAATGGAGGTTTGTGGGGTTCTCTGGGTGATCAACAGGGAGAGGCTCAGTGATTTACAGGCGAGTAAATTCCTTATACTCGTTATTCTTTTCAGAGTTTGGCAGTTTGGTATTTCTTGGATTCATCTGAATAACTTGGTTCATCTGAGTTTGGAAGTGGAAGGCACTTTGTTTTTAAACCTAAACAATATATGTATAGTCAGGGAATTCGGGTTTGCCACAGTATAGCGATGAAAAAAAAAGTTTTAGCAATGTGTATAAAATTTAACCAACTGAATGTTTTCCTTAAGTATAATTAAGAATTGATAAATTATAAAATAAGTTAAAGATTAATTAAGTAATTGGGATTGTAATTAGTGTTTAAGTAATTAGTAATTAGTGATTTACAAATGAGTAATTAGGTTTATAAATCAACAAAGAAGGTAAATAATTAACAGGTAGGGAGTAATGAGTTAATAAATTATGTGGGAAAGGACTAATTTAATAATCACCGATGAAATTAGTTGGATGAAGTGGATTGCAAAATTTTAGAGGGCTAAGGTGAGTAAATCTCACACCGATAGATTTTATTAAAATTTCAATGATTAAATTAAAAATAATTGGTTGGACGAATAAATTATTTGGATGTTTTACTGATGATGACGTGACCTTGGTTTTGGATGGTTCTCGAGTTAAACGTGATTTAACTCGAAGATTTGGGGTTTTAGCTTGTTTGTAAACTTAAGTTCTAAATAAGGAAAAATATTTTCATTTTAATGTTGATAAGGACTTGGTGATTTGTGATTCATCAAATTAGTAGAATAATTAAAGGGATAATTAATTCAATTAAATGAGAATAATCATTGGACGGCTTAACGAGTAATTACTTAAAGTAATAAATAAAATATAACTACCCGTGGAATAAATGCAAGAGCTTAATTAATATCACTGATTAAGGAGTAATTAAATTATTAATGAAGTAAATAAAAAGGTAGTTAATTATAGAATGAGATTAATCGAGAATGATTAATATTGTGGTTGAATTTGTGTAATTAATTTAGATTAGATAAATTAAAATATTACTGGTTAATCATTAATCTTTATAATTGACGATATAATTAAAGATTGAATAAAGAAGATGAATTAAATTGATAATAAGCGACTTATGAGAAGTAAATTAATATAAGTAATCAAGGATTATTGTAATTAAAATGGTTAATTAATTCACGAAGTAATTAAGATTACTGATTGATTTTGGTTAAGGAAAATTAATATCGTGAAATTAATTGAAGTTAATTACTTGAATGTAATGGGAAGACAATTGATCCCAGGATAATTAATTAAGATGAATAACGAAGGGTTGAATAATTAATGGATTTGTAATCAATTAATATTGAATGAAGAAATCTAAGTGGATGAGGTTAGTAATTCAGCCAGGATTAATTCAATTAATTTGGAAGTGATTAAATTTTGTTTATGGTGATTGAATGGTATTGGATGCTTGAATGTGTTGATATCTCTGATATGAAACGTTGTAAATTTTATTTGAATAGCTTGGTTTAGGATAACATGAATTTCGAAGAGACCGGGGACGGGTATCAGGAAATACCCGAATCCACTTCGAATTAAAATTAAATTTATGTGTGAAATCAATAGGAAGTAAATGAATTGGATTATTTTATCTAAGTGGGTACTTAGAAACGGATTTGAGAAATAAGTTTTGTCTATTGCAAATTGTAAATTGGAAAAAAATTGATATGTTTTCCCGGGTTCATATAAGTTGTTTGCTTTGGTATTCCATGTTAGTTGAGTTTACTCACGCTGGTTTCCAGCCTGACCCGGGTGTTACTTTGGTGTAATGCTCGGGTCAGACTGAGTATTACAGATTTTCAGGTAGGACGTTCTGAAGTTCAAGAGACGAGCTGAATGGCAAGAACGTATGGAGTGTTTCCGCTGTATATATTGTTGTATATCTGAGACATGATTTGTATATGATCAGTGACTGTATATATATGTGAAACTCTGATGTAAATTAAAATGCAATCGACAGATATAATAAATTGTTATTATTTATTATTATATTTGATCCGTTGCGAATGTAAGATGTGGGTGTTTCTGTTCTTTTTCTTCTTATATCTCTTTCTTCTTTTCATAACTATCTGGAATTTTCGGGATCGAAAATTTCGGGTCGTTACATTCAGGTAGTAATTATTATAAGGCAAAATTCTTTTAAACATCTAAAAGTAAGATTTAAAGAAGGTGCACATTAATCACCACAAGAAGGTAACCATATTTCTTTAAAGGTTGGGTAAGAAAGTCTAAAAGAAAGAACAATTAAAGTTAATTTCTAGCTCCAACCTTATGAGAAATAATTTAGTAAAAATATTTTTGAAATTGCTTGAAATATTTTGAATGGGCTTTTTCAAAGGATTATTAAACGAAGATATTATGCATCATAAGTTGAAATTCTTTTCTCGAGAGAAAAGTGATTTTTGTCGGGTTTGGAAATATGCCACCAATTGTTGAGAAAAGTTTGTAATTTTAAATATTAGGGGAAGGGGGTTTCATTTGTGCAATTTTTTAGTTTAAAATTTAAATAGTTATCAATTTCTAGATTCTTCATTTTTGAAAAAAATAGGGCGTATGTTGAACCCAATGATTTTTTCACTTTATAAATTTGGAAGTTGATATTTTGAAAGAGCAAGAAAATTTGAAAATTCATAATTTATAAATTAGTTGTATTAAAAATTTCTAACTTAAAAGGATTTTGCAATCTTAAAATTCTTAGTTTAAAACTTATTGAGCCAAAAATTTTGGTCTGAAGATTTTGCTAAGGTGATTTTCCGTTTTTAAAATAAATGTAAAGTAGAATGTAGGTTAGACTAAACAATTTTTACCACATGATAAACTTGGAAGTTACTTTCTTTAAAATTCTTTTAAAAGAGGTAAATAAATGGAAACGATACTTGATTAAAGTAGGATAGAAAGAATAGAAGTTTAAGAATGCTCGATAAGGTAGGTAGGAGGAACCATCCTGTATAAGAAAATATAGAAAATGACGGCTAGGATAAATAGTAATATATTAGGAATTTATGTAAGGAATGATTAATAATCTAGACATAATGTATGAGGAAAACAATAAAATGGATGTTATCATTGTCTACGCTAATTTTAATTGTTTAAAGTTATACACAATGTTTTTGAAAAAATAATTGAAATGAATGGTTACTCGGTATAATGATTGAATTTTTGAATATTTTGGGTTACAAATCTTACTTTCAAAAGAAGAAAGCCTTTGTTATAGGAAGTAATTAAGAATGGAAACTTTTCATAATTCCATTTTAAAAACCAAGCAATTTTTGAATGTTATGAACGAAAAATCCAACTTTTAAAAAGAATAAATCTTTGATGTAAAAATTATTTGGGAAGGAAATTTATTTTACCCCATTTTGGGAACTAAGAAATTTTGAAATTGGAAAAAAGGGTTTCCAAGTTAATATTTTTAAAGATAATGATTTCGGGCTAGGTACTTTATAATTGTGAAATTTTAGTTTTAAAGAATGATGAAAACCAAACCAAATTTTTATATTGAGTTGATAGGGATCATTACCTAGGTATGGCAGTGTAAAAGTTTTAAGATATAAATAAAATTGGAATAATACGTACAATATGATCTGGAAATTGAAATTGGTCTCAACTATCTAACTGTAGAATATTGGTAAAATTGTGAAGATATTTCAGATTTATAATTGGGTTGTAAGTTAAGTTGTTCTACTTGACTTGAAATGTAAATTTCTAAGTTTTGATTTATTTAGAGAGGTTTCAATGTCCTTTTCACAAATTATCCAATTCCAAAATATGTATAAAGAAGCGTTGTTTAAATTAACAAGGGTTGTACGAAAAAGGGAACGGATGTGTAAGATATGGATTTTTTTTCGTAGTTTGCATTGTCTGTTTCAATAAAAGAAAGAAATAACCTCTTGTAATCTCAAATAAAGTAAAAATCTCGTTTATGGAAAATTATAACAGTAATTCCTTTTAGAAGGATAATTTTTATAAATCAAAATGTGAAAATAAATGTTCTAGTTTAATATTTAGTATACAAATATAACTGAGCTTAACGACTATATATATCATAGTGTATGATTAGACACGAATTATTTACTAATTAACGAATTAGGATTTATGGACATTAATTATGGATATTACGGGCAATAAATTTGTAATTAATGAGTTTTGAAAATAATTAAATTGGGGTTGGTTACAGAAAATTAATACGACATTTGTGGAAGTACTGAATCAGAGTAATTAATGGATTTTGAAATTTATAAAAGATTAAAGGGATGTCGATGAGGATTGATTAGAGGTGGTCTAATGTTGATAATAATGATCAATTATTATGGGTATATTAACTAAAGTAATGAATGGGCTACATTTGTTAGAAACCAAGAAGGAAAACTGAGGAAAGTGCACGATAGTGGAATGATATATTAGGGATGCCTATCCTGAGTTAATTAGAAGTGTAAGGACCTCAACTCCATTTACACCGGTTGTTGATAAATGGCAGCTTCCAACAAAATTTTCTTTTATAATTTGGATTGTAATCACTAGTTGTCTTCCTTAGTTATTAGAAAGACATAAGATTCGGTACAAGTTATATCCCAGTTTTATCGATGTTGTGGTTGTTGGATGGGATTGAACTGCCCGATAAATATATATCGAGAAGCAACATAAATAATAAAATTTTACAGGGACACTTAACTAGCAATAAACCATTGGTAAGGTTGGAAGTTAATGAGAAAATTAGGTTAAACTACCAGAAAACGAAGAATTCTTTAATCCTAGAAACTGTAGGTTTTCATGAAAAATAAATTTTAGCTTGTAGAATGTCAACATTCAAGAAAGAGATACAAGGATGTGAAGAGAATTTTATATTAGACAAGGATGAAGAAGGTAGTAGAATTTTCCGTTAGGGGCGATAAGACCGCAACGTCTCTAGCATAGATTTATATCAAGGAGGTGATTCGAATTTGTGGAGTTTTAGTTAGCGTAGGAACCCATTATTTACTAGTGACTTATGAGGAGTTTGCGAATACCGTCAAGAACCTCGTTGAACCTTAGTACCGCTTGCCACCCATAGATAAACGGAAAAAATGGAAAAGTGAATAGGATCTTTAAGGATTTGTTAAAGAACTAGAAATATGGACTTTATAGGACACTAGGAGAGGCATGTATCTTTAGTTTAATTTATGTATAATAAAAATCACCAATAGACGATTAGTATGGCACCCTTCCGAGTGCTTTATAGGAGGCCATGCAAATCACCAAATTGTTGGTCATAAACCACTAATAAAATCCCGCTCGGAACAGATTTAATTTGTGAGACTTCGGAAAGATAGATTTTATTAAGCAGCGTGTAAAGGTCATCAGATTTGGAAAGTCGGAAAAGTCGGCACCAAGGTTTGTTGGGCCCTTTCCCAGTTTTGGGAAAAATAGAAAAAGTCGCTTATCATATGTAGTTACCAAATGGTTTTGCAGCAGTCCGTGACATTTTTACGTTTCACATTTGAGAAGATACCTTCATAGCACAACTACTATGGTAGAGCCCGATCAATTGGAGGATATTGAGGTAGAGCCAAGAACATCACGTGCGACTGCACACATATTGAGCACGGAACTAGGAAGCTCTGCAATAAAGTAATTAGGTTGGTTCGAGTGTAATGGTGAGAAAATCCAGTGGAAAGCATGAGGACTTCTCATCCTAAGCTTTCCTCGGGTGAACTTTCCTCTCCAAAATTAGATTTTGGTTGCATCATGGTTGCTAGATTGGAAGGTAGGAGATGGTGACTGCATTTTTCACCGTCACCATGCACTCGTATAGAAATTTTCATGCATGTTTAGGTTGTTTTGCATAAATGCTCATATGTCATAGTCACATACTCATACTAGGAATGAGCCCATTTACATTATATCTGCAATACATAATCATATTACACTTTTGGATGAGTAGATGGATATGCAGATAACTTTGTTATATAACATGGATATTTGGTGTGCGTCATGCTATTCGCCCTTCGAAAAGATTCCGGGGATGAAAACCTTTTTAAAAGGAGAAGAATGTAACACCCCATAAAATCAACCATAAATAAATTGGATAAATAAAAATAATAAGATAGGTTGAAAATGTGAATTATGCAAAAGTTGCAATTTGACCACGAAAGTTACACTGTGACGCTCCACCTCTATACTCACGCTAGCAAGAACACTACAAGGTAATGCCATCAACTGGTATGAAGAATAAGGCTGTTGAGGAGCGGCCATCTATGTAATTACTTTGTACGTGCACTGATATGTCAGATAGTATAAGGAAATTTGACATGCCGATACAAACTCAAAGCTACTACATAGTGGCTATATGATCTTTGGCAACAAATATAGAAATAAGCATAACACAAACCAGTCACAGATATCTATATCACAAAGGAGGAAACAGATATGGATATAACACACAGAAGCGTACATCAGAGTAGTGGTCAAATAAGATCCACAATATCATAAAAGAATAGGTACAAGTACTAGACAAAAGAATAAGTATACATCAAGGAGTCTCTATCTCATATGTATAACAACAAAAAGTACTAAACTAGAGTAGTTAGTCAAAAGTCAGACCGAGATGTTACAGGTGCTTATGCTTGACTCCTCTTTTGGGAACATTATCTGACTTTTGACTAACTACTCTAGTTTAGTAGTTTTTGTTGTTATACATATGAGATAGAGACTCCTTGATGTATACTTATTCTTTTGTCTAGTACTTGTACATATTCTTTTATGATACTGTGGATCTTATTTGACCACTACTCCGATGTACACTTCTATGTGTTATATTCATATCTGTTTCTGCCTTTGTGATATAGATATCTGTGACTGATTTGTGTTATGCTTATTTCTATTTTTGTTTCCGAAAATCACACATACATTGTGTAGTAGCTTTGAGTTTGTATCGGTATGTCAAATTTCCTTATACCATCTGACGTATCGGTGCTCGCACAAAGCAATTACATGGATGGTCGCTCCTCAATAGTCTTATTCTTCGTGATAGTTCACGGCATTATCTCACAGTGTCCTTGGCTAGCGTGAGTATAGAGGTGGGGTGTCACATACACCGTTTTGTTCGTGGTGAAATTCTGATAAATCCATATATAATATGTTGAAAACAGAGCTCAAATAGAAAAGTTATGGACGTTTGAAGTTTCGAGTTTAAAATAATCTAAATCGAGTTCAAATTCAAATGAATAATTAATATTAAAGTTTAAAATCCAAAAGTTAACAGTAGTTGAACTTGAGGACTAAGTAAATGTTAAAATTAACGTTAACGTTGAATAATTATTATGGTATATAATAAATAATACAACGGTACAAAATTACGTTCCTGAAATAAGGGGAGAGGTCGACCCCTGACCTCAGTCGGTCGACGCTACTGATTGGCCGGTGGTAGAGGGATAGTTGCCTGCTCCTTGGTTGGTGCATTTGAACGTTGGTTTCGATGCATTCCAACACTAAATATAAGACCATAGACCCCTTATTTTTATTCAATAATATTTTGGTGACATTAGCAACGCTCTGTCAGTTCGTCTCTTCAAAGATTTAAAAAACTCCATAAAGATTTCAAGTAAGTAAACTTATTGATCTATCTTTGTCTATTGTTTACATTCTCAACTTCTTCCCTTCCAAACCTTTCGTTTTCCAAATCTAACGTATATACAAATCCCTTGCTATATTTATATCAAAAAGAAGAGATCTTATAGAGATTGTCAAAGGTGTGTCAAATCTAAAGGAGGCAAATCTAACGATATACTGTGAGTGGAAATCTTAGGAAATGTTTGGTTTAATTTTTTTTATCTTTTCGGTTTTCAATATGTATCTCAAACATGAGAAGAATGTAAATATAACAGAAGGGATGAAAGAAAGATGGATGAGAGGACAAATGGGACAGAGGGAGGACGGAAGGATGAATTGTTTCACGTGCTAGTGCTATTTCCCAAAACGTGGGAAACAAAAAGAAAATTGTTTTCTATTTTGTATGTTAACTTCTTTTTCTAAATAGGTCATTTTCGACAATATAAATGTGTCATTTGCATTTTTTATGGACGAAAATCCAAAACTAAAAATAACAAACCAAAAGGTACCTTAGCTTTCCTATTTCAGTAATTGATTAGTACAGTTTGTGTTTGAATATGCTTTAGGGAGTTTTGGTTTGCAAAACATCATATTATAAACCCCAAAACTCCTTCAATGGGAAATTTCAATTCTAGGTTGAAATCTCAAATTTTGTTGATGTCAAAATAATTGAAATTATGTAGATTTGTGGTTTTGATAATTTTACCTTCTATTATATTCCTAATTCTTCTTCTTTTAATTTTGTTAAAGGATTTGATTAAGGAAAAGTACGAATTTATTTCGTATTTTGCACTGCTTATTCCATAAATTAAGTAGAAATTCTATAGTTTATTTTTATTTGAAAAAGGAGTTGAATAGAGCATAAAAAAATCTGAAATTGTATGTTTCTATTATCAATACATTCCATTACTTTCGAATAATTAGTTGAGCTTAAATTTTAATCGTATATAACCGTTGATTGAAATTTTTGGATATGAATATTGGAATTTTTGTATTGTTGATAACATGTAATTAGAGATGTATAATTGTTCACGTTTAAACGCTAGTTTAGGACGTATATTCTACATGCTAAAAATTACAAGGCGTGTATCTATATACATATATTAGTGTAATTAATGTATAATTATAATTTATAATTGCACAGTTAAGTAGGTTATTAATTTTATTAAGTCCTCATTAGGAAAGTAATTTACGATAAAAACAAAATAAGAAAGATTTCTTCTAAGGCCTTGATTATGAAAACGATGAGATGTGTGATAATATATATGGAGTGTGACATAAATTATGACTAAGTTATAGGGATGTGAGGTCGGTCAAAAGCACACGGAAGTTTGCAAAGCTAATGTGGCTACTAGTAGTGTAATTTTGGGGCTGATGTGAGACATTTCCTATAATAAATAACTACGATGACGTGGGGTTAATTCCATATTTTGTTGGGTAAATATGCCCAAATAATCTGGCTTGCAGTACCTACGAATAACCGGGCTAATGTGAGACGTCAACGTGGGATACGGGTCATAATACGTAGAATCTGCTTTAGAGATTGAAGGTATTAAGTCGTTGTGTGAGGGTTAGCCTCTTCCCTATGTTGGAAGTAAATGGTCGGGGTTATGAGTAGGCATGGTGGAGGATATCTATGAAAAAAGGCCCACTTTAGTAGAAAGTATTAAGTCGCTGAAGAGATTCTGTGCAATGTCGGCTAGATAGTTACTAGTATGGATTCCACCTTGGGATTAAAGGTACAAATGATATAGACCTTCCTCAAATAAGATATTAAATGGTCAGAGTCTACTGAATTCCTAGTAAAAGGTATTAAGTGACTTGAGTACTATCTCTTAAATTGACAAGACATTATGGACGATAGATATGGGTTATTGGATGATAGTGTAACAACTTGGAATTTTGTCACTTTGATTTTAGGGATATTTAATAAGTTTTAATATTCGATTTGGAGGTTATAAATAATATAATAAAATCTATGTTTCAAATAATTTCCCGATTTTTAATAACATATTTTTAGTTTGATTTACAGAATTTTCCTATAATTTTTTATTTGGAAAATAATTGAATTTCCATTTGACGTATTTTACGTCAGACGTTGGTATTTTTGAATTTAACGAAATTCGATAACTAGTTTATTTTATTGTTGTTTTATGATCGATTCACATTTTTGTACATGATCATTTTTTATTTTCAGTCGTCCTTGGCTTGTATGCGAGCATGATATTGTGTGATGGTCATATCAAAATCATTTTATTCAAATTTAACACACACACCCCTCCAATACATAACCCTTCCTTCAAATCACTATGCATGAAATATCATCAACTCGGGACCCATTCTTGTTCCCCCTACTGCTTTTGCCTTCCCTTGTCTAACTGCCTCTTGTCTACTTATCCTCTTTGATTTTTGACATGAGAATGGGTGTTGGGTTGGGAGCATTCACCACTGGGTTGCCTATATATACCTGATGCTTCATAGGGTTTTATCTTCTTCCTCATTCTTATTTATTTTTCCAATAATAAAAACAACTCATTCCCCTCTTCTAAAATCATTTACCGTCAATCTGTTGAGATTTAGTATGAGTGTCCAAAACAAATGTTGTTCATATCAACCCATAGTATTTTTAGAAATTGATTGCACTAATTTCGTCAATAAACATTTGAGTTTTCGCCAAATTACAGAAAGGGAAAATAATGTTCAAAATCTTTAAAAGTTAAACTTCATCAATCTGTATAGAATTGATCGATGCTGTTCACATCGTTGGATTGGGGTGAGTCGTAGCATTTTTACGGAAGTTTTGGCATCATTCCGTGATGGTCATCGATGATCATCGGCGCCTAGGTTTTGGGTTTGCCAAAGCTATGGTCATTGGTTGGTGATTTAGGGAGTTCGAAGGAGTTTGTGGAGGAGAGGAGCACGTGTGGCTGAAATTTGGGGTAGCCCGGTCTTGGAATAGGGGTGTGACGTTTAAGGGTAGCAGGTTGCAGGGATAGGCCAAGCTTGGAGGGAGGCGACCGAATTTGGATTTGATGGGTCCAGGAGGTCGGGTTTGCGAAGAGCAACATGTTGTTGTAAGCGACATTCAAATCCATGGAGTATTGCTCTGTGTCATTGGTAATGTGCATGGTTTGTGCACGGGTTTCATGTGTGAGTAAGATAGAAGGATCTTAAGGCTAAATTAACACTAGAGGAGGGGTGAATAGTGTTTAATGGATTGTATGAATGTGATTCAAATTCTTTAATATTTAACCTGGAATTATGGAATTAACAATCACAGAATGAAAGTGCAGATAAAAGTAAATGCAATAGAAGTAAAAAAAAAGGAAAGAACACACCAGGATTTTATACTTGTTTGGAGATATTGTCATGATGATTTTTCGACCTTCGAAAGTTGACATCAATACGTCCACTGTATTACATGCCGGACTATCGAATGCCGGTAATACCAGCCCGTAAGGGAAAAGAAGAAGGAGGTAGAGGAAGAAATAGAAGGCAACAACAAAATCCCACAATTGCAGCGAAACAATATATAATAGATAATAATTGATCTTTATACAAAAGATAACTGTAACTGTTTGTGCATTACATCATCGGAGTACAACACAATCAATAGCACAGAACTGGACAGTTATAGTAACTTGTCCTCACAAAACTGACTATACAGCTTACACTGCACAGCGGTATATACCCCAGATACGTGATATACGTCTCGCCATCTAGCTCGCCTCTGAAGCCCCATAGTATCCTATCATATATCTGTAATACTCGGTCTGACCCGATCATTATAATAAAATAACACCCAAGTCAGTCTGGAAAACCAGCGTGAGAAAACACACTCGATTGAATTATTAAATTTTTTAAAATCCTTTGAAATCAAAGGTATCTCGTATGACAGCGCCACAAATAAACATGTTGGGTTTTTACCTTACGATAACCAAAACATTTTTATCAAATCCATCTGATATTATAATAGTGTCTATAGAAAGTAAAATAGAATATAGCTGAAATGCTTGCATCTCACGTTCTAGCATAGTTGGGCACAATCATAACCGTACAGGCGCTTATTGGAGATTGGGTTCCATAAAATGGCAGGACTACTGGGGTGCTGCCTGTTACAGTACCTGACCTAGATTAAAGTACCGAGGACCCCTCCCAATCTCCTGCAACACAAGACCAGAGCTACCCCTTACTAGATAGTCCGAATAAGATCACCTCATGGTTGGGATCAGCAATCACCTACACAGCCGAGGTCAAAAAGGACTCTAGATAGGGATGAACTTACCCTACTTGGGTGCTACCCACTTAGCCTTGCTACACCTCCCCGGTTTTAGCCATTCCCGGTTAATGAGGCTTGAGGCTATGCGTTACCTTTTTAGCACACATTCACTTAGAATGCTCATCGTCTTCTAATGACGATGGTCTGATAGCATTCATCCATACAAGTTTCCCTGGGTTTGGACAAACCAAATCACCATCTTCATCATCTTCACGATCTTTATCCTCTATGTTCAAACCGAATCGAAGTGGTTTTCGAACAATTAATTCTGATCCCCGTCTCTTCAAAACGATCAGCGCATTGGCCAATATTGATAGTCAGTTATTTAACTATCAAATAACATTCACAAGCCAAGTATTTTATTTCCACTTAAAAGCACCAAGTCTTATCAAATTTAATTTTCACATAAAATAAATCCCTCTATCCAAAAATATACACTTAAAACATTTAAAATAAAACTACTTAAATCACCTTATTCAAAATAATAGTTAAGAAATTCTATAATAATTTCCCAAGTAAAACATTAGCCAAAGACTATTTTAAAATAAAACTGTTATAAAAGGTATAAATATTTAATAATTATCCGTTAAATCCTAATACTAATTTAACCTTTAAAAATAATTACTACTATAAATAACTTAAATAAATATTTACTTTAATTTTTTTAAAACAACTAAATAATATTTTTTCTAAAAAATTCTTTCAAAAACCTATAAAACTTCTAATTTATACTTAAAAATCTCCTTTGAAATTATAATTGGCTTTTCAAGAAAATACACTTTTCATTTCAATATAGCCCATCTAGTCATTTATAAATGCTTTTCGATTTATCTCCAGTTTAATTTACGTCCCAATCCCGTAAATTTTCTTTCCCATACTTTAAAAATAAACCACGGTTTATTTTTAAAACAAATAACCCTTTTCTTACAAATTCCCTCAGTGAAATTACAATTTCAAAATTATCCACTTATAAATATTCACTTTATTTATAAACCCGGTTTATAAATTTCATAGTCTCATTCTCCTTTTAATCACATTTTCAAACAATTAATTGATTTTCAAATTGATTCTCTGAATTAAATTCCCTTTAAAATTTATTTCTCGATTTATCCAAATTTACTCCTTTATTATGATTTAAAACCTTATTTAAATCTAAAATATCATTTAATCCCCTATTTCAAAATTCTAATTTTATTTTTCCCAACTCACTTAAAACTTAATTTTAAAATAAGCCCTTTGTATTTAAAATCAATATTGCTTAAATCCTTACTTTTAAAATCCTTTAATTCACATTTGTTCAAGAACTTGTCTTTCTCATATTCTGGAATTTATTAAATAGGATTTAAAAATAAATCTACTTACTCTTCCAATTCTTTCCTTTTAAATTTATCCATCTTTACTATAAATTTCTTACTTTAAAATTTTCCTTTTTATTCCCCTTTTAAAAATTCAACATTTACATTTTTTAAATGTCACAATATATCCAGCAACATATTAACATCAAATAAATTAATTTTCCAACATAATATATCATAGATTATTCAACATTTCGTATAACTGAATATGAAAATAAATTCAAGTAATTTAAGGAATCCAATTGGATCCCTCCAGCCTATTTCCCTACATCCACACATGTTAGCACAATATAAAAATTACAATCCCACTTCGAGGGGGATATCGCGGTATATAGGGTCATCCACTATTATGCGAGGTGCATAGGGTCTTATCCGCTATATAATACGGGAATATCAATCATTCTAATATATATATATATATATATATATACAATTATATATAATATTACATCTAACTGATAATAAATTATCAATTCAATCAATCAACCAATAATTTAAATTTCACAATTTAAAATCACCAGTAATCCAATTTGAGTGAGATTAACTCACCTTTGATTTTATCGTTTGCAATCCACTTCAAACTGGCTTGCCTCTCCACTATTTTTGACCTTGTATAAATATTATATGGTTTATTTACCTTTGAATTAATCAGACAATCAATAACCATTTATTTATTTAATTTTGAACTGATAATTTAATTAAACAAATTTTCCTTTAAACACATATTTATCTTTAATTTATTTTAAACTACATATATACTTATAAAAATCTATATAGATTAAAAATATAATTTTTATACAAACTCCTCAAACATTAAAATCCCTATATATTTTTTCCAACCCTTATATATATATATATTTCTCCGTTTATCTCTATATATATTTAAAATAAAATGAGTAAGTTTATATATATATATATTAAAATTAGACAGCAAGTTCCCATATGTGTATTTTTTCCTTAATATATATATATATATTTATAAATATATATTAAAGTAAGTTATATTAAAGGCAGACCGATTATAATTTACTGCAATATTATTATTTTTCTAAAATTCTGATTCACAGCAAAAAGAATTTAAAATTAAATCAAATAGCTTAATCACCTCGAACGCAAACCCAGCTCGCGCCTCCTCCTGACATTGATGAAACCAACCGCAGCCGCCCTTCCATGCCTTGGCCGTCATTGCAAACCCCAACCGTGCGCGACCCAAACCCTCCCCTGCGAGTGAGCTTCCCACCAATGAGCCTCCTCCAGTCAACTCGCGATTCCACAACATCATGTTTGGCCCACGAACTCAAGCACATCCTAGTTGCCACTCGCGACCACCATGCCCATGCCAGAGACATGCTACACCCATCCTTCGCCCTCGCGACGCACTCAGCCCCTATGCTTTGGATCGAAGTCGATTTCGCTTCTACGAGAATTTTACTATGTTTTTGATTTGATAAATGCTTTTGTTCGATTGCATTCTTAGCTCGGATGCCATTTTTTCTCGAACTGGAGAAAGAAGAAGTGAGGTTACATGGTGAAGGCTTGTATGTTTATATATTACTTCTTTTTTCGTGTTGAATTCGATTGGTCTGCTGGATTTTGAAAAGAAGGGCGCAACAGAAAGGAACAACAAGGACGGTTACATGAGATATTGGATGTGAAACTTGCATGTTGGAATCGGTAGGTATAGTGATTTCGAAACTAAAGTAAAAAGTTACGATGTGAAGTACTTTGACTGGTCAGCATATATATATATATATATATATATATATATATATATATATATTTAAACATCTCGAAATCGCAACTTAAAATCTTGATCTCCTATTGAGGCATGCCGCTGGGCGTTTATAATTTTATACCCCTATTCTGAACGCAACGGAAAAGGTTACGAGTCCTAACTCGATCGTATGGAGAAGATAGCCTTTTGGATCCAATTATTACATTGAATTCTTGATGTAAATTTCTGCGCGTTTACATACCCGACGGCCACATGATGACTCCAAATGCTACAAAATTGAAATTCGATAATAACATACTATTGCGGATCCAATGGAACTACTTTCGTAGAATTCCGAGACTGTGCCTCGGAAGGCTATTTTTAAATGTCAATCTAAACGATATATTTTTAAAACTGTACAAATCATTTTAATTTCAATTTTAAAACTTTTACTATCTTCAGCATTATCGATATAAATTTTACAAGCCTTTAAATTATTTTTAACGAGCTTAAAAATCAAGATTTCATAGTTGACCCAATTCCTAATTATTAAATTCAATAACTTAATTATCAAATAAATATTGATATTTGAAATTCCAGTTGAAAATTAACTTTTAAATTTTTAAAATCAATTAAATATCCCAATTTCAAATATCCAAAATCCTGGGTCGTTATAGTTACCTTACATCCAGTCCCGCACAATTCCTCGTGCAGATTTCTTTTCAACTAGTACATGCAAATACAATCTCAATTTCAAGGCTACGAGACACGCTCTCTAGAATCCTGGCCTCTTGGTAGAGGCATCAAATTTCTAGGTCGCAAGCACACTCACTAGATATACAGGCTACTTAGCATACCCAATTGATTTAATCAGGATACAATCACACCTACTTGGATTTCAGGGATACCAAGCATACCATAGAGTATAAGAGTATGATTTGATAGAGTTCACAGACTTAGTTCTTCGACCTTGATTATGATTGATCCTATAACTCTTGAATTGTATTTGATCTTGAGAGAGATGAGAGAAATTAGAGAGTATGTGAAAGAGAATCAAACTATGAATGATTGAATTTTATTCTGGTTGAATCTTGATAGAGTTTCGATAGAAGTTGCTTTAGAAAACAAGAGAGTGACAGTTTATGAGAAAAATAAGAAAGTAGTTAATAAAAATTCATTTGGAATACTGGTATATATAAGGAAACAACGGTCATATCCATTCGTGAAGGGATATAACGAAAAGAAACTTCCATTCAATTTTGAATTATGAAAAAATACGGCTAGTATGTCGACATACTTATAAAGGATATGTCGACGTATCCCTTTGTTTTTGAAAAATTAATTGATAAAACTATTCTGAAAATATTAAATTTTGTAAAATATTTTGTTACTTTGTACGAACATTTAAACATATTCTATAAATATTTTAATCATATTAAAACTTAATAAACCTTTATAAAATAATTTTGAAAGATTTAATAATAATATTTAATATAATGTAAGTGATATATATAAAGTAAGTATAGTTATAAATAATTAAAGTATAAATGATAATTTAATATATATTAACTTAAAAACACTAAAATAATATCTTTATAAATATAAGAGATTTGAAAATCATTTTGGAAATATTTTGAAAAGATTATTTAAAAAAAGAATGTTTGAAAAACAATTTAAAACAAATTTAGAAAAGGTAAGAGAGATCAGAAAAGTGCCATCGAGGTTTTAACATAAATTCTATGACTCTATAACTTATCTGGAATATCTTGAACTCTTCAATATTCATGATTCTTCCTTCTTGAACTCTTGAAATTTTATAACAGCTTCCTAAATCTACTCTTGATATCGGCATCTTGATAGTGTACATTCTTCTTAATCCATACATGTCTAATACCCTCCACTATATACTATATGTATCTTAACAAAATATTAGTATCTATATTTTATATAATGTTCTATTGTTGTTATCATCAAAACCAATACATAAGGTACTAAAATTATCCTACTTTTTGATGATGGCAATTCTGTATCTAAAATAAATTATTACTCCTCCTGAGTTGCAAAACTCCTTCTTAATTTGTGCCTAGATTTTAAATATTTATCCCTTTTGTTGTCAACAAAAATAATTAACTTAAATTATAACTCTAACACTAACTTTTACAATAATCCAAACTCTAACTTTCCTAAATAAAGTACTAATCAATCTATATAATAACTATATGTAATGATTGTGAGAAAGATTATATGCAAACAATAAGTGATATGTAAAATGAAATAATCAATCCAAATATTCATCCAATCAAACAAAGTTTATGTCACACAACATTCAAACAAATCCACACAAATCAAAACCAATCAAATCCCAACCAAACTAAGTATTATTGTTTACAATCAAACCTACTTAAACAAGATATTTCGAGGAACTTCTACCCATCCATCAACGCTAAAGATTGAATCTGCTTTATTAGCATCCCAACGTCATCATCTTTGTTGATGGTACACTCTGAATTGGTAATTGGTTCTCCATTGTTCAAGGCAGAAATCATCCATCGAATCGCGTCGATATGCCTTTCTTGCTCCTCAATCATTTGCATTTGACTTAATTCTAAGCGCCTCTGATTTCTTAGGATGACAGTAAGACTGTTCTTGAATGATTCAAGAGATTATTCGAGGTTTTCGGTTAGATTTTGTAGAGGAGAAGCAATTATTTTGGTTTTAGAATTTAGGAACGCAAAGGAAGAAGAATGATAGTAGAAAATGATGATTCTTTGGTTTCAATAGATATTAAAAGGGGTCAAAATTTGTTAGAAATGAAGAGATATTTGATGTTAGTTCAATATTCGAAATTAATTTTTTTGAAAAGTTACCGTTGTATATCGACATATATGTAGAAATTTTCAAAACAACTTTATTTTGATATTTTAATATTTAGCTTACATTATTATACATTTAAGTTTTTCAGAAATGATAAACAATGTATAACAGTAAGGAAATAAATTTTTATTAATAGATAGATAAAGATTGCATAGAATATAAAGAAATGAAAAGATACATAGGATTCAACATAAATTTGAACTAGAAAATCAAATACAAGATATATTAAACAACTAAAAAGACATGGATGAAGATGGTGAAGAACCACCAGGCTTGCAGATGATATTTCCCAAGAATTTATCCATTTTGTTGGAAACTAAAGTAAATTTCTTAGAAAATGATTTCTTAAGCTTCCTTTGATTATGGATGATCTTCTTTTAATTTTTGAGAAGATCTTGTTGGATGGATTTGGTGGCATATTGATACATTCAAAAGAATAATCTTCTCCTCCTCCTCCTCTTCCTCCTCGACTTCTATTTCATCTCCTTCCTCTTCCTCTTCCTCCTCATCTCTTATTTCATGCTCTTCTCCCCAAGCCAAGCTTTGTTCCTTTTCCGCAAACACTTCATAAGGCTCGGAAAAGAGTGAAATATGCATAAGTGAAAAATTGGCCTTGTCAAATATTTTTCGAGGAATTGTTTCCTCTCCTTTAATTCAACACCAAAATATTAAAAAATACAAGTAAGATACACACCATGAAATAGTGCATTTTCATGTTTAGAAAGATTCTTAGGAAAAAGTTCATCCAAAATGACTTGGGGCCAATTTATGTTGTATCCAACATAAACAATGAAAAGGTCTTTGAAAACTCTTTGAGTTGGGTTATTATAATTACCCGTTCTAGGAGTGATACTTCGTTGCAAAAGTAGGCTTAAAATTCTTTCTTTTGGATGCAATTTTTTATTTTTGAATTCAAAATCATCATCACTTTGGAAAATATAATGAATTTATTCACATTTTGAAAATCAATTTGAAAAGATGAACGGTCCATTCCATTAGATTTGCATCAAAGAATGGGACCCAAAATTTCATAATTTAAAACAATTTGTGTCCATTTAACACTACCCCAAAATTCTCGTTTTTTTTCCATTATAAAATTTTCCTTTTAAATTTGCATGAAACATCTTTACTAACTTTGAATTACGAACAAAATCATTATAAGAAGCATCGACTAAACTAAGAATTTCATTTTGCAAACAAAGATTGAAAATATCATAAGTAGGAAAATCTTCAAAAATAACAAATCATTCAGGAAAGACTTTTCCACAAGATAGATACTCTATATAAAATTGAATGGCTTCTTGATCATTGAAAAGATATTATTTTATTCCTTGGTATTGTATGAGGATGCCATTGAAGAATAGTTTGAAGAGATAAGGGAGTTTATAGTTTTTGATTCTGAAAATGAAAGTGAGAAATGAGAGGCTGGAAATAGAGGAAGTGAATATAGAATCAAAGGACATGTTCTCTGGTCAAAAGGTGACTTTTCAGAACATAGGAGTTAGTGAAAAGGTGGAGGGAAATTCAAATTTTAAATTTGAAATAGAAATTCTATCTACATATCTCGATATATGCTTGTAGGGTATGTCGACATATAGGTCGAACTTTTCAAAAATGATTTTTTTTAACTATTTCCTATTATATTATATAGATCTATTTATAGTTATTCTATTTTCAAAAAAATAATTTTAAAAATAATTTTAAGTATTTTATATTACTGTTATACTACTAAAATATATAAAATATTATCGCGCAATGTTCAACCAATATTATAATTAATCTATAGGATATTCCTAACAACCAACAAAGCAACCAAAAGAAAAGAAACATTCATTCAAGAAATTAAAAAAAATTGATATACAAAATGCTTACCTTTTTCTAGTCCATGTCATCATTTTGTTCTGAATTATATATTGCTGTGAAGCGTATATTAGTAATTTCTGTATCTGATTCATCACTTGAGGATGTATTTGATTCGTCTAATGTTGTAGTCTATGTTCTTCCCCTTTTCTAGATGAATCAGTGTTTGGTGTAGTTTTCAGTTTATCGGGATGTGGACTATGTCGTTTTAAATTATCAAGGTCATCGAAATTAGAACATCTAATGCCATTTCCGTTTCCACTTCCGCTTTTTGAATTTTTTTTGTCGTTTCTTTTGAAATTATTCATCTTCCTATAATTTATAAATTTTCTAAAATTCCTTGTCATGAAAGCAATTTCTTCATCTTCATCGCTGTCTGAATCCAGATTATCCATTATTGCATTAAAAGCTATAGAATTCTTCTCCTTTGCTTTCTCTCATGCTTTGCATTTGTGCTTCAAATGACATTAAATTAACAATTAAGTCTTCAATTTTTAGAGTGCTAAGGTCATTAGCCTCTTCAATTGTAAAAGTCTTTTGTTCCCATTCAGGAGTATATGAATTGAGGATTTTTCCAACTTGATCCTCCTTAAAAAAAAAACTATCCATTGCAATAAGTGAGTATACTATATCTTAGAATCTACTATGCATATCAGATACGGACTCATTTGGACTCATTTTGAATAATTGAAACTGGTTTATTAACATGGAATTTTAGTCTGTTTGACCTTAAGTGTCCCTTCATGTATAACTTGCAAAGTTCTCCAAATTTCAAATATACACTTACGTATATATACTCAATGGAATTCATTTCTATATAGTGAATAAAATAATATATTCATTGCCTTAGAGTCACTTTGTGTAACTAATTCTTAGTCAGCGGTCCACTATGCAAAATTTGTCTTGGATTTAGTGTACTTAGTTTATGTGATTATCCAAGTGTCTAAACCAATTGATTGTAAATAAATTTTCATTCTACATGACCAATATATGTAATTACTACCGTTAAAAGTGGAGGTCTAGCAGTGGATTGTCCTTCGATAAATGAGTTACTTACAAGTGTATTTACAGTGTTACTAACAGTACTATTACCAATGTTGGTAGCTATTTAAACTTTTTCAAAGATGAAATGGCGAATACTTTGAAAACCAATGCCCTGATAACAAATGTGATTCAGCGGAATTGGGATGTTAAGGCTAAATTAACACTAGATTAGGGGTGAACAATGTTTAATGGATTATATGAATATTACTCAAATTCTTTAATAGTTTACTTGGAATGTTGGAATTAACAATCATAGAACTGAAGTACAGATAAATGTAAATGCAGTAAAAGTAAAATGGAAAGAACACACTAGGATTTCGTACTGGTTCGGAGTTATCCCACATCCAGTCCCACACAATTCCTTGTACGAATTTCTTTTCAACTTGTAAATGCAAATACAATCTCGATTTCAAGGCTACGAGATATGGAGAAAAGATACTTCCTTTCAAATTTGAATTTTGAAAAATACGGCTAATATGTCGGCATACTTGCAGAGGATATGTCGACGTATCCCTCTGTATTTTGAAAAAATACTTAATAAAATTGTTTTGAAAATTTTAAGTTTTTGTAAAATATTTTGAAACTTTATACAAACATTTAAACATCGTTTATACATATTTTAATCATATTAAAACTTTATAAAATAAGTTGAAAGATTTAAAAGAATGTTTAATATAATGTAGATAATATATATAAAATCAATATAATTATAAATTTTAAAGTACAAATAATAATTTAATATGTATAAACTCAAAAACTTGAAAATAACATCTTTATAAGTATAAGAGATTCGAAAATCATTTTGGAAATATTTTAAAATGATTATTTTAAAAATATAGTATCTGAAAAATAATTTAAAACAAAATTAGAGAAGGTAAGAGAGATCAAGAAAGTGCAATGAATGTTTTGAACATAAGTTCTTTGACTCTATAACCTATGTTGGATATCTTGAACTCTTCAATACTCATCAGTCTTCCTTTTTGAACTCTTGAAACTTTATATCAACGTGTTGATACTGTATAGCCTTCTTAATCAATATTTGTCTAATATCCTGCACTATATATATATATATATATCTTGATACAACATTAGTATCTATATTTTATATAATGCCCTATAGTTGTTATCATTAAAACCAATACCCAAGGTACTAACATCATGCACAGGGAGCTTTCTATTTTTGATTAAGGGAGATCTGGGTGTAACTTGCGGGTACGAGCCATAATAGATGGGCCGGCTTGTGTATTTGGGGTGAGCAACTTATTTACTTAATTATATTGATTTATATTAGTTAAATGTGCTAAATTATAAAATGTATATCTCACCCGTTTTAAATCCGTTTGACCCACGGATTTTTGCGTCGGGTTTGTATTGACGAGCACAACCTATTGAGTAAGTTGTTGTCCATTTTAGTGTAGCATAATTTAAAGATAAATTAATACTGCCTGATAATAATTACATTAATTTTGATAATATCATTGTTAAATTAATTTTACTTCATGGTATTATCTATTTGGCCAAATAAAAACCGTACTATTAAAGTAAATGTAATAAGGTAATTTTGACACATGTTTAGCGGAATAAAACACTATTCCACTAATTAAATTAATTTGACATTTAATTAGCAAAATAAATCACCTTTCTATTATTTTACCGATTTAGACATCTAATTATTTGTCATTAATTGGTATGCCACTTTGAATAAAGGATATATTAACCATTGACGGTTAAGTGTTGAATTTATTTATATAGTCATTGATATATCAGTTATTAACTTAGAAAGTTAAATTGATTGATATGGTATCTTGTTTAAGTACCATTTCATTTCATTAAGCCTCTTTCAAATTTGAAAAGTTAATTAATAATTTGAAAGTTATTTTAAGAATAATTATTATCTATTATAAGGTTTTAAGTTAATTATTTTTTAGTAATACGATATAAAGGTAATAACTATTTATGAATGTTTTAAAGATGATTAATAATGGTTTTTTTAATGATTTAAAGTTAATAATTTTATTAATATGATTCTAAACGTTGTGTAGGAATATTTAATTATTATTTTAAAATTATTTAATTATTATTTCAAAATGTTTTAATTACATTTTAATTATTTTTTAAAGTGATTTAACTATACTTTAAATTTTAAATAAAGTTATTTAATTATATTGATTTAAGTTATTTAATTATATTTATAGGTTAATTAATTATCATGTTAATATTATTTAAAAGTTAAAGGATTATTGTATTAATAACATTTAAATTTAATCAATTAATTATTATATTAATATTATTTTCAAGTTAATTTATTAATACAACAATAGTACTTAAAATTAATTTATACTTTATTAATGAGATTCTAAAGTTAATATTTTGAATGAGGTTTAAAGATAATTAAGTAGAATGATGTTTAAATAATAACTTGTTATTTAAAGTTATTTTAAATAATTCATTGTTTATTAATGGAAGATTATTATTGTAACAACCCGCATATTTATCGATTTTTATATTTAAATATTTTATTTAAATATTTTATCGTTAGTCGGATTTTAGTCCGAAAAGCTACTTTTTGCAAACAGCCGAATTAGGACTCGAGACCAACCCCATTGAGTTCAAAATGCCGTTTGCAACCTTTTTGAGTATAAGTTTCGATATGTTTGGAGAAAGTTGAATTTTGCTACTTTTCACTTAGGGTTTTGGTTTGGGCTGAGCCCACTTATGTATTCAGTCCCAACCCCTCTCCTCTTCATTCACTTCTTTTCTATTTTTCCTAACACTCAAGCTCAAGCAAAAATGGGGGAAGAGAAAAAGAATTAGGAAATCCTAAGCCCTAGTTTCCATTAGCAAATCCATCTTCTAGCTCCAAACTCAAGAGAACCCATTGGTAAGCTTTCTCTTCATCTCCTCCAACTCATTCTCTCTTTGATTTCAGAAATTTCCTAAACCTAACTTTGGGAAATATTTCTCATTTTAGCTTAGATTCAAGCTTCTAGTGTTGAGATTGAAGCGTGGTTGATTTCCATTTGCTTTCAAGCTTCTTCTTCATTGATTTGGGTTCAAAGGTGAGATTTTTAATCTCACATCTATGCTTATAATTCTCTTCTATTGTTAGGTATGAATTCCTAACACTTATTCAGGTGCATTTGATTTTGATTTGGATTGCTTTTGTGAATATTCCAATTTTTAGTGTTTTGAGTTCAATTCGTTAAAAATCCTAACTTTGATGTTTGAACATGTTTTTGGTGATGCATCGAGGAGCATATAGGGCCGGGTAGTCGATTGGCATAAACCCTTAGCGCCGTTGCTCGTGCGATTGCAATTTGGTCGGGATTTGCACCTCCTTTGAAATAGGGTAGGAAGTGCAAGTATACAGGTTCGGCCGACCGAGCCCCCTGGGCCGGTCGATCGACCTGTAGTCCAGGCACTTCCTGCCTCTGTTTGGAAGTGTTGGTTACAGGCTTCGGCCGACCGAGCCCCCTGGGCCGGTCGACCGACCTGGTGCCCTGAGCACTTCCAAGCTCTGGTTCGGTCGAACAACTCAGGGAGTCCGGTCGACCGACCTGCTACTATTTGCCAGATTAGCCTATATTGCTAATTCGTTTGAATTTCCAACTTTAATCGATTCGTGTTGTCTCCCTTTTGTTGTTGTCATTTATTATCGACTTTGATGACCTTTTCTTTGGGAATTTTAGATATATCCATTTCGATGGATTCTTTATCGATTTCTTTGGATTTTATTCACGTCTTCGAATGTGAATTTTAGTGATTGATTGTTCTTACAATCTTCTTTGTGATTTGTCACTTTAAAAATATAAAGGTTTTCTATACTAGTAGTAAATATCAAAACTCTTTCTTCAAATGATTTCAACACTATTTTAGTACAAAGCTCGTTCTTAAACCATTTTCCAATCTATTAGTATATACAAACCTTTACCTCACTCGTATGAGAAATCTAATTAAACGACTTAGTAATACAAGTGGTATGAAACGCTTGCGTTTACTTCGTCGGTTAATTCTTGGACTTGTTCGATTGAATCTCTTGTGACAATTTTCTAGTGGAGATCTACAATTTTTTCGTAAATATATAAGTTAAGCTAGTGGTTATGGGACATGAAGCTAAGCTCATATATTTACTAGCTTATTGTAATTGACACTTCTCGTTGATCATGACGATCATCTTTGTGGTTTAGACTAGCAATGTGCGATGTCTCTTTGTTTATGTGGAGGACTGTTCCTCATTTTATTGAGCTTCGTCTCATTTCTCACATGGGTCGTACCTTTTTGGGTGCGTCAATGTTTATTTATGCATGGGGTGTACCTTTCTAGGTGCATCGATGTTTATTTACTTCGTGGAGCAATCGGCTCAATAAGTCAGGACATGGGGCGTATCTTTCTAGGTGCGTCAATGTTCCACTTAGCATGGGGTGTATCTTTCTAGGTGCGTCGATGTTAGACATTACATGGGGTGTATCTTTCTAGATGCATCGATGTTTATTTATGCATGGGATGTATCTTTCTAGGTGCATCGATGTTTATTTATGCATGGGGCGTATCTTTCTAGGTGCGTCGATGCTAGAGCATGGGGCATATCTTTCTAGGTGTGTCGATGTTCGACTGTACATGGGGCGTGTCTTTCTAGGTACGTCGATGTCCAGTTTGTGGGATTGGCCATCCTTTTTATTGTGATTTGGTTCATCGGATGTCCCGCTGTACGACGTCGTTGTTCCTTTTTATTGTGATTTCTGGATTTCGTGTGTTGATTTCTGGAATTTGTGTTTCACCAACTTTTACGATGGGCATTGATAAATATGTCATTTATTGTGGCTTGGTGGATGAAATTAGGAGTATGACATTCCTTTTTATCTTGAGTAGATTATTGTGATATTGATTAATCTCTTGTTGATTTTCAATTACTTATTTATCACAGCTTGGCATTGTGATTATTATATGTTTATGTCATATCTCTTATTATATATCACTTCATCTGATATTTATAGCTAGACCGGTCCGTCTATTATTTTCTTCTTAAATAATACTCGGGTCAGACTGAGATTTCACAGGTGCTTCTGCTTGACTCCTTATCGGACCATCATCTGACTTTTGGCTAACTACTTAGATTAGTAGTTTATTTTGTTGTATACACTTGAGATGTGGACTCATAGATGTATTCTTTTGTATAGCACGTGTTGCTATTCTTTTGTATTATTGTGGATCTTTTTGACCACTACTCTGATATACACTTTCACGTGTTAGTTATATATTCATATCTTCTTCCGCCTTTGTGATATGAATTATCTGTGACTGATTTATGTTATGTTTATTTCTGTATTTGCTTCCGAAGATATAATAGCCACTGTGTAGTAGCTTTGAGTTTGTGTCGGCATGTCGGATTTCCACTTGAAAAGAATTGCATGCTATACTATCTGACATATCGATGCTCGCACAAAGCAATTACACGGATGGTCGCTCCTCAACAGCCTTATTCTCCGTGCTAGTTGACAGCATTACTTCGTAATGTTCTTGGCTAGCGTGGGTATAGAGGTGGGGCGTCACAGCTTGGTATCAAAGCGAAACTTTGGAATAATATGGAATATTATAACAAGGATCATCGTCCTAAGTCTTTCTTAGGAGTCGTGCTTTAGGATTTAATTCGAGTCTTCGTACCGATTCATCCTATTTTCTTTATGATTCGTTGTTTTATCTATCAAGAATTGCTTGATATTTATCTTGAGAATAACTTTTTCTTCTTCTTCATTTCTTTCTTAAAGAAGAGAAATGGTTAGACCTGGCCGGCCCAGCGCCGGTCAATCTAGTGCTACTCCCCAAGATGGAGTTTTCATGTCTGCCCAGCAGCTTTTAGATCTCGTGAAGAATGCTCAAGCTGCAGGACCCAATCCAGAGCCTACTCATCCTAGATCCGGTTTTGCACGCTTGTGCAGAGACTATACCGATTTGGGTGGAGGGCCATTCAAGGGATCCGAGAGTGTTATTGAAATTCAAGCTTGGCTCAAATCTTGCGATCACATCTTTTCTCGCATGAACCTTATTGACCTTCATCGAGTCCAAGTGGCTTCTAGCATGCTCCAAGAAAGAGCATTAGATTGGTATGAGATTTTAATTTCTGAAATCATTGAAGCGGATCTCACTTTGGAGCAATTCCGGGAAAGATTCGAATTGAAATTCGTGCCGGAGGCTGAAAAAGTAACTTTGGCCCGGCGTTTTATTGACCTTGTTCAAGGTGAATCTTCTGTGACAGACTATGTCGCATCTTTCGAATCTCTGTCCAAATACGGGATTGAGTACATTAATACCCCATTAAAGAAAAATCAGAGATTTTTCTATGGCTTGAATAAGAATCTTAAGAAGCCATTACTTCTGAAACTTGAGGTTTCATTTGATCAGCTTATTGATATCGCTCTTCGTCTTGAATAGGCCGATAATGAAGGTGATGTTGAAGTTGTGCGTGCCCAACAGAACTTCGACAATAACTTGAAGAGGCCTATCAAATTCAAAGGCCCCAATTCTAATAAGAAAGGGAAGCAACAAATTCCGGTAGCAAAGACTCCTACCTCTAGTCGTGGTCAATGCTACAATTGTGGTTCCACGGACCACTATGCAAGGGAGTGCACGAAACCCCTCTTTTGTCGGTATTGCAAAGGTTCGGGCCATCTTTTATCCTCGTGTCCTAAGCTTCCAAGCAAGAGAGAAGGAAAGCTGCAAGCTCCTGGCAACTCTTCTCTTGGTCAAGGTATTTTTCACTCAATCCTTGATGGCGTTGTTTTATTTCATGATCTTCTTATTTGAGTTCTTTTTGATATGGGTTCCATCTCACTATTTTATATCAAAAGGACTTGTTGATTCTTTTTCTTTAAAAATATTTTTGGGCTTGATGACTTCTTTGAGAGTTGTGAATCCGGATGGTAGGTCCGCAACACTCAATTTGCTTTTTTAGTGATGTCGAAAACTATTTTATGTGATTTTTCTTTCCGAGCCGATATTTTTACTTAGGCTTCGGAATTTACTTTTGTAAGGATTGGCTTAATTATTATGAGGCCATATCCTTTGTCCCGTGTGGACTATTCATCTTTTACATTTTCAATCTGTTAAGCAGATTTCTATTTTCCTTTATGATTTTGATTCCAACTTGATGGCATCATTTTCTTCCTTAAGCCCACTTATAAGGAAAGTGTTATTTCTCTCATTCATGTAGTTTGAGAAATTTTCCGGTATTTTTGAGTTTGTCTTAGGATTATCACCTAAGAAATCTTTTGTGTGGTGTTAAGGTCTTTCTAGTTCGACCTTGCCACCGATTTTCGTTTGCTACGAGTTGCGGAAGTTAGCATTCCACTTACCGCATTCCGCACTCGTTATGATTCTTATGAATGACTTATTATGTCATTCAATTTGTCCAGCTTATTTCATCCATTTTATAAATCGAATATTCTATGAATATTTCGATGAGACCATTTTTGTATTTATTGATTTTGGATGAAAATAGTAATTTAAAATTTTGCAAATCTTTTTCATAAGATTTATTTATAAGTAAAACTGGATTTTGTTCTTGAAACGAACAAAGAATATTCTTAAAACTTTTTAAGAGATTTATTTATCCTATAAAAGATGATTTTGTGATTGTATTGCCCGTTGAGTGCTTTAAGAATTTTGGTCGATGCGCTTGATCAACGTTATCGATAGGAATTTCCTAAACGCTTTGATGCGACAATCAGACACGATATATTGACTTGTAAATTGTAAATTTTTCTAGAAATATTTTTACATTGAAATAATTGTGATTTTGAAAGTTTTAGGTTTTCAAGAAAGAAGATTATCTAAAAGAACTCTTCCTTTCGATACTCTTGTTCTTGTGATTCCTGAAGGGGAACCAAGACTTTGCTATTTGTACCGATACTAGTCGTATTGGTTTGGATGCCGTTCTCTTGCCAAAGAGAACGTGCTATCACTTATGCTTCTAAATCATTATAGCTTATCGAGACTAGATATGCCACTTATGGTCTAGTGCTCTCGGCTATTGTTTTTGCTTTTGAAATTTGGCATCATCATATTTGGATGAGAAATTTGTTCTCTACCTCGATCATAAATCTTTGGAATATTTATGTTCTCTTAAGGAACTGCATGTTGACTCGAGTTCCTAGCATCTTATGATCTTGATATTCTTTTTATTCCCGAAGGGGAAATCGTGTTGCCAATACGTTTTGTCGTAGGCAATAAGGTGTTGATTCTTTGATGATGTCGGAATGGAATCATCTTTTTACCAAGTTCATCGGGCGTTTTGGTGTACTTCGTTTTATTGAGTTTCATCTCATTTCTTTTATGGACTAGCGTCCGGTGTCCTTTTATTGTGTTCGGTTCATTGGACGTACCGTTTTTGTACTACGTCGGTGTTCCGAAATCATTCGGGCTTCGGTTCATTGGACGTACCGTTTTTGTACTGCGTCGGTGTTCCGAATTATTTGAGCTTGGATTCATTGGATGTACCTTTGTACTACATCAATGTCTTTGTTGTTTGATTCATTGGATGTACCGTTTGTACTACATCAATGTCTTTGTTGTTTGATTCATTGGATGTACCATTTGTACTACATCAATGTCTTTGCTATTTGATTCAATGGATGTACCGTTTGTACTACATCAATGTCTTTGCTATTTGATTCATTGGATGTACCGTTTGTACTACATCAATGTCTTTGCTTTTGATTCATTGGATGTACCGTTTGTACTACATCAGTGTCTTTGATTCATTAGATGTACCGTTTGTACTACATCAATGACTTTGCTGTTTGATTCATTGGATGTACCGTTTGTACTACATCAATGTCTTCGCTTTTTGATTCATTGGATGTACCGTTTGCACTACATCAATGACTTGGCTTTTTGGTTCATTGGACGTACCGTCTTTGTACTACGTCGGTGTTCCAAATTATTCGAGTTTCTAGTTTCTCGGGCGTACCGTATTTGTACTACGCCGTTGCACCGGCTCAACTTTCTGCTATTCTTGACGTTTTCCACGTCTTTTAACTATGGAAATGCTTTTATGTTCCCGGTTTTTATTCTTGAGCCCGGTGTTATTGAGGGATTGAAGTTTCACCAAATTTGACTTTTGAGCAACATTCTATTCGCATCATTGCTTTGGAGGTTGAGCGCCTTCGATATAAAGATATTCTTTTTGATAAAAGGTTCAATGGTTCTCAAATCCTAAGGATTGCTCATGTGAAATCTTGAGAATTCATCGAACGAAAACTTTCGGATTTACTCCTTCGTGCTCTATATGGTGGACTTCTTGATTCAAATTTTCTTTTGTGTTAATATGCTTCCACGGTTGTTACTATATATTTCCTTCTTAATTATTGCGAGGACGCAATTTCTTTAAGGAGGGGAGTCTGTAACAACCCGCATATTTATCGATTTTTATATTTAAATATTTTATTTAAATATTTTATCGTTAGTCGGATTTTAGTCCGAAAAGCTACCTTTTGCAAACAGCCGAATTAGGACTCGAGACCACCCCCATTGAGTTCAAAATGCCGTTTGCGACCTTTTTGAGTATAAGCTTCGATATGTTTGGAGAAAGTTGAATTTTTCTACTTTTCACTTAGGGTTTTGGTTTGGGCTGAGCCCACTTATGTATTCAGTCCCAACCCCTCTCCTCTTCATTCACTTCTTTTCTATTTTTCCTAACACTCAAGCTCAAGCAAAAATGGGGGAAGAGAAAAAGAATTAGGAAATCCTAAGCCCTAGTTTCCATTAGCAAATCCATCTTCTAGCTCCAAACTCAAGAGAACCCGTTGGTAAGCTTTCTCTTCATCTTCTCCAACGCATTCTCTCTTTGATTTCAAAAATTTCCTAAACCTAACTTTGGGAAATGTTTCTCTTTTTAGCTTAGATTCAAGCTTCTAGTGTTGAGATTGAAGCGTGGTTGATTTCCATTTGCTTTCAAGCTTCTTCTTCATTGATTTGGGTTCAAAGGTGAGATTTTTAATCTCACATCTATGCTTATAATTCTCTTCTATTGTTAGGTATGAATTCCTAACACTTATTCATGTGCATTTGATTTTGACTTGGATTGCTTTTGTGAATATTCCAATTTTTAGTGTTTTGAGTTCAATTCGTTAAAAATCCTAACTTTGATGTTTGAACATGTTTTTGGTGATGCATCGAGGAGCATATAGGGCCAGGTAGTCGATTGGCAAAAACCCTTAGCGCCGTTGCTCGTGCGATTGTAATTTGGTCGGGATTTGCACCTCCTTTGAAATAGGGTAGGAAGTGCAAGTATACAGGTTCGGCCGACCGAGCCCCCTGGGCCGGTCGACCGACCTGTAGTCCAGGCACTTCCTGCCTCTGTTTGGAAGTGTTGGTTATAGGCTTCGGCCGACCGAGCCCCCTGGGCCGGTTGACCGACCTGGTGCCCCGAGCACTTCCAACCTCTGGTTCGGTCGACCGATTCAGGGAGTCCGGTCGACCGACCTGCTACTATTTGCCAGATTAGCCTATGTTGCTAATTCGTTTGAATTTCCAACTTTAATCGATTCGTGTTGTCTCCCGTTTGTTGTTGTCATTTATTATCGACTTTGATGACCTTTTCTTTGGGAATTTTAGATATATCCATTTCGATGGATTCTTTATCGATTTCTTTGGATTTTATTCACGTCTTCGAATGTGAATTTTAGTGATTGATTGTTCTTACAATCTTCTTTGTGATTTGTCACTTTAGAAATATAAGGTTTCTATACTAGTAGTAAATATTAAAACTCTTTCTTCAAATGATTTCAACACTATTTTAGTACAAAGCTCGTTCTTAAACCATTTTCCAATCTATTAGTATATACAAACCTTTACCTCACTCGTATGAGAAATCTAATTAAACGACTTAGTAAAACAAGTGGTATGAAACGCTTGCGTTTACTTCGTCGGTTAATTCTTGGACTTGTTCGATTGAATCTCTTATGACAATTTTCTAGTGGAGATCTATAATTTGTTCGTAAATATTTAAGTTAAGCTAGCGGTTATGGGACATGAAGCTAGGCTCATATATTTACTAGCTTATTGTAATTGACACTTCTCGTTGATCATGACGATCATCTTTGTGGTTTAGACTAGCAATGTGCGATGTCTCTTTGTTTATGTGGAGGACTGTTCCTCATTTTATTGAGCTTCGTCTCATTTCTCACATGGGTCGTACCTTTTTAGGTGCGTCAATGTTTATTTTTGCATGGGGTGTACCTTTCTAGGTGCATCGATGTTTATTTACTTCGTGGAGCAATCGGCTCAATAAGTCGGGACATGGGGCGTACCTTTCTAGGTGCGTCGATGTTCGACTTAGCATGGGGTGTATCTTTCTAGGTGCGTCGATGTTAGACATTACATGGGGTGTATCTTTCTAGATGCATCGATGTTTATTTATGCATGGGATGTATCTTTCTAGGTGCATCGATGTTTATTTATGCATGGGGCGTATCTTTCTAGGTGCGTCGATGCTAAGCATGGGGCATATCTTTCTAGGTGTGTCGATGTTCGACTGTACATGGGGCGTGTCTTTCTAGGTACGTCGATGTCCAGTTTGTGGGATTGGCCATCCTTTTTATTGTGATTTGGTTCATCGGATGTCCCGCTGTACGACGTCGTTGTTCCTTTTTATTGTGATTTCTGGATTTCGTGTGTTGATTTCTGGAATTTGTGTTTCACCAACTTTTACGATGGGCATTGATATATATGTCATTTATTGTGGCTTGGTGAATGAAATTAGGAGTATGACATTTCTTTTTATCTTGAGTAGATTATTGTGATATTGATTAATCTATTGTTGATTTTCAATTACTTATTTATCATAGCTTGGCATTGTGATTATTATATGTTTATGTCATATCTCTTATTATATATCACTTCATCTGATATTTATAGCTAGACTGATCCGTCTATTATTTTCTTCTTAAATAATACTTGGGTCAGACTGAGATTTCACAGGTGCTTCTGCTTGACTCCTTATCGGACCATCATCTGACTTTTGGCTAACTACTTAGATTAGTAGTTTATTTTGTTGTATACACTTGAGATGTGGACTCATAGATGTATTCTTTTATATAGCACGTGTTGCTATTCTTTTGTATTATTGTGGATCTTTTTGACCACTACTCTGATATACACTTTCACGTGTTAGTTATATATTCATATCTTCTTCCGCCTTTGTGATATGAATTATCTGTGACTAATTTATGTTATGTTTATTTCTGTATTTGCTTCCGAAGATATTATAGCCACTGTGTAGTAGCTTTGAGTTTGTGTCGGCATGTCGGATTTCCACTTGAAAAGAATTGCATGCTATACTATCTGACATATCGATGCTCGCACAAAGCAATTACACGGATGGTCGCTCCTCAACAGCCTTATTCTCCGTGCTAGTTGACAGCATTACTTCGTAATGTTCTTGGCTAGCGTGGGTATAGAGGTGGGGCATCACAATTATCTTATAAAGTTTATTAAATAAGTTTTTTCTTAAATAAGGAAAGTTTATAAAAGAAGTTTTATAAATGATTTTGGATATTATGAAAGAAGTTTTATAAATGATTTTGAAATTTATAAAAAAGCTTTTATAAATAAATTTAAAAATTTATAAAGTGTTTTATAAATGAATTTGGAATTAAATAAAGGAGATTTCATAAATGAAAGAGGTTTTGTAATGACCCGCCTTTCATTCCATAGAAAGACATATCGTAGGTTAGAAAGAAATGGATAGAAAAGAAAATAGATAGAAAGAAAGAAGGAAACAACATCAGAATCTCACAGCGGAAACAGAAAAAGATATTACATCGCATAGATATTACATAGTATTCATCATGCATCAGAGTATTAAACCCGAGCCACTTCCTTCTTCTTCTTCTTTTTAAAAACTTTGTTTGTTTTAAATTTTAAAACTGTTACAATAGGTAACACTCGCATACACCCGATAGCAAACTCGAACCATCCCTTCTCTTCCGCGAATCCAAACCCGAGACCATCTTCTTCTTCTCCAACTACCCAAACCCACTGATACAATACTGACACATGTACACGTGCACAGGCGAACGCGGCTGCTTCGGTCAACGCTGCCACCTCTAGCACGTCGACGATAACCTCCCCTAACAGTCCGACCACCCAAAATCTCGTATCGATCACGAAATCAAAAACGAGGACAAATAATCCCTACTGGAATAAACCTGGTTGCCAAGAACGTCCACGTCCCGCCACTCAGATCATCAGAGGCTTCGAAACTCTAACCAAAACCTCGCCGTAGTCCCACGCTTTGATTCCCCCACCTTCGAACGAATCCGATGCTTTGACAACGATTCAATAGCCTGGAATTTGACATCGACCAAAACCTACGTCTAAACCCTACTTCATCGTCTCCCGACCTCCACGGTGATCAGAAAATTCACCGATTATTTTTATCAGAATCCCTGAGCTCTGAGCTACGTCCAGCAGCGATCTCGACCAACCACCTTGCTCCGATCATTAGAAATCGCTAAAATTCCCTTTCCCGTTCAACCTAAGATTCCTCACTCAAAACTTACATAAAAATTTTGATTTTATTTTTAAAATTCATGGTTTTGGAAAACGAATTTGATGATGTAAGTGAAACAAGAAATCATGACACTCGAATTTTGACATGCTTTTGAGTTTTACTGTATTTTCTAATTTTCCAGAAAAACTCAAACTAATTATACTTAAAAATATTTTTTAAATAAAGATCTTATTAATTTAAACACATTTTGTTTAAACATCAAAACCTAAAAAGAATTAAGGGATGAGATTTTGAATTTTGAATAAGTTTTGTATCTGTAAAACGAGAATAGAGGATACTATATCCAAACACAGATATGCATACAAATATATATACACATCAACTATAAACTGATATACATGCAAGCATATTTACATTCATGCAAACATTTTTCACAATTTTACTTCAAGTATTTATCACATGCAATCAAGGTATAAATAGTTTTAGTTTTAAAAAGTTAGTTTACTCACCTGTTTTAAATTTTGAATTGAGGACACAGAGCTTTAAAACTTGAAAACTGGAAATGCTTTTGGGAATGAAACCTGGAACTTGGTTTTGATCCTTGAACTGCAACTTGATTAAGTTGAAATTTGAATCTCTACTTAGCTTTTGGTTTGAAATTGGAAGTGGTTGTTTGTTTTTAGTTTTATTTCTCTGGTTTTAGCTTTCTCAGGTTTTTGTTTGATAAAATTTTGAAAATGAAAGATGAAGAAAAATGAGAGAGTAGGAGTAGAGAGATATATATATAGCCTTGTTTTTATTATTTTTAAAAATAAAAAGAAAATTAATAATATGACACTTGTCAAATTGCATGTTACATTTAGCTTATATTTGTTAATTTGCATGCACTTATGTTTTTATAAAATTTTATATTATATTTTCTATTAGTTTTATATTTATATATGTTTTATGTTTTTATATTTAAACTATTCTTTTATTTATATTTGTATAACTTGAAAGAAAATGATATAAAACTTAATTATACTCAAACAAATAATCATATGTATATATATATATATATATAATTTTTAAAAATAGTGTTTTTAAATCCAATTTATTGTTAAGATATTGACCTTTGAATTTCAAATCCAAATCCTTATTTACAATCTACTTATATATATGCATAAACAAACGCATATTTTATTTGTTTTGAAAAAGAATAAGTTTGCTAATTTAAATAATTTATATAAGAAGATTATAACATTAATATTTGCCTAAAAATTCCGGGTCATCACAGGTTTATTTAAAAGGATTTCTTGAAGAAATTTATAAATGAAATAGAGTTGGATTTCTCTTAACTGACCTTCTTAATTATGGTGGCGTGGGACAATCATTCCACACTTAATATCGATGGAATAGTGTTTGGGGTTAGCTTCATCTCCATTTTGAATAACATTTGTTTTGATCCTTTTAATATGACTATGAAATAAGGATTTTTCAAAAGGATTTGTCAATATGCTTATAACATTGTATGATAATATGGAAAGATTTCCAAGTTTGAAAATGAAAGGGTTTGTGAATATACTTATTCTAGTGAGATAATTATATGCATATTTTAACAAATATTTGGAAAGATATTCAATTAATCAAAGATTAATTTTAGAGAGGCTTAGTGTTTTCTGTGGGCGATGTAATCTATGTTTGGAATATGTGTTTATTTGATAGTTAAATAACCGACTATCAAATCTTGTTACAAATATGCAATCCTTCTTAATTTAGTGGTAGGAATACTTTTCCTACTTAACATCGAAGGATTTTAACTCTGGAAATATCTAGAAGAAACACGAGAATTGTATGGTACAGTTACTGCCGGTGATGCTATATTGTACATATAAACTCATTTTGTTCTTTTAGGACAAATGATGAGGAGATCCATCCACCGAAACAGTTAGGGGGTGATCCCTGCTCTTACGTATTGTCTGATTATTTCCTAAAGAATCGGCATTAATTATTCTGGAAAATCGATGATTGATTTTGTAGCGTCCAGTAAATGACGGTGTGTACTCGTAAGGACTGACTCGTACTGTAACCACTCCAAACACCATAAACGTTTCTATGGAGGAGTATTGTGATTTATGGAGATGTTGAATTCCATATGTGGTTCCGTGACTCATTTGGATGTGGGAATCCATATGAGATGTGGGAAACCATGTATGGTTCTAAGACCCATTGGGGTATGAGAATCCATGTGGGTCCCATGATCTATTTTGATGGAGGTGTGTGAGTTAGGACACCGTACGTAGCCTCATCATCATTAATGAATAAAATAGAGAAAAGAGGCATGGCTAGTAGGGTTAGCAAACCCATAGGGTACAGTCGTCTCCTCTTAGAGTTACTGCGATAACCCGGATTTCTGGATATCTGATAATTAGATAATTAACTGGTTTTTACTAGTTGAAAAAATAAAATTCTGATAACTAAAATATCTGGATATATAAAGGGATTTGAAACTATAATCAAAGTGGAAATTGAAAATCTGGAAATGATAAATCTTATAAAAAATAATATATATATATATATATATATATATATATATATATATATATATATATATGCAAAACATTAAATATTGAAAATTTTAAATGTATATATATTATGATTAAAATACAATGTAATATATATATATATATTATAATTGGGAGGTTATGTTTTGAATTTATTATAATGATTTTCAAAAGCTATTTCAAGTTAAATTTTATATATTTTAAAAACCCTAAAGATAAATATTTATTAATTAAAGTATGATGGCCTAAAATAAGATTTAACAAAGGATTAAATACAGTTTCTTTTATACTTGAAATTTATGTACTTTGTATATATATAAAGAAAAGTTTAAAAACATAATACACATTAATATAAATACATATAAAACATAAGAGATTTTAAATATAAGTTTTAAACATTTTTAAACATTTAATTCTTGCATTTGAACATTTGTAAGAAAATAATTACATACATTAACATTTGTATTTAAAACTTCTCTCACCTTCTTTTATCTTCAAAGTAAAATCAAAAGAGAAAAATCAAAACTAAAAGAAAATTATAATAAAACTGTAACAGCTTCTCTTCGACCTGAGCAAAGATCAAGATTTCTGATTCAAATCAACATTAGCCTTAGTTTTAACTTCCTAGATCATCTAAAAACATAAAGAAGAAGATCAAATCAAATACATAGTTCCAGATCATAAGAAGAAAAGAAAAATTGTTCCGCTTTTTCATTTTTTTGGTGAGTAAACATTTCACTGTAACAACTTGAAATTTTCAACCTCGAAAATTCAACACTAATACGTTCATTATAGAATTGCCGAGCATTCGAACGCCGGAAATTCCAGATTGTTAGAGTTAAGAAGAAAAGAGGTAAAAGAAGAAACTGAAATAAAACACAGAATCTTACATTCACAGCGGATCAAAATTTAATATCACATAATAGTATTTATACAAAGAAAAGCTGCATTTGTTAATTTACATACAATACATCAGAGTTCAACCATACACACATTAATTGGACAGTTATAATTAACTTGTCTTAGGAAAATCAATACAACTCTCAAACACACAGCGGAATATACTCCATATGTCCTTGCCATCCAGCTCGCCTCCTGAGCTCCAGAATGTCCTAACCTGAAATCTGTAATACTCGTCTGACCTGAGCATTGCAACAAAGTAATACCCAGGTCAGGCTGGAAACCAACATGAGTAAACCCATATAACATGAAATTCTAAAGTATAAAATTTGTTTAAAATCCTGGGGTGATTTGTTCATTACTACGAGTTCTTAACTTGTTATAGTCAACACTTATTTCATTAGTTAATATCTCAGCACCATTACTAGGTTTAAATGCCATGATACTTGATTTATTTCATTCCAACCCGATTGATTCTAAAACCAAATTTATAAAGAACTATTGTAGATTTATAATCGAAGTGGTTTAGGGTATTTGCTAATACCCGACTCCGGTCTCTTCGAATCCTATACCATCTTTAATTCAAGTTGTTTAAGTGAATATAATACAATTTTTAAATATAGGTGTCATTTTTACATAGCAATTCATCATCGATAGATAACCCACATTATCATAGTTCAACCCAAACATATTATATCATAGTACATCACAATTACAAGACTAGATATTAATCTAATCATTCAATATAACTCAATCATCCATAAGCAAGATCAATTTATCACCATTTCTAATTAATTAAATATAATTACCAAAAAAATAAATTTTTAGATCCTGCTTAATTAGCATTAATTATAAACCATTCATTATTGATTAATTAATTAATTAATCATCCTTTAATTATCCACCTTGATTAATTATCCTTAATTACTTACATTAATTAGTTCCTTTAATTAATCACACAAATTAATGATCCTTTAATTGCATTAATTAAGGAATTATCCTTTCATTAATTTCATTAAGTAATTACCCTTTAATTACATTAATTAATTATCATATAATTACTTAAGTTAATTAACTGACCCTTAATTACTAATATTAATTAATAACTTTTAATCAATTTCATTGATTTACTATCCATTAATTAATCAAGACCTTAATTAATATTAAGATAAACCTTTATCCTACTTAACTACTTAATTTTCATTTTTAAGTTTCATTTGAAAGCACTTAAGAATATACTTAGATAATTAACCATTTATAAATTTATATTAAAACAAAACGATTTAATTTCAAAACCATTTGAGGGAAGTTAAATGGTTGGTTTGAATGGGAGTTATGTGTGATCTCAAAGCAAGTTTGAGTTCTAGAAATTGGTAATGGATGTTATTGATGAATGTTTGAAATAGTTTGGATGTTTATTTACTTTGACTCAACCTGATATCATCATGTTCTTATTAATAATTCCTGAAACTAAGAATTAGATTATTTTAATAAAATTAAGAAGTAGATTGAGATAATATATATATCCATTACTAAAATTAAATGGAAATAAAACTTTAATATGAAATTATTTAAATGATTTTGATTTTTAGAAATAAAATTTTGAAATTATGAAAATGGAATCACTTTGAACTTAAGATTCAAATGTTAAAAATGAACTTGCAAACTAAAATTGTTTAAGAATCGATTTCTAAGTTTGAAGTTAAAATTGGGTCATAAATTGGATTATGAAGATTAAATTGTTTTTGAACTCTTATTTGAACTTTGAAATAAGTTAAGTAAAGGTAATTTAAAATGGAACTTTGAAATTTGGACTCAAAATTAAATGGTTTAAAGATTTAAGTTGTTAATTTTAAAGTAAAGGTTAATTTGATTTAAGGGATTAAATCAACATTTAACTCGAATTTATGTAATTCGAGATGGATTAAAGTAGAGATTGGAATGGAGATAAATTCAAATGGAAAATTTAAATTGAATTAATTGGAAGGGAGATTGAAGTTGAATAATTTTATATTCAAATGGAAATTGATTTGAATTTAGGATAGGATTTGAAGTTAATTCAAGTCAAATTGAAATTGAATCAATTTATATGGAAGTGAAAATTGGAAATTGATTGGAAATAGAGATTGGGGAATTGAGCAGTTTGGCTCTGAACTATTTTTCAAATAAATTATTTTAATATAAACTTTCTTAAATCTATTTCTTTCTAGCTATTCACTATACAATCTTTCTTTTAAAAAAACCTCAAATTATCTTATACTTCTTTTACATCTGTTTTACAAACTATTCACTATTTTATAACTACTTATAACTATTTTACAATTATCCAACCACTCTACAACCATTTTATAATTATTTAACTATTTTACTGCTATTTTACAACTAAATTGCTATTTTACACCTACTTATCCATTTTAAACTTTTCAAGCTATTTTCTAAATTCAAGTTAATTAGAGTGCAAACTGTTTAGAATTGAAGTGATAACCCAAATGGAAATTGAAGCAATTGTGAATAAGTGAATATAAATTAAAATGAATGTGATGTAAAAAGAAAGCTGATTTTGGTGAAAATCAATGAAGGTAAATATGTAGGATGTACATATATTGTTCTATTCGCGTAATGATTCGATCCAGATTCGAGCATAGAATTTCGAGATAGTATATCGATCCGAGTTGGGATTTTTCACTCGATTTTCGACGGCGAACCTAGATATGGATTTTTGATTGGTTCTGGAAATTCTCTATCATAGTTATGACTATGTAAGGAGAATGATGGTTTCTGATCAAGAAAGCAGATCTGATTCCGCACTAGAAAGTCGGGTGGACGATACTAGTTCGGAAGTGAAATTGTGTGATCAAGTGAGCGATTAAATTTGATATTGCATATGGATGGTATATGTACATCTTACGTGCTTAAATGCAATAGATATTGAAATTTTGAAAGAAATGAAAAATGATTTTTGAAAAGAAAATTATATTTTGAAAAATATATGATGAATAAGAATAGAAGTTCGATATCTCTATAACTGAAAATCATTTTATAAAAAGTGAGTGATGTGGCAAGTAACTTTATAAATGAAAATCAAATTCGAATGTTGATTTTGCATAAGTAAATATATATATATTTTTTATATATGATAAACTCCCCTATGTTGAATCTAAAACCAGAAGAAAAGGTTTTTGAAAATATTTGAAGTATAAAAGGGGAATCTATATAAGTGATCCAAAGATTTTTTTTTTCAAGTTGGAAATGATTTTATGAGAATGATTTTGGAAAAAGGTTTTGGAACTTATGGATTTTGGAAAGGCTTTTTATTTTAAAAAAAATCAATTTTAGGAATTTGGAAAGCCAAGTTTGGAACTATCAATTGAGATATAGATTTTGTGTAATGGAGATTTTTATAAATCATAAAGAATATGATTTGAAAGATACTATATATATATAGTATAAAATGTTTTGAGATTGGCTCTAGGGAAAAAGGCGCTCTCATGAAATGAACTTCTTAGGAGATCCACGGGTGGCTCTGCCTTGGGCCCTAAGGTAGGACTCTAAATTGGATCCTGGATGGAAGTCCGGACAAACTGAAGTTTTTGAGGATTGTGTATGGGTAGCGAAAGTCGAGGGCGCTGATGCCTACAGAGACATTTGGGTTATGTTGTGACGACAATGTAACCCGATGTCACTACGATTTACTGCAGACCATAGCAGAAGTCGTGTAGCAGTGAGTGCCAATGGTCTACGCTTGATTTTGCCGTGATGGCAACGTAACATCGGTAGACTACGATCTATGAAGACATAGCGAAAGTCGTGCGGCAGCGAGTGCCTACAGGCTACATTGGGACTCGACTGATGTAGTCTGCGATCTATGTAGGAGAGGTGAAGTTTCATTTGACAGTGAAATTCAAGGGAACTGATGCCTACAGTTACATGGGTTTTGCCGTGATGGGGACGTAACCCCGGGTGTAGCTGCGACGGTTTCCATGGTGTAATCAAGGGGCGCGGAGTGCCAACATTTTTCTATGGATTTGGTCGGGATGGCAATGTAATCATCGAGTTAACTGCGACCATAGAGAGGGTGATGATTTCCAGAGCATTCTCACCAAACATGGTTTCTATAATTTATATATATATATATATATATTCACCAAAATATTTTTCAAGTATTTTCACTGGGTGTTGAAAACTAGTTTACGAAGTACTTATAGATTTTTAGTCCCACGGCTGATCAACGTATGATAGAATTTCTATGAGAACGAGGATGGACTTGTTGAGACATCGGGTTATAAAAAGTATTTTTATAATGTTGAATATGCGCTTATATGTTTTTGTTTGATGACAATAAACATATATATTCATTTAAATGTATTTGTTAATGTACTATTTTATTTTTCATAGATTAAATAAATATTTGTTGAATAAAATAAATTACACAGAATTTAAATTCAAACAGAAATTTTATTCAAACAAATATTTATTACATTTATGAATAATACAAATTCAAGCTCTCACTATACATATACAATTTTGATTCTAATTACATCATAATTCAGTTTACATAATTTCCTCATTACATATCACTCGCACTCGTAGTTTATCTTCAACTTCATTCCAGTTAGAATCCAGCATCTGAGCAATCTGCAAAAATATTTACTAACGCAGTAAAATTGAAAAAGAAATATTTTTGCAATATAAAATGAAATATGATTTTTGAAAATATGATTTTGCCTCAGTTATTTGGGTTGTTCGTCATCATTCACATTTGAATTCATCATACACGAACAATGTGACATGCACAGTGTATCACTGTACATGCCATAAGGCCGTGCACATCGATATACACTTGATAATACTACACGGACAGGTGAGCACAGGTCAAACCCAAATGAAAAGCCGGGTACAACTCACGTGCAATATACTCAAAATCACGACACGAGCACAAGGTCAAACCCGAGTTTTTGAAACTGGATTCAACTCAAGTGAAATTTCAAAAATCAACATGAATGGATGCTGTAACGATCCCAATTTAATTAAAGTTAAATTGAAAATTAAATTTATTTTTGATTGAAAATTGTGAAATTAAATGATAAATTGATTCGAGTTTTTTTTCCAAATTCAAATAAATTATGTTATTTATATAGTTTCTTTTATAAATTATTTTAAATTTAGTATTGAGATATTTTTAAACAATATTAATATAGAGATATTTGAATTCAATTTTATGAAATGGATTTTTGTTTTAAGTTGTGTGAATGTAACAAAATTTTTGAAATAAAATATTTAAGTTAAAAATAAAAGCAAACGTGCAAAATATAAAAGTAAAACACATTTAACAAATTCTAACAACAAATTAAATATAGAACTACATCCAAATTATAAAGCATAAAGTAAAAAAAAAAGTAAAAATATAAACATGCAAGTATAAAACAAAAGATAAGATAAAATATGAAGAAGCATAGGCTGTAAACTAAAAAGAAACAACAATATGTATACTTAAGTATAGATTTGTACAAAGCAATAAATGCAGATCTCCTTAACCACCGAAAACAACATACCAACCATGCCTATTATACTAAACAAAACAAAGAAAAATGATAAAAGGACTCATGCATTTAATACAAAACATCTCAGCCATGCTTATTGAATAAACAAAGACATCACTCTGTACACTCTCTCCTCTATATCAACTTCCTTCCTCACTTCAAGTTCGTTCCTTAAAAGCTGAGAAAACTTGAGGGAATTATCATTTAAATCTTAAACAAAAAAAAAACAAAAAACAAAAAAATTCAACTCAAACAAACAAATCAAATCTGGGCAAATATGCAAATCTGAAGCATCTGAAATTCAAGTCAGTTTCGAATTCCAGAGTTTCGAATTCAATCTTCCAGGCTTGAGTCCTCTGTTCTTTCTTTTTTGTGAGGTGAGTAAACATTTTTAAGTAAAATCTTTTGGTGCTAATAGATTTGTGATGATGCTATATATTTGTGTGCATGAATGTCTTCAACTTGAATCTGGTTTTGAATTCAGTTATGTCTTGAAAAATTTGCCTGTACATGTTAGTATATGTCTTTGTTAAATTTTCTGGCAAGAATAAGTATAGGAAAATTCCTATCTTCCCAAATATTCATTGTTAGATTTTGATTTCTAAAAAGAAAATAATGGTGATAATGTGATCTTTTTCTTAAAAATAATTTTAAGTAATTATATTTACTAGATAGTCTGGAAATTTAAAGATTACAGTAAAAGTCAAGATTTTGTTGAAAATCAATATCCATGATTTCATCTCTAGATTATATAATCTGATTCGTATAAAAGAATCATGAATTTTAGTACGAACTTGATAATTTTTAATCTAGTATTGATTGTGAATTTCTAAGTTGTTCGCTTTTGGAATTTGGGTCATTTGCCGTTGATCGGCGGGATGATCGGAGCCAATATTTTGGTCGAAGGTAGTGGGTAGGAGGATGCACTCGGGAAAAATGCTAGAAATATTTTCTATTGGCTGAGGTGATTGGATTTTGGCAAAGTAGGGTTTTCGGTCAGTTTTGTTAGCCAATGGGTTCGTGAGTTTTTCGTTGCCGTGGAGAAAAAGGAGTGGATTGCGATGATGGAAATGGTAGCTGGATGATGTGAAGTAGCTATGGTGAAGTGGGCAGGTGATCTCGCGGTTGGAAGCGACGTGGAGAAGCGAATTTCCGCCATTATTGTTTCCAGGCGTGGTTGAAGATGCTTCGTTTTCGACTCGAATGGATTTTCGTTCGATCTGGGTGAGGAGGTGCGTTCGCGTGGTTCGTATGGTTGTTGAGGAGCGTTGCATCGATCATCGATGGTCGGAATCGTTGGTACAAATGCACCGCGTGAACGTCATGTTTGGGAACGATGGGTCTTGGGGGTTCTCAGGGTTGGGCGTCTGTATTTGCTTCGGGATAGCTCGAGCGAATTTTTTTTTACAGGCTTTTGTTTATAACCTGGTTTGTTTCTAAACTTTAAAAAAAAATGAATTTAAATTGTTAAGCAAAGTTAAGCAAGTTTAAATCTAAAGTTTGGATCTGGAATTCAATCTAAATTTGAATCTGAGTTTAAAATAAAATAAGTTTTTAAATTTAAATTTGTTTAACAACCTAAAATATGTAAGTTTAAATCAAAGTTTCAAAGCCAAGTTTAATCAAGTGTTTAGATATGAATTAAAATAAATATTTGAATTAGATTTTGATTTAAGTTCTTTTATAAAAGGAATTTCCAATGAAAAGTTAAATAATTGGTTTTCACTTGAATTGGCAAGTTAAAATGAAATGTATGTTAATACTTAAATTTCAAATAAAAATTCAAGTAAATTAGTTAGGACTTTTCTTATATAGGTTTATAAATTGATATTTAAATTTGGTTAAAATTAAAATATCAAATCTTAAATTTAAAATGGAAATTGAATCTAAATTTGAAATGTAATGTTTAAATCCACTTTAATGAAGTCATTAATAAAGTAAATGGATTATCTTAGAATAATTAAGATATTTAAGTGATTTAATTAATAAGGTAATTAAGAATGACTTATTTATTTAATTTATAAATTAATAATTCAGATTAATTTAGAACTAGAGATTTATTAAGAAGTAAGTTAAGAAATGTTATTTGTTAATGAAGATAATTAACTAAGGATTTTTAAGTATTTATTAAGGCGATTAATTGTAATAATAAATCAGATTAATTACATTTAGATAATCAATTATAAATTGTTAAAAGTAATTACTTAATAAAAGGTAATTAAGGATTAATCACTTATTGTAATTAATTTTGGATATTTTGATTTAATTAAAGTTAGTTAATTTAGTTTAATTAATTTATGAAAATCATTAGATAAATTGGTAACAAGTAATTTGTAATTAATAAATCAGAATTGGATAATAAATTCATAAGTAATTAATTAAATTGGAAATACCTTGTATAAATTAGGATTAAACGATTTATTAATCCTGTTTATGAATGATTTTCAAATGTTTGACCTTACTTATGAATGATTGTATTGTATGAGATGCCTTGAATTGACTGTCCTATCTGATCTGTGATATTTTGTTCTGTAGATTGTGGTATGTAAAATTTATTCATTTATGGATGATATATCTGTATATTATCTGTTAATATGTGATGATTAAATGTTGTTGCACTATTGTGTGTTAAACCCTGGACCACACCATACACACACAATTATGGATTTCACGAGGAAATCAGTTAAGTCGCAGATTTTTGAAATAGTTTTAAATTTGAATTTTTAAATTCAAATGTTTTGGGAATGAAATCGGAATAAATGAGAAAAAGTTTTGGAAATGGAATTTCAAGATAAAATGTATTTTTAAATTACTTGATTGAGTTTTGGAATTTAAATACTTTAATTTAAATTTGAATTCAATATTTAAATTGAATTCTGTAATTTGAAACTAGGGATTAACGATATTATACTAGTCATTATGAGTTAAACCATTTTTTTTAAAGTATTATTTTTGGGAATTCGAATTAAACCAAAGATTGTAACTTATATAAAAGAAATCGCGTTTATCCAAATTAAAACTGTTGTTTTTAAATGATAAAAAGCTTTCGTTTCAAATCTTATTAAAAGGAATTCCAAGTTAAATTAAAATAGTTTTCCAAGATGTAGATGAATATTCGGAAAACGAATTTTGAAAATGAATATTTGGGAACGATTTGAAAACTATGAGACAAATCTTTGATTTAAAAGATTTAAATGAATTAATCTTTTTGAAACGGAATTGTTTTGAAATCCAAAAAAGAATACTTGTGAAAGTAGGTGAACTTTATGAAATAAATCCTTTGTTTAAAAGATTTAAAATGGTAATTAGTTAAACCATTTGAAAGAAAGTTTTGAATTATTAAGTTGTGACTTAATTGAAATCCCATATCCATATGTTTTAAAATATTTTTCGCTCACCATTCGGTTTAGCCGGGAAAGGACCATTGTGTCGTATAACCCATTCCGAATATGTGATTCGTCGTTATGGAGAGCATTTAAAGACCGGTGATGAAGACCGGGTATTTGCGACAGCGATAGGATGACCTATCGATTGTTTCTGCACCGAGTCGCGCCGGTATAGAGACTCCCTAAGTGATGGGAAATTCGATCAGGATTGTGAATACCCGGATTGCAAGGACTTCTTTGGAAGTGCCTTCGGTTCTGTTCGAACCCAGAACAGACTTGTATGGATTGTTATGTCTGACATTACAAATTGAGATATAAAGTAGATTTCTTTTAAATATATTTCTGTTGGTGGTGGAGAATTTATTCTCTTAGCTTAACACCCTTCTCTGAGACGTACGAGCTCAGAGGTTATGTAGTTGAAGGTTATTAGCGATATATTCCCAATTTGGTAATGTGACATGCTGAGTGTTGCTGTGAAATGATCATTGTTTGATCATTTGTGATATGATCATTTGTTTGATCACTTATCTTTGTGATCATTTCTACGATCATTTGTTGACCCAAAGCACAGCTTTTGTATAAAGCGTGGCTTTGTGGACGAGACTTCGTCAAGCCTCACACCCCGGAATGGTCAAAACAGGAAAGATGCGGCAAGGTTATGAGGGATAGCTCCCTTTAGGGTATGTGCATTTCCTTCTAGAAAAGGGTGGTATCATGGTATGGAGCCCAGATACTTACTCATGTTGAAACACTTTATTTATCATTGTGTGATGTTGGTTAGAGAGCTCTCGGATAAAGGTCCCAAAGGACCGGGGGATGGCATACTCGTGTCAGTAGTTACCCAGTTAGGGGTAACCCGGCCTTGTGTTGGCAGAGATCCGGTTTGGTTCTCGGGGACGTCCTTCCAGAGGCGTTCTCATGTGGCAATGGGAAGTTCCTTGGCCTGACCAATCGTTGGAAATCCAAAGAAACAATACGAGCCTTGTACAGTATTAGTTGTATAACCTGCCATGGAATGTGGCGGTAACCTGCTATTGAACATGGTAGCTATAGTAGGCATAAGTGCAGAATGTCTATGCTGGCTAAGATTTATATCTTTACTTTCGAAATGATTTTTACTACACTATGCACTAGTAATAATATCAAATGTTTCTTTTAATGCGTATCAAGCATCTTTGACTATCATAAGGAGAAATCTCCTCCGATTTTGCGTTTGCATTGTGTGTGTGTGCGGGAGGCCTTATGGTAGTCTCATTTCTAAAAAGCATCGCGAATTGATTTTTAAAATATTTCGTTGTTGTTTATAAGATAAACTGTTTTGTTGCTCACACCAGTCTCACGATTGATCCGGAGTTTATTGTTTCTTTCCTAAACTCTGGGTGCTCATTATTTTCTACACGAGCAGTCTAGAGTTGGGTTTTTCAGATAGTCAGATGTAGTAGATTATCTGAAGTTAGTTCAGTCTTTCGATCACACCAGTCTTAATTGTCTTGGTGCATCGTTATTGGGAGTTCGAGCTATTGCTGGATTGGTTCTTGGAAATGGAGTTGCAGTTATTTTTGGAGTTCTTCCTTGAAGACTATCTTAGAGTTATTTGTTCCGCTGCTAGATGTTATCTATTTTCTTTCCGCTGCTATTTTATTGTATCATATCTCTGATGCATATTGATATCTATTGGATCATCTGTTGTATCAGATATTGTATCAAGCTGTACATCAATGTATTATTCTTTTTATTCGGCTGTGTTGTTTACTTTATGGTGTTATAAGCTCCGGCGAATCGGATTTGAACGGTCGAATCTATGGCATTCGAATACGATATGAAGTATGGATGTTGATTTTCGAGCGGGCAAAATTCGAAACGTTACATGTGGTATCAGAGCTAAGGTTAAAACTTTAGCTCAGGAGTATAACACATTAAGTAGCTCATTAGAGATAGGGTGAAGTAAACCCTATAATGAGTAATCCCTAAGATATCCATTTGAACGTCTCAGTAAATTCTCTTACTATTCACTGATAGTAAGTATGAGTGCAAGAAGAGAACGAGATAGGGGACAGGGGAATACGACTATAATTAGTCAAAACTCTGTAACAACAGTGGAAACAACTTTCTTATCAATTTCCTTTGATTCGTCTTTTCAATTCTTTTGATTGTTTCGTGACAGCTCCAGAAAGAAGTTTCGGTGTAATAAAGGCCCTACGAATCGTTGTAGAAAATCCTTACTTCGTATCTTCATCGGTTTCTTATCAGCTTTTTGATTTAAACCTTAATGGATTTGAAATTGGAAATTTTAAATTAAGTTAAATTGATTAATAGAATATGAAGGATAATTTGAATTAAATCAATAAAACGATTTCGTTTGAAACCAAATTTTGAAATTCTATTGTAATTTCTCGTGAATACCAAAAGTCCGAAGAGGGACAAAATGATATGTATTCTGAGATATTCCGACTTGAGTTTGGAATTCATATCTTAAGTTTGAGGAATTATAGGAGATCGAATCTGTCTATCTCTGTGTTGTTTTCGTGCCTGCGAATTTCAAGGACGAAATTCTTTTAAGGGGGGGAAGTCTGTAACGATCCCGAATTTAATTAATGTTAAATTGAAAATTAAATTTATTTTTGATTGAAAATTGTGAAATTAAATGATAAATTGATTCGAGTTTTTTTCCAAATTCAAATAAATTATGTTATTTATATAGTTTCTTTTATAAATTATTTTAAATTTAGTATTGAGATATTTTTAAACAATATTAATATAAAGATATTTGAATTCAATTTTATGAAATGGATTTTTGTTTTAAGTTGTGTAAATATAACAAAAATTTTGAAATAAAATATTTAAGTTAAAAATAAAAGCAAACATGCAAAATATAAAAGTAAAACACATTTAACAAATTCTAACAACAAATTAAATATAGAACTACATCCAAATTATAAAGCATAAAGTAAACAAAACAAAGTAAAATATATACACATACAAGTATAAAACAAAAGATAAGATAAAATATGAAGAAGCATAGGCTGTAAACTAAAAAGAAACAACAATATGTATACTTAAGTATAGATTTGTACAAAGTAATAAATGTAGATCTCCTTAGCCACCGAAAACAACATACCAGCCATGCCTATTATACTAAACAAAACAAAGAAAAGTGATAAAAGGACTCATGCATTTAATACAAAACATCTCAGCCAAGCTTATTGAATAAATAAAGACATCACTCTGTACACTCTCTCCTCTATATCAACTTCCTTCCTCACTTCTAGTTCTTTCCTTAAAAGCTGAGAAAACTTGAGGGAATTATCATTTAAATCTTAAACAAAAAAAAATCAACTCAAACAAACAAATCAAATCTGGGCAAATATGCAAATCTGAAGCATCTCAAATTCAAGTCAGTTTCGAATTCAATCTTCCAGGCTTGAGTCCTCTGTTCTTTCTTTTTTGTGAGGTGAGTAAACATTTTTAAGTAAAATCTTTTGGTGCTAATAGATTTGTGATGATGCTATATATTTGTGTGCATGAATGTCTTCAACTTGAATCTGGTTTTGAATTCAGTTATGTCTTGAAAAATTTGCCTGTACATGTTAGTATATGTCTTTGTTAAATTTTCTGGCAAGAATAAGTATAGGAAAATTCCTATCTTCCCAAATATTCATTGTTAGATTTTGATTTCTAAAAAGAAAATAATGGTTATAATGTGATCTTGTTCTTAAAAATAATTTTAAGTAATTATATTTACTAGATAGTCTGGAAATTTAAAGATTACAGTAAAAGTCAAGATTTTGTTGAAAATCAATATCCATGATTTCATCTCTAGATTATATAATCTGATTCGTATAAAAGAATCATGAATTTTAGTACGAACTTGATAATTTTTAATTTAGTATTGATTGTGAATTTCTGAGTTGTTCGCTTTTGGAATTTGGGTCATTTGCCGTTGATCGGCGGGATGATCGAAGCCAATATTTTGGTCGAATGTAGTGGGTAGGAGGATGCACTCGGGAAAAATGCTTGAAATATTTTCTATTGGCTGAGGTGATGGGATTTTGATAAAGTAGGGTTTTCGGTCAGTTTTGTTAGCCAATGGGTTCGTGAGTTTTGCGTTGCCGTGGAGAAAAAGGAGGGGATCGCGAAGATGGAAATGGTAGCTGGATGATGTGAAGTAGCTATGGTGAAGTGGGCAGGTGATCTCGCGGTTGGAAGCGACGTGGAGAAGCGAATTTCTGGCATTATTGTTTCCAGGCGTGGTTGAAGATGCTTCGTTTTCGACTCGAATGGATTTTCGTTCGATCTGGGTGAGGAGGTGCGTTCGCGTGGTTCGTATGGTTGTTGAGGAGCGTCGCATCGATCATCGATGGTCGGAATCGTTGGTACACGTGCACCGCGTGAACGTCATGTTTGGGAACGATGGGTCTTGGGGGTTCTCCGGGTTGGACGTCTGTATTTGCTTCGGGATGGCTCGAGCGAATTATTATTTTTTTACAGGCTTTTGTTTATAACCTGGTTTGTTTCTAAACTTTAAAAAAAAAACTGAATTTAAATTGTTAAGCAAAGTTAAGCAAGTTTAAATCTAAAGTTTGGATCTGGAATTCAATCTAAATTTGAATCTGAGTTTAAAATAAAATAATTTTTTAAATTTAAATTTGTTTAACAACTTAAAATATGTAAGTTTAAATCAAAGTTTCAAAGCCAAGTTTAATCAAGTGTTTAGATATGAATTAAAATAAATATTTGAATTAGATTTTGATTTAAGTTCTTTTATAAAAGGAATTTCCAATGAAAAGTTAAATAATTGGTTTTCACTTGAATTGGCAAGTTAAAATGAAATGTATGTTAATACTTAAATTTCAAATAAAAATTCAAGTAAATTAGTTAGGACTATTCTTATATAGGTTTATAAATTGATATTTAAATTTGGTTAAAATTAAAATATCAAATCTTAAATTTAAAATGGAAATTGAATCTAAATTTGAAATGTAATGTTTAAATCCATTTTAATGAAGTCATTAATAAAGTAAATGGATTATCTTAGAATAATTAAGATATTTAAGTGATTTAATTAATAAGGTAATTAAGAATAACTTATTTATTTAATTTATAAATTAATAATTCAGATTAATTTAGAACTAGAGATTTATTAAGAAGTAAGTTAAGAAATGTTATTTGTTAATGAAGATAATTAACTAAGGATTTTTAAGTATTTATTAAGGCGATTAATTGTAATAATAAATCAGATTAATTACATTTAGATAATCAATTATAAATTGTTAAAAGTAATTACTTAATAAAAGGTAATTAAGGATTAATCACTTATTGTAATTAATTTTGGATATTTTGATTTAATTAAAGTTAGTTAATTTAGTTTAATTAATTTAAGAAAATCATTAGATAAATTGGTAACAAGTAATTTGTAATTAATAAATCAGAATTGGATAATAAATTCATAAGTAATTAATTAAATTGGAAATAACTTGTATAAATTAGGATTAAACGATTTATTAATCCTGTTTATGAATGATTTTCAAATGTTTGACCTTACTTATGAATGATTGTATTGTATGAGATGCCTTGAATTGACTGTCCTATCTGATCTGTGATATTTTGTTCTGTAGATTGTGGTATGTAAAATTTATTCATTTATGGATGATACATCTGTATATTATCTGTTAATCTGTGATGATTAAATGTTGTTGCACTATTGTGTGTTAAACCCTGGACCACACCATACACACACAATTATGGATTTCACGAGAAAATCAGTTAAGTCGCGGATTTTTGAAGTAGTTTTAAATTTGAATTTTTAAATTCAAATGTTTTTTGAATGGAATAGGAATAAATGAGAAAAAGTTTTGGAAATGGAATTTCAAGATAAAATGTATTTTTAAATTACTTGATTGAGTTTTGGAATTGAAATACTTTGATTTAAATTTGAATTCAATATTTAAATTGAATTATGTAATTTGAAACTAGGGATTAACGATATTATACTAGTCATTATGAGTTAAACCATTTTTTTAAAGTATTATTTTTGGGAATTCGAATTAAACCAAAGATTGTAACTTATATAAAAGAAATCGCGTTTATCCAAATTAAAACTGTTGTTTTTAAATGATAAAAAGCTTTCGTTTCAAATCTTATTAAAAGGAATTCCAAGTTAAATTAAAATAGTTTTCCAAGATATAGATGAATATTCGGAAAACGAATTTTGAAAATGAATATTTGGGAACGATTTGAAAACTATGAGACAAATCTTTGATTTAAAAGATTTAAATGAATTAATCTTTTTGAAATGGAATTGTTTTGAAATCCGGAAAAGAATACTTGTGAAAGTAGGTGAACTTTATGAAATAAATCCTTTGTTTGAAAGATTTAAAATGGTAATTAGTTAAACCATTTGAAAGAATGATTTGAATTATTAAGTTGTGACTTAATTGAAATCCCATATCCATATGTTTTAAAATATTTTTCGCTCACCATTCGGTTTAGCCGGGAAAGGACCTTTGTGTCGTATAATCCATTCTGAATATGTGATTCGACGTTATGGATAGCATTTGAAGACTGGTGGTGAAGACCGGGTATTTGCGAGAGCGATAGGATGACCTATCGATTGTTTTTGCACCGAGTCGCGCCAGTATAGAGACTCCCTAAGTGATGGGAAATTCGATCGGGATTGTGAATACCCGGATTGCTAGGACTTCTTTGGAAGTGCCTTCGGTTCTGTTCGAACCCAGAACAGACTTGTATGGATTGTTATGTCTGACATTACAAATTGAGATATAAAGCAGATTTCTTTCAAATATATTTCTGTTGGTGGCGGAGAATTTATTCTCTTAGCTTAACACCCTTATCTGAGACGTACGAGCTCAGAGGTTATGTAGTTGAAGGTTATTAGCGATATATTCCCAATTTGGTAATGTGACACGCTGAGTGTTGCTGTGAAATGATCATTGTTTGATCATTTGTGATATGATAATTTGTTTGATCACTTATCTTTGTGATCATTTCTATGATCATTTGTTGACCCAAAGCACAGCTTTTGTATAAAGCGTGGCTTTGTGGACGAGACTTCGTCGAGCCTCACACCCCGGAATAGTCAAACCAGGAAAGATGAGGCAAGGTTATGAGGGGGAGCTCCCTTTAGGGTATGTGCATTTCCTTCTGGAAATGGTTGGTATCATGGTATGGAGCCCAGATACTTACTCATGTTGAAACACTTTATTTATCATTGTGTGATGTTGGTTAGAGAGCTCTCGGATAAAGGTCCCAAAGGACCGGGGGATGGCATACTCGTGTCAGTAGTTACCCAGTTAGGGGTAACCCGGCTTTATGTTGGCAGAGATCCGGTTTGGTTCTCGGGGACGTCCTTCCAGAGGCGTTCTCATGTGGCAATGGGAAGTTCCTTGGCCTGACCATTCGTTGGAAATCCAAAGAAATAGTACGAGCCTTGTACAGTATTAATTGTATAACCTGCCATGGAATGTGGCGGTAACCTGCTATTGAACATTGTAGCTATAGTAGGCATAAGTGCGGAATGTCTATGTTGGCTAAGATTTATATCTTTACTTTCGAAATGATTTTTACTACACTATGCACTAGTAATAATATCAAATGTTTCTTTTAATGCGTATCAAGCATCTTTGACTATCATAAGGAGAAATCTCCTCCGATTCTGCGTTTGCATTGTGTGTGTGTGCGGGAGGCCTTATGGTAGTCTCATTTCTAAAAAGCATTACGAATTGATTTTTAAAATATTTCGTTGTTGTTTAAAAGATAAACTGTTTTGTTGCTCACACCAGTCCCACGACTGATCCGAAGTTTATTGTTTCTTTCCTAAACTCTGGGTGCTCATTATTTTCTACACGAGCAGTCTAGAGTTGGGTTTTTCAGATAGTCAGATGTAGTAGATTATCTGAAGTTAGTTCAGTCTTTGGATCACACCAGTCTTGCTTGTCTTGGTGCATCGTTATTGGGAGTTCGAGCTATTGCTGGATTGGTTCTTGGAAATGGAGTTGCAGTTATTTTTGGTGTTCTTCCTTAAAGACTATCTTAGAGTTATATGTTCCGCTGCTAGATGTTATCTATTTTCTTTCCGCTGCTATTTTATTGTATCATATCTCAGATGTATATTGATATCTATTGGATCATCTGTTGTATCAGATATTGTATCAAGCTGTATATCAATGTATTATTCTTTTTATTCGGCTGTGTTGTTTACTTTATGGTGTTATAAGCTCCGGCGAATCGGATTTGAACGGTCGAATCTATGGCATTCGAATACGATATGAAGTATGGATGTTGATTTTCGAGCGGGCAAAATTCGAAACGTTACAGATGCAAAGACCATTAATGCAACAGTGATATGCACAGATGCATTCAAAGTACAAACCAGTTGCAACATGGATATCACAAGCAAAGACCAGACACACTTGAGCATGGTGAAGATGCAAGAACAAAGAACTGCACAAGTGTAGCCTCGAACTACAGAAAACAACAGAGCATCAAAGCACATGTATGCAAACCAGTGCCAACAATGACCAGACCAAACAAAGAACAAGAAGTACAAGTGGAGTTCAAAATGGCCGGGCAAGTGCACAACTTCACAACAAACAAGTTCAGTGTGGCAATGCCCCAAGTAAGTAACAACATGCAACCGGGCCAGACCAAAGAATGGAGTGTGCAAGAGCAGATGACAACAAAGGCTACAGACAAGTAAACAGAGTGCATGCTACAAAAATCGACAGTTCAAAGCTCATGTTCAATCCCAAAGCAAAGTCAACAGTACAGTGAAGTACAAAGCAACTACAACAGATGCAGTGAAGCAAGAATATAGCAGCAACGTACATGTACCAATGATACAAGAGAAGTGAACAACAATGCAACAGTGTGGAAGTGAAACGGTGATGAAGCTGGAAATACAAAGACCAGTTACTCAATGCATGCAACATGACTCGACTACAAGAACGTGACAAGTAAATCAACACAGCAACTCAAAGACCACAAGTGTACAACAACTCCAAGCAGTGACAAAAGTGCAGACAGATTTGGAGAAAAGATTCCAGCAAAATCCAGTGTCAACATGAATACTGTAACAACCAAGAATTCAATAACTACAACTTATATGAAACAATCAATTGAGCAAACAACTCGGTACACAATAGTGGCTCAACAACAAGAAAGGCTTAGGCATAGTGCAGCAGGTATATCAGTGCATCAATAATAACAAAGACAGATGTATCAAGCAAATGATACATGAACAAGACTCAAGGGTAATTCACATGTCAACAAAGTTCAATGCAACATGGAGCAACAGACCAACAATGGCACTATACAGCAGCAATATGAAGCCGCAAGTAATCAAGCTCATAGATCAAATGAAGCATGCATGCATAGTATGAATGTGACGACCGCCCATGACTCCTGCACTAAACAAGGAAATAGTGCGCTGAAAGGCGTGCCAGGCCGCCATGGATGATCATCAGGGTAAGGTAAACACAGAATAGTCTATTGTATTACTCACAGCGCATGGATAAAATACAATAGAAAAGTATACATAGTGTAGCTCCATAGAACAGAATCTCATCATATAAACTCATAATAGTTCGGTACAACAATCTGAAAAGTCAATACAACAAGCCTCACTACATATCACTCAGAGAATCATACAAGCAGCGGAACATCCAGTACATATAGTAAGAAAAACAATATGCAAAAGCCTCCAGCTCGTCTTCGTCATCAACAGCGTTGGTCACTAAGAACAGCACCTGTCACCTGCTACCTAGTCTGCCCATCCCAACATGGATGAACAGCCCAAGGTAATAAGAGTTGAACATAAAACCTTAAGTCAGACAAAAGTCCTAGTGAGCAGTAAATCAACTATCAAACATACCAAAAGAGCATAAAGGGTAAAAAGGAATAGGAACCCAACCATCCCACTCCACCTCTTTCTACAGTGATAGCCCCCAGACACACTAAGCAGGAACAAACATACCAAAGCAGACAATTAAAGTAAATCAATTATCACTCGAGTCAAGGTCGATGTTTTTCAAGTACAAACCCCCAAGGCCTAAACCAAGATCAGATAAGCACCCACAAAACATCGCTCTTGAGACCGAGTGACGATACAACCAAACATCCATGACTCTGGCTATCACTGTTATCACTACCTCGATATCACCGTTAATTGAATGACCGGCTCATTCTTTCATCAATCCGTCAAGGGCTAATGGTAACCCCGGTTATAGACATACCTCCGCACGTCATCGTGACCCGTGCTTAGGACTATCGAATCTGCCCAGAGTACTAGACCATCAACTATTCGTCTTAGGACTATCGAATCTGCCCAACGTACTCTTTCTTTGAGCATGCTAGAACCTTCAACAACGATGAGATCTCAGCCTTCTAGTCATCCTCCTCGACGACTATTTCCATACTAGCTCAAGCGCCTCTCAAGCCAACCATTATCAACAAACTCGAACCATTTCACCGAGTTATCAACATGCTTGGGATGATCCCGTCTGGATTGAACCAAGGCTATCTCACATCATGCTTTGCTTTATCGTATCATAGCAAAGTCCCATCTTAACATCATGCTTTGCCTCATCGCATCAAGTAAAGTCCTATCTCAACATCATCATCAAATCTATCCATATGAGCTTTATCATCCGCTTCATATGCCACGGGCAGCTTTCCTTATTCAAGAGCCTTTCGGCTTAGCTTTTGAATCATCTTCGACCAATTTTTCCAAATCAAATCATCAATCAACTAACTTTTATCAATCAATCAAATCAATCATTAATCCAAGTAATCAATCATTCAAACAAGATCTAAATAAACAGTTATAACAATAATGGCAATTTCGTAAATAAAGAGATCAAATCTAACAAGCATGAATTCTAAGTAATATCTTGATGAATGAACTAGCATAGGTTAACATGTAGTAAGATGGATATCAAAACTTTATGAACGATGGATCTACATGCAGACTTAAGAAAAATGCATGAAATCACTATCTTTAACACACAAACAAGCCACTGATCCAATATACTCCTTTGGGTCCGTGTGGGAGATAACCACCACTCACCGAATCACCTAAACACTTCAAAAGCAACTAACTTCAGATCTGGACAGCAAAGGATCTAGCTCGATCCGTCAAAACTCCGCTTCAAACGATGAAATCTCTCTTCAATGGATGAAGATCTTCAACTTTGGCTCTAGGATCTTCGATTTAGATGGATGGAAGGAAGAACTAGATTAGAGTGGAGAAAAGAAGTGAAGAAGTGTTGTGGTCGAGCTCTCAAAATAGCAGCACTTCGTCGCTTCAAAATCCGGTGCCAAAAAGTGAGATAAGCACTTCTATTTATAGGCCAACCTATGAGTCGTTCGCCCCCCTTTAAGTCGGTCACGACTTAACAAGGCACGACCTACGACTCATCAACCCCACGGCTCAAGCCTCTACGTGACCTATTTACACACACGGCTTAGCGACCCACGACTCAATAGGATACGACTCACGACTCAATGACTCAACACACATACGCGGCATAGCATGCGCACGACCTAACTGGGCACGACCTACCAACTAAACCCCTTAACGACCTAACCTCAAGGCCGACCTAACACAAAAGACGACCTAGCCTTAACTCGTTCACGACCTAACTCATCACAGCGCTAACCACTGGGTCGCTACCCTCCTTAAGCCGCTTACTCCTATAGGTCGGTCCATCTCCTAAGTCGTTAACCCTTAAGTCGGCAAACACCTTAAGTCGGCCAAACCCCTATAGGTCGTTCACTTTTTAAACCGGCTAATTTCTTAAGTCGTTAAACATTAAGCCGTTCACTTCCTTAGGTCGCTCCATCCCCTAAGTCGCTCCATCGACTCATGCTACAACTCGACCCAAGCTTCCACACGACTTAACTTCCGGACGACTTAACTTCGACACGACTTAACAACACTATCAACCTAATGACAATAGTTCTACGATCCTTCGATCCGTAAAAATACGGGTCGTTGCATTCTCTCCCCCTTAGGAATTTCGCCCTCGAAATTCCAAACAAACAAGAGCAACCAAAACTATTCTGCATGCCTACCATCCATAGCAATCAACAAACCATGCATCCAATTACTAGCCTAGCATGCAGAATTCTAAGACTAGAACAAGTTACAAATTCATGAGATATCACGACACCTTAGGGCCATACCTCGAAGAGTCCAGGATGAGCTGCCTTCATCCTCTCTTCCTCCTCCCATGTACAGTCGTTAACATCATCACTCCATTGTACCTTGAGCAACTTGACTACCTTCCTCCTAAGCTGTTTCGTGTCGGTTTCCACAACACGAAGCGGCTTACGAGGTCTCTCAACGACTGGATCAACTTCTAAATCTTCATAGCTATCAGCAGAAACCACTGTATTCGGGTCGTGCACATACTTCCGTAGATACGATACATGAAAAACATTGTGCACACCCGACATCTTTTCTGGTAATTCCAATGTATAGGCGAGCTTTCCAATTCGCTCGATGATCGGGAATGGTCCAACAAATCTCGGAGTCAATTTCCCTTTCTTCCCGAATCGAGTAACATTCTTCAATGGAGAAATCTTCACAAAAACCATATCTCCTACGTCGAATTCCAAATCCTTTCAACGCTTATCGGCATAACTTTTCTGACGGTCCTGGGCTCCCTTCATTCATTGCCGAATGATCTCTATACAATCTGTAGTCTGTTGAATCATTTCTGGCCCGAGTATCAACTTTTCTCCTGTTTCCAACCAACACGTCGGAGAGTTACACGGTCTTCCATACAATGCCTCATATGGTGCCATACCAATACTTGACTGGTAACTGTTATTGTACGAAAATTCCACCAAATGAAGATGATCTTCCCATGATCCTCCGAAGTCCAAAACACAAGCTCTGAGGAGATCTTCCAAAACTCTGTTGACTCTCTCGGTCTGACCATCTGTTTGGGGATGATAAGCTGTACTCAAACACAACTCTGTTCCCAAAACTTCCTAGAAATTCTTCCAAAATCCACTAGTGAACAATGGGTATCGATCGCTCACTATAATCTTCGGAATACCATGGAATCGAACTATCCACTTAACATATAGCTCAGCCAATTTCGATGCAGTCCTAGTTGATCCAACAGGAATGAATCTTGCACTCTTAGTCAAACGATCTATGATGACCCAAATCCCTTCATTTCCTGCTCTGGTTCTAGGTAGACCATCGATAAAATCCTTCGATATTTGCTCACACTTCCATATAGGAACTTCTAATGGCTGAAGCAATCCACTGGGCTTCTTCTGTTCGGCTTTAACTAACTGGCATTTCATACATTTGGAAATAAAATTTCCAACATCCTTCTTCATACCTTCCCAGTAATAGGTTCTCTTCATATCCCAATACATCTTATTTCCACCTGGATGAATTGTCAACTTCGAGTGATGACTTTCCTTCAGAACTTCATCTCTCAATTCATCTATATCGGGAACAACTAGTCGTCCTTGCTTCCGAAGCCAACCCTCTCGATCGACCTCGAATCCTTTATCCTTCTCTAGGTCCAATCCAGATTCCAAATCACCGATAATCTTGACAAGCTTATCGTCTCGCTTTTGGCTCTCGCCAATTCTTTCCACCAGAGTAGGTCTTATCAATAAGTTTGCCAACATCTTAGGTTCTAATTCACATCTGGGCCTAAAGTCAAATCCAGCCAAATACTCGAGACTCTTCCATTCTGAAAACATGGCTCCCAATCCTGCATGTCTTCGACTTAACGCATCTGCCACTGCGTTACCTTTTCCCGGAGTATAGGCTATACCAAAATCATATGATGCTAAGAACTCTAGCCATCGTTGCTGTCGAAGATTCAAATCCTTCTGGGAGAAAAGATACTTCAATGACTTATGATCTGTAAACAACTCGAATTGAACTCCCAATAGGTAATGTCTCCACATCTTCAAAGCAAATACAATCGCCGCTATCTCCAAATCATGAGTCGGGTAATTCCTTTCATGCGGCCTCAGTTGTCGACTTGCATACGCAACAACTTTATCCTTCTGCATTAGCACTGCTCCAAGTCCAGTACCACATGCATCGGTGTAAACCACCATCTCATCATTTCCACTTGGAATAGTCAAAACAGGAGCACTTGTCAGTCGCTCTTTCAGGATTCCGAAAGCTTGCTCACACTTAGCATCCCATCTGAACACTTGGTTCTTTTTCGTCAGACCTGTTAATGGTGCGGCTATCTTGGAAAAGTCTTTGATAAACCGACGATAATGTCCTGCTAATCCAAGAAAACTTCTCACATCAGATGCATTCTTAGGTCTAACCCAATCCTGGATCACTGCCACCTTGGCGGGATCAACCGCTATTCCATTTCCAGAGATAACATGGCCTAAGAACCTCACTTCACTCTTCCAGAAGTGACACTTTGAAAACTTAGCCCTCAGCTGATGTTTTCGCAAAATTTCCAAAACAATCTGTAAGTGCGTCTTGTGCTCTTCTTCAGTTCTGGAACAAATCAGAATATCATCCACGAACACAAGTACGAACTTGTTCAACTGATCTCTGAACACTCTATTTATAAGATCCGTAAAATATGCTGGTGCATTGGTCAATCCAAACGGCATTACCAGCCACTCATAGAAACCGGATGGTGTCCTAAAAGCAGTCTTCGGCACACTATCCTTTGCCACTCTCAACTGGTGAAATCCCGTTGCCAAATCCATCTGAGAAAACACCTTAGCTTCGTGAAGCTGATCAAACAAGTCATCTATTCTCGGAAATGGATACTTGTTCTTCTTAGTCACCTTATTCAGCTCACGATAATCCACACACAACCTCAACGATCCATCCGCTTTGGTTGCAAACACAACTGCTGCACCCCATTCGGACACACTATGCCGAATGAATCCTTTCTGTAAAAGGTCATCAACTTGCACCTTCAACTCTTGTTGTTTCCTAGGCGCCATTCACCTAAGAGGCATCACAACGGGTCTGGCTCCTTCAACTAGATCGATAACAAACTCGATCTCTCTATGCGGCGGTAACCCTTTGACCTCGTCAAAGACATCCTCAAATCCATTCACAATAGGCACTGATGACAGTTCATCCCGTGGAACAACCAGCGAATACATGAAGCTCATGAAGACGCCTTCTTCATGCTTACATCGTATCACAACCTTTCGGCCCTCCACATTCTCGACTGTCACCTCCAGCCTCTTACAATCAACCCTTGCCGCATACTTCCTAAGCCAGTCCATCCCCAAAATAATTCCGAACCCCGCAAAGTTCAGAACAAAACAATCACAAACAAAAGAGCAATCATGACTCGATACAACCAGACCACGGCATACCATACACAAACAAGACGAACCCCCAACTGGATTAGTCACAACCAATGGTATATCAACAATATCCAGTTCCAAACCCAACCGGCCTACGAGTTCATTGCAAACAAAAGAATGCGACGCCCCAGTATCAAATAACACTCTAACTGGAACACCACAAATGGAAAGAGTACCTTGTACCACCACACTCTTTCCTTTCTCTTCTGCCATAGGAGCTTTCAAAGACGATGGCACAGCCCCCAAAGCATAAGCTTGCACAATCTGTTTGTCCTTCCTCGGTTCTGGACAATTCTTCCTAATATGCCCCAGATTGTCACAGTTGTGGCACTTCACCGGCACTCTCGGATTCCTACAATCTCTAGATAAATGGCCCTTCTGCTGACAATTATAGCAGGTCACTTCGCCCTTCGGCTTCTTCTAGCCATCCTTACCCTTCTGTTGCTGCTGCTTCCTCTTCTTGTTTCCACCCTGCTGTGGTTTAGACCCTTCCTTGGTCACAGCAACAACAGATCCTTCTTTAGGAAACAAATTCTCGTGCTTGAGAGCTTTCTCCACAAGCTTCTCAAACGGATCGTCCAAATGATCCACCAACTGTCTCCCAAGATAACGGTCCAAGCCTGTCACAAACTTCTCATTCTTCTGATAGGGAGATTCAATATACGACCGAGCATACTTGGACAAAGCTTCAAACTCAGAAACATACTCAAGAACTGGTCTTCCACCTTGCTTGAGTTCCACAAACTTCTTGAACAGAACAGATTTCTGAGCTGTAGAAATGAACTTAGCCTCAAATCTAGCTTGGAATTGCTCCCAAGTGATCTCTTCCTCTGGAGTATCAATGGTGATAGAATTCCACCAATCAGAAGCTCTTCCTTGAAGCTGTCTTGATGCAAGCTTCCTCTTAGTTGCATCCTCAATTCCCAAGTCACTAAAGATCCTTCTACAAGCATCAATCCACCTCTGAACTCAATGGTTGATTCTGTCCCCAAGAAAACCTTTCCTCCAAGAGCAGTATAGTCTTTGCACAACTTAGCAAAATCCACTGTTTTTGGGGCTTGAACTTGAACTCCAACATCTACCGATGGCCGTGGAGCTGGTATTCTTTTCATGATCGAAGTCATCATAGCATCGAACATAGAAGCATAATCAGCAGCTCCCTCAGAATCACGGCCTTCCCTAGCAGCTGGTCTCCCTCTTCGACTCATTCCTAATATCTAAAAGAAATGATTAATACACCTTAAGAAACAACTGCATAAGGAGTTCAAATCCTTCTAAGCTACTATATTATATAGAGTAATCATCCATCAAAATTACAATTACGTCTCTCATACGTAGTTACGTCAGCGAGCGTTGGCTAAAATCGATTAACCAAAGCTCTGATACCAAATGTGACGACCGCCCATGACTCCTGCACTAAACAAGGAAATAGTGCACTGAAAGGCGTGCCAGGCCGCCATGGATGATCATTAGGGTAAGATAAACACAGAATAGTCTATCGTATTACTCACAGCGCATGGATAAAATACAATAGAAAAGTATACATAGTGAAGCTCCATAGAACAGAATCTCATCATATAAACTCATAATAGTTTGGTACAACAATCTGAAAAGTCAATACAACAAGCCTCACTACATATCACTCAGAGAATCATACAAGCAGCGGAACATCCAGTACATATAGTAAGAAAAACAATATGCAAAAGCCTCCAGCTCGTCTTCGTCATCAACATCATTAGTCACTAAGAACAGCACCTGTCACCTGCTACCTAGTCTGCCCATCCCAACATGGATGAACAGCCCAAGGTAATAAGAGTTGAACATAAAACCTTGAGTCAGACAAAAGTCCTAGTGAGCAGTAAATCAACTATCAAACATACCAAAAGAGCATAAAGGGTAAAAAGGAATAGGAACCCAACCATCCCACTCCACCTCTTTCTACAGTGATAGCCCCCAGACACACTAAGCAGGAACAAACATAGCAAAGCAGACAATTAAAGTAAAGCAATTATCACTCGAGTCAAGGTCGATGTTTTCCAAGTACAAACCCTCAAGGCCTAAACCAAGATCAGATAAGCACCCACAAAACATCGCTCTTGAGACCGAGTGACGATACAACCAAACATCCATGACTCTGGCTATCACTGTTATCATTGCCTCGATATCACCGTTAATTGAATGACCGGCTCATTCTTTCATCCGTCCGTCAAGGGCTAATGGTAACCCCGGTTCTAGACATAACTCCACACGTCATCGTGACCCGTGCCTAGGACTATCGAATCTTCCCAGAGTACTAGACCATCAACTATTCGTCTTGGGACTATCGAATCTGCCCAACGTACTCTTGCTTTAAGCATGCTAGAACCTTCAACAACGATGAGATCTCAGCCTTCTAGTCATCCTCCTCGACGACTATTTCCATACTAGCTCAAGCGCCTCTCAAGCCAACCATTATCAACAAACTCGAACCATTTCACCGAGTTATCAACATTCTTGGGATGATCCCGTCTGGATTGAACCAAGGCTATCACACATCATGCTTTGCTTTATCGCATCATAGCAAAGTCTCATCTTAACATCATGCTTTGCCTCATCGCATCATAGCAAAGTCCTATCTCAACATCATGTTTTGCCTCATCGCATCATATCAAAGTCCTATCTCAACATCATGCTTTGCCTCATCGCATCATAGCAAAGTCCTATCTCAACATCATCATCAAATCTATCCATATGAGCTTTATCATCTGCTTCATATGCCACGGGCAGATTTCCTTATTCAAGAGCCTTTCCACTTAGCTTTTGAATCATCTTTGACCAACTTGTTCAAATCAAATCCTCAATCAACTAACTTTTATCAATCAATCAAATCAATCATTAATCCAAGTAATCAATCATTCAAACTAGATCTAAATAAACAGTTATAACAATAATGGTAATTTCGTAAATAAAGAGTTCAAATCTAACAAGCATGAATTCTAAGCAATATCTTGATGAATGAACTAGCATAGGTTAACATGTGGTAAGATGGATATCAAAACTTTATGAATGATGGATCTACATGCAGATTTAAGAAAAATGCATGAAATCACTATCTTTAACACACAAACAAGCCACCGATCCAATATACTCCTTTGGGTCCGTGTGGGAGATAACCACCACTCACCGAATCACCTAAACACTTCAAAAGCAACTAACTTCAGATCTGGACAGCAAAGGATCTAGCTCGATCCGTCAAAACTCCGTTTCAAACGATGAAATCTCTCTTCAATGGATGAAGATCTTCAACTTTGGCTCTAGGATCTTCGATTTAGATGGATGGAAGGAAGCACTAGATTAGAGTGGAGAAAAGAAGTGAAGAAGTGTTGTGGTCGAGCTCTCAAAATAGCAGCACTTCGTCGCTTCAAAATCCGGTGCCAAAAAGTGAGATAAGCACTTCTATTTATAGGCCAACCTATGAGTCGTTCGCACCCCTTAAGTCGGTCATGACTTAACAAGGCACGACCTACGACTCATCAACCCCACGGCTCAAGCCTCTACGCGACCTATTTACACACACGGCTTAGCGACCCACGACTCAACAGGATACGACTCAACGACTCAACACACATACGCGACATAGCATGCACACGACCTAACTGCGCACGACCTACCAACTAAACGCCTTAACAACCTAACCTCAAGGCTGACCTAACACAAAAGACGACCTAGCCTTAACTCGTTCACGACCTAACTCATCACAGCGCTAACCACTAGGTCGCTACCCTCCTTAAGTCGCTTACTCCTATAGGTCGGTCCATCTCCTAAGTTGTTAACCCTTAAGTCGGCAAACACCTTAAGTCGGCCAAACCCCTATAGGTCGTTCACTTTTTAAACCGGCCAATTTCTTAAGTCGTTAAACATTAAGCCGTTCACTTCCTTAGGTTGCTCCATCCCCTAAGTCGCTCCACCGACCCATGCTACAACTCGACCCAAGCTTCCACACGACTTATCTTCCGGACGACTTAACTTCTACACGACTTAACAACACCATCAACCTAATGACAACAGTTCTACGATCCTTCAATCCGTAAAAATACGGGTCGTTACAATGAAGAACACTAAGGTTCAAGTGCAAAAGAAAGAAAGTGCCAAATAAGTCAATGCCCTGAAAATCAATACTACAGAGATGAACGAATTGTAACAGTGCAGAGATGACCAAGTCGAATAATAAAATATGTGCAATGACAAGTCAAAACAAATAAAAGAAGAAAGTTCTCTGCCGTATAACACAAGAAAAATTGAACGTTCTCAAGATAAAGCCGTGCACATCAAGTCAGGAAATTGAAAATTTTGGAAAGTATCGAATTGATACGAACAATTTCAAGTGTCTCGAAATCCATATATAAACCCAAAGTCATCTTTGGCAATAATCATCGAGTTCGAATACGGGAAATCATAAAAGCACAAATTGGAAATTACATACCGAAGCAACAGTGAACTCTATCAAAAGAGCAGCTGCGAACAAGTGCAAGCAAGAGCAACACAGAACAGAGAATTGATCATCAGAGAAGCCGCGAGCAAGCTCAACACAGAGAATCGAAAGCCCTAATTTTTGCAAGGGAACAAAGCCCTAATTTGGACGAACGAAGATTAACAAAGCCGACATTTCCTTCACAAGCCAGAAAAGAGAACAGGCTAAAGAAATAAAAAGGGGGCCGGTTTTTTTTTGTTTATTATTAGGGTTTAATTTTATTAAAGGGGTTTTTGGTTATTAGTTTTATTTTTAATTATTTGTTGTTTTTTACTTTTCGAATCAAGTCTTGGTAAATCACCACCTAGGTTGTAGGTAGTGTCAGATTGTCTAGTTAGAATTAGTTCAGTGAGCAGGGTGTGCGAGTTTGCAAAACTCTATAGGCGGGAGCAAGGGTTTGCGAGTTTGCAAAACTATATTTGCGGAGAAGGGGTTGCGAGTCTATTAGAGTGGTTGTAAGCGGGAGCAGGGTTTGCGAGTCTATTAGAGTGTTTGTAAGCGGGAGACTGTTTAATTCTAATAGAAATCTGGGAACGCAGCAGTAGGCAGGGGTTGTCGAAGCTGGGTAAATTTTGTGTGTGATTTACTTTTCAGCATATTTATTTCTGCAGTTTGTTTCTATGTTTAAATCAAGAAAATTTGCTATAACCCTATTCACCCCCCCTCTAGGGTTAATCTAGATCCTACAAGTGGTATCAAAGCACGGTATTTTTCTTTAACTCTAGAGTCATGAATCCACCAAATAATGCTTTTTCTGGGGGGTAATCTATTGTTAGGCCACCCATGTTTAACGGGAATGATTATGCTTATTAGAAAGTTAGGATGGGTATTTATCTTAGTTCTGTTGATTATGATGTTTGGGATATTATTGAAACTGGCTATAAATCTCCCACTATAACCGTTGGTGATACTGAGATTCCTAAACCTAAGGATAGGTGGGATGCTAACGATAAGAGATTAAAAACTACAAATGCTAAAGCCATGAATGCTTTGATCTGTGCTCTTGATAAGAATGAATTTAATAGAATTTCTCATTGTAAAACTGCACAGGAAATTTGGCATACTTTGGAGGTGACACATGAAGGAACTTCTCAAGTTAAGGAGTCTCGTCTAGCCCTATTCAGCAATGAATACGAGAACTTTGTGATGGACAAAGGCGAGAGCATAAAAGATATGTTTGGACGCTTTTCAACTTTAGTGTACAATGCTAGAGTGCTTGGGAAGGTATTCACTGAGGTAGAGCTTGTAAGGAAGGTGCTACGAGTCTTACCGATAAGCTTTGAGGCAAAAGTCACGGCAATCCAAGAATCGAAAGATCTGAGTAAACTAAGCATGGAGGAGTTGATTGGCAACTTGATGACATATGAGCTTGAGCTAAAAGCAATGGAGGAACGCAACAACTCCGAACCAAAGAAGAAGATGATTGGCTTAAAGAGCAAAGAAGAGAGTGATGAAGATGAAGAAGATCCAATTGAAGAGCTTGCAATGGATGTCAATAATCTTAGAAAATGGTCAAGATTCAAGCCACGCAAGAAGAAAACAAGTGGTAATAGGTCAAAAGATTCTGACAATTCTGATAATGAATCGACGTGCTTTAACTGCAACAAGCCTGGCCACTTCAAACAACAATGCCCACTTCTCAAAAACAACAGAGGAAAGAAAAAGAAGAAGAAGGCCTTTGCAGCAACTTGGGATGATGAAGAAGGAGAAGAATTTTCGAACAGTAGCTCAGAAGAGGCTAACTTGTGTCTTATGGCAAAATCAGATTCAGAAGCAAGCTCAGAGGAATCTAGTAAGGCAGATGACTATTCTTATAAAGATCTTGTTTTTATGTGTCTTGATCTTACTAAAGTAGTTGATACTTTTGAATCTAAAATTGAAAAACTGAGATCTGATAGGAGAGAACTTGCTCGTGAAAATTTTAGGTTAGAAACTGAACTTGAAAATATTCAAAACCTAGAATGTAAAAAATGTAAAATTTTAGATTCAGAATTATCAAGACTTAAGAATAGCTCTGAGAATCTTGAAAAAGAAAACTTGAGTCTTAAGGAAATCATTGACACTAGGAAAAAGGATTTTATAAATAGATGCACCTCACTTGTCACTGAAAACACAACACTAAAAACCAAAGTCCAAAATCTTGAGAAATCTCTGAATAACTTTTCAAGAGGCGAAAAATCTTTCAACATGCTATTGGGAAATCAAATTTTTGCTAACAACAGAAAAGGACTAGGCTTTGGGAAAACACAAGTTGAGGTTAATGCAAAAGGTAAGAGTGTCTTTAATAGATGTGAAATAATTGGACACCGTGTTGAAAATTGTAGTCATAGGAACAAGAACACAAAATTTATACAAGTGTGGGTTCCTAAGAATACTACAAACAAATTTCATCTCTATTGGAACAAGAATAAAAGGACAAAACAAGTTTGGATTCCAAATGGGTTGTTTATTCACAATACTTCTGCCACTAACAATCATGGACCTATAAAAATAAATAGGTCACAAAAATCTTTCATCGTGTAGGTATGGTGGCGGGATAAGGAACAACAACAGTGTTCGCTGGATTTTGGCTGTTCCAGAAACACAACGGGAAATAAAGAAAAAGTTCCTTAGCCTAGTACAAAGGTGACAGAATCACAATGGGCAATCACGAAAAATTATCGTAAAGGTAAAATAGGTGAAGGTATATTTATTTGATCGATATATTAAATGTGATAATCTGCACCGTATTCTGAATGAAATCAGCCAATATTGAGATGTTGTAAAGAGATGAGTTTTTTTTATTCTGACTTGTTCGACATAGTTGGCCAATTATATTTATTCCAAAAACACTATTCTTTGAATTACTTCATACATATATGTTTGGATTAAACATAGTGTTTTGTTGAATGATAACATTTTTGGTTATAATATGGCTAACTCTATATTCACGGTTTTCTGATTATTTACACGGCTTGAATCCAAATTCAAGAGAATGCCATTTAAAATGCTGTTTGAGTTTTCATGCACACTTCATGATCTGGTCTATCAAATTTAGTTAGTGATATTTTGGAGTGAAAGAGAAATTCAGATGCAGATTACACTGGTAAACTAGTTGATAGAAAAATTACTAGTTGAACGTGATTTATGGTGAGACATTTAGTAACTGCATCGTTTTTCAAAGAAAATATCTGCATATTTTTCATTACAACCCCTTCGAGAAAATCATTATTGACCATATTTTCAGATTAGTCACTTTTATTTGATTTTAAATGACCAATTTTGACTAATCCGACTCCCTACTAATCGTCAAAAAGAAAAATAGTGATTGAAAAGGTGAAAAGTGTTGATATTTAACATACATTACTCAAGAGAGTATGTTTGGAAAATTTCTTTAAGAATTCAAACAAGAGATATAAAACTTTTTGTTGGGTAAAGATTCCATGACCATTTCTATGTTTATCATATTTCTATCGACCATTGTTTATCAAATCTTAAATATAGTTTGTCGATATGTGGTACTATAATCAGGGATCATTTGTTTTTCATTTCATATTTTTTGAAAAAATAAATAAATATCCAAAGTATTCACTCTCATTTAAAATTCCTCACGGTTATGCATGGGTGAATTACTTGGATTTTTGATTATGTGTTCCATGCTCATTTAAAAGTCCTTACGGTTATGTATGTATGGAACGCATATCAAAATTAATTGATTAAATAGACAAGTTGATTCTAATCCCATTTAAAAGTCCTCACGGTCATGCGTGGTTAGAAGATACTTGATTTCATTTTTTTTAAATTAAATTGGAATACTACTAATCTCATCTAAAAGTCCCAACGGTTATGCATGATTAGTAGATATTCAAATTCTTGACATAAATGTACCACAAGTTGATACAATTGTATGATTTTATATGAGAACATCATTTCCATTTTTTCTAAAAGTGGAATATGCGCCTAACAAGGGTAGTTATGATTTTTGTTTGATTTTTATTGAAGTTTAATATTTATATTCCAATTGAGTTTTAATGTTGGATTAATATTGATCACTTTATCTCTATTTTTCTCTAACACTATTATTCTTTTGCTGATAACAAAAAGGGGAGAGAAAAGTTAAGATTTTGTCAAATGAAATCAAGCAAATGTCAAATAATTTTCCATTTGCATCTAGGCTCATTTGTATATTTCAATTTGTATGCATATATGTAGGGGGAGCATCATGTAGAGAGGAAGCATTTAAATAGGGGGAGCAATTAGAGTATATCATTGATAAAATACATTTAACATAGTCAAAATCTTAAATATATGTTTGTTATCATCAAAAGGAGGAGAATGTTGAATATGCGCTTATATGTTTTTGTTTGATGATAATAAACATATATATTCATTTAAATCTATTTGTTAATGTACTATTTTATTTTTCATAGATTAAATAAATATTTGTTGAATAAAATAAATTACACAGAATTTGAATTCAAACAGAAATTTTATTCAAACAAATATTTATTACATTTATGAATAGTACAAATTCAAGCTCTCACTATACATATACAATTTTGATTCTAATTACATCACAATTCAGTTTACATAGTTTCCTCACTACATATCACTCACACTCGTAGTTTATCTTCAACTTCATTCCAGTTAGAATCCAGCATCTGAGCAATCTGCATAAATATTCACTAACGCGGTAAAATTGAAAAAGAAATATTTTTGCAATATAAAATGAAATATCATTTTTGAAAATATGATTTGCCTCAGTTATTTGGGTTGTTCGTCATCATTCACATTTGAATTCATCATACACGAACAATGTGACATGCATAGTGTATCACTGTACATGCCACAAGGCCGTGCACATCGATATACACTTGATAATACTACAGGGACAGGTGAGCACAGGTCAAACCCAAATGAAAAGCCGGGTCTAACTCACGTGCAATATACTCAAAATCACAACAGAGCACAAGGTCAAACCCGAGTTTTTGAAACTAGATTCAACTCAAGTGAAATTTCAAAAATCAACATGAATGGATGCAAAGACCAGTAATGCAACAGTGATATGCACAGATGCATTCAAAGTACAAACCAGTTGCAACATGGATATCACAAGCAAAGACCAGACACACTTGAGCATGGTGAAGATGCAAGAACAAAGAACTGCACAAGTGTAGCCTCGAACTACAGAAAACAACAGAGCATCAAAGCACATGTATGCAGACCAGTGCCAACAATGACCAGACCAAACAAAGAACCAGAAGTACAAGTGGAGTTTAAAATGGCCGGGCAAGTGCACAACTTCACAACAAACAAGTTCAGTGTGGCAATGCGCCAAGTAAGTAACAGCATGCAACAGGGCCAAACCAAAGAATGGAGTGTGCAAGAGCAGATGACACGGACTCAACAAAGGCTACAGACAAGTAAACAGAGTGCATGCTACAAAAATCGACAGTTCAAAGCTCAAGTTCAATCCAAAAGCAAAGTCAACATTACAGTGAAGTACAAAGCAACTACAACAGATGCAGTAAAGCAAGAATATAGCAGCAATGTACATGTACTAATGATACAAGAGAAGTGAACAACAATGCAACAGTGTGGAAGTGAAACGGTGATGAAGCTGGAAATACAAAGACCAGTTACTCAATGCATGCAACATGACTCGACTACAAGAACATCACAAATAAATCAACACCGCAACCCAAAGACCACAAGTGTACAACAACTCCAAGTAGTGACAAAAGTGCAGACAGATTTGGAGAAGAGATTCCAACAAAATCCAGTGTCAACATGAATACTGTAACAACCAAGAATTCAATAACTACAACTTATATGAAACAGTCAATTGAGCAAACAACTCGGTACACAACAGTGGCTCAACAACAAGCAAGGCTTAGGCATAGTGCAGCAGGTATATCAGTGCATCAATAATAACAAAGACAGATGTATCAAGCAAATGATACATGAACAAGACTCAAGGGTAATGCACATGTCAACAAAGTTCAATGCAACATGGAGCAACAAACCAATGATGGCACTATACAGCAGCAATATGCAGCCGCAAGTAATCAAGCTCATAGATCAAATGAATCATGTATGCATAGTATGAAGAACACAAAGGTTCAAGTGCAAAAGAAAGAAAGTGCCAAATAAGTCAATGCCGTGAAAATCAATACTACAGAGATGAACGAATTGTAACAGTGCAGAGATGACCAAGTCGAATAATAAAATATGTGCAATTTTTGACAAAGTCAAAACAAATAAAAGAAGAAAGTTCTCTGCCGTATAACACAAGAAAAATCGAACGTTCTCAAGATAAAGCCGTGCGCATCAAGTCAGGAAATCGAAAAATTTGGAAAGTATCGAATTGATACGAACAATTTCAAGCGTCTCGAAATCCATATATAAACCCACAGTCATCATTGGCAATAATCATCGAGTTCGAATACGAGAAATCATAAAAGCACAAATAGGAAATTACATACCGAAGCAACAGTGAACTCGATCAAAGGGGCAGCTGCGAACAAGCGCAAGCAAGAGCAACACAAAAAAAAGAATTGATCATCAGAGAAGCCACGAGCAAGCGCAACACAGAGAATCGAAAGCCCTAATTTTTGCAAGGGAACAAAGCCCTAATTTGAACGAACGAAGATTAACAAAGCCGACATTTCCTTCACAAGCCAGAAAAGAGAACGGGCTAAAGAAATAAAAGGGGGCCGGTTTTTTTTGTTTATTATTAGGGTTTAATTTTATTAAAGGGGTTTTTTGGTTATTAGTTTTATTTTTAATTATTTGTTGTTTTTTACTTTTCGAATCAAGTCTTGGTAAATCACCACCTAGGTTGTAGGTAGTGTCAGATTATCTAGTTAGAATTAGTTCAGTGAGCAGGGTGTGTGAGTTTGCAAAACTCTATAGGCGGGAGCAAGGGTTTGCGAGTTTGCAAAACTCTATAGGCGGAAGCAGGGGTTGCGAGTCTATTAGAGTGTTCGTAAGCTGGAGCAGGGTTTGCGAGTCTGTTAGAGTGTTTGTAAGCGGGAGACTGTTTAATTCTAATAGAAATATGGGAATGCAGCAGTAGGCGGGGTTGTTGAAGCTGGGTAAATTTTGTGTGCAATTTACTTTTCAGCATATTTATGTCTGCAGTTTGTTTCTGTGTTTAAATCAAGAAAATTTGCTATAACCTTATTCACCCCCCCTCTAGGGTTAATCTAGATCCTACATATAAAACTATTTATGTAATATTATATAGATTTTAAAGTGTTTTGAATTTTTTTAAATAAAATGGGTTTATAGTTAAAAATGTTCAAAGAGTAATTAAACTGATAATAAATATTTTAATAAATTCTTGCTTCGTTCCTTTCGACGACGAAAAGATTCAAAGGGGAGAGGAATGTGATAACCCAGATCTCTGGATATCCGATAATTGGATAATTAACTAATTTTTACTAGTTGAACAAACAAAATTCTGACAGATAAAATATCTAGTTATATAAAGGGATTTGAAACTATAATAAAAATTGAATTTGAAAATCTAAAAACGATAAATCTTATAAAAAATCAATAAATATATATATTTATGCAAACCTTATAATATTGAAAATTTTAAATGTATATATATTATGATTAGAATACAATGTAATATATATATATATATATATATATATATATATATATTATAATTGGGAGGTTAAGTTTTGAATTTAATATAATGATTTTCAAAAGCTATTTCAAGTTAAATTTTATATATTTTAAAAAATCTAAATATAAAAAATTATTAATTAAAGTATGATGGACTAAAATAAGATTTAACCAACTTTTAAATACACTTTCATTTATACTTGAAATTTATGTACTTTGTATATATATAAAGAAAGGTTTAAAAATATAATACATATTAATATAAATACATATAAAACATAAGAGATATTTAAATATATAAACATTTGTAAACATCTAATTCTTGCATTTAAACATTTGTAATAAAATAATTACATACATTGACATCTGTAAGCTTAGATTAGAAGTGGCATACTAAATTTTCTTTTAGAATTTAATTATGAATAAATGTAGAGAAACCTGACTATGGGATTTTCAGTCCAAAACTTCTCTCATCTTCAAAGTAAAATCAAAAGAGAAAAATCAAAACTAAAAGAAAATTATAGTCAAACTGCAACAGCTTCTCTTCAACCTGAGCAAAGTTCATGATTTCAGATTCAAATCAACATTAGTGTGACGACTTGGAAATTTTAGACATTTGAAATTGAAATATTTAATTGATTTTAAAATTTCAATGTTAGTTTAACTTGAATTTCGAATGTCACTATTGTTTGGCAATTAAATTATTGAGCTTAATAATTCGAAATTGGTTTAAATAGTGAATCTTGGATTTTAAGCTGATTAAAAATACTTAAACGCTTGTAAAATTTATTTTGGTAGTGGTAATACTGGAGATAATAAAACTTTTGAAAGTTGAATTTAAAACTGTTTTGTTTAGTTTGAAATTATATTGTTCAACTCGACATTTAAAAATAGCCTTTCAGGGCACAGTCTTGGATTTCAACGAAAATAGTTCCATTGGATCCGTAATATTGTATTATTATTGGATTTCAAATTTCGTAATGTTTAGAGTTGTTGTGTGGCCGTACGGTAAGTAAACGCGCTGAATTTATATCGAAAATTCAAGTCAATAACTGGGTCCAGAAAGCTATCTTCTCTATACGATCGAATTTGGACCCGAAATCTTTTCCATTGCATTCGTAATAAGGGTTTAACATTATATACGCCTGGCGGGATGCCTCGATTAGAGGTTGAGAATTTAAATTGCATTATTGGGATAATTTGAATTTGAATTTAAATTCAATATATATATTCACATTCAATCGACAGATTCAACACATGTCCTTCATTTTTCAACGCATGTCTCCCTGGTTAAACATGCATTCCTTTAATATACATATATATATCTCTGTGTGTGTGTGTGTGTGTATAAAATAATACACGCGAGAAAAATCAAAATAAAACAGCGGAGTTCTCTTCAAACAGAAATTAAATCAAACTCAAAAATTTTAATGGCCGAAGCCTCTTTAAAAAAAATATGAAATCAGGGCAAAATTTAAATGGCCGCCTCCTCTTTTCAAAATCCAAATCCCCTCTTTCAATTCAATCGGAAGCCAATACAAAAATAATAATAATAACGTTCGAACTCAAATCAATCGAAAAGCAATCGAATTCATTTAAGTTGGAGGCGAGCACTCGATGGGAGTGAAGAGCTTGCGATGGCGATGTAGGCGAAGTGCTCGATTTGCGGTATCGCGATGGAAGTGAGGAAGTGGTATCGTGGGTTGGTTGCTATGCCGAGATGTTCACGAAGATTGTGTCGAAGCTCGAATTTTGGTAGAGGCGAAGTCAAATGGGTTATGTGAATGCGCATGTCTGAGGGAGCGCGGAGATAGTGGCGAGCGGGACGAAGTTTGGGATTCGCGAGCACAGTAGTGGCCGAGGCAATGGAGGCTTTGCGATGATCGATCGAGGCAGTAGGTATTTTCCATCTACTGTATTTAAATTCTATATGGACAGGATTTTATTTTACCATGAAAAAAAGGGGAGATTGAAATGTTTGAAATATTATATAAAATTTGATTTTTGAATCTATATAAACTAATTTTATAAGTGAGGTTTTGAAAGAAAAAGAAAAAAAATAAATATACAATTATAAATTTTTAATTTACTCGTTTGGTTTAAATTAACTTATTTAATTACTTTAGCCATTAAAAATAATATATTAAGGGAAGATTGGTTTAAAATAAATTATGGGTAATTTAAATTTATCAAATAGGAAAAATTAACTTGTTCAACTAGTTCAAATATTAATATAATCGTATAAATGTTTATATAAGGTCAAAAATTTGAAAGGAAGCAAGCTGGATTGGAAATGGGTTGCATGCGTAAGCAAAGGTGAGATTTTCTCACTCAATCAAATTGATTTGGTTAATTTAAATAGTTAAATTTAAATTCTAGATGCGCTTGGATGAATTGGATAATTTATCTATTGGTGATATTATATATATATATATATATATATATATATTGGAGTAATTAATTTCCCGCATTATATAGCGGATGAGACCCTATGCGTCGCATAATAGCGGATGAGATGGTATAACCCCATATACCGCTGTATCCCACCTTGAAGCGAGTTGGTATTTAATTTATTGTGCTAACATCTTTGGTTGTAGGGAAACAGGTTGTAGGGATCCAACTGGATTCTCCAAATTGTTTGAATTTATTTCATATGTTGTGATGTGATTTATTGATAATCTTTGAATGATTATATTGATAATTGAAATTATTGAAGGCTACGGTTTGGCCGAATATATTAAATATATAATTGGATTTTTGGAAACTAAAGTAGAAAATTTTAGGTAAATTAATTTTAAAGAATTGGATCAATTAAAAGAAAGAATTTAAAAAAGGGTAAAGATTGATTTTTGAAATCCTATTGAATAAATTCCAAAATATGGGGAAAGATTTCAATAAATGGATTTTGAGTAATATTGTTTAAAAGTTGAAGAATTTATTTAAAGTTCGGATATTAGATCGTTTGGGAGAAATAAAATAATTTATTTGAAAAGGTAGTAAATTTTGGAAATCAATTTGGAAATTGATTTGGTGTCTGAAAATAAATTTTTGGAAATCAATTCGGAATTTGATTTGGTGTCTGAAAGTGAATATTTGGAAATCGATTTAAAAATTGTATATCAATGAATATTTGAAATATATATTTACGATGGGAATTTTGTAAAGGAAAGAGTAATTTGTTTTAAAAAATAAATATTGGTTTATTTTTAAAAGCGTGGAAAGAAATTTACGGATTTGGAATGTAAATTGAGATAAATCAAGAAGGATTTGTTAATTGATTTAGATGGACTATTTTGGAAAGGGAATTGTATTTTCTCTAGAAAGTCGAGTATGTTTTTCAAAGTAGCTTTTAAATATAAATTAAAAGTTCTAGAGTTGGTTCTAAAAAGATTGATTTTTGGGGAAATCGTTTTCGTAAATTGTTTTTAAAGCTTTAAAGTAAATATTTATTAAATTAATTATAGAAGTGATTATTTTAAGATTTAATTGACATTTGATTTAGAAAATGACTATTTAAATAGTTACACCATATCTAATAATTTATTTTTAAAATTTGTTTTGGGCTTAAGTTTTATATGAGATATTAGTATAAAAATTTCATAACTAATATTTTAAATAAAGATTTTAAAAATAGTTTTCATTTTAAGTGTTTCCAAATATATTTTGGGATAAGTGATTTAAAGTATTTAAAGTATTTGGACTCGGAAAATTTTCAGTGGAAATAAATAATATTTGAAATTTTATTCTGCGAGAGGAAAGTGATTTGAAAATTGTTTTCAAAGGTTGAAGTGTGAAAATATATCTTGCGAAGATATTTTGAAATAAATAATTGGGGAATTTTTTTTAATTGTAATGGTTGTTGTGAAAGTTGTTTGATAGTTAAATAACCGACTATCAATATTGGCCTTTAAACGACATTTGAATTTCGATGCGACCGGAGGTCGGATTCCAAATGGTTATCTGAAAACCGCATCAAATCTTAGTGATTGATTTTTTGTTTAAAAGATCAAAGTGGAATTTTTTTTGACTTACTTGAAATTTGAATGTAACCACTTATTTTTAAAATAAGCACTCATTATCCGGATTAGCCGGGAGAGGACATTGAGTCATAAAACCCATTCTGAATAATGATACGATGAATTGTATTGCATTTGAAGACCGTGTTGAAGACCAGGTATTTTTGAAAGCGAAAGGATTACCTGTCGAATGTCTCTACACTAAATCGCTCCGGTATAGAGATTTATATCACCCTATGTGATGGGGAGTCCAGACGTGATTAGGGGATATCCGGATTTGCAAGGACTTTTTCCTTAATTGGACAAAGTGTCTTCGATTCCGTTCGAACCCGTAACGGACTTGTATGGATGTATGCCTGACATTACTCTTTGAGATATAAAGCTGGTTTCTATCGAATATATTTCTTTTGGTGGCGGAGGATTTATTCTCTTAGCTTAACACCCTTCTTTGAGACATACGAGCTTAGAGGTTATGTAGTTGATATTTACTAGTGATATATTCTCAATCTGGTAATGTGGCATGCTAAGTGTTAATCATTTGTTGATCGAAGCATGGCTTTTGTGAAACGCGTAGCTTTGTGGACGAGACTTCATCGAACCTCACACCCTAGAAATGGTTGAAACAGGATGGATGCGGCAAGGTTATGGGGGTCGCGCCCCTCAGGGTATGTGCATTTCCTTTTAGATAAAAAGTGTTATCTGATATGGAGCCCAGATATTTAACTTGTATGGACAAAAAAGTGGTATTCTGGTATGGAGCACAGATTATTTACTTATGTGGTTGTTGGTTGTTGAGGCGCCTCAAAAAAGGTCGATCTATACCAGAGGGTGGCATACTCGTGACATTTAGTTACCTAGTTACAGAGGTAACCCGACCTTGTGTTGGCAGAGAGCTAGTTAGATTCTCGGGACGTCCCTCCAGAGGCGTACCCATTCGGTGAAGGAAGTTCCTTAGCCTTGACCATTTGTTAGACATCCAGACAAAACAATACGAGCCCTTTACGTTTGCAGTTGTACAACCAGCCACCTTAGGTGGTAGCTATAGTAGGCGTAATATGATGGTGCCTATGTTGGCTAAGATTAATATTATACTTTCGAAATGTTTTCCACACTATGCACTAACAATTATATCAAAAAGATTTTGCGTATCAATCATGTTTGACTATCAAAAGGGGAAATCTCCTCTAAGTGTGCGATTGCATTGTGTGTGTGGCGGGAGGCCTTATGGTAGTTTCATCTTCTAAAAGCATGAACGAATTTCTTTCCCTTTTTTTGTGAAAATAACTATTTTAAGATCTCACACCAGTCCCATGACTGACCAGGAGTTTATTGTTCCCTTTCTAAACTCTGGGTGTAATGACCCGTAAAATTTCATGATTTAATTTGGTGGAATTAATGAGTTTTGTAATTTAATTTAGAAAAAAGAAACTTTATAAACTAATATTGAAACGAATGCTAAAATAAAATATATAAACAGTGACTTAAAACCTATTTACTAGCAATTTGAATAAATTTCAATAAATGAAATGAGGTAAGTATTATACCAGGATTTAAAATTTATTTAAAGGAAATTAATTATATGTTAATGTAAATTTAGAAAATAATAGAATAAATGATAATTCCATTCGTACTTGTAAGAAGTTATTATAGGTTGCATGTTGAAATGGTTGATTGAATTGGAATTTATATTTAATTTAAATGAAAATATTAAAGGTTTACAATAACGGAAATTTAGGTAATAAGGTTAGAACAAGTTGATAAATAATAACATATAATAAATAAAGTTGGAACAAATTGGATATAGAGAAATAAATGTAAGCATTTAATATATTAATTAATGTTGGTTGATGATAACGTTACTTGGTGATTTATTGTATGACAACGGAAGTGTGAACGTAAAGTAATAAAAGCGTAGATTTAGGTTAAGTAATAAATTTGTGGATTTGGGGAATAAGTTGAAATTTTAATAATTAAGAAATTAATACGAAAAGTATGTAAAGTAAATTATAGAATGTAAATTTAATGTTGTAAATTTAATAGAATGTAAAGTTTTTGAAGACCGTAATTAATGTGGTCAATATATAGAAATACATTTTTTTTTTAAAAACATAATATTCATTCAAATTAAAATGTAAAGAGGTGTATATTTAGGTAATGGAATAAAATTAGCATTGAAGATGAAATTTGAATATATCAATGGAATGAAATGTGAGACAAGTGTTAATTTTGGTATTGAGTTATAATAGACTCAATTTAAGGGTTGGAATTAAATCTAATCCGTTTAATTGGAAATTTATTAAAATAAATTGGATTCAAAGTGTAATAAAGGGATTATTTTAAGAAATTGAAATTAATACTATAATTGGTGAAATAATTTACATTTAAAATTTGAGATGGGAATGTGTTTAAAGAATTATAAATTTATAAGTAAATCAGGATGATAAAATTTATGAATTATAGAATTTGAATTTTTTATAGTGAGTTAATTTATTTAATTTATAATAGTTGGATTTATTGAAAATAAATGAAATCAAATATGTAATTATTACGTTAATGTAATATAAACTAATATTTGAAAATAATGTCAATTTCATGTATGGAAATTCAGTTAAATGGAAAAATAGATTTAAGAACAATGTTGATTTTATTCTTGTGGCAATAAAGACTCGAATAATAAAGGTAAAGATATAATAAATTGAATTTATTTAAAATTAGATGAAATTAAATTTTCCATACATTGCGCTAATTTAAATGAAGATGTATTGTGAGGATATTAGTGTAATAGATCATGAACCAATTGTAAATTTCCTCCATTTTTATAATAATAGGTTGGATAATGGGATGCAAGTTAAATTAAAGTAAATTTTTGGAAATTTAATTTACAATATCCGAATTTACCGTAATTGAATTCAAACACTAAAATTTGTATATTTATTAACTTGACATTTATATCTAGGTTGTTTAATTTTTTTAATTTATTAAGAAATATAGAAGTGATAAAATTTTCAATTATAAGGTTGAAATTTAAAAAATTTATTTTATTTTATTTATTCACTTATTCATTTAATTAATATAAAAATAGCTATTCTGGCCATTGACTCGGATTTCGACGAAACTAGTTTCATCGGATCCGTAACGGTGAATTATAATAGTGTTTCAAGTTTCGTAACGATCGGACTTGTCGTTTGATCGTACGGACTCGAAATGCCTTGAAATTTATGCATTTGAAATCAATTTGAAAATATTGTTTTCAGCATAACTTCTTCATACGATGGAATTTGGATGTGAAACATTTTCCATCGCGTTCAGAATATTTTTAAACACCTATTTTGATATATGGTTTAACCAATTTCGTTCCGGGGTCAGAACGAGCTTTTTGGGCCAATTATCGTTCAGCACGTTTGTTCATCGGATCCATCTACTCTATTTCTAACCTACCTATATAAACCCACTTATAAACCCTAGCCTCCATCGATTCTCAGTTGTTTGTGTGTTCATTTCCTCAACTCTTTCTCTTCCTCAATGGATGCAAACCTTAGATCCAAACACAATTGCAAATCAAATCAAAAGCTAAAAAATTCAAAGTCTTCAGAAAAATCTCAAAGAAAATATATGTCGATGCTCATGGCGAGCGGAATTCAATGGTGCGATTCATTCTTCGATTGGAGTCATCATTTGCTCAAAATTTTGCCGTTTATTCTCGGTCGTTAAATGGTGGTTGATGATCTTCGCCAGATCGACGAATCGAGGTTACCGGGCTGTGGAGAGGACTGAGGGGGTTAGATCTGTGTTGTTCGTTGTTGAAGTTGACGGTTGGATTGTTCGCATAATTTGATTAGGGTTTGGGTAAAAAGGGCGGCTGGTGGGTTTAACCTGTGTAGTGGCGGCCTTGGACACGAGTGGGCCCATGAGGATGGACCAGAGTCATGCGCGAGAGGGCGACGTGGCCGGGGACGAGCGGTGAGGCGGCGCAGCGATGAGGAGGATGACGGCTTCGAACGCGACCGTGGGTTTGTCCCTGTAGATGCGTGTGTTTCGGTCTGTACGAGAAGAAGGACCCTGATGCTTCACGTGGATGACGTGGCACTGAGAAAAGGTGGTGAGTTTTACTTTTGTTTTAATAAATTTTTTTTGATTTCAACTCGATTTAGTCGAATAACTTTTACGTAAGATATCCAATTCACGCGCGGTTTCCTTTGTTAGGATCGTATTGAAATTCCAGACCTATTGACGCTGGTTAGGACAAATTCTAAGACGGTCTAAAATTTGGGTTTAAATTGAATTTAAATTCAAAAGGTGAGTGTTTTAACCCCTCACAACTTCTAAAATTTCTTATGTTTGTTAAAATTGATTGATGATATGAGTAGAAATTCATTTATGACTGTTTGACATATTTTATTCATCAACTCAATTAGATTGCATTTATTTAAATTTAATTGTTATTAAATTTTATTATTGCATATAAATTGACAGTTAATTTATTTATTTTTGCATATAAACTTCCAATTTTATAGTTATTAATTTATTTTTGAATATAAACTGTTCGTTGGTACCTGTTCTATTTTTTATACTCTATAGATGTTTGGTTAAATTGATGATGATTGCAATAAATTGGTTGATGATTGATATTGAATGAATGGATGATGTGTTCTATATTATATAAACTGCAAGTTTTTATGCATTTTCATTTCATTCGGGATTGCGGTTTGAAATGATATACAACCACAAATTTTTATTTTTAAATTGCGAATTGAAATGATAAATATCCGTATCACTTGACCATAGGATAAAAAATTATATACAGGCACCGCGGTATATATGTAAAATTATTTTTGAAATGGTTTTTATGGTTTGGATATGATATGTTTAAATAAATATTAAATTTGGATATTATATAAATATATTTTATATATACATATATAGTTAAATTTTGGAATTTAAGCTATGTATAAGTCGGTCAAATAAAAATAAATAAGTTGAACAATGGAGTTTGATTATTTATGTTAAATGGTTAAGTACATGTTTAAGATAGAGTTATAATGATTTAAATCAGTTAAGATTGGGTGGTAAATTGGCAATTTATTTGATGGAACTTATTTAAAAAAATTCTTCATAAGTTGATGTAAAACTTATTTAAGCTTGGAAATTTTAAAGGTACGATATTTATAACTGGATTTTATTCAAATTAAATTAAATGAATATTTCTAGTATAAATAAATTGAAGGAAATATTTAATTGTTATAAATTTGAGTTTTATTTTATGGATTTATTTGGTGAATATTTCAAACCTAAATAATAGGAAAATAAATTGTTGAATAAAATTTCCAACCTTAGTTTGAAATTGTTAAATACTCAAAGTTTGAATATATTGAAATCGTAGTGTTTTATTGAAACTAAAAGAAATCTAAATTTATGGGGTTTAGACCTAAAATTTTAAATGAATAAAAATTGTGAAGTCGTGGAAATTATTTTATAAAGTAATTTTAAATCCAAACCATTCTATTTTATATACTCTTGAATATCCAAACCATTCAAGTTTTAGAAGTATGGTTTTAAACCTATGAGTTTCGAAGTATTATGTTTTGGAAGTTATAATTTAAATGTTTGGTTTCCAGATATTATAAATTTTAAAGCAGTATGATTTTGAAAAAGTTATATATTTGAATTATAAATGATATTATTGATTTGGGTTTTATAAAAATAATATCAAAATGAGTTGTTTTGGAAATGGAAATGATATCATATTATGGGTTTAAATGGATATATATTCTGGTTTTAAAGTATAAATTATTTTGAAATAACCGCAGGGTTATAATAACGATTGGTTGTTGAAGAGACCGGGATCGGAAGTTCTCATACTCTCTGCGAACTTCGAAAACTACTTTAACAACCGTGTACGCTGTAGAGATTCCAGAATGAAGTAGGTGGTGGCGGCGTTTCCTGTAAGGTAATTACGTGGACCCAACTCCCGTGAGTTGGCATAAGATGGCTAAAAAAGGAGCGATTGACGGGTTAGTAAGGTAGCATCTTTGATCGTACACATCCCTTCGATATTATACTTTGACTTTTGGATTGATTCGGTGGCCACTTTTGATTTTATTTGGGGGTGTGGCTCGAGGTGGGAGGTAGCTGCGCACTACGCGTAACCACCGACCCGGAAGCGTAATTGGTATATCTACCCTGGCATTGCCTAGTTGTGTCGTGTCACCTACCCTATCGCGCCTTGTACGAGTTTGGAATTCTCCCGTAGCCCGTGTGGTATTCTCTGGTGGCTTCCCAATCAGGAGGGACTATGATATTGGATGGACTACTGGGACTATTATTGTGTTAAGGGGGAGATCGGGTAACTTCTTAACGCTATCTAAAAGTAAGTTTATTTTACAACTAGACACTATTATAATAGCGCAAGATACGACATAGTAAATAGTTTAACGGATCCTTAGGAGTTGTAAATCCCGAGCATCTCTTGAGTTACTGCACTCATGTTTATTTCTGATAATTTAACTCACATAAGATCTTTTAGCTCTGACTCGAGTGTTTTTGTCTTTTCAAACTCACTCCGGTCAATCCGAGCGTTTCAGGATTTGAAGATTTAGCTCTGGAGGACGAAGAGAGAGATTTGTATTACTATTATCTAGTATATTATTCCACTACACCATTTAATTCTGCTGTATTGATATTTATTGGTATGTGAACTCTGATATTTATTGTATAAGGAGGAAGAAAATGTTTGTAAACAGTTTTATGAACTATATATTGATTATTATATTTTATCCTTCCGCTGTGAGATTCTATTTTATTTTATTTCTTCTCTATTTTTTTCTTATTTACCCCATAACAATCCGCCCTTCCGTATGGTTTGAATTGACACGTGTGTCGATTTAAAGCGTGCGAAAAGGCGGGACGTTGCAGTTGGCATCAGAGCTTTGGTTTAGCGATAAACCTTAGCTTTGTGGGGTTTGACTCTTTATTAATAGGGTAGTAATACCCTATGGGAGTCGCTGAGTGTATATATGAGAGAGAGCGTATTTGTTAGTTTTATAAAAAAAGTTTTAATATTGTGTTAATCTGTTCCGTTTTGTATCTGTAAATTCTGGTTGATGCATGTGACGCTATGACATCAATAGGGATTTCTAAACACTTAGTAGGACAGACCGACATAATATTTGTTTTAATATAGGTGAATGAAATAATTTTGCCTATTATATTTTCTATATAAAATAAAAAAAATTCAAATGATATTATATTTGGTTGCAATATATTGGTTGTTTGGAATGAAATTTATATATAATAATCGAAATAAGATTTAAAATAAAATAAATGAAATTTGGAAATTTAGAACTTAAGATCCGGGGTTTTGAAATTTTTGAATAAATTTTTGGAATATAATAATATTGTTTATAAGTATTCTCTGATATAAATATTTAATATAATTCGGAAGAATTGTTTTAAAGAAGATTTTGGAGAAAATAAGTTTGTACTTTCCTTTCTGTCACTCGAAAATAATTTCGGTGATGGCGGCCGCATAATCGACTTTCACTTTCGAGTTTTGAAGGGGAAAGGCCACTGTAGTAGTTCTACTGCAGATTCATTTTTGAAAATATACAAATTTTGAATTGTTTTAATTATAATTAGAGATATATAAGTTGTAAGAATATATTTGTCTATTATTTTAAAATAATTTGAAATTTAACCCGGTATTAAATTCTTAAATTTATGTTAATTAATTGTTTCAACTATTGTAGAGAAGTGAAAGGTAAGTAATTAATAATTGAAACCTCTAATTTAGGTAAGAGATTTAATGCCAAGTTATAAAGGAAATAAAAAGGAAGTACAATGAATTAATTAATAGAAATGAGAAAACTCGTATAACTTTCAATTACATTCTTTAAAAGCATATATATATATATATATATATAACTTACCAAATATAAAAAGTTGAAATATTAATAAGAGGATGTAATAGGTATTATACGAGAAATAAACTTGAGGTAATGAAAGTAATTAATGAAATTCTTTAATAAACAAGGATTTAATGTTGTAATTGTTGCAAACTTAAGTTACAATTGGAATTTTACTATATTTGAATATAATTAAAGGTAAGTATCATAAATAGATGATTATAAACTTAAGTAAATGTTGAAGTTAATTATTTTAATAAACAGAAAGATGAATACTGTAATAAATGAAATTAAGTAAAAAATAAATGAATCAAACATTTAATGAGTAAATGTAAATTAAAAAGATAAATCACTGTATAAATAAAAAGAAAATCAAACGACAAAGGTATGAAATGAAATTAATAATAAGTTAAGTTGATTGTTGTTGTTTAGTGATGGTTGTTTGGGTAAGGATACTTTAAAAATTGGATTTGGGGTGAATGGATAATCTATTTAGTTTATCTAAGACTGTTGAGTAAATGATGCGCTAGTAGTTTATTCTTCATTCCGTACAATTTAAAAGTTTTGAACCCGAACAAGTATTTGTTTGTTTGATTGAATGGTTGCTTTGTATTTGTTGTGTATGCTGGTTGTTGAAATTGATGATTGTTGTATTGATTTGTTGTTAGTGATTGAAACCACTTAAATATATCACTTTACATAAGTTTTTAACCCTTTGGATTTTATAAGTGAAATGCAGGTTATGGAAGCAATTGCTACTGTTTTTGGTTCCATAAATTAAACCTGAATTGCCCGACAAATAGGTACATTTTCGGATTACGGTTTATAGCGCTATTTTATATATTTTCCCGTGTTGGGATATAATATTTTGGGTATTATATGTGATATTTTGTTATATTTAATATTTTATTTTCACCCGAGCCTCTCCGTACAAAGGATACTTTGCCAAAAATTTCCGTAAATTTTGGACTTAGAAAAATTTGAAAATGTTTTACAAACTTTAGTAATTTATGTATAAAAGATTTAAATGGGTATAAATTGGTATATTTTATTTTAAATTATTTTATTTTGTAAACTTATTAGTTTATAAATTTAATACTTAAGAAAGATATATTGATCTCTCATTTCTTCTTTTCCCTTCTTTTCCTTTTCGGGGACGAAAAGTTCTATGTGGGGAGAGAGTGTAACGATCCGTAAAATTTCGTGATTTAATTTCGCAGAATTAATGAGTTTTGTAATTTAATTTAGAAAAAAAAAACTTTATAAACTAATATTGAAACGAATGCTAAAATAAAATATATAAACAGTGACTTAAAACCTATTTACTAGCAATTTGAATAAATTTCAATAAATGAAATGAGGTAAGTATTATACCAGGATATAAAGTTTATTTAAAGGAAATCAATTATATGTTAATGTAAATTTAGAAAATATTAGAATAAATGATAATTCCATTCGTACTTGTAAGCAGTTATTATAGGTTGCATGTTGAAAGGGTTGATTGAATTGGAATTTATATTTAATTTAAATGAAAATATTAAAGGTTTACAATAACGGAAATTTAGGTAATAAGGTTAGAACAAGTTGATAAATAACAACATATAATAAATAAAGTTGGAACAAATTGGATATAGAGAAATAAATGTAAGCATTTAATATATTAATGTTGGTTGATGAGAACGTTACTTGGTGATTTATTATATAGCAACGGAAGTGTGAACGTAACGTAATAAAAGCGTAGATTTAGGTTAAGTAATAAATTTTTGGATTTGGGGAATAAGTTGAAATTTTAAGAATTTAGAAATTAATACGAAAAGTATGTGAAGTAAATTATAGAATGTAAATTTAATGTTGTAAATTTAATAGAATTTAAAGTTTTTGAAGACCGTAATTAATGTGTTCAATATATAGAAATACACATTTAAAAAAAACATAATATTCATTCAAATTGAAATGTAAAGAGGTGTATATTTAGGTAATGGAATAAAATTAGCATTGAAGATGAAATTTGAATATATCAATGGAATGAAATGTGAGACAAGTGTTAATTGTGGTATAGAGTAATAATAGATTCAATTTAAGGGTTGGAATTAAATCTAATCCGTTTAATTGAAAACTTATTAAAATAAATTGGATTCAACGTGTAATAAAGGGACTATTTTAAGAAATTGAAATGAATATTATAATTGTTGAAATAATTTACATTTAAAATTTGAGATGGGAATGTGTTTAAAGAATTATAAATTTATAAGTAAATCAGGATGATAAAATTTATGAATTATAGAATTTGAATTTTTTATAGCGAGTTAATTTATAATAGTTGGATTTATTGCAAATAAATGAAATCAAATATGTAATTATTATGTTAATGTAATATAAAGTAATATTTGAAAATAATGTTAATTTCATGTATGGAAATTTAGTTAAATGGAAAAATAGATTTAAGAACAATGTTGATTTTATTCTTGTGGCAATAAAGACTCAAATAACAAGGGTAAAGATTTAATAAATTAAATTTATTTAAAATTAGATGAAATTAAATTTTCCATACATTGCGCTAATTTAAATGAAGATGTATTGTGAGGATATTAGTGTAACAGATCAAGAACCAATTGTAAATTTCCTCCATTTTTATAATAATAGGTTGGATAATGGGATGCAAGTTAAATTAAAGTAAATTTTTGGAAATTTAATTTACAATATCCGAATTTACCGTAATTGAATTCAAACGCTGACATTTATATCTAAGTTGTTTAATTTTTTTTAATTTATTAAGAAATATAGAAGTGATTAAATTTTCAATTATAAGGTTGAAATTTAAAAGATTTAATTTAATTTATTTACTCACTTATTCATTTAATTAATATAAAAATAGCTATTTTGGCCACTGACTCGGATTTCGACGAAACTAGTTTCATCGGATCCGTAATGGTGAATTATAATAGTGTTTCAATTTTCGTAGCGATTGGACTTGTCGTTTGATCGTACGGACTCAAAACGCCTTGAAATTTATGCAATTGAAATCAATTTGAAACCAATTTGAAAATATTGTTTTCAGCATAACTTCTTCATACGATGGAATTTGGACGTGAAATTTTTTCCATCGCGTTCAAAATATTTTTAAACACCTATTTTGATATATGGTTTAACCAATTTCGTTCCGGGGTCAGAACGGGCTTTTTGGGCCAATTATCGTTCAGCACGTTTGTTTATCGGATCCATCTACTCTATTTCAAACCTACCTATATAAACCCAGTTATAAACCCTAGCCTCCATTTATTCTCATTTGTTTGTGCGTTCATTTCCTCAACTCTTTCTCTTTCTCAATGGATGGAAACCTTAGATCCAAACACAATTGCAAATCAAATCAAAAGCTAAAAATTCAAAGTCTTCAGAAAAATCTCAAAAATATATATGTTGATGCTCTCGACGAGCGGAATTCAATGATGTGATTCGTTCTTCGATTGAAGTTATCATTTGCATAGAATTTTGCCGTTTATTCTCGGTTGTTAAATGGTGGTTGATGATCTTCGCCTGATCGACGAATCGAGGTTACCGGGCTGTGGAGAGGACAGAGGGGGTTAGATCTGTGTTGTTCGTTGTTGAAGTTATCAGTTGGATTGTTCGCATAATTCGACTTGGGTTTGGGTAAAAAGGGCGGCTGCTTGGTTTAACCTGTGTAGTGGCGGCCTTGGACGCGAGTGGGCCCATGAGGATCGACCGGAGTCATGCGCGGGAGGGCGGCGTGGCCGGGGACGAGCGGTGAGGCGGCGCAGCGACGAGGAGGATGGCGGCTTCGAACGCGACCGTGGGTTTGTTCCTATAGATGCATGTGTTTCGGTCTGTACGAGAAGAAGGAGCCTGATGCTTCACGTGGATGACGTGGCACTGAGAAAAGGTGGTGAGTTTTACTTTTGTTTTAATAATTTTTTTTTTTGATTTCAACTCGATTTAGTCAAATAACTTTTACGTACGATATCCAATTCGCGCGCGGTTTTCTTTGTTAGGATCGTTTTGAAATTCCAGACCCGATGACGCTGGTTTGGACAAATTCTGAGACGGTCAAAAATTTGGGTTTAAATTGAATTTAAATTCAATTTAAATTCAAAAGGTGAGAGTTTTAACCCACTCACTTCTAAAATTTCTTATGTTTGTTAAAATTGATTGATGATATGAGTAGAAATTCATTTATGACTGTTTGGCATATTTTATTCATCATCTCAATTAGATTGCATTTATTTAAATTTATTTGTTATTGAATTTTATTATTGCTTATAAATTGACAGTTAATTTATTTATTTTTGCATATAAACTTCCAATTTTATTGTTATTAATTTATTTTTGAGTATAAACTATTCGTTGGTACCTATTCTATTTTTTATGCTCTATTGATGTTTGGTTAAATTGATGATGATTGAAATAAATTGGTTGATGATTGATATTGGATGAATGGATGATGTGTTCTATATTATATAAACTGCAAGTTTTTATGCATTTTCATTTCATTCAGGATTGCAGTTTGAAATGATATACAACCGCAAATTTTTATTTTTAAATTGCGGATTGAAATGATAAATATCCGTATCACTTGACCGTAGGATAGAAAATTATATACAGGCCCCGCTGTATACATATAAAATTATTTTTGAAATGATTTTTATGGTTTGGATATGATACGTTTTAATAAATATTAAATTTGGATATTATATAGATATATTTTATATATACATATATAGTTAAATTTTTGAATTTAAGCTATGTATAAATCGGTTAAATAAAAATAAATAAGTTGAACAATGGAGTTTGATTATTTATGTTAAATGGTTAAGTACATGTTTAAGATAGAGTTTTAATGATTTAAATCAGTTAAGATTGGGTGGTAAATTGGAAATTTATTTGATGGAACTTATTTAAAAAAAATCTTCATAAGTTGATGTAAAACTTATTTAAGCTTGGAAATTTTAAAGGTACGATATTTATAACTGGATTTTATTCAAATTAAATTAAATGAATATTTCTAGTACTAATAAATTTAAGGAAATATTTAATTGTTATAAATTTGAGTTTTATTTTATGTATTTATTTGGTGAATATTTCAAACCTAAATAATAGGAAAATAAATTGTTGAATAAAATTTCCAACCTTAGTTTGAAATTGTTAAATACTCAAAGTTTGAAAATATTGAAATCGTAGTGTTTTATTGAAACTAAAAGAAATCTAAATTTATGGGGTTTAGACCTAAAATTTTAAATGAATAAAAATGTGAAGTCGCGGAAATTATTTTATAAAGTAATTTTAAATTAAAACCATTTTATTTTATATACTGTTGAATATCCAAACCATTCAAGTTTTAGAAGTATGGTTTTAAAGCTATGAGTTTCGAAGTATTATGTTTTGAAAGTTATAGTTTAAATGTTTGGTTTTCAGATATTATAAATTTTTAAGTAGTATGATTTTGGAAAAGATATATATTTGAATTATAAATGATATTATTGATTTGGATTTTATAAAAATAATATCAAAATGAGTTGTTTTGGAAATGGAAATGATATCGTATTATGGGTTTGAAATGGATATATATTCTGGTTTTAAAGTATAAATTATTTTCAAATAACTGCGTTGTTATAGTAATGATTGGTTGTTGAAGAGACCGGGATCGGAAGTTGTCATACTCTCTGCCAACTCCGAAAACCACTTTAACAACCGTGTACGCGGCGGAGATTCCAGAATGAAGTAGGTGGTGGCGGCGTTTCCTGTAAGGTAATTACGTGGACCCAACTCCCATGAGTTGGCATAAGGTGGCTAAAACAGGAGCGATTGATGGGCTAATAAGGTAGCACCTTCGATCGGACACATCCCTTCGATATTATACTTTGACTTTTGGATTGATTCGGTGGCCACTTTTGATTTTATTTGGGGGTGTGGCTCAAGGTGGGCGGTAGCTACGCGCTACACGTTACCACCGACCCGGAAGCGTAATTGGTATATCTACCCTGGCATTGCCTAGTTGTGCCGTGTCACCTACCCTATCGCGCCTTGTACGAGTTTGGATTTCTCCCGTAGCCCATGTGGTATCCTCTGGTGGCTTCCCGATCAGGAGGGACTATGATATTGGATGGACTACTGGGACTATTATTGTGTTAAGGGGGAGATTGGGTAACTCCTTTCCGTTATCTAAAAGTAAGTTTATTTTACAACTAGACACTATTAATAGCGCAACATACTACATAGTAAATAGTTTAACAGATCCTTAGGAGATGTAAATCCCGAGCATCTCTTGAGTTATTGCACTCATGTTTATTTCTGATAATTTAACTCACATAAGATCTTTTAGTTCTGACTCGAGAGTTTTTGTCTTTACAAACTCGCTCGGGTCAGTCAGAGCGTTTCAGGATTTGAAGATTTAGCTCTAGAGGGCGAAGATGGAGATTTGTATTACTATTATCTAGTATATTATTCAACTGCACCATTTAATTCCGCTGCATTGATATTTATTGGTATGTGAACTCTGATATTTATTGTATCAGGAAGAAGAAAATGTTTGTAAACAGGTTTATGAACTATATATTGATTATTATATTTTATCCTTCCGCTGTGAGATTCTATTTTATTTTATTTCTTCTCTATTTTTTTTTCTTATTTACCCCATAACCATCCGCCCTTCCGTATGGTTTGAATTGGCACGTGTGTCGATTTAAAGCGTGCGAAAAGGCGGGACGTTATACTGGGTGCCTATAATTTTCCGCACGGGTAGCCTAGCGTCAGGTTATCAGTTGTTTTGGAGCGAAGTCAAGAAAGTATGCTGCGGAGATCAGGAGACAAGCTGGATGGCGAGACGTATCACTTATATTATGTAGTATTTGCTACGTATAGGTTGCTACAAGTTTAGTTTTCATATGGATAAGTTGTCTTAAATGTCTAGTGTCGTGTTTTGTCATTGTGATACTCTAATAATGTAAAGTATAAACTAATATAGTTCTTTTGTTTAAAAATTATTCATTTATCTATTATATATTATTCCACTGCGAATGTGAGATTCTGTTATTGTTTTTGTTTTCTTCTTCTACCTTCTTCTTCTTTAACCCTAACGGTTCGGTTTTTCGGCATTCGATTGTTCGGCATTTGATACAGTGGACGTATTGATGTCGACTTTCGGATGTCGAAAAATCGGGTCGTTATAACATGGAACCGGAGCAATTGGTTAAGCGAGAACCTTGGCTTTGGTGGGGATTACTCATTAGAGATAGAGTCAGTGGTACTCTAGAATGAGTTTGAGTGTATTAATAGATATGAGCGCGTATTTATTTGTGGATACAAAAATTGTTTTATATTGTGTTGACCTATCGGTTGAGTGTTTATAGATTCTGGTCGGTGCAGTTTGGGCCACTATATCGATAGGAATTTCTAAACTCTTAAACAAGATAAACCGATATAGTATTGTTTTAAAATAGGGTAAATGAAATAATTTTACCTAAATTATTTTTGAATATAAAAGAAATAATTTTTTGTAAATTAATCTAGTTGTATATGGTTGCTTGGTTGTTAGGAAATGATAATATTAAACTATTATCATTGTTATGAAGAAATTTAAAATAGAAATTGAAATCGTAACCAAAGGTTATGAAATAAATTCATATACAAATGGGATTTGTAAATATAAATTGTAAATATGATTTATAATTTGAAATAGAATTCCAGAGAAATGTTCGAAAGTGGATTGAAAGGATTTGAAATTTTGGTGAAAAAGTTTAAATTCCCATGAATTTGGAAATGATTTTCAAAGGTTTTGGAAAAAATATGATGAAATTATTTCGGAAATATTTTTGAATTGGATTTGAAATTTGGAATTTAAAAATATTTGAAAAATGTATTTGAAGGGATAAAAGCACTAAACTCTTTTTGGTCGCTGGAAAATAATTCGGATGATGATAGCGACATCATCGGTGTTCATTTTGGAGTTTCCAAGAGAGGAATTGCCGCCAATTTTTTTTTAAAATTGAAGTTGTTTGCGAAATTGAGTTTGTTTTTGAAATTGTTTGATTTCGGATATAATTGATTTCATAAATGATTTTGAAATACTTAAGTGATTATTTAGACTCTGGAATCTTATTAAAAAAATGGTTATGGAATAATAAATAAGTTTGGAAACTTAGAAATATTCAAATTGAAACTGAATTTAACTTGGATTAATTTGAATAAAAGTAAATTTGAGAAGTAAGTTGGATTAATTTATCTTGGATCAATTCAATCGGAAGCCGATACAAAAATAATAATAATAACGTTCGAACCTAAATCGATCCAAAAGCAATCGAATTCGTTTAAGTTGGAGGCGAGTGCTCGATGGGAGTGGAGAGCTTGCGATGGCCATGTAGGCGACGTGCTCGATGTATGGTTTCGCGATGGAAGTGAGTGTCGAATATGCGATTATATGATTTTTGTTTGATGATAATAAACATATATATATATATATTCGTGTAAATGTATTTGTTAATGTACTATTTTATTTTTCATAGACTAAATAAATGAATAAAAATAAATAACACAGAATTTGAATTCAAACAGAATTTTTATTCAAACAAATATTTATTACAATCTTTGAATAGTACAAAGTTTAAGCTCTCACTATACAATTTCAATTACAGTACAACTGATACATCACGATTCGCATTTACATTTAACCTCACTACACATCACTCATTCACTCAACTCGTATTTTATCTTCAACTTCACTCTAGATTGAATCCAGCATCTGAGCAATCTGTAAAAATAAATATTGATGCGGTAAAATTGAAAAGGAAATATTTTTGCAGTATAAACAAAAATGTGAAGTTTGAAAATAATATTTTCCTCGGTTATTTAGATTGTTCGTCGTCATTTAATTTTCAATTCATCATACACGAACAGCTTGTGACATACACAGTGTATCACTGTATATGCCACAAGGCCGTGCACATCGATATATACACTTGATAATTTTACAGGGACAGGTGAGCACAGGTCAAACCCAAAATACCGGATTCAACTCAAGTGCAATAAAATAATGTCATAATTTTCAACACAAGGTCAAATCCAAGCTACAAGCTGAATTCAACACAGGTGCAACTCAAATGAATGTTATGACCAAAGTATGTATATATACATGTCGATCTGGTAGCAAACAAAGTCAACAAAACATGCATCACATACACGGCAACTTCAAAATCAAACATATGCACCATGCAAATTTTGGAGCAACAACCCAGGCGGTCATTACCATGCTTCAGACAAATTCGAATCATGGACATTCCTAACAAAAAAAAACACATGGATGCAACAGTTGATACAAACAAAGATATTGCACAACTTGAAGATTCTGGACTCACTCACTTTCACATGGTGGCCATCGCCACGCTTCAGACAAGTTTGATTCATGGACAAACTTCTGAAAAATGCACAAGGAAGCCAACGTAAGACAAGTTCCAAATGCATTTTCTCAGCAGGACGGTTCATATCAGCAGGAAGTTCTCAACACACAATACATGATTAATACAAACAACATTTCTCATATTCAACTTGAGCTCATCCAAAAAGTAAAAGACAACCATATAGAAACATGCCTTCTAACGTGAAAAGATATTTAGGGCTGCCTTCGTTGCATCAAACTCAGTTTAAAAGACATGGTATTACACCAGGATATAAATGCAAGCATATATGCAACATGAATAACTCGATGCAACATGACAATGCAGACTCAGGTACACAAGCATTAGGCTCAAAATATGCTACAGGATGATCGAACTTAATGCTACACAGACCAGACTAGGAATCTGACTCAAGCATATGTACACAAGTGATCAAGTGGTCTGCAACAATACCATGGAATCACATGAACAAGCCATAAGCTACTGACCGGAGTCACAGAAAACAAAGAAAAAAATCAACAAATGACAGAGACTTCAAAACCACGACCATGCCAAATCAAGTGACCGAAGTCAAATGCAAATCAAGCCGTCTGGGCCACGAAACCAAACAGTGCCATGATATCCAAGTAAACAAACCAAGTCAGAAATCAACACCGTGATAATCAAGCAACGAAAAGAACGAATTGAATAAGTCAGGTCAATCTCAAGCATCCAAATGAAATCGAATGGCCGAAGCTAAAATGTTGAAAAATTCAGATGAACGCAAATAAAGGAGATCGAAGTCCTATATAAACCAATTCATCATCGGCAACAAAAATCATCGAGTTCAATCAAGCATAACGAAAAAGCAAAAAGGAATAAATTGCATACTGAAGCCATCTCGAACTCAATCAAATTTGAAGCAGTCGAAGCAAATCACGGAGACCATCGATTGACAGAAAAGGGACGCCAAATCATCTATTCAATCGAGCAATTAGAATCGGCATCTTCGAATTTCACGAAAAGCTCTAATTTTTGAAGAAAGAGGAACGAACAAAACTGCCATTATCTCAAACAAAAGGACCGGGCCAAATATTATAAAAAGGGAAAAAGAGAGCCGGCCTTTTATTTTAAATTTATAAGGGTTATAGTTATTTGTTTTTAAATTGTTTTAAATTTGTATTTCATTTTTAAACCTTTGAAATTTCTAGTCATGTGACTAGGGGACAAATTACGTGGCGTAGTTTGAGAATTCGCAACTCAGTGGCTGAGTTGTGGCAGGGTTTTGAGCGTAGAGTTAGGTTAGTCAGTAGCGGGTGTCGCGAGTTTACGTGTGTAAGCGTGTGACGTTTCGAATTTTGCCCGCTCGAAAATCAATATCCATACTTTACATAGTACTCGAATGCCGTAGATTCGACCGTTCAAATCCGATTCGCCGGAGCTTATAACAACATTAAGTAAATAACACAGCGGAATAAAAGAATAATACATTGATATACAGCTTTAATACAATATCCGATACAACAGATGATCCAATAGATATCAATATACATCAGAGATATGATACAATAAAATAGCAGCGGAAAAGAAAAATAGATAACATCTAGCAGCGGAACAATATAACTCTAAGATAGTCTTCAAAAGAGAACTCCGAGAACTGCAACTCCATCTCCAAGAACCAATCCAACAATAGCTCGAACTCCCAATAACGATGCACATAGATAAGCAACTACAGTCTGATCCAAAGATTGAACTAGCTCTAGATAATCTACTAAACCTACCTATCTGAAAAACCCAACTCTAAACTGCTCGTGTAGGAAAATTTTGAGCATCCAGAGTTTAGGAAAGAAACAATAAACTCCGGATCAGTCATGGGACTGGTGTGAGCAACAAAGACAGTTTATCTTTAAAAACAAACAACGAAATATTTTAAAATCAATTCGCAATGCTTTTTAGAAATGAGACTACCATAAGGCCTCCCGCACACACACACAATGCAAACGCAGAATCGGAGGAGATTTCTCCTTATGATAGTCAAAGATGCTTGATACGCATTAAAAAGAAACATTTGATATTATTACTAGTGCATAGTGTAGTAAAAAATCATTTCGAAAGTAAAGATATAAATCTTAGCCAACATAGACATTTCGAACTATGCCTACTATAGCTACCATCCAAACAGTGGGGCGCCACCATAAGTGAATGATAGGTTCTACAACTAAAACCGTACAAGGTACGTATTTGAAGAATAGATTTCCAACAAATGGTCGGGCAAACGAACTTCCCAAACCCCGAAATGGAACGCCTCTGGAAGGACGTCCCCGAGCATCCCAAATGGATCTCTGCCAAACAAGGTCGGCTACCCCTTTCCCAGGGAGTAAGAAACCTCAGATATACCACCCCCGGTCCTTTTGGACCTTTATACGAGGCCTCGATTCCAACAACACCACACAGTAATAGATATAGTGTATCCACATGGGTAAGTATCTGGGCTCCATACCATGATACTACCCCTTTCCAGAAGGAATGGTCCTACCCTAGGGAAGCGATCCCTGAAACCTTGCCGCCACGATTCCTGTTTCGACCATTTCTGGGTTGTGAGGCTTGACGAAGTCTCGTCCACAAAGCCACGCTTTATACAAAAGCTGTGCTTTGGGTCAACAAATGATCATAGAAATGATCACAAAGATAAACGATCAAACAAATGATCATATCACAAATGATCAACACAATGATCATTTCACAGCAACACTCAGCATGTCACATTACCAAATTGGGAATATATCGCTGATAACCATCAACTACATAACCTCTGAGCTCGTACGTCTCAGAGAAGGGTGTTAAGCTAAGAGAATAAATTCTCCGCCACCAACAGAAATATATTTGAAAGAAATCAGCTTTATATCTCAAATTGTAATGTCAGACATAACTATCCATACAAGTCTGTTCTGGATTTAGAACAGAACCGAAGGAACTTCCAAAGAAGCCCTTGCAATCTGGATATTCACAATCCCGATCGGATTTCCATCACTTAGGGAATCTCTATACCGGCGCGACTTGGTGCAGAAACAATCGATAGGTCATCCTATCGCTTTCGCAAATACCCGGTCTTCAACACCGGTCTTCAAATGCTATCCATAACGTCGAATCACATATTCAGAATGGGTTATACGACCCAAAGGTCCTTTCCCGGCTAACCCAAATAGCGAGCGCAATATTTAAAACATATGGATATGGGATTTCAATTAAGTCACAACTTAATAATTCAAGACTTTCTTTCAAATGGTTTAATCCAATTACCATTTCAAATCTTTTAAACAAAAGATTTATTTCATAAAGTTCACCTACTTTCACAAATATTTATTCCTGGATTTCAAAACAATTCCATCTCAATTGGATTAATTCATTTAAATCTTTAAATTAAAGATTTATTTTATAGCTTTCGAACCGTTCCCAAACATTCACTTTCAAAATTCATTTCCAAATATTCATCAATAACTTGGTAAACTATTTCAGTTTAAACTTGAAATCCCTTTTATATAACTTGAAATTCGTTTCTCCTATGAAAGCTTTTTATCATTTAGAAACAACAGTCTTATTTTGAAAAAACCCGATTTCATTTATACAAGTTACAATCTTTGGGTTAATTCAAATTCCCAAAAATAATACTTTAAAAATGGTTTAACTCATAATGACTAGTATAATATCATTAATCCCTAGTTTCAAATTACATAATTCAATTTCAATATTGAATTCAAATTTAAATTAAAGTATTTAAATTCCAACACTTAATCCAGTTATTCAAAATAAATTTTCATCTTTGAAATTCCATTTCAAAAGCTTTTCACTTCAAACCCAATCCATTTTCAAAACATTTGAATTTAAATATTCAACTTTTAAAAATCATTTCAAAATCTGTGACTTAATCGATTTCCTCGTGAAATCCATATTTGTGAGTGTATGGTGTGGTCCAGGGGTTTAACACAATAGTGCAACATCATTCAATCATCATAGATCAAAACACAGAAATATAGTTGATAAGTGATATAACTATAAAGCTTATCGCCCATTCACAGATTCACAGATAATATATAGATGTATCATCCATAAATGAATAAATTTTACATACCACAATCTACGGAATAAAACATCACAGATCAGATAGGACAGTCAATTCAAGGCATCTCATACAATACAATCATTCATAAGTAAGGTCAGACATTTGAAAATCATTCATAAACAGGATTAATAAATCGTTTAATCCTAATTAATTCAATTTATCTCCAATTTAATTAATTACTTATGACTTTATTATCCAATTCTGATTTATTAATTCCAAATCATTTGATATAAATTAATTTATCAAACACTTTAATTTATTAAATTATTCTTAATCAATCATATTAATTAAATTAACTTTTGAACCAATTATATAATTAATTAACTGTAATTAATAAAAATATCCAAAATTAATCACTATAAGTGATTAATCCTTAATTACTTTCATGAAGTAATTTCATTTTAACAATGTATAATTGATTATCTAAATTAATTAATCTAATTAATTACCAAGATTTATCGCATTAATTTAATTACTTAATAATCTCTATTTAATTATCTTTATTAACTACTAATATTTCTTTAATCACTTTCTTAAGAAATTATCTTAGATTAATTCATTATTAATCATTTCTGATTTTAAATTAATCTAAATTTAAAATTTAAAATCAAATAAATCATTCTTTAATTACCATATTTATTAAACCATTTGATTACCTTGATTATCTCTAAGATAATAAATTTCTTCATTAATGATTTCATTAATCCTTTAAGTGTAATTTAAACATTACACTTTTAAATTTAAATTTAAATTCCATTTTGAATTTAAGATTCAAAACGAACATATATTTAAATATTAACCAATTTAAATATCAATTTATAAACCTTAAAATAAATGTAAAGAATATTTATTATCTACATAGGAAACTTACATAAGGAAGCCTTTGAATTTAATTACTTAAATCTTGAGCTTTTAAATCACATTACATTTTTTTTCTTGCAATTTCAAGTTTAAAACAAAACATTTAACCTTCCATTTAAAAATTCTTTTATTAAACAATTTAAATTTAAAAGCTTTATTTATTCCTAAACTAAGATTGAAACTAAACTTGAGATTCATATTTAAACTTTTGATTTAAAACTTAGTTTTAATTTTGCTTTATAAATTCAAAAATGAAAATTTTAAATTGTAAAAACACAACTGGTTTAAAACCTGTAACACAGTTCTACCCGAGATTCAACCCTTCCTGCTTCGAGCCCAACGCGAGTTTCCCCCAAGAAAAACAACAGCCTGCTTCGAGTTCCCCCTTCATAAATTCGAACCCACCCAAACACAGCCTCACTAGAAAAAAATACCCCGCTGTGCACATGCACCAACGACCCAGGTGGTTCCGACCGTCCATGCCACTACGAACAAGACGACGATCTCCCCTATAACTAACCCAGACCATCCAAACATGATTGTAGACCCACGATCAAAATCCAACAATGCAGTCGAACCTAGAACAAAAGAACATCACCAACTGCAAACCTGTCACGGCGTCGTTCTCACCACCACGATCAGCAGAACACTCGAAACTTCGGCCATCTATTCGACGTCACCCCCTCTACCATCACCCCAAATCTCATCGCACTCGATCAACCATAGAACGTGTAGTGATCGATGCATCAATCGCAGTAAAACTTAGGGTTACAAAAAGAAGTTGCTCGCCGTTGCCACCACAGTAATCAAAAGTGCCTCCAACCATTTTACCCCGACCCTCCGATCACTCCTGCACCTACGGCCAAAATCGCGATCATCCCCATGCTCGCGGCCATCAGAATTTGTCCAGTATTCCAAAAATAGTGCAACCCCAATATTTACTTCATTTTAAATCTAAAAATTATGATTTTGATCTTAAAAATCATGTTTTAGATTAGAGTTTCATTTTATATCCCTGAATTGCCAAATTAAAATGTTTGAATTTTTTCCTTGTTCAAAGCTTTGCTTAGTAACTTGGTTTTCAGAGATGTCACCAAGCTGTTTCAACTTGAATAGATTTTTAAATTAAAGCTAATGATAAACAATCAAATTATATTTAAATCTTGAATCCAAACATATATTGGGCTAAGGGATATTGATTTGTTTTGAATCAAGCACTGGAGCCTGGAATCTAAACCATATATTACTGATTCATAACACATGCACACAACTATATACAGACATATGTGTATACAGGACCACCTACCTATATTCACACAAACACAGTATTTCAATAAAACATAAATACTTGATTATCTTCATACCTAATCCAAGCAATCAGTCAAAAAAAATACTTAACCGATTTTTTTTTAAAAAAAAAAAGTTACTTACTTGTCATGGTTGAATAGAGGGCAGAGAACAAAAAGAACAGAGGACTGAAAAGCATTTTGTTTGTGTCTAAGGGCTTGTAGCTTTGAATTTACTTGAAGTTTGATGATTTGCAAATTTGAAGCTAAATTTTGTTGTTGAAAACCTTGCCTTGGGAATGCTTCAAGAATTTCAGAGTTGAATTTGTTTGAGTTTTGTTTGAGTTTTAGAAGATGATATCACTTCAGCTTTAATGATCGAACTAAAATATGAAGCTGATATATGTAAAAGAAATGCACTGGTGATGATTTTACAGAGTGATATTATTTTGTACAGGTTAATTATATTGTATAACAGGGTAGAGATTTTCTTTCTTTCTTTATGGTGGCTGAAAATCTTGTTTGTACAATATAGGTCATGGCTGAAGTGTTTTAGTTATGCGCTGCATTAAAATTTAACAGTTCGATGGAAATAAAGGCATGTTCCCCCTTGCTTAGTTATAGCATGTTCTATTTGTATAATATAGGCAGTCTGCTTTTACTTTACATACATATTTTATTTTATTTTTATACTAATGTTTTGCTTGTATATGAACATAAAAGGTTGTTGTCTTGTATGAATACTTGATTACATTTATTTCTTTTGCTTTAAAATAGTGGCTGCACTTATTATATTTGTCTTGTTTTATATTTGTACTTTATTTTATTACTTTGCTTTGTTTTTATAAGTTTATGCCTAACTTCTTTTATTTATACTTTTGTTTTGTTTATTTTGCATATTTATTTACAACTTTGTTTCATATTTAAATGCCGTTTCTTTTCTTTTCTTATGACTTACATATTAATTTTCAACTTAAATACTTATCGTCTTGTATTTTTATTTCTATTTATTTTAAAAACCATTTATTTAAGATTTTATCTCAAATCCAATATATACATATATATTCACATATATACAAATTTTCAAATTCATACGACTTAATATAATTTCTATTTGAATCGGGGAAACTCGCTGACATTTATAATCAATTTTACAATTATTAAATTCAAAAATTCATTTAAATTATAAATTTAAATTCATAAAAATCCTGGGTCGTTACAAACTTCCCCCCTTAAAAGAATTTCCTCCTCGAAATTCGTAGGCACGAAAACAACAAAGATAGATAGATTCGATCTTCTATAATTCCTCAAACACAAGATATGGATTCCAAACTCAAATCGGAATACCCCAAAATATAAATAACTGGTCCCTCTTCGGACTTTGGTATTCACAATAAATTACAACAGAATTTCAAATTTGGTTTTAAACGAAATCGATTTATCGATACAATATAAATTTATCCTTCATATTCTATTAATCAATTTAACTCAATTTAAAATTTCCAATTTCCAATTCATTAAGGTTTAAATCAAAAAGCTGATAAGAAACCGATGAAGATACGAAATAAAAATTTCTTACAACGATTCGTAGAGCATCACCGCACCGAAACTAATTCTTCTGGAGCTGTCACGAAGAAAATCAAAAGAATTTTGGAAACGAATCAAAGGAAAATTGAGAAGAAAGTTGTTTCCACTGTTGTTACAGAGTATTGACCAATTATAGTCGTATTTTCCTATCCCCTATCTCGTTCTCTTCTTGCACTCATACTTACTATCAGTGGATAGTAAGAGAATTTACTGAGACGTTCAAGCGGATATCTTAGGGATATACTCATTCTAGGGTATACTTCACCCTATCTCTAATGAGCTACTTAATGTGTTATACTCCTGAGCTAAAGTTCAACCTTAGCTCTGATACCAAATGTGACGTTTCGAATTTTGCCCGCTCGAAAATCGATATCCATACTTTACATCGTACTCGAATGCCGTAGATTCGACCGTTCAAATCCGATTCGCCGGAGCTTATAACAACATTAAGTAAATAACACAGCGGAATAAAAGAATAATACGTTGATATACAGCATTGATACAATATCTGATACAACAGATGATCCAATAGATATCAATATACATCAGAGATATGATACAATAAAATAGCAGCGGAAAAGAAAAATAGATAACATCTAGCAGCGGAACAATATAACTCTAAGATAGTCTTCAAAAGAGAACTCCGAGAACTGCAACTCCATCTCTAAGAACCAATCCAACAATAGCTCGAACTCCCAATAACGATGCACATAGATAAGCAACTGCAGTCTGATCCAAAGATTGAACTAGCTCCAGATAATCTACTAAACCTAGCTATCTGAAAAACCCAACTCTAAACTGCTCGTGTAGGAAAATTTTGAGCATCCAGAGTTTAGGAAAGAAACAATAAACTCCGGATCAGTCATGGGACTGGTGTGAGCAACAAAGACAGTTTATCTTTAAAAACAAACAACGAAATATTTTAAAATCAATTTGCAATGCTTTTTAGAAATGAGACTACCATAAGGCCTCCCGTACACACACACAATGCAAACGCAGAATCGGAGGAGATTTCTCCTTATGATAGTCAAAGATGCTTGATACACATTAAAAAGAAACATTTGATATTATCGCTAGTGCATAGTGTAGTAAAAAATCATTTCGAAAGTAAAGATATAAATCTTAGCCAACATAGACATTTCGAACTATGCCTACTATAGCTACCATCCAAACAAAGGGGTGCCAGCATAAGTGAATGATAGGTTCTACAACTAAAACCGTACAAGGTACGTATTTGAAGATGGATTTCCAACAAATGGTCGGGCAAAGGAACTTCCCAAACCCCGAAATGGAACGCCTCTGGAAGGACGTCCCCGAGCATCCCAAACAGATCTCTGCCAAACAAGGCCGGCTACCCCTTTCCCAGGGAGTAAGAAACCTCAGATATACCACCCCCGGTCCTTTTGGACCTTTATACGAGGCCTCGATTCCAACAACACCACACAGTAATAGATATAGTGTATCCACATGAGTAAGTATCTGGGCTCCATACCATGATACTACCCCTTTCCAGAAGGAATGGTCCTACCCTAGGGAAGCGATCCCTGAAACCTTGCCGCCATGATTCCTGTTTCGACCATTTCCGGGTTGTGAGGTGTAACGATTGCGATTTTTCGTTGCCGAAAAACCGAATAGTTAGGGTTTTAAGAAAAAGAAAAGAAGAAGAAAGAGGCATAAGAAGAGATAAGAAGAAAGAAAATAGAACAAAAAGAAATAACAGAACAATATCAGAATCTCATAATTCGCAGCGGAACAACATATAATATATAAATGAATAATCTTTGAACAAAGAACTATATCAGTTATTACATTACATTACATTACATCATATCATCAGAGTGTACAACAACAAACAAACAGCGGAAAAAGAAATACTATATACTAGTGATACGCCAATGCCATCCATCTTGCCTCCTGCAACTCCTGGATTCCAGAATATCCTGATAAACCTAACTCTTGACTGCCCGTGTGGAAATTGGTGGGCACCCAGAGTTTAGGAAGGAAACCAATAAACTCCGAGTCAGTCATGTGACTGGTGTAGGAACTCAAAACAATTTATTTTTCTTTAAAATTAAAATAGAGGAATATTTTTAAAGTCAATTCGCAATGCTTTTAAAAATGAGACTACCATAAGACCTCCCGCACACACATACAATGCAAACGCAGAATCGGAGGAGATTTCTCCTTATGAAAGTCAAAGATGCTTGATATACATTAAAAAGAACATTTGATATTATTACTAGTGCATAGTGTAGAGAAAATTCATTTCGAAAATAAAGATATAAATCTTAGCCAGCATAGACATTTCGAACTATGCCTACTATAGCTACCATGTTCAATAGCGGGTTACCGCCATATTCCATGACAGGTTATACAACTAAAACCGTACAAGGCTCGTATTTGAAGAATGGATTTTCCAACAAATGGTCAGGCCAAGGAACTTCCCATTGCCACATGGAAACGCCTCTGGAAGGACGCCCGAGAACCAAACCGTTCTCTGCTAAACAAAGCCGGGAATCCCTTTTCCCAAGGAATATTACAAACCCTCAGATATGCCACCCCCGGTCCTTTGGGACCTTTAAACGAGCGCTCGTCGCCATCATCACACAATCATAACAAAGTGTTTTCAACATGAGTAAGTATCTGGGCTCCATACCATGATACCACCCTTTTCCAGAAGGAATGGACATACCCTAGGGAAGCGATCCCTGAAAACCTTGCCGCACAATTCCTGTTTCGACCATTACCGGTTTGTGAGGCTCGACGAAGTCTCGTCCACAAAAACATACTTTATACAAAAGCCATGCTTTGGGTCAACAAATGATCATAGAAATGATCACCAAGATAGACGATCAAATAAATGATCCTATCACAAATAATCAACACGATGATCATTTCACAGCAACACTCAGTATTTCACATTACCAAGATTGGGAGTATATCGCTGATAACCTTCAACTATATAACCTCTAAGCTCGTACGTCTCAGAGAAGGGTGTTAAGCTAAAAGAATAAATTCTCCGTCATCAACAGAAATATATTTGAAAGAAATCGGCTTTACATCTCAATTTGTAATGTCAGACACACAATCCATACAAGTCTGTTCCGGGATCGAACAGAACCGAAGGCACTTACAAAGAAGTCCTTGCAATCCGGATATTCACTAATCACGCCCGAATTTCCCATCACATATGGAGATCTCAATACCGGGGATCAGCCAGTGCAGAGACAATCAACAAGAAACCCTTACGTTTTTGAAAATATCCGGTCTTCAACACCGATCTTCAAATGCAATTCATAACGACGTATCACATATTCGGAATGGGTTATACGACCCCAAGGTCCTTTCCCGATTAACCCGAATAGTGAGCGCTTTTTAAAAAAATAAGTGTGGCATTCAATTTCAAGCAAATCACAACAAATACCTATTTAAAGGTAAATATTGATAGTCGGTTATCGAACTATCAATAGATATGCCAACATCACCAGATTCCAAATAATTTTCCAAATAATTTATTTTTCAAAAATATCTTTACAAGATATATAATTCAATATCTCAAAAATAAATCAATATTTATTTTTAACAAATTCCACTTTCTTTTATACATTCCATAATGAATTTATATTTCACAATATCTATGAATATATGATTTCAATTATTCATTTTCAATTTATCTTCAAAAAGATAAATTCTTAAGATATTCACTTTATTTTGGAAAACATTTCCATACTTACTTATTCATAAGTAATTCACAAATTTTATTTATTTTCAACACTTAGAAAATATTCAATATACTTAAATCGAGATTAAGTATATATTTCATTCTTTAAGGAAATCATTCTCTTAAACATATTTATTTGGGCCAAAACGAATGTTGCGTAAAACATCGTTACGACAACCCAAAATCACTAGTATAGGGATTCGAAATTAAAATAGATATATAAATCCCAATACTATACAAAACATTTCCTTTCGGAAATCATTTACTATAACAACAGTGTTATAGTCTACCATTTCCTTTTATTTCTCGAAAACGTCTATTTCAACAATAAATGTTGAAATCTATGGTTTCGAATCTTAACACATTTAAAACATCGTTAGATCGTTTTAATTCTATTTAAAATATCACATTCTAAACATTTTCTTTAACATATTATTCACTATTCAAGAACATGAATATCCTACGTTAACCAATTTCATCCTTTCTATTCATTTTATTTCAAAGGGTTATTCACAGTCAAAAACGTGAATATAACTCCATTAATAGGTTTCAACAATTTACTTATCAAAATAAGTTGTTTGCGAATTTATAAAACAACGTTTATAAATTCCATTTCTATTTATTTTGTAACTACTTCCTTTTTATAAATCTCCTTTATTAACCTATTCACTTTATAACTCAATTATAAACCAAAGATTCATATTATAAGTTAAACACTTATAATTTATTTGTTTACTAAATCGTTCCTTTAAACTTCATAATTATAAATCTTATAACTTATAAGATTCGTTTATTTACCCAAATATATTCCTTAATAACTTCACGAAATTTATAAATTTTATTATTTATAAATTTCACTTATAACTTCACCATTTATAATTTTATAAATTTCATTCATTTATGCAATCCATTTTGACTTCATTCAAACACTTATAAAAACTCGTTTTATAATTCAAATATTTTAATTTACAGATATCCATTTTATAAATCTTTTATATAAATCAATTTATACTATTATTTCAAAACATCTTTAATCTCCTTTATATTTTCACCATTTTGATTTATAAAATAGTTAAATTTTATAAATCCTATTTTTAAACTTTTTATAATAAATTCAGAAATCCCAGTTTAAACTATTTTATAAAAATCATTAATCTCATATTTTCAAAAATCAACTTTTAACTGTATTTCTCAAAAAAAAACATAAATTTTATAATATTAAAATTATAACGTTTACTTATTGAAGATGAATCAATTCCAAAAATATTTTATAAACGTATACTTTCAAAAATCATTTTAGAAATCTCTTAAAAATCAAAATCGTTATTTTTAAACTTCAAAATTGGATCCGATGATGCAACACATCAAATAGTCAATCACGACTTTCAAACATCATATATCATCCATGATAAACAATCAAATATCACAATATCTAAATCAAATAAATATTTGTGAGGAATCCAGTTGGATCCCTCCAACCTGTTTCCCTGCATCCACAGACATTAGCACAATACCCATTCCACTTCGAGGTGGAATATCGTGGCATATGCGATTTTATAAAATATTATCCGCTTACTAACGGCGCAATATGGTCTCATCCGCTATACAATGCAGGAAATCAATCAACTGCAATATATACATATGCCAATATATATATATTGCTATATATATAATATAATACCAATTCCACTTCGAGGTGGAATATCGCGGTATATGTGTGTAATAAATAACCTCCGCTTACTAACGGCGTATAGGGTCCATTCACATCCAATATGTATATATATAACAATCATCATTTAAGCATTTAATCAACACAACTAACAATTTTAAATCTAACTATTTAAAATTTAAATAAATCCTTTAGAGTGAGAAGTTCTCACCTTTGCTTTTATTTGCAATCCATTTTCCTTCTTGACTCGATTTCTCTTGATTTATACCTTGTATAAATATTATACAAATTTATTAATATTCGAAATAATCGAATAATAATTTTTCGTTTAATAATTTCGATTCATCGGTGCTTTCATTTTAATAGTTAAATTAACTGATGGTTTTATTTAAACCAATTTCTTATTAAATAAATTTATTTAAACAAATATTCCTTTTATAAATTTAAATCAACTAATTATTTTACTTTAAATTAATATCTTCAAATCGATTTCTTTAAAATAATTTATTTATCCAATAAATCAAATTCCTAGCAAATCTGTCTAGTTCAATTTAAACTTCAACTAAATTTACTTTAAACAAATTTATTTAACTATACTTTAATTTTAAAACTAAATTCTCTTTAAATAAAAATTATTTTTAACCACTAAAAATTAAATAAGTTAATTTAAACCAATTTTTAAACTCCAAATTTAATTTCTAAATTTATTTCCTTTTGAAATAAATTCTTTTATCTCTTTCAAATATTTAAAATACGTATCTAAAATAATTTCTTCAACTATTAAACAAAATTACTCGAAATTTCCTTATTAAAAATATTTTGAACTAATCGGAAAATTTAATTTTCGTTTAAGAACCTAATTTAGGCTAATCAATTCTAATTTTCTAGCTAATAATTATATTTTATTTTTATTTTCAAACTGCAAACAAAATAATCTATATCGGTTTTAAAATGTAACTTTATACAAATTCTTATATTTTTTTCAAAACCCAAAATATATACCTATATTTAAAATTTATTTTCTATAAATTTAATTACCTTTTACTGTAAATTAAAATATTCAGAGGTATATTTTTTTTCTATAATATACAATTTCCAATTCTAAATCGAAATGAACAGCATGAATACCTCACTGAACTTGCCCAGGTGATAGCGAAACCCTAGCCACGGTAGTCACGCAAATAGCCGCCGCTCGAGCTCGCGATTGGATCGCGTTGCAGCTCCTCGTGCGAGCACGCTTGCCTCTGCCACGACATCGCACGCACGCGGCCGCGCCTCCACTGCATCGCGAGATCGCCCCCAACTTCAATCGCCGCCATGGCCCTCGAATCGCCTTCATCCACGAATAGTTTCGACGCCGTCGCCATCCATTGAACTCACGACCCTCCTCGCCGCTGCGCCTCGCCCAATTGCCTGACATGAGCCAAGCGATCGCCTCCTCTAATCGCGTCGCCTCCTGCCTTGAGCGCACGCCCCCCCCCCCCTCGTGCCACGCGCTTGAAGCCCACGCGTAACATCGGCCATTATATATTTTTCTTCGAATTTAGGGAGAAAGGGATCGAACAGAAGGCCGATATTGATTTATTTTTTTTTATTTTTTTTTATAAGCCGAACAAATGAGGGCTTCGGCCATTTAAAATTTTTTTTTGCTTGATTTTGATTTGGACGAACAGAAGGGGGGAGCGTGATTTATCAGAGAAGAGGCATGTTTGGCACGATTTCTTCCCATGATCCCCTGCGTGATTTTAGGCATAGTTGAAGGAGATAACGTGGTGTTTGTTTGACTAATTAAAATATTAATTTCAATTTGAATTCGATTCAATTTCAATGCGTTTACACACCGTGTGCTCACATATCAGCTCCGAAAAATACGAAATTTGAAATCCGAGAATAATTCAATATTTCGGACCCAATGGAACTGGTTTCGTCGAATTCCGAGACTGTGCCTCGGAAGGCTATTTTTAAATATCGATTCAAACGATTTAATTTCAAAACTGAACAATTCACTTTCAATTTCAATTCTGAAGCTCCTATAATCTTCAATATTATCAATATGAATTTTACAAGCCTTTGAAATATTTTTAATTGGCTTAAAATTGAAGATTCAAATTTTTATTCAACTTTCAATAGATTAAATTCTATAATTAAATCGACATATTCAAAGTTATATTGAAAATTCAACCCAAACCATCATTCAAATATTTAAAATTAATTAAATATTTTCAAATTAAATTGTTCAAAATTCTGGATCGTTACAATCTTCCCTCCTTAAAAGAATTTCGTCCCGAAATTACAAGTTAAGAAGAATGCCCTTATCCCGTCTATCATTTTTCACAATCCAAATAGTTTTATCAACTTACTAACCTAAATCTTTTTACTAGAGATTCACTATTATTTCAACTAGCTTTCCAACTTCAATTATAGGTTTCAAACAATATTGTTTACCTAACAATTCAAATTCAAATTTAAATTTAAATTTCAAACTTTCAAAATTTCTCAAAATTTTTCTAACACCCTAAATTTTCGAAAAATTTCGCCAGCGTCTCCTTTGCGCGGCTAGCTCGGTACGACTACAAAATGGCACCACGGCCCCTCAGAATCAAAAAGAAAAGAGAAAGCCAAGTGGCTAGAGAAGAAAATCATCAAATTTCATACTGAAATTGAAATACGTACCTTTTTGTCGAGCAATTCAATTTTATCTTTGAAATCAAAATCTCAATTCCTTTATAATACCTGTATATCCTGCTAGTAGTAGCATCCAATTCCAACATTCAAACTATTTTGCCAACAAAATTTCCAATATATGCTTCTTATACATTTTTACTTCACTATTGAAGTTACATATTCTTTTTCATTCAATTTTACATTTCAATTCAATTCACAATTTCATTTGAATTCAATTTACAATTTAAATTCCATTCAAATTCAATTCTCAATTCTAAATATTGGATTTCTAACGATTAACCTTCATTTACATTCATATTACCACTTTAAATTAGTTTCATTCACTAATTCATTTTAATTTTCAATTTCCATATTCAATTCATCTCGAATTTACTTAATTACTAACAAAGGGAATTTCAATTTATTTCTTTTACTCACTTGAATTTATATACAAATTCAAATTTATCTTCAAATTTAGCTTACGACTAAACTTTAATTAAACCAATTCAAATTCCAATTCATTAGTCCAAGAATTAATAATTTATCAAGTTAGTTTACTTGAATTCAATCCATTTTATTTCTTATTTAATTTCATATACTAATGATAATAATTTAATATTATTAACAAACATGCAACCATATACTATAATAATTCATAGAAAACCATTTCTTTTCTATACAAAAATAGTTTTGGGCAAAATTATCTTATTCACCCGATTCAAAAAAAATTTATATTCACTAACAAATACGCGCTCATATCTATTATTACACTCAAACTCATTCTAGAGTACTGCTGACTCTATCTCTAATGAGTAACACCCAACAGAACCATGGTTGTCGCTTAACCATATGCTCTGATACCAAATGTAACGATTGCGATTTTTCGTTGTCGAAAAACCGAATAGTTAGGGTTTTAAGAAAAAGAAAAGAAGAAGAAAGAGGCATAAGAAGAGATAAGAAGAAAGAAAATAGAACAAAAAGAAATAACAGAACAATATCAGAATCTCACAATTCGCAGCGGAACAACATATAATATATAAATGAATAATCTTTGAACAAAGAACTATATCAGTTATTACATTACATTACATTACATTACATTACATCATATCATCAGAGTGTACAACAACAAACAAACAGCGGAAAAAGAAATACTATATACTAGTGATACGCCAATGCCATCTGTAACGCCCTGGATTTTCGTTCTCCGAAAAACCGACATCGACACTCACTTTATCGACTGCCGAGAAATCGAAGGCCAAAAACCGAGATGTTATGGGTTTTAAAAAGATTTTAAAAGAAAGAAGAGAGAAAAAGAAGAAAGAAAAAGAAAAATAGAGGGAAAAGAAGATAGACAATTTTTTTTTAGAAAACAGAGAATTAGAAAAATAGAAGATAGAAGAATTTTAAAAATAGAACGGGACAGAAAGGAACAACAGAACAACAACAGAATCTCACAATTCGCAGCGGAACAACATATAATAATAAATGAAAAATCTTTAAACAAAGAACTATATCAGTTATTACATTTCATCACATTATATTACATTACATCATATCATCAGAGTGTACAACAACAACATCAAACAATGCAGCGGAAAAAGAAATACTATATAAACTAGTAATACGCCATGCCATCCAGCTTGCCTCCAGCAACTCCTGAATATCCTGAATATCCTGATAAACCTAACTCTTAACTGCCCGTGTGGAAAATTGGTGGGCACCCAGAGTTTAGGAAGGAAAACAATAAACTCCGAGTCAGTCATGTGACTGGTGTGAGAACTCAAAACAGTTTATTTATCTTTAAAATCAAATAGAGGAATATTTTTAAATTCAATTCGCAATGCTTTTAAAAATGAGACTACCATAAGGCCTCCCGCACACACACACATGCAAACGCAGAATCGGAGGAGATTTCTCCTTATGATAGTCAAAGATGCTTGATACGCATTTAAAATAACATTTGATATTATTATTAGTGCATAATGTAGGGAAAATTCATTTCGAAAGTAGAATATAAATCTTAGCCAACATACGACCATTATCGTATGCCTACTATAGCTAACTATGTTCAATAGCAGGTTACCGCCACATTCCATAGCAGGTTATACAACTAAAACCGTACAAGTCTCGTATTGTTTCTTTGGATTTACAACGAATGATCAGGCCAAGGAACTTCCCATTGCCACTGAGAATGCCTCTGGATGGACATCCCCGAGAACCAAACCGGATCTCTACCAACACAAGGCCGGGTTACTCCTAACTGAGTAACAACTGACCGAATATGCCATCCCCCGGTCCTTTGGGACCTTTTCAACCGAGCGCTCGATATCCAACATCACACCATAATAAATAGAGTGTTTTCAACATGAGTAAGTATCTGGGCTCCATACCATGATACCACCCCTTTCCAGAAGGAAATGCACATACCCTAAGGGGAGCTACAGCAACCCCTAATAACCTTGCCGCATCTTTCCTGTTTTGACCATTTCCGGGATGTGAGGCTCGACGAAGTCACGTCCACAAAAACACACTTTGTACAAAAAGCCGTGCTTTGGGTCAACAAATGATCAACACAATGATCACTAAGATAGACGATCAAATAAATGATCCTATCACAATAATCAACACAATGATCATTTCAGCAACACTCAGCATGTCACATTACCAAAATGGGATATATCGCTGATAACTTCAACTATATAACCTTTGAGCACATACGTCTCAAAGAAGGGTGTTAAGCAAAGAATAAATTCTCCGCCACCAACAGAAATATATTTGAAAGAAATCGGCTTTATATCTCAACTTGTAATGTCAGGCATACTATCCATACAAGTCTGTTCCGGGCTCGAACAGAACCGAAGGCACTTACAAAGAAGTCCTTGCAATCCGGATATTCACAATCCTGATCGGATTCACCATCACATATGGAGAACTCAATACCGGAGCAACTCGGTGCAGAGTCAATCGATAGTTCATCCTATCGCTCTCGCAAATATCCGGTCTTCAACACCGATCTTCAAATGCGATTCACAACGACGTATCACATATTCGGAGTGGGTTATACGACCCCATGGTCCTTTCACGGTTAACCCGAATAGTGAGCGCTTATTCAAAAATAAGTGTGCATTCAAATTCAATCAATTCACATCAAATACCCATTCAAAGGGAAATATTGATAGTCGGTTATTGAACTATCAATTGATATGCACACATCACCAGATTCCAAATAATTTTCCAAATTATTTATTTTCCAAAATATCTTTACAAGATATATAATTTCAACATTTCAAAAATAAATCAATATTTATTTTTAACCAATTTCACTTTTCACATATAAATTCCATAATGAATTTATATTCCAAAATATTCATGCATATACGATTTCAATAATTCATTTCAATTTATCTTCAGAAAAAGATAAATTCTAATTATTCACTTCATATTGGAAAACATTTCCATACTTATTTATTCATAAGTAATTCACAAATTCCTTTTATTTTCAACACTGGAAAATATTCAATATACTTAAATCGAATTAAGTATATAATTCATTCTTTAAGGTAATCATTCCCTTAAACATTTTTATTTGGGCCAAAACGAATGTTGCGTAAAACATCGTTACGACAACCCAAAATCACTAGTATAGGGATTCGAAATTAAATAGATATATAAATCCCAATACTATTCTAAACATTTCCTTTCGGAAATTATTTACTATAACAACAATGTTATAGTCCACTATTTCCTTTTATTTCTCGAAAACGTCTATTTCAACAATAAATGTTGAAATCTATGGTTTCGAATCTCAACACCTTTAAAACATCGTTAGATCGTTTTAATTCTGTTTAAAATATCACATTCTAAAACATTTTCTTTAACATGTTATTCACTATTCAAAAACGTGAATATACTATGTTCACAAATTCCATTATTTCTATTCACTTTAACTTAAAGGATTATTCACTGTCTAAAACGTGAATATAACTCCATTTATAAGTTATAACAATTAACTTATCAAAATAAGTCGTTTGCGGATTTATAAAACAACGTTTATAAATTCCTCTTCTATTTACTTATAAAAACTTCCTTTAATAAATTCCTTTATTAACCTATTCCAGTTTATAACTAAATTAGAAACTAAACGTTCATATTATAAGTTAAATACTTATAAAACGATTATTTTACAAAATCGTTCATTTAACTTCCCAAATTATTAATCTTAACTTATAAGATTGTTTATTTATCCAAAATTCATTCTTTCGATAACTTTATAAATTTTATAAACCTATTGCTTATAAAATTTCATTTATAACTTCACAGTTTATAATTTCATAGATTTCATTCATTTAGGAAATTCATTTTCACTACATTCAAACACTTATAAAAACTCGTTTTATAATGTCAATATTTCGATTTATAAATATCCATTTATAAATCTCTTAATATAAATCAGTTTATATTATTATTCTAAAACGTCTTTAAATTCCTTTATAATTTCATCATTTCGATTTATAAAATAATCAAATTTTATAAATCCTATATTTAAACTTTTATCATATATTCAAAAATCCAATCTAATTATTTTATAAAATCATTAGTTCATATTTCTCAAAAATCGACTTTTAATCGTATTTCTAAAAATCAGCTTTTTAACTATATTTCACAAAAACCATAATTTTTATAACTTAAAAAATTATAACGTTTATTTATTTATAATGGATCAATTCCAAAAATATAGTATATTTTCAAAAATCACTTTAAAATCATTTTAAAATCCCAAAATCTGGGTCCAATGATGCTACACACCAAATAGTCAATCACGACTAACAACGATATCATATATCGATATGATAATCTATCAAATATCAAAATATCTGAAATTAAATAAATACTGTTGAGGAATCCAGTTGGATCCCTCCAACCTGTTTCCTGCATCCAAAAACATTAGCACAATACCAATTTCGCTCCAGTACGAAATTATCGCGGTACATGTTCTTAATAAATATTATCCGCTTAATAACGGCGTAATAGGGTCTCATCCGCTAAACAAAAAATGCGGGAAATCAACAACTGCAATATATACATATGCCAATATATATATATTGATATTATATATAATACCAATTTCACTGTTTATGAAATATTCGCGGTATATGTTTATATTAAATAACATCCGCTTACTAACGGCGCATAATGTCTATTTTAACAATCAATAATTTACAGTCATCATTCAAACATGCATTCAAATATTTTAAATCTAACTATTTAAAATAAAATCGAAATCTATTCGATTGAGTGAGAAATTCTCACCTTGGTTTTAATTTCCGTTTAAGCTTTTATTTCGAATAAAATTAAACGCGCGTTTAATTTTACCCGAAATTCTCACTAACTCCAAACGACTCCAAACCAACTCCATCGCGTAGTGCTCGTCCATACGATTCCAACGCAACTGAGTTTGCATTTTTTCGACCTCGTATGAAAAAGTTATTGATTTTATAAAATTATACATGTTTTTATAACTAAATTTCAACATAACTTTAAAAACTTATAACCTAACTCAACTACAGCCGTTAGATCTCAATCCAAGGCCTCTCCCTTTTCTTCCCCACTCACGCAAAAGCTTCCAGGAACCAACGTAGCCGCCGAACCCATATGTAGAACTAGGGTTACATAATACTGCATCCACACACGACGATACTTCGATCAAGACGCGCCAAAACGAAGCACTCAACACTAGCTATCCACGGCCAGAAGCTCCTGGAGCTCGGCCACCTCTTTTCTCGTGCGCACGGTGATGAACGTGGCACGCACGCGACCCCATAACTCCCTCCACACGACACCAAACACGATCTCCACCGTTGAACTTGTAGAGCACACTAGCCTCTACGTTTTCCTAGTTGACAACTTCACGAATTGTTGAGTGGATTGAAAGATATTTGGAGAAAAGTGAGGGTGATTTTCGGCCATTGACTTGATACTGGCGGCTACAAATTGAAATTAGGGTTTAGACATAATTTTTTTATAAAATTATGAAGATGGGGGGTGTATTTATAAGGAACGAGTGACACTATTCATTCCGGATTTTCCGAACTCCGATTTAGACGCCGTAACCAGCGTACCTAGGGTTTATCCCGCGTTCCGGACACAATGGAACAGGTTTCGGAAGCTAATTCGGAAGTATGTGCGAGTTATGGCTGAAAACGCTCAATTTGAATTAAACCGATTTAAGCGATTTTCTAGGCGTTTTAATTTGCACCGGACAAACGGTAAATCCAAATGACTTGAAATTTGAAAGCTTACAATAATATCACATTACGGATCCGATGAAACTGGTTTCGTCGAATTCCGAGACTTTTTGAAAAATGGCTATTTTGACTCGTCAAATTTAAATTAAAAATAAATCGATGCGTTTCGAGCTGCCACGATCAAACGATAGCTCCGATTGACACGAAATTTGAAATCCGGTAATAACTAACTATTACGGATCCAATGAAACTGGTTTCGTTCAATTCTGAGACTGTCCAAAAATTGACTATTTACAGTCGATTATTAAATATTAAAATATTCAATTTTCACAAATTAACTTTTAATTCGATTTTAAAAGTTCTAAAATATTTCTATAACTCCAGTATGATTAAATAAAATTTTACAAATCTTTTTCAATCATATTTAACTCGATTTTTAATTATTTCCATAATTTAACATATTAAATTATCGATTTAATTATCCAATTAAATCCAATAATTCAAATAAAAATTTATTTGACTTATAAATTCACTTATAAATATTTAAAATTAATTAAATATTCAAATTTTAATTTATAAAAATTCTGGGTCGTTACAATCTTTCCCCCTTAAAAGAATTTCGTCCTCGAAATTACAAGTAAGAAAGGTTACAGAATTTATTAACTTTCCAAAATTCATAATTAAATTTCTTACAATAACTTTACTAAGTTTTCAAATCACACTTAGTTATCTTTTTCAAAAACAACTATATCATTTAACTTTCAATTTCAAAATCGAAGTTAAAGTTTTCAAAATTTTCTAAATTTTCTCAAAATTTTCTAACGCCTTAAATTTTCGGAAAAATTCGCCATAGTCTCCTTTGCGCGGCTCGATCCGAAAAAAAAAATGACAGTATATATATCACAAATATACATCTCATCAAGTAATGAGGCATCCCGAAGGGAAAAAAGTGTAAAAGTGCGATATTTAATCCGAGATATGTACCTTATATTTTATTAGCGAGCATATACGGCTAATATAGCGCTAAAGCGAACTCCAAATGCGAAGCAAACACGATCCGCACCTACTAAACACTTAACAAACAACATGAGAACATGCACATATGCAAATAATCTCAATATACAACATATAACAACATGATAACTATATATGTCACATAGCAAATGCAACAATAGCAATATATATTCAACCATCATCCAATTACCATTCAACAAATTCATAACCAATATATTCATTCATATTTTCATTCATATACAATGAATTGGTTTTCACTCTAAATCATATTTGATTTATCAACATTGGATTTTATCAACATTCTTTTTCAATTCAATTAGTTTGCATTCACTAATTAAATCCAATTCACATTAAATTCTATTCAAATTTATTTACTTCTAATTTGAATTCAATTTCATAGCTTTAAATTTTACTAATTCAATTTCATTAACTCTTAATGAATTATATACAACCAATCAACAATCAAATAACAACCAAAGTATATTAGTTACAACCAAATTCCTTTGCTTATATTCATTCTCATTCAATTTATTCAACTTCTAATAACATTAGATTTCAATGAATTAATACTTACATTCATTATTTCATATCTACTTAATTCACATTCAATTGATTCACAATTCAATTCATTTATTCAATTCAATTACCAAAGTTGAATTTCATTCACATAACTTAAGTTCACATTTATCTTTATTACTAATATCAACTTCATTTAACTTTGAATTCATTTTTATTTACAACTCATATTCATAAATATATTCATATAGTTTCACTTCTCATATATATAAGTTTATTTCACAATTGTAATTCACTTTAATTATAACTCAATTCTTATAATTCTTTTGCTTATACAATTATTCTTTTATTTAGATTATCCAAACAACCTAACAATCAACTTATATACACTTTGATAATTCTGAAAAATTATTCCTTTATATATAAAATATAATCAAGGTAAAATTATTTCATTTACCCAATTTTTAAATCAATATTGTGCCGAATTGTTCTATTCAAGTGTTTAGAAACCCCTTCGGCATAGTCTTGCGGACCACGCTGACGAAAGTTCATATGCCACTCAATAAACCAATCATCACAATATAAAACAATTTTTATATTCACTAACAAATACGCTCTCATAGCTATTATTACACTCAACTCATTCTAGAGTACTACTGACTCTATCTCTAATGAATTAATACCCAACAGAACCATGGTTGTCGCTTAACCATCAGAGCTCTGATACCAAATGTAACGCCCTGGATTTTCGTTCTCCGAAAAACCGACATCGACACTCACTTTATCGACTGCCGAGAAATCGAAGGCCAAAAACCGAGATGTTATGGGTTTTAAAAAGATTTTAAAAGAAAGAAGAGAGAAAAAGAAGAAAGAAAAAGAAAAATAGAGGGAAAAGAAGATAGACAATTTTTTTTTAGAAAACAGAGAATTAGAAAAATAGAAGATAGAAGAATTTTAAAAATAGAACGGGACAGAAAGGAACAACAGAACAACAACAGAATCTCACAATTCGCAGCGGAACAACATATAATAATAAATGAAAAATCTTTAAACAAAGAACTATATCAGTTATTACATTTCATCACATTATATTACATTACATCATATCATCAGAGTGTACAACAACAACATCAAACAATGCAGCGGAAAAAGAAATACTATATAAACTAGTAATACGCCATGCCATCCAGCTTGCCTCCAGCAACTCCTGAATATCCTGAATATCCTGATAAACCTAACTCTTAACTGCCCGTGTGGAAAATTGGTGGGCACCCAGAGTTTAGGAAGGAAAACAATAAACTCCGAGTCAGTCATGTGACTGGTGTGAGAACTCAAAACAGTTTATTTATCTTTAAAATCAAATAGAGGAATATTTTTAAATTCAATTCGCAATGCTTTTAAAAATGAGACTACCATAAGGCCTCCCGCACACACACACATGCAAACGCAGAATCGGAGGAGATTTCTCCTTATGATAGTCAAAGATGCTTGATACGCATTTAAAATAACATTTGATATTATTATTAGTGCATAATGTAGGGAAAATTCATTTCGAAAGTAGAATATAAATCTTAGCCAACATACGACCATTATCGTATGCCTACTATAGCTAACTATGTTCAATAGCAGGTTACCGCCACATTCCATAGCAGGTTATACAACTAAAACCGTACAAGTCTCGTATTGTTTCTTTGGATTTCCAACGAATGATCAGGCCAAGGAACTTCCCATTGCCACTGAGAATGCCTCTGGATGGACATCCCCGAGAACCAAACCGGATCTCTACCAACACAAGGCCGGGTTACTCCTAACTGAGTAACAACTGACCGAATATGCCATCCCCCGGTCCTTTGGGACCTTTTCAACCGAGCGCTCGATATCCAACATCACACCATAATAAATAGAGTGTTTTCAACATGAGTAAGTATCTGGGCTCCATACCATGATACCACCCCTTTCCAGAAGGAAATGCACATACCCTAAGGGGAGCTACAGCAACCCCTAATAACCTTGCCGCATCTTTCCTGTTTTGACCATTTCCGGGATGTGAGGCTCGACGAAGTCACGTCCACAAAAACACACTTTGTACAAAAAGCCGTGCTTTGGGTCAACAAATGATCAACACAATGATCACTAAGATAGACGATCAAATAAATGATCCTATCACAATAATCAACACAATGATCATTTCAGCAACACTCAGCATGTCACATTACCAAAATGGGATATATCGCTGATAACTTCAACTATATAACCTTTGAGCACATACGTCTCAAAGAAGGGTGTTAAGCAAAGAATAAATTCTCCGCCACCAACAGAAATATATTTGAAAGAAATCGGCTTTATATCTCAACTTGTAATGTCAGGCATACTATCCATACAAGTCTGTTCCGGGCTCGAACAGAACCGAAGGCACTTACAAAGAAGTCCTTGCAATCCGGATATTCACAATCCTGATCGGATTCACCATCACATATGGAGAACTCAATACCGGAGCAACTCGGTGCAGAGTCAATCGATAGTTCATCCTATCGCTCTCGCAAATATCCGGTCTTCAACACCGATCTTCAAATGCGATTCACAACGACGTATCACATATTCGGAGTGGGTTATACGACCCCATGGTCCTTTCCCGGTTAACCCGAATAGTGAGCGCTTATTCAAAAATAAGTGTGCATTCAAATTCAATCAATTCACATCAAATACCCATTCAAAGGGAAATATTGATAGTCGGTTATTGAACTATCAATTGATATGCACACATCACCAGATTCCAAATAATTTTCCAAATTATTTATTTTCCAAAATATCTTTACAAGATATATAATTTCAACATTTCAAAAATAAATCAATATTTATTTTTAACCAATTTCACTTTTCACATATAAATTCCATAATGAATTTATATTCCAAAATATTCATGCATATACGATTTCAATAATTCATTTCAATTTATCTTTAGAAAAAGATAAATTCTAATTATTCACTTCATATTGGAAAACATTTCCATACTTATTTATTCATAAGTAATTCACAAATTCCTTTTATTTTCAACACTGGAAAATATTCAATATACTTAAATCGAATTAAGTATATAATTCATTCTTTAAGGTAATCATTCCCTTAAACATTTTTATTTGGGCCAAAACGAATGTTGCGTAAAACATCGTTACGACAACCCAAAATCACTAGTATAGGGATTCGAAATTAAATAGATATATAAATCCCAATACTATTCTAAACATTTCCTTTCGGAAATTATTTACTATAACAACAATGTTATAGTCCACTATTTCCTTTTATTTCTCGAAAACGTCTATTTCAACAATAAATGTTGAAATCTATGGTTTCGAATCTCAACACCTTTAAAACATCGTTAGATCGTTTTAATTCTGTTTAAAATATCACATTCTAAAACATTTTCTTTAACATGTTATTCACTATTCAAAAACGTGAATATACTATGTTCACAAATTCCATTATTTCTATTCACTTTAACTTAAAGGATTATTCACTGTCTAAAACGTGAATATAACTCCATTTATAAGTTATAACAATTAACTTATCAAAATAAGTCGTTTGCGGATTTATAAAACAACGTTTATAAATTCCTCTTCTATTTACTTATAAAAACTTCCTTTAATAAATTCCTTTATTAACCTATTCCAGTTTATAACTAAATTAGAAACTAAACGTTCATATTATAAGTTAAATACTTATAAAACGATTATTTTACAAAATCGTTCATTTAACTTCCCAAATTATTAATCTTAACTTATAAGATTGTTTATTTATCCAAAATTCATTCTTTCGATAACTTTATAAATTTTATAAACCTATTGCTTATAAAATTTCATTTATAACTTCACAGTTTATAATTTCATAGATTTCATTCATTTAGGAAATTCATTTTCACTACATTCAAACACTTATAAAAACTCGTTTTATAATGTCAATATTTCGATTTATAAATATCCATTTATAAATCTCTTAATATAAATCAGTTTATATTATTATTCTAAAACGTCTTTAAATTCCTTTATAATTTCATCATTTCGATTTATAAAATAATCAAATTTTATAAATCCTATATTTAAACTTTTATCATATATTCAAAAATCCAATCTAATTATTTTATAAAATCATTAGTTCATATTTCTCAAAAATCGACTTTTAATCGTATTTCTAAAAATCAGCTTTTTAACTATATTTCACAAAAACCATAATTTTTATAACTTAAAAAATTATAACGTTTATTTATTTATAATGGATCAATTCCAAAAATATAGTATATTTTCAAAAATCACTTTAAAATCATTTTAAAATCCCAAAATCTGGGTCCAATGATGCTACACACCAAATAGTCAATCACGACTAACAACGATATCATATATCGATATGATAATCTATCAAATATCAAAATATCTGAAATTAAATAAATACTGTTGAGGAATCCAGTTGGATCCCTCCAACCTGTTTCCTGCATCCAAAAACATTAGCACAATACCAATTTCGCTCCAGTACGAAATTATCGCGGTACATGTTCTTAATAAATATTATCCGCTTAATAACGGCGTAATAGGGTCTCATCCGCTAAACAAAAAATGCGGGAAATCAACAACTGCAATATATACATATGCCAATATATATATATTGATATTATATATAATACCAATTTCACTGTTTATGAAATATTCGCGGTATATGTTTATATTAAATAACATCCGCTTACTAACGGCGCATAATGTCTATTTTAACAATCAATAATTTACAGTCATCATTCAAACATGCATTCAAATATTTTAAATCTAACTATTTAAAATAAAATCGAAATCTATTCGATTGAGTGAGAAATTCTCACCTTGGTTTTAATTTCCGTTTAAGCTTTTATTTCGAATAAAATTAAACGCGCGTTTAATTTTACCCGAAATTCTCACTAACTCCAAACGACTCCAAACCAACTCCATCGCGTAGTGCTCGTCCATACGATTCCAACGCAACTGAGTTTGCATTTTTTCGACCTCGTATGAAAAAGTTATTGATTTTATAAGATTATACATGTTTTTATAACTAAATTTCAACATAACTTTAAAAACTTATAACCTAACTCAACTACAGCCGTTAGATCTCAATCCAAGGCCTCTCCCTTTTCTTCCCCACTCACGCAAAAGCTTCCAGGAACCAACGTAGCCGCCGAACCCATATGTAGAACTAGGGTTACATAATACTGCATCCACACACGACGATACTTCGATCAAGACGCGCCAAAACGAAGCACTCAACACTAGCTATCCACGGCCAGAAGCTCCTGGAGCTCGGCCGCCTCTTTTCTCGTGCGCACGATGATGAACGTGGCATGCACGCGACCCCATAACTCCCTCCACACGACACCAAACACGATCTCCACCGTTGAACTTGTAGAGCACACTAGCCTCTACGTTTTCCTAGTTGACAACTTCACGAATTGTTGAGTGGATTGAAAGATATTTGGAGAAAAGTGAGGATGATTTTCGGCCATTGACTTGATACTGGCGGCTACAAATTGAAATTAGGGTTTAGATATAATTTTTTTATAAAATTATGAAGATGGGGGGTGTATTTATAAGGAACGAGTGACACTATTCATTCCGGATTTTCCGAACTCCGATTTAGACGCCGTAACCAGCGTACCTATGGTTTATCCCACGTTCCGGACACAATGGAACAGGTTTCGGAAGCTAATTCGGAAGTATGTGCGAGTTATGGCTGAAAACGCTCAATTTGAATTAAACCGATTTAAGCGATTTTCTAGGCGTTTTAATTTGCACCGGACAAACGGTAAATCCAAATGACTTGAAATTTGAAACCTTACAATAATATCACATTACGGATCCGATGAAACTGGTTTCGTCGAATTCCGAGACTTTTTGAAAAATGGCTATTTTGACTCGTCAAATTTAAATTAAAAATAAATCGATGCGTTTCGAGCTGCCACGATCAAACGATAGCTCCGATTGACACGAAATTTGAAATCCGGTAATAACTAACTATTACGGATCCAATGAAACTGGTTTCGTTCAATTCTGAGACTGTCCAAAAATTGACTATTTTACAGTCGATTATTAAATATTAAAATATTCAATTTTCACAAATTAACTTTTAATTCGATTTTAAAAGTTCTAAAATATTTCTATAACTCCAGTATGATTAAATAAAATTTTACAAATCTTTTTCAATCATATTTAACTCGATTTTTAATTATTTCCATAATTTAACATATTAAATTATCGATTTAATTATCCAATTAAATCCAATAATTCAAATAAAAATTTATTTGACTTATAAATTCACTTATAAATATTTAAAATTAATTAAATATTCAAATTTTAATTTATAAAAATTCTGGGTCGTTACACCATCCATCTTGCCTCCTGCAACTCCTAGATTCCAGAATATCCTGATAAACCTAACTCTTGACTGCCCGTGAGGAAATTGGTGGGCACCCAGAGTTTTGGAAGGAAAACAATAAACTCCGAGTCAGTCATGTGACTGGTGTGGGAAATCAAAACAGTTTATTTTTCTTTAAAATTAAAATAGAGGAATATTTTTAAAGTCAATTCGCAATGCTTTTAAAAATGAGACTACCATAAGACCTCCCGCACGCACACACAATGCAAATGCAGAATCGGAGGAGATTTCTCCTTATGATAGTCAAAGATGCTTGATATGCATTAAAAAGAACATTTGATATTATTACTAGTGCATAGTGTAGAGAAAATTCATTTCAAAAATAAAGATATAAATCTTAGCCAGCATAGACATTTCGAACTATGCCTACTATAGCTACCATGTTCAATAGCGGGTTACCGCCATATTCCATGACAGGTTATACAACTAAAACCGTACAAGGCTCGTATTTGAAGAATGGATTTTCCAACAAATGGTCAGGCCAAGGAACTTCCCATTGCCACATGGAAACGCCTCTGGAAGGACGCCCCGAGAACCAAACTGTTCTCTGCTAAACAAAGCCGGGAATCCTTTTTCCCAAGGAATATTACAAACCCTCAGATATGCCACCCCCGGTCCTTTGGGACCTTTAAACGAGCGCTCGTCACCATCATCACACAATCATAACAAAGTGTTTTCAACATGAGTAAGTATCTGGACTCCATACCATGATACCACCCTTTTCCAGAAGGAATGGCCATACCCTAGGGAAGCGATCCCTGAAAACCTTGCCGCACAATTCCTGTTTCGACCATTACCGGTTTGTGAGGCTCGACGAAGTCTCGTCCACAAAAACATACTTTATACAAAAGCCATGCTTTGGGTCAACAAATGATCATAGAAATGATCACCAAGATAGACGATCAAATAAATGATCCTATCACAAATAATCAACACAACGATCATTTCACAGCAACACTCAGTATGTCACATTACCAAGATTGGGAGTATATCGCTGATAACCTTCAACTATATAACCTCTGAGCTCGTACGTCTCAGAGAAGGGTGTTAAGCTAAAAGAATAAATTCTCCACCACCAACAGAAATATATTTGAAAGAAATCGGCTTTACATCTCAATTTGTAATGTCAGACACACAATCCATACAAGTCTGTTCCGGGATCGAATAGAACCGAAGGCACTTACAAAGAAGTCCTTGCAATCCGGATATTCACTAATCACGCCCGAATTTTCCATCACATATGGAGATCTCAATACCGGGGATCAGCCAGTGCAGAGACAATCAACAAGAAACCCTTACGTTTTTGAAAATATCCGGTCTTCAACACCGATCTTCAAATGCAATTCATAACGACGTATCACATATTCGGAATGGGTTATACGACCCCAAGGTCCTTTCCCGGTTAACCCGAATAGTGAGCGCTTTTTAAAAAAATAAGTGTGGCATTCAATTTCAAGCAAATCAAAACAAATACCTATTTAAAGGTAAATATTGATAGTCGGTTATCGAACTATCAATAGATATGACAACATCACCAGATTCCAAATAATTTTCCAAATTATTTATTTTCCAAAAATATCTTTACAAGATATATAATTCAATATCTCAAAAATAAATCAATATTTATTTTTAACAAATTCCACTTTCTTTTATACATTCCATAATGAATTTATATTTCACAATATCTATGAATATATGATTTCAATTATTCATTTTCAATTTATCTTCAAAAAGATAAATTCTTAAGATATTCACTTTATTTTGGAAAACATTTCCATACTTACTTATTCATAAGTAATTCACAAATTTTATTTATTTTCAACACTTAGAAAATATTCAATATACTTAAATCGAGATTAAGTATATATTTCATTCTTTAAGGAAATCATTCTCTTAAACATATTTATTTGGGCCAAAACGAATGTTGCGTAAAACATCGCTACGACAACCCAAAATCACTACTATAGGGATTCGAAATTAAAATAGATATATAAATCCCAATACTATACAAAACATTTCCTTTCGGAAATCATTTACTATAACAACAGTGTTATAGTCTACCATTTCCTTTTATTTCTCGAAAACGTCTATTTCAACAATAAATGTTGAAATCTATGGTTTCGAATCTTAACACATTTAAAACATCGTTAGATCATTTTAATTCTATTTAAAATATCACATTCTAAACATTTTCTTTAACATATTATTCACTATTCAAGAACATGAATATCCTACGTTAACCAATTTCATCCTTTCTATTCATTTTATTTCAAAGGGTTATTCACAGTCAAAAACGTGAATATAACTCCATTAATAGGTTTCAACAATTTACTTATCAAAATAAGTTGTTTGCGAATTTATAAAACAACGTTTATAAATTCCATTTCTATTTATTTTGTAACTACTTCCTTTTTATAAATCTCCTTTATTAACCTATTCACTTTATAACTCAATTATAAACCAAAGATTCATATTATAAGTTAAACACTTATAATTTATTTGTTTACTAAATCGTTCCTTTAAACTTCATAATTATAAATCTTATAACTTATAAGATTCGTTTATTTACCCAAATATATTCCTTAATAACTTCACGAAATTTACAAATCTTATTATTTATAAATTTCATTTATAACTTCACCATTTATAATTTTATAAATTTCATTCATTTATGCAATCCATTTTGACTTCATTCAAACACTTATAAAAACTCGTTTTATAATTCAAATATTTTAATTTACAAATATCCATTTTATAAATCTTTTATATAAATCAATTTATACTATTATTTTAAAACATCTTTAATCTCCTTTATATTTTCACCATTTTGATTTATAAAATAGTTAAATTTTATAAATCCTATTTTTAAACTTTTTATAATAAATTCAGAAATCCCAGTTTAAACTATTTTATAAAAATCATTAATCTCGTATTTTCAAAAATCAAATTTTAACTGTATTTCTCAAAAAAAAACATAATTTTTATAATATTAAAATTATAACGTTTACTTATTTAAGATGAATCAATTCCAAAAATATTTTATAAATGTATACTTTCAAAAATCATTTTAGAAATCTCTTAAAAATCAAAATCGTTATTTTTAAACTTCAAAATTGGATCCGATGATGCAACACATCAAATAGTTAATCACGACTTTCAAACATCATATATCATCCATGATAAACAATCAAATATCACAATATCTAAATCAAATAAATATTTGTGAGGAATCCAGTTGGATCCCTCCAACCTGTTTCCCTGCATCCACAGACATTAGCACAATACCCATTCCACTTCGAGGTGGAATATCGCGGTATATGGGATTTTATAAAATATTATCCGCTTACTAACGGCGCAATAGGGTCTCATCCGCTATACAATGCGGGAAATCAATCAACTGCAATATATTCATATGCCAATATATATATATATTGCTATATATATAATATTATACCAATTCCACTTCGAGGTGGAATATCGCGGTATATGTGTGTAATAAATAACCTCCGCTTACTAACGGCGCATAGGGTCCATTCACATCCAATATGTATATATATAACAATCATCATTTAAGCATTTAATCAACACAACTAACAATTTTAAATCTAACTATTTAAAATTTAAATAAATCCTTTAGAGTGAGAAGTTCTCACCTTTGCTTTTATTTGCAATCCATTTTCCTTCTTGACTCGATTTCTCTTGATTTATACCTTGTATAAATATTATACAAATTTATTAATATTCGAAATAATCGAATAATAAATTTTCGTTTAATAATTTCGATTCATCGGTGCTTTCATTTTAATAGTTAAATTAACTGATGGTTTTATTTAAACTAATTTTTCTTAAATAAATTTATTTAAACAAATTTTCCTTTTATAAATTTAAATCAACTAATTATTTTACTTTAAATTAATATCTTTAAATCGATTTCTTTTAAATAATTTATTTATCCAATAAATCAAATTCCTAACAAATCTGTCTAGTTCAATTTAAACTTCAACTAAATTTACTTTAAACAAATTTATTTAACTATACTTTAATTTTAAAACTAAATTCTCTTTAAATAAAAATTATTTTTAACCACTAAAATTTAAATAAGTTAATTTAAACCAATTTTTAAACTCGGAATTTAATTTCTAAATTTATTTCCTTTTGAAATAAATTCTTTTATCTCTTTCAAATATTTAAAATACGTATCTGAAATAATTTCTTCAACTATTAAACAAAATTACTCGAAATTTCCTTATTAAAAATATTTTGAACTAATCGGAAAATTTAATTTTCGTTTAAGAACCTAATTTAGGCTAATCAATTCTAATTTTCTAGCTAATAATTATATTTTATTTTTATTTTCAAACTGCAAACAAAATAATCTATATCTGTTTTAAAATGTAACTTTATACAAATTCTTATATTTTTTTCAAAACCCAAAATATATACCTATATTTAAAATTTATTTTCTGTAAATTTAATTACCTTTTACTGTAAATTAAAATATTCAGAGGTATATTTTTTTCTATAATATACAATTTCCAATTCTAAATCGAAATGAACAGCATGAATACCTCACTGAACTTGCCCAGGTGATAGCGAAACCCTAGCCACGGTAGTCACGCAAATAGCCGTCGCTCGAGCTCGCGATTGGATCGCGTTGCAGCTCCTCGTGCGAGCACGCTTGCCTCTGCCACGACATCGCGCGCACGCGGCCGCGCCTCCACTGCATCGCGACATCGCCCCCATCTTCAATCGCCGCCGTGGCCCTCGAATCGCCTTCATCCACGAATAGTTTCGACGCCGTCGCCATCCATTGAACTCACGACCCTCCTCGCCGCTGCGCCTCGCCCAATTGACTGACATGAGCCAAGCGATCGCCTCCTCTAATCGTGTCGCCTCCTGCCTTGAGCGCACGCCCCCCTCGTGCCATGCGCTTGAAGCCCACGCGTAACATCGGCCATTATATATTTTTCTTCGAATTGAGGGAGAAAGGGATCGAACAGAAGGCCGATATTGATTTTTTTTTTTTTTTTTTTATAAGCCGAACAAATGAGGGCTTCGGCCATTTAAAAATTTTTTCTGCTTGATTTTGATTTGGACGAACAGAAGGGGGGAGCGTGATTTATCAGAGAAGAGGCATGTTTGGCACGATTTCTTCCCATGATCCCCTGCGTGATTTTAGGCGTAGTTGAAGGAGATAACGTGGTGTTTGTTTGACTAATTAAAATATTAATTTCAATTTGAATTCGATTCAATTTCAATGCGTTTACACACCGTGTGCTCACATATCAGCTCCGAAAAATACGAAATTTGAAATCCGAGAATAATTCAATATTTCGGACCCAATGGAACTGGTTTCGTCGAATTCCGAGACTGTGCCTCGGAAGGCTATTTTTAAATATCGATTCAAACGATTTAATTTCAAAACTGAACAATTCACTTTCAATTTCAATTCTGAAGCTCCTATAATCTTCAATATTATCAATATGAATTTTACAAGCCTTTGAAATATTTTTATTTGGCTTCAAATTGAAGATTCAAATTTTTATTCAACTTTCAATAGATTAAATTCTATAATTAAATCGACATATTCAAAGTTATATTGAAAATTCAACCCAAACCATCATTCAAATATTTGAAATTAATTAAATATTTTCAAATTAAATTGTTCAAAATTCTGGGTCGTTACATGAGGCTTGACGAAGTCTCGTCCACAAAGCCACGCTTTATACAAAAGCTGTGCTTTGGGTCAACAAATGATCATAGAAATGATCACAAAGATAAACGATCAAACAAATGATCATATCACAAATGATCAACACAATGATCATTTCATAGCAACACTCAGCATGTCACATTACCAAATTGGGAATATATCGTTGGTAACCATCAACTACATAACCTCTGAGCTCGTACGTCTCAGAGAAGGGTGTTAAGCTAAGAGAATAAATTCTCCGCCACCAACAGAAATATATTTGAAAGAAATCGGCTTTATATCTCAAATTGTAATGTCAGACAGAACTATCCATACAAGTCTGTTCTGGATTTAGAACAGAACCGAAGGCACTTCCAAAGAAGCCCTTGCAATCCGGATATTCACAATCCCGATCGGATTTCCCATCACTTAGGGAGTCTCTATACCGGCGCGACTCGGTGCAGAAACAATCGATAGGTCATCCTATCGCTTTCGCAAATACCCGGTCTTCATCACCGGTCTTCAGCTGCTATCCATAACGTCGAATCACATATTCAGAATGGGTTATACGACCCAAAGGTCCTTTCCCGGCTAACCCGAATAGTGAGCGCAATATTTAAAACATATGGATATGGGATTTCAATTAAGTCACAACTTAATAATTTAAGACTTTCTTTCAAATGGTTTAATCCAATTACCATTTCAAATCTTTTAAACAAAAGATTTATTTCATAAAGTTCACCTACTTTCACAAATATTTATTCCTGGATTTCAAAACAATTCCATCTCAATTGGATTAATTCATTTAAATCTTTAAATTAAAGATTTATTTTATAGCTTTCGAACCGTTCCCAAACATTCACTTTCAAAATTCATTTCCAAATATTCATCAATAACTTGGTAAACTATTTCAGTTTAAACTTGAAATCCCTTTTATATAATTTGAAATTCGTTTCTCCTATGAAAGCTTTTTATCATTTAGAAACAACAGTCTTATTTTGAAAAAACCCGATTTCATTTATACAAGTTACAATCTTTGGGTTAATTCAAATTCCCAAAAATAATACTTTAAAAATGGTTTAACTCATAATGACTAGTATAATATCGTTAATCCCTAGTTTCAAATTACATAATTCAATTTCAATATTGAATTCAAATTTAAATTAAAGTATTTAAATTCCAACACTTAATCCAGTTATTCAAAATAAATTTCCATCTTTGAAATTCCATTTCAAAAGCTTTTCACTTCAAACCCAATCCATTTTCAAAACATTTGAATTTAAATATTCAACTTTTAAAAATCATTTCAAAATCTGTGACTTAATCTATTTCCTCGTGAAATCCATATTTGTGTGTGTATGGTGTGGTCTAGGGGTTTAACACAATAGTGCAACATCATTCAATCATCATAGATCAAAACACAGAAATATAGTTGATAAGTGATATAACTATAAAGCTTATCGCCCATTCACAGATTCACAGATAATATATAGATGTATCATCCATAAATGAATAAATTTTACATACCACAATCTACAGAACAAAACATCACAGATCAGATAGGACAGTCAATTCAAGGCATCTCATATAATACAATAATTCATAAGTAAGATCAGACATTTGAAAATCATTCATAAACAGGATTAATAAATCGTTTAATCCTAATTAATTCAATTTATCTCCAATTTAATTAATTACTTATGAATTTATTATCCAATTCTGATTTATTAATTCCAAATCATTTGATATAAATTAATTTATCAAACACTTTAATTTTTTAAATTATTCTTAATCAATCATTTTAATTAAATTAACTTTTGAACCAATTATATAATTAATTAACTGTAATTAATAAAAATATCCAAAATTAATCACTATAAGTGATTAATCCTTAATTACTTTCATGAAGTAATTTCATTTTAACAATGTATAATTGATTATCTAAATTAATTAATCTAATTAATTATCAAGATTTATCGCATTAATTTAATTATTTAATAATCTCTAGTTAATTATCTTTATTAACTAATAATATTTCTTTAATCACTTTCTTAAGAAATTATCTTAGATTAATTCATTATTAATCATTTCTGATTTTAAATTAATCTAAATTTAAAATTTAAAATCAAGTAAATCATTCTTTAATTACCATATTTATTAAACCATTTGATTACCTTGATTATCTCAAAGATAATAAATTTCTTCATTAATGATTTCATTAATCCTTTAAGTGTAATTTAAACATTACACTTTTAAATTTAAATTTAAATTCCATTTTGAATTTATGATTCAAAACGAACATATATTTAAATATTAACCAATTTAAATATCAATTTATAAACCTTAAAATAAATGTAAAGAATATTTATTATCTACATAGGAAACTTATATAAGGAAAGCCTTTGAATTTAATTACTTAAATCTTGAGCTTTTAAATCACATTACATTTTTTTTCTTGCAATTTCAAGTTTAAAACAAAACATTTAACCTTCCATTTAAAAATTCTTTTATTAAACAATTTAAATTTAAAAGCTTTATTTATTCCTAAACTAAGATTGAAACTAAACTTGAGATTCATATTTAAACTTTTGATTTAAAACTTAGTTTTAATTTTGCTTTATAAATACAAAAATGAAAATTTTAAATTGTAAAAACACAACTGGTTTAAAACCTGTAACACAGTTCTACCCGAGATTCAACCCTTCCTGCTTCGAGCCCAACGCGAGTTTCCCCCCAGAAAAACAACAGCCTGCTTCGAGTTCCCCCTTCATAAATTCGAACCCACCCAAACACAGCCTCACTAGAAAAAAAAACCCCGTTGTGCACATGCACCAACGACTCAGGTGGTTCCGACCGTCCATGCCACTACGAACAAGACGACGATCTCCCCTATAACTAACCCAGACCATCCAAACATGATTGTAGACCCACGATCAAAATCCAACAATGCAGTCGAACCTGGAACAAAAGAACATCACCAACTGCAAACCTATCACAGCTTCGTTCTCTCCACCACGATCACCAGAACACTCGAAACTTCGGCCATCTATTCGACGTCACCCCCTCTACCATCACCCCAAACCTCATCGCACTCGATCAACCATAGAACGTGTGGTGATCGATGCATCAATCGCAGTAAAACTTAGGGTTACAAAAAGAAGTTGCTCGCCGTTGCCACCACAGTAATCAAAAGTGCCTCCAACCATTTTACCCCGACCCTCCGATCACTCCTGCACCTACGGCCAAAATCGCGATCATCCCCATGCTCGCGGCCATCAGAATTTGTCCAGTATTCCAAAAACAGTGCAACCCCAATATTTACTTCATTTTAAATCTAAAAATTATGATTTCGATCTTAAAAATCATGTTTTAGATTAGAGTTTCATTTTATATCCCTGAATTGCCAAATTAAAATGTTCGAATTTTTTCCTTGTTCAAAGCTTTGCTCAGTAACTTGGTTTTCAGAGATGTCACCAAGCTGTTTCAACTTGAATAGATTTTTAAATTAAAGCTAATGATAAACAATCAAATTATATTTAAATCTTGAATCCAAACATGTATTGGGCTAAGGGATATTGATTTTTTTTGAATCAAGCACTGGAGCCTGGAATCTAAACATATATTACTGATTCATAACACATGCACACAACTATATACAGACATATGTGTATACAGGACCACCTACCTATATTCACACAAACACAGTATTTCAATAAAACATAAATACTTGATTATCTTCATACCTAATCCAAGCAATCAGTCAAAAAAAATACTTAACCAAATTTTTTTTTAAAAGAAGTTACTCACTTGTCATGGTTGAACAGAGGGCAGAGAAAAAAAGAACAGAGGACTGAAAAGCATTTTGTTTGTGTCTAAGGGCTTGTAGCTTTGAATTTACTTGAAGTTTGATGATTTGCAAATTTGAAGCTGAGTTTTGTTGTTGAAAACCTTGCCTTGGGAATGCTTCAGGAATTTCAGAGTTGAATTTGTTTGAGTTTTGTTTGAGTTTTAGAAGATGATATCACTTCAGCTTTAATGATCGAACTAAAATATGAAGCTGATATATGTAAAAGAAATGCACTGGTGATGATTTTACAGAGTGATATTATTTTGTACAGGTTAATTATATTGTATAACAGGGTAGAGATTTTCTTTCTTTCTTTATGGTGGTTGAAAATCTTGTTTGTACAATATAGTTCATGGCTGAAGTGTTTTAGTTATGGGCTGCATTAAAATTTAACAGTTCGAATTGACCCCTCAAATGATGGAAATAAAGGCATGTTCCCCCTTGCTTAGTTACAGCATGTTCTATTTGTATAATATAGGCAGTCTGCTTTTACTTTACATACATATTTTATTTTATTTTTATACTAATGTTTTTCTTGTATATGAACATAAAAGGTTGCTGTCTTGTATGAATACTTGATTACATTTATTTCTTTTGCTTTAAAATGGTGGCTGCACTTATTATATTTGTCTTATTTTATATTTGTACTTTATTTTATTACTTTTCTTTGTTTTTATAAGTTTATGCCTAACTTCTTTTATTTATACTTTTGTTTTGTTTATTTTGCATATTTATTTACAACTTTGTTTCATATTTAAATGTCGTTTCTTTTCTTTTCTTATGACTTACATATTAATTTTCAACTTAAATACTTATCGTCTTGTATTTTTATTTCTATTTATTTTAAAAACAATTTATTTAAGATTTTATCTCAAATCCAATATATACATATATATTCACATATATACAAATTTTCAAACTCATACGACTTAATATAATTTCTATTTGAATCGGGGAAACTCGCAGCCATTTATAATCAATTTTACAATTTTTAAATTCAAAAATTCATTTAAATTATAAATTTAAATTCATAAAAATCCTGGGTCGTTACAAAACGTGTGGCTACTTAATTTCTAGTAGAAACCTTGGGGGCAGCACGTAGGCAGGGTTTTGCCGAAGCTGGGTAAAATCTGCGTCGTTCTATTTCTACATTTATTATTCTGCTATTATCTGTGCTGCTATTATTCTGTGATCTGTGTTGAAATTATTTTATAAGCTTCCGCAATTAATTTTTATAATTAATAGTATTACCCTATTCACCCCCCTCTAAGGTGAAATCGATCCTACAGTGAGGAAGCGGTATCGTGGGTTGGTTGCGATGCCAAGATGTTCACGAAGATTGGGTCAGAGCTCAAATTTTGGTAGAGGCGAAGTCAAACGGGCTTTGGCGAAGGCGCACGTCTGGGGGAACTTGGAGATGGTGGCGAGCGGGACGAAGTCTGGGATTCGCGAGCACAGCAGCTGCCGAGGCAATGGAGGCTTTGCGATGATCGATCGAGGCAGTAGGTATTTTCCATGTACTGTATCTAAATTTTATATGGACATGATTTTATTTTACCATGAATAAAAAGGGGGAGATTGAAATGTTTGAAAGATTATATAAAATTTGATTTTTGAATCTATATGAATAAATTTTATAAGTTAGGGTTTCAAAGAAAAAGAAAAAATATATAATTATAAATTTTTAATTTACTCATTTGGTTTAAATAAACTTATTTAATTACTTTAGCAATTAAAAATAATTTATTAAGGGAATATTTGTTTAAAATAAATTATTGGCAATTTAAATTTATCAAATAGGAAAAATTAATTTGTTTGACTAGTTCAAATATTAATAAAATCGCATAAATGTTTATACAAGGTCAAAAATCTGAAAGGAAGCAAGCCGGATTGGAAATGAGTTGCATGCGTTAGCAAAGGTGGGATCTTCTCACTCAATAGAATTGATTTTTTTAATTTAAATAGTTAAATTTAAATTCTGGATGTGCTTGGATGAATTGGATAATTTATCTATTGGTGATACTAGATATAGTAGTATGTGTGTGTGTGTATTGGAGTGATTGACTTCTCGCATTATATAGCGGATGAGACTCTATGCGCCGCATAATAGTGGATGAGATGATATAACCCCATATACTGCGATATCCCGCCTTAAAGCGGGATTGGTATTTAATTTATTGTGCTAAAATCTGCGGATGTAGGAAAATGGGTTGGAGGGATATAACTGGATTCCTCAAATCGTTTGAATTTATTTCATATGTTGTGATGTGATTTATTGATAATCTGTGAATGGTTATATTGATAATTGAAATTATTGAAGGCTGTGGTTTGGTCGAATATATTTTGGTATTTTAGGATACCAGAAATATATAATTGGATTTTTGGAAATTAAAGTAGAAAATTTTAAGTAAATTAATTTTAAAGAATTGGATAAATTAAAAGAAGGAATTTAAAAAAGGGTAAAGATTGATTTTTGAAATCTTATTGAATAAATTCCAAAATATGGGGAAAGATTTTAATAAATGGATTTTGAGTAATATTGTTTAAAAGTTGAAGTATTTATTTAAAATTCAGATTTTAAATAGTTTGGGAGAAATAAAGGATTTTATTTGAAAAGATAGTAAATTTTGAAAATCAATTTGGAAATTGATTTGGTGTTTAAAAATAAAATTTTGAAAATCAATTTGGAATTTGATTTGGTTTTTGAAAGTGAATATTTTGAAACCGATTTAAAAATTGCATATCAGTGGATATTTGAAAATATAAATTTATGATGAGAATTTATAAAGGAAAGAGTAATTTGTTTTAAAAATTAAATATTGGTTTATTTTTAAAAGTCTGGAAAGAAATTTATCGATTTGGAATGAAAATCGAGATAAATCAAGAAGGATTTATTAATTGATTTAAATGGACAATTTTGGAATGGACAGTGTATTTTCTCTGGAAAGCCGAGTATGTTTTTCAAAGTAGCTTTTAAATATAAATTAAAAGTTCTAGAATTAGTTCTTAAAAGAATGTTTTTTGGAGAAATTATTTTCGTAAATTGTTTTTAAATCTTTAAAGTAAGTATTTATTAAGTTAATTGTAGAAGGGATTATTTTTAAGATTTAATTGACATTTGATTTAGAAAATGGTTATTTTAATAGTTACACCCTATCTAATAATTTTTTTTTAAATTTTTTTTTTGGGCTTTAGTATTGTATGAGATATTAGTATAAAAATTTCATAACTAATATTTTAAATAAAGTATTTAAAAATAGTTTTCGTTTTAAGTGTTTCCAAATATATTTTTGGATAAGTGATTTAAATTATTTAAAATATTCGGACTCAGAAAATTTTCAGTGGAAATAAATAATATTTGAAAATTTATTCCGCGAGAGGAAAGTGATTTGAAAATTGTTTTCAAAGGGTTGAAGTGTGAAAATTAATCTTGCGAATATATTTTGAAATAAATAATTTGGGGAAAATTATTCAAATCTGGTGGTTGTTGTGAATGTTGTTTGATATTTAAATAACTGACTATCAATATTGGCCTTTAAACGACATTTGAATTTCGATGCGACTGGGGGTCGGATTCCAAATGGTTATCCGAAAACTATATCGAATCTTTGTGATGGATCTTTTATTTAAAAGATCAAAGTGGAAATTTGTTGTAACTTACTTAAGATCTGAATGTAACCACTTATTTTTAAAATAAGCGCTCATCATTTGGATTAGCTAGGAGAGGGCATTGAGTCATAAAACCCATTGCGAATAATGATACAACGAATTGGATTGCATTTGAAGATGGTGTTGAAGACAGGGTATTTTCGAAAGCGAAAGGATTACCTGTCGAATGTCTCTACACTGAGTTGCTCCGGTATAGAGATTTATATCACCCTATGTGATGGGGAGTTCAGACGTGATTAGCGGATATCTGGATTTGCGAGGACGTTTTCGTAAATTGGACAAAGTGCCTTTGGTTCCATTCGAACACGGAACGGACTTGTATGGATGTATGTCTGACTTTACACTTTGAGATATAAAGCTGGTTTGTATCAAATATATTTCGGTTGGTGACGGAGAATTTATTCTCTTAGCTTAACACCCTTCTCTGAGACATACGAGCTCAGGGGTTATGCAGTTGATATTTACTAGTGATATATCCTTAATTTGGTAATGTAGCATGCTAAGTGTTGATCATTTGTTGATCGAAGCATGGATTTTGTGAAAATCATAGCTTTATGGACGAGACTTCGTCGAACCTCACACCCCGGAAATGGTTGAAAAAGGAAGGATGCGGCTAGATTGAGAGTCGCGCCCCTCATGGTATGTGCATTTCCTTCTAAATAAAAAGTGGTATATGGTATGGAGCTCAGATATTTAACTTGTTTAGATAAAAAAAAGTGGTATTCTATTATGGAGCCTAGATTATTTACTTATGTGGTTGTTGGTTGTTGAGGCACCTCGGAAAAGGTCGGTCTAGACATGAGGGTGGCATACTTGTGACAGTTATTTACCTAGTTACAGAAGTAACCCGGCCTTGTGTTGGCAAAGAGCCGGTTAGGTTATCAGGGCATCCCTCCAGAGGCGTACCCAATCGATGAACGAAGTTCCTTTGCCTTGACCATTTATTGGAAATCCAAACAAAACAATACAAGCCCTTTACGTTTGCAGTTGTATAACCTGTCACCTCAGGTGGTAGCTATAGTAGGCATAATATAATGGTACCTATGTTGGCTAAGATTAATATTATACTTTCGAAATGTTTCCATACTATGCACTAATAATAATATCAAAAAGATTTTGCTTATCAAGCATGTTTGACTATCATAAGGAGAAATCTCCTCCAAGTGTGCGATTGCATTGTGTGTGTGGTGGGAGGCCTTATGTAGTTTCATTTTCTAAAGGCATGAACAAATTTCTTTCCCTTTTCTTTTTGTGCAAATAACTATTTTAAGATCTCACATCTGTCCCATGAATGATTTGGAGTTTATTGTTCACTTTCTAAACTCTGGGTGCCCATAATTTTCCACACGGGCAGCCTAGAGTCAAGTTATCAGTTATTTTGGAGCGAAGTCAGAAAAGTATGCTATGGAGATCAGGAGATAAGTTGTATGACGAGACGTATCACTTATATTATGTAATATCTGTTGCTTATGGGTTGCTGCAAGTTCAGTTTTCATATGGACAAGTTTCATAAATGTCTAGTGTCGTGTTTTGTCGTTGTAATACTCTGATAATGTAAAGTATAAACTGATATAGTTCATTTGTTTAAAGATTATTCATTTATCTATTATATATTGTTCTGCTGCGAATGTGAGATTCTGTTATTGTTTCTGCTTTCTTCTTCTACTTTCTTCTTCTTTAACCCTAATGGTTTGGTTTTTCGGCATTCGATTATTTGGCATTTGATGCAGTGGACGTATTGATGTCGACTTTCAGACGTCGAAAAATCGTGTCATTACAATTAGCCTCGGTTTCAACTTCCCAGATCATCTAAAAACGTAAAAAGAAGATCAAATCAAATACAAAGTTCCAGATCATAAGAAGAAAAGAAATTTTTTTCCTCTGTTTCACTTTTTTGGTGAGTAAACATTTCTTTTGAAAACTTAAATTTGTTTATCCTTGTGCATATGATAAACTGAATATGTTATGTTGTGAAAATATGTTTGCGTGGGTGTAGTTTACTTGGATTATAATCTAACTGCCCTGTTTATTGATATGCATGACTGTGTATATACATATCAGGCTCTGTTATGTTCTTTTGGCTCAACAATTCATTTAAAAATTCACATCTCATTTTACAAACAGTTTTAGGTTAGGATCTTTAAAGGATAATTGTTTGTAATAGCAAAATCTGAGTTTTAAAAATATCATTAAGTAACATGTAGGATTATTGGAAATTGAAAATTACAATAAAAATTAAATTATGTTCAAAAATTAAATGTTTAAACCATGGGTTTTGATTACATCATCTGATTCGTTGTCAAAAACTATGATATTTAAAAGTAATTTCATGATTTTTAAGTTTATAAATGATGAGATTTCGCGAGATGAATAGATTTGGATTTCCTGTCAATTGTCGGCGATCGGGAAGGAGATGGTCATCGTGGTTGAGGCTGGAGGAGACTTGAGAGGTGGGGATCATTGGAAAAATAGTCGGGAATTTTATTTGATCGTCAAAGTGACCGGGTGACGGTAAACTAGGGCTTTGAAGCCAGGTTTGGTCGTCGAAGTTTCAAGTGTTTGTGTGAAGTTGTGGGCGTGTCGGAGATGATCGGAGTGAGGGGGGAATGGTGCGTGAGTCTTCGATGAAGTTAGGTCGAGGTGTCGAACTTCCTGGTGGTCGATGGTGGCGTGGCGAGGTGGTTTTGGGTGATCAGTTTCTTTCATGTAGGTCTTGTTCTTCTCGATTTTGTTTTACTGTGAAATTAATCGTTGTTGTTGGGTAATCGATTAGGCAAAGATGGTCGACGATGACCTGTTGGTGGTAGCGGCGATGGTTGGAGGAAGGTCAATCATCTGCGCACGTGTACGTATATCAGTTCATGTCTGGGTTCATTACTTTGAAGAAGAAAGAGTAAAAGAAGAGAGCTTCGAGGGAAATAAGGTTTTGATCGGGGTCGATCTCGAGTTTTATCGAGTAGGGAGAGATACGAGGTTGGCTCGAGAATTTGTGGTTTAGGCTCGGGGAATTCTGAGTTTTAGCTCAAGTTTGTTTCTTTGGTTATCCAAGTTTATAAATTGTAGTAAATGATTTATCAAGTATTAAAGCAAAGAACATATACAAGCTTCAAGTAAATTAGTAACAAATTTTTAGGTATTAATCAAGTTTTAATATAAATTGTAAATTCAAATGATTTTGAAATTAAATCGTTTTGATTTTATATAATTTTATAAAAGGTTAATTATCTAATTATATTCTTAAGTGCATTCAAATGAAACTTAAAAATGAAAATTAAGTAATTAAATAAGATAATGGTTTATCTTAAAATTAATTAAGGTCTTGATTAATTAATGGATAGTAAATCAGTGAGATTAATTAGAAGTTATTAATTAATATAAGTAATTAAGGGTCAATCAATTAACTTAAGTAATTATAGGATAATTAATTAATGTCCTTAAAGGATAATTACTTAATGAAATTAATGAAAGGATAATTCCTTAATTAATGTAATTAAAGGATCATTAATTTGTATGATTAACTAAAGGAATTAATTAACGTAAGTAATTAAGGATAATTAATTAAGGTGGATAATTAAAGGATGATTAATTAATTAATTAAATAATAGTGAATCGTTTATAATTAATGCTAATTAAGCAGGATCTAAAAATTTAATTACTTGGTAATTAAATTTAATTAATTAGAAATGGTGATAAATTAATCTTGCTTATGGATGATTGAGTTGTATTGAATGATTAGATTAATATCTAGTCTGACAATTGTGATGCACTGTGATATGATATGTTTGGGTTGAACTATGATAATGTGGGTTATCTAATGATGATGAATTGCTGTGTAAATATGACACCTGTATTTAAAAATTGTATTGTATGCACTTAAACAACTTGAATTAAAGATGATATAGGATTCGAAGAGAGCGGGGTTGGGTATTAGCAAATACCCAAAACCACTTTGATTAGAAATCTACAATAGTTCTTTATAAATTTGGTTTTAGAATCAATCAGGCTGGAATGAAAATCAAGTATCATGGCATTTAAACCTAGTAATGGTACTTAGATATTGACTTATGAAATAAGTGTTGACTATAACAAGTTAAGAACTCGTTGTAATGAACGAGTTATTCCCCTGGGATTTTAAATCAATTTTATACCTTAGTATTTCATGTTATATAGGTTTACTCATGCTGGTTTCCAGCCTGACCCGGGTGTTACTTTGTTGCAATGCTCGGGTTAGACCGAGTATTACAGATTAGGACGTTCTGGAGCTCAGGAGGCGAGCTAGATGACAGGGACGTATGGATTATATTCCGTTGTGTGTTTGAGAGTTGTATTGATTTTTCTAGGACAAGTTAATTGTAACTGTCCAGTTTATGTATACATGGTTGAACTCTGATGTATTGTATGTAAATTAATAGATACAGCTTTTCTTTGTATAAATACTATTGTGTGATATTATATTTTGATCCGCTGCGAATGTAGGATTCTGTATTTTGTTTCATGTTTCTTCTTCTACCTCTTTTCTTTCTAACTCTAACAATTTGGAATTTTCGACGTTCAGATGCTTGGCACTTCCACAGTGAACATATTAGTGTCGAATTTTCGGGGTCGAAAATTTCGGGTCGCTACAATTACCTACAGTTGTTATGCATGCATGGTATGATGCATTCAGTCTTAGCAAGACCCGCTATGTTTTTCCTATGGTACATCACTAGTGATGTACACTGCTTCGGAAGGATATCTCCGATCCTTGTGCAGGAGGACCATTCTTGAAATACCGAGGACATCTTCGTGGAACCCTAATATTAGTGAACGCGCCTTATCAGTTTTTGATTATATACCTAGTATTGTTGTGTTGTACACTCACAAGCATCACAACTACTTGATTATTATTATTTTCACCTACGAATTATTATAATATCATTGGACTTTGTAATATGAATTTTTTGGTTATCATAAGATAAAAACCCTTCCATGTTCATGTACGGCATTGTATTATGAGATACCTTTGATTTTAAAAGATTTTACAAGTTATAATAAATAAAATTCCTTAGGAACTGAGTTTCTCATGCCAGTTTTACCAAACTGACTCGGGCATTGTTTTTCTATAATGCTTGGGTCAACCTGAGCATATATTTTAGATTTAGCTAGATGCATTGGTGCTTTCAAGAGGCGAGCTAGGTTCTCCAAGATGTATTCACGTATCTTATATTCTTCCGCTATTTTTTTCTTGATTTATGTCTGTATTTATCAATAACTGTAAGGACAAGTTGTTATAACTGTGCAGGGCTAATGATAGGTTAGTATACTCTGATTTGTATCATGTATGTATAATAAAGAAAATTTCTTTTGTAAATATCTAGTGTATATTATATATCTTTCTCATCATGATGTGAGATTCTGTTCTGTCTTCTATTTCTTCCACGCTATGAATTTATCTTTCCGACACTTGGATATTCGGCACGTGAATATTGTGGATGTATTAGGGTTGATTTCTAAGGTTTGAAAAGGTAGGTCATTATTGATAGCAAGTTAACTATGGGCTTATATTTGGAAAGCCTTTTATTTAAGTTTGAGAAAATCCGTTGAGCTTATATTTTCGAAATGGCTTATGTTGTAGATAGAAACATAAGACATATTTCTACTTAAATTATACTGCCTAAGTACTAAAGTGGTAAGGCTTTAGATTTTTATTCGCCAAATATATATTGTTTTAACTCCCTCCTCATTAAAGTACATACTAGGAAGAGTAATGCTGAAGGTGGTGATGTTGATGAGGCTTATGGCGGTAGACTATCTATTAGAAATTCAAATAAATAATCAATTCCTAAATTTAAAATTCAAAAGTTAGCAGTAATCATATTTGGGGTTAATTTTAAAATTAACATGAATGTTAAATTCCAATTAAGGAAGAAGATAAATTAAATAATGGCAAAAAATAAATCGATGATCCGGAAAAAGAAACGGTCGGCCCCTAACCCACGATTGTTCGACAACTAGCGGTCGACCGGTGGTAGGGATGGTCGACCGGTGAACATAAGGTGGCAGCTAGGGTTTTGCTACAATGATGGATTTTATGATTTTAAACCAACTTAAATCCGACGGTTCTGGTGCATTCTAACTGCTATAAATAAAATCCACGCCGTTTACTTTTTTCACAAAATATTTTAGGATCACTAGCGAAGCTCCTTCGATTCATCTCTTCGTACATTCAGAAAACTCTATTGTGTTTATAAGTAAAAACTTATATATATTTTTAATTGTTATTTCTCAACCTATTCTCCTTCAAACCTCTAATTTTATGAATATAATGTATACAAACCCCCTTTCTATATATATCAAAAGAAGATATCTGAAAGACTTCATTAAAGGCATGTTAAATCAAAAAGAAGGAAGGCTAAGGACCTACAATGAGTGGAAATCATAGTTTTCTGTTTTGTTAATTAAATGGTGTAGTTTGGATTTGATATATGCCTTATGGAACTTTGGATTAAAAAAAAATTCATTAAAATCCCCGAAATTCTTCCAAAGCGAAATGTCAATTCTTAGGTTGGAATCTTAATTAATTTGTATTAGAATAATGGAGTTTGTGAAATGTCAATTCTTAGGTTGGAATCTTAATTAATTTATATTAGAATAATGGAGTTTGTATGAATTTTGCAACTTATTTGTTTTACCTTCTATCCCACTTCCTTTTATTTTTCTTTACATCTGATTAAGGGATTTGATTAAGAAATGGTGTGTAAGGTACAAAATTCATAGGTTGCAATGCATATTTCTACAAATTGAATAGAAATTCCCTTTTTCAAATTTCATGTAAAAGAAGTTGAATAGAGCGTAAAATTAACTAAATTGTAAGTTTTTGTTATCGATTTATTCCATTGTTTTGAAATAAATAAGTTAGATTTGGATTCTATATATAGCCTACTGATTTGACTTTGGAATATTGGATGTATAGTATATATGTTATTGTGGAAGTGAAAATTGTATAATTTTGGAATATTTGACATTTAAAATGTTAATTTAGGCGGTAATATATAAACCAACATAAATAACATACAATTATAACATATTAATGGCGTAGTTAATTAGGTTTATAATTATCATTCAAATCCCCTTAAGAAAGTAATTAATTGTAGAGATGAAATAAGAAGGATTTCTTATAAGGCCTAAATAATGAATACGGTGTGGTCTATGACATTATACTTAGGAAATATGACTAAGTTATAGGGATGCGAAGTCAGTCAAAAGCACATTGAAGTCTGCCCAGCTAATTTGGCTACCAGTAATGTGAATTTAGTGTTAATGTGAGACATCACCTATAATAAGTAACTATGATGACGCAAGGTTAGTCCCAAATTCTGTAAGGTAAATATGCCTAGCTAATTTGGCTACCAATACCTACGGAATAGTCAGGCTAATGTGAGACATCATCATGGGGTAAGGGTCATAATATTAAAGACCTGCTTTAGAGATTGAAGGTATTAAGTGGTCGTGTGAGGGCCCGCCTCTTATCTTCGTGGGAAGTAGTAAATGGTTGGGGTTATGTGCTAGGAACGATAGAGAATATCTCAAAATAGGGCCCGCTTTAGTAGGACGATTAAGTGGATGAAGAGATTCCGTGCAATGTTTGCTAGAAAGTTACTAATAAGGAGTCCGTCTTGGGACTATAGGTAGTAAATGACGTGGACTTGCCTCGAATAAGATATTAAATGGTCGGAGTCTACTTAATTCCCATTAAAAGGTATTATGTGACAAGAGTACTATCTCTTACCTTTATAAGACATTATGGATGATAGATATGGGTTATAGGAATGATAGCCAGTTAGCTAGGGGCTTATATTTGGAAAGCCTTTTATTTAAGATTGAGAAAAGTCTTTGATCCTCTATTTGAAAAGACTTATGTTATAGGTATAAACGTAAGACATATTCATATTTAATTAATACTTCCTAACTACTAATGTAGTAAGGCTCGAGATTTTTATTCACTAGACATATATTATTTTTTCTCCCTCCTTATTGCAGTAGAGGTTAGGATGGGCGATGCTGAAGGTAGAGATGTTGATGAGGCTTGTGGTAGTAGACTATCTATTTACTTATTACTTTCCGTTGTTTTTTATGTACCCATGGAAAAAAACAATGTTGTAATTTTGGAATATTGCAGATATGTACGGTTATTGTTGGATTTTGACATTATGGATATCTTATTATGGTTTTGAATGATATTTTAAAATTTGAATAAATGGGTAGTGTTGCTGTTATTGTATCTTACCCTTCTGCTGTGAGAATCTGAATGATTAGATAAATAGCTCTATATTGTACTTTTCACCAACCAACAGCCAACTTTGAGATGGTTCTAAGTTTCGATGAGTCTTTCCTAGTTCAGAATTTAGGCCCATTTCATGATGGGTTATTACAGACCAGATAAGCCTAGAGGTTATCCCCAATAAAAAGGCCTAAATTGATTTAGGCCTAGGACTAATTTTCAAATTATTTTGTAATAAAACATAAATTTTAAATTTAAATGTTAAATTTAAAATAGAACGTATATAGATATATGTTATAAAAGTTATAATATAATGAAAATTTTCAAAATGTTTGAAAATATTTATAAGTTAACTTTGAAATTAATTTTATTATAAAGATTGATAAAACAAATAAATAATTAAATAAATTAATCAAAAATGACTTATATATACATGTATAGTATATAATGATACATGTTATGTTACCTTGAAGTGTTTAAGATAATATAAGTATACATGTATGTATATAAAATAATTTTCGAAAATTAAATTAAATTAAATTTTTTTAATTATAATTAATTAAAATTAGCTAAAATTTAATTAATAAATTATAGTATACATATGTATGATATATGTGTATTACAAATTTAAAGTATATAAATATTTAATATAATAAGTTGAAACAGAATAATATACAATTAACTAAACTATTTATTAATTAAAATTAATCAAATATGATGTAGGTAATATAATGTTATACATAAGATTATCATATAAGTCAATTAAATTTAAAAAGTTATATAATCTGAATGTATAAGCTAAGGTTGAACATTAAGGAAACCTTAAATAGACTTAATGAATAAATCTCATACGCAAATGTATATATACTGTGATTACTGATGGGTTCAACGCTTGAATCATGAGGATATTTCATAAGAAATACATTATTCCATAAGTTGATATATGTCGATATAATATATTGAATATTATGAATCTTTAATATAAAGTTGTCCTCTACCATTTATGCATTAATAAATTACTTGCATACTCTCTATTTGTTGTTCTTTCCCCAATCTAGAACTATTATGTGTAGTGTATTTAATATATAGATTAGATGAGGTAAAATACTTTTAGGCATTTGTTGAGCTTTCTTGTGATGCCCCACCCTGAGACTCACATTAACAAAGAGTATTTCTAGGTAATACTGTCGGCTAATACGGGGAATAGGGCTGGCTAGAAGCGACCATCTATGGCTTTGTCCTATACAACTATTAAATATGTCAATTAATGTTCTAATTTTTTTCTATCTCTAGTGGATCGACATATCTAATTAATGCTTAATATAAAACTATAGGTGGCTAACGGATCTATCAGAACAAACTACAACAACTAAAATGTACATCACATCATAGAACAATAAACAGCAGATATAACATATATACAGATACATCCCCAATACGATATAAAATGATACATCATAAGTGGTTCGTAGACCAAACTACATACAACGAGTCAAAATAACATACTTATCAGAGTCAAGCAAAACAACTACAACAACAAAAGGTGATAGAGGAATATCTAAACCGAAGTAGAAAGGCTAAGTCCAACAAGTACCTAACCTGAAACACCTCGGTCTGACCCGAGTATAAAATACACGGGTCAGTTTATCTAAAACAATCAGTTAATATGGATAAATGATAGTATGAGTATAAGGATAAGGGTGATATTCTTCTAAAACGAGAAGAAACTATTCTAAGTATAAATATGGTTTTACAAATGACATAGTATCACTAGCATGAGTATATAATCTCAAAGAGATAAATCAATATCCACAAAACCCTAAATATAGAAAGCCTCATATCATGGCATATCACAAATCATTAAAAATGGTTTAGGGAAAATCATAACTCCTAAAAAGGAGAAATCCCAAACCTGCCATATCGACAAACTAAAAAGCATTTCCAAAGAAATCACCATCTCAAAATATGCCATAAAGGCAATACATATATCTCCAAATAGGAGAATATAAATCCCAAATAAATGCCAAAAGGCAAATCTCAAATAGCGCCAGTGTAGGCAACTCAAATCTCAAATATAGAACACAAAAGAGTTCAAATTCCCATAAGATAATCGCTATATATATAAGGCTCGAATGGCCAACCATGAAAAAGGCGATACACTTAGGAAATCACAATAATCAATGAAATCGTCTCAAATATTTGCATGTGCATGTGGCCGAAGCCTGCCAAGTACTGGTCTCTCAAATAAGACGCCACGCCCGAAGCAAATACGTCACAAAGAAAATATGCCGCAATGGCAAACATCTCAAGGACAAATATGCCGCAATGGCAATGACGCAAAGGTCCAGTACTGGCAATACGCCGCAATGGCATATGTGTCATAAACTCTCAGATAGGGACCCGAAAAGTTTTAACGTGCCTCCCGTACCACACATTCACACTAAACAATTTACTAACTGCTAGTAAATTTAACACTCAAAAGTAGTAAAATGTTTACCTCATCTCATCGGTAAACACGACTCGAAGGTCAAAACGATCAAACGGACAAGTCAGAAATTAAGCAATAAGATAAACGCACGTGTCATATACTACGTATGTTACCGAATCATTTAATTCTCCTTCTCATTCACTCTGTAAAAAGGTGTTTTTGATATATTGAATAAATTATTTGAGAAAACAAGCTTTTAAAACCATTTTCGAAATCGTTTTTGGAAAAGAATTTTTGAAATTCCCTTACAATAGAAAATATATAGTTTTTATAGCTTAAAAATAATTTATAAATATTATATAACAATTATTTTAAAAGAAAAATTATTTTAAATTATTTCAAAATTATTTGAAAAAATCCATGCTTGAAATCAAATAAAAAACATCAAAAAACACCAAAACTGACATTCGAAAACATCTCAAAATCGATTCATTTTGAATCACAAATTCAAAATGCTGGCACGCCTATTGATAGGCTTTATGGCCTTCAAAATAGTTAAGAAATATCACAAAAACAAGATGTACAAGTCGGAAAATGGATTAGAAAACAAGACAGAGCACAAAAATGCACATGCCAAAAACAACACCCAGGTCTGAAATCTTCTCTGGTTCAACTTTCGGACATAATTTTAAAGGCTTAATGACCTCGAAATTGTCTAAAATTTGATACACGCATAGTAGAAAATTATATCTATGAACTTGAAAAGATTCATTGTATTCCAATACGAAATGCTAAAGATATAAAATCTCAAATATTGACTCAGGCCATGTTGATTTCCGCCCAGGTCTAAAACCCTCTCGGGTTCAACTTATAAACATAGAACAGGTGGCCAAACGCCCTCTGCTTGAACTAAAAATTGGTGAGCATATAGTTGAACACCTCAGATTTCAAAATAAAAAAGAATTAATAAATTTAGAATGGAAATAAAAAAGTTACGCTGTCTTAAACATGGACTTAGGCCAGTTTGCAACAGTTCAAAAAAAAAATGTGCCCAGGCCTGAAAACCATCTTGGGTTTAACTTACAGGCCTAAAACAAAGGATCAAACGACCTCATATTGAGCTAAAAATTATTACGCACATACTACAAAACTTCATATTTTAAACAAAAAGGATTCGGTGAATTCCACCAAGAAGTGAAAGAGATACGCTGTCTCAAACATGAACTCAGACCATGTTTGCAGCAACTCAGAAAACAGTGTACAGGCAAAAATCTGGGTTTGTATTGATTTTGCAGCAAAATTTTCAGGTATCAAACGAAAGAGTTTTTCTATAAAGTTTTGCATACTTATACTATAGCACATGAACTATCAATAGAAGAAAATCAGGCAGCATTTCTTTGCTAGAATTGAGAGTAGAAGACATGCAAAACAGCACCCAGACTTAGTTTCATAGAAAATAAAACATCAACAAAAAATGCTATTTTTCAATGAATTTTGGCAATTAAAAGCTTCTGCTTCAACTAGCATTATGTGAGAAGCAACTCACCTTGCATTTTGAAGTGCAAAAATTTGATTTAGAGCTGAAAGATTGAAGCTTTGGCTTGAATTTGACCTTCAGGAACCTGTATAGGAAGAAATAGATGCAGCCAACAAAAGAATTTACTGTAACCAGAAAACTCATTTCTCAAACTTGGATTTTGATGAAATTATTTAGGTGAGTGATTAGATTACCTTTTAATTTCACTTTAGATTGAGAAAAACATCAACTTTTTTGAAGAGATTGTAATTTGAAAGCTTTGTATTGAAGAAAATGGTGAATTTCTTATTTCAGGTTGTTGAGGAAGAAGGTGAGATAAGTTATGTATGTACGGTAAAGTTTTCTCATTTCTTATTTCTTGTTTAGGTTGGCTAATGGGCTTTGGACCCAAATTATAGAAGAATTAACAAGCTTATGTTAATTTAAATCATTCATTTAAACCAAATATGCACATTAATACCCTATTTTAAATAAAACAACACATTTTCTACTAGTTTTCTCTGCTAACAATTTATGCAAACATACTTACACATTAAATAAAATATTTTTCATCATATAAAAAGATAATTTTAGTTTTAAAAACATTTTTTATTAAAATCAACCCTTATTTTACGAAAATACACAGTTTACACAAATGAATGTACGGATCCTCATTTTTAACTTCTAAAATTCTGCAAAAATTATTTTCTTGCATAGAAAAATTTCATAACCAAAACTCATTTTAAAACCAAATTTCACTTTTTTATTTGAATAAACAACATTTAAAAATCAAATACTTCATCTAAAAATTATTAAAATAAGTAATTGGCAATAATTAATAAAATTATTGCATTTTCTCTAAATCAAATCACATTTCATTCGTTATTAACTCAAACAAACAAAAAAGTTTCCAAACCTTATTTTTCACATTTTATTACCAAAATTAATTGTTTATTCCAAATAAACAATTTAAATTTCCAATTTTATTCTAATTCATAATATTAAATTATAAATACAAGTACTCACCGAAACCAGGGTTGTTACATTTCCTCAAGGTATGTATAGTATACTAAGGTCATCGTGAAACGGTGGGCGTGAGTGAATAATCTCTTTTAACTTGTTGAGCATTTATCAAGGTAAAATTGAGATTAGGGTAAGGAACCACAGGTTAGGACTTGTATATGATACAATCGATAAGGAATTATCCATTGTATACGGTAGTATGAATTTTTGAGCTTTCCTCAAAGCCAGAATTCCAAGATATACAGGTCCTAACATGTACTAGTAAGGTCGAAAGACTTCTATGTTTCGATTTAGGGTTTGGAAAAAAAAATTAAAGATTTGTGGGGGCTTATTAGTAAAAGGAAACATAAAGTTTAACCTTAATAATATAAGAACATCTGATATGTTGAAGCTAATAATCTACATCGATAAATTTGTGCATTAAATATAATTGATAACATGTTTATCAATTAAAATCATGCAAATGAACTGAATTAATATTGACAAACAAAAACAAAAAAATATACTTACCAACGTATTTTACTGTTGACCCATGAAAGTTCCTAATTATGCAATAACTAAATATGTTCATAACTTGGTCACTTACGTGTTTACTTGTCTGAGGCTTTGTATTGTCTTCAATGAGTTTGGTACTCTAAAAGCAATACAAGGGTATGAATATTTAATTCATTTCCATCACATATAAATGTTTTATGGTGAACAGTCAAAACTCGTAATGTACGAAACCTCGATGAAATGAATTCTTTCGAAATAAGTACGTAAATCACTATGTTAGATCATGCACTCAATATGATAGTTATAATCATGATCTTGAATATAATACTAGATCAAAAGCTGTAGATAGATTTAAGAATTCGATCACTAAAATGACAGTTAGATCAGTATATGAAAAATGTAGTTTATTTGATATCCTTAAAAGTTAAGGATGACAAAAAGCACTTCTATAGAGAGTTCGTTGTGATATTGTAGTAAGGATTTCCTTTAAATGTCTCAACCGTTTAGAAAGGAAATCAAATGTATAAGAGTGGATGCAACCAAAGGCACAGTTGGGATGAAGAGAGTGAATGGTCACTTCTTCCTTATAAAGAAACATTGAAAACTAGAACTTTAAAATAATAGTTGATACTTAACATTGTAATGAGAAATATTATTTCTATTCCAAAATGTATTTTCGTATAGAAAATAATTTTTGATGAGATTTATTCTTTTGAATTTAAGATATTTGATCTAAAAACTCTTGACAGTAAAAATTGTTATAGCAGATGAAATAAATGTTGGAATTAGACCAGCACGAAGTCGATTAAATAGATGAATTTAATTTTTTTTTACCATTTTAGATCATATTGACCTCATGAAGTCTGTATTGATTTAAATCCAATCCAAATAGGTTCAAATGAAATCTTCATTTTAATTTGTTAATTTCTATAAAGAATTGATTTTGTATAATTATGTAATATATAAAGTGTGTACGTTTACCAAATACACGAATATTTATAAGTGTGCATGCTATACACACACACACACACACACACACACACACACATGTTATAATGTGTCTGTACATAAGTGTTAGGATTTACACCGCAACGTGTGCATTGGCCCTTTATATGCACAATGCTATGCAAATCGAATTTAAATTATAAATAAACACACATAAATAGATATTTATTAATAATTTTTTTAAATTTTGAATATTAATTTTGCAATAAAATAAGTTATTTTGAGTAAACCCATAATTTTTAAATTCGAAATTCGTTTTAAATATCTAGTTTGTTTGATTTAAAAACAGATTTAGATCCATAGATTTAAATTATATATATAAATATTAAAAAATTAAATAAATATACCATAAATATAAATAAAATAATTTATTTTTAATAAGTTAATAATTTTGAAATTCATAATTCATTTTAAAAATATCTAATTTGTTCAATTAGTAAAATAATTTATACACATATATGTATACTATTTATATTAATATACATATATATGCATAATTCTTACTTTCTTCTTAGTCGCCCCTCAGATGCATATTTGAGTGAAAGGTTTCCAGGTTCATCTTACGGGCCCCTTTATCTTCAGAGCGCATGTTTTGATTTGCGGAGAGACTTTCGGCGAGGTTCCTTTCTACTGCTTGGCATTTCTTCCCTTGTTCAGCAATTCCAGTGCAGGCTATCCTATCCAGCATCTCGTTTATTTTCTTTTCAGAGTTGAGGCCTCATCTTTCCTTTTGATCCAGATGCATGGAGTCATTCTGTCTTATGTATTGCTTAGAGCTTCCGAGATTTTTGGAGCATCATTCCGGTCGGATGCACAGTGTTTTTCCTCTCTTTTTGTTGCTTAGAGTATTTGGGATGTTCAAAGCATCTTTCCCTTTTTTTGCTTTTTGTTGCTTTGTTTTTAGTTTTTGTTACCTACCAGGCATGTTGGCAGCACTTCGATTTTGTGTTATATATATACTTGCATGTGTGCTCTCCTCTATTCTATAGAGATCACACATTTCTCTCAAAAATTCAAAAATAGATCTGGATCTATAGATTTAAATTATATATATAAACATATATATTAAATAAAAATATCATAAATATGATTATATTATATAATTTTTGAAAATGATTTTTTAATTTTTTTAATAGTAATACATCAAAATAATTTATAAGATAACTAAAATCTATGTATTTAAATAAAATGCCTTACAACCAAATTAAAAATAAAATATACGTATATATAAAAATTAATTTTTTAATTAATAAAGTGTATATACATACATACGTACATATATATATAATACTAGTTAATACACGTTACATTAACATTAATATATACATACATACATACATACATACATATATATATATATGTACATATACACTTTATATTTGAATTAAAATAATTTCAATTTATTTTTGGTTATAACAATAGTTTATGACACATAATAAAACAATTTTAAATATATAATTATATATATTTATTTGTTTATTATATTTAAAGTTAAGATAGTGTTAATAATTTAAAATAGTTTTAATGTTTAAAAAATATTAAAAATTATATTTAAAAATTCGTTACCGTGATATATATATGTGTGTGTGTATGTATATGTATATGTATATGTATATGTATATTTATATATAAATTTTTATTAGTTTAAACAAATAGAATGGATGGATAGTGCGATTTGTAGATTATACTTATGTATACATATGTATGGCAATACAATTAAATATGATAATGATTATGCATACAAATTCATTCAAATATATGTTAATTAAATATATTACATAATGACATATTGATCGTAGATTATACGATGTTACCTTAAAAATGTTTTCTCCGCATTTAACCTTGATTAGAAGACTTTCCTAAATCTGATCGTCGGTGAAAGCTACTTTGCTAGTCTATTATTATACAATAATATTTATATATTCGTTATTCCATATGTTTGTTAGAATCGATATATCGATTGATTGTCACATGTTGATGGATGTATATATAAGCGCATGTATATTAATTAAATTTTATTTTATTTTCATATATACTTGTATGCTACTCGCGTTCTAACAACAATAAAATTTATAAAAATAATATTATTAAATGATTTTAATGAATTCAATTTAGACAAAAGGATTAAATCATATAATAAATATATTTTAAATTTTATCAAATTTTTGTTTATACTTGTAACGCTTTCCACGGTAAATAAACAAATAAAAATTTATTTTCATACAAAATTTGTATATATAGTTAAATTACTTACTTGATTCAAAAAATGGTTATACAAATAAAATAAATGTATATAAATTTATAAATAATATAAAGTTTTGTGAAAAAAATTATGTAATATAAAATAGACATTATATTTTTAAAAATAGTATTATTTTAAAAATTAATTAGTTCCACAAGGATTTTAATTAAGTATTAGTTATTATTAATAAATTATATAAAATCAGAAAGAAAAATTAATTTTTCTTTGGCTGAGAACAGCAACAAAATACCTCTATTTATTTATAAATAAATGAATTAATATATATATATATATATATATATTTGTTTATAACTAGTTATATGTTTATATGTAAATTGTATGTTATAAATTTTAAAAAGATGTGTATATAAATAGATAATTTCAGTTTGGATTTCGTATAAAAAAATAAATTTAAAATAATTTTGTAATTTAAATATATTTATACACACACACATATATATGTACATTTTATAAATTCTTTTTGTAGATAATTTATAATCAATATTTTATAATAAATATATAATTATATTTTTACTCATATACATTTATTTATACAATATTTTGATACTCATATATATACACTTTAGATAATCCATTTGTATACATGAGGAGCTAACATGTCTGCTGTGGAGTAAATCCCAACCTTAATACACGGATATGTCAAACCATGTACACATTATTCTGTTGCACATGCATACATACATATGCGTGTGTATGATACACATATATAATATAATACAAATTAATATAAAATATAACTTTATTTATAAATTTAAGTAAAATATTGATTTTTTAAATGAAATATAAAAAAGTTCTCAATGAATTTAAACTACATAGGCCTATTAAAGATCTGAATGGTTAAAAAAAATTGAAGCAAACTCCTCACTTGTATCTATCTAGCTAATGTTGCACGGAAATCTCTTCGGACACTTATTAGTACCATTGAAGCGGTTCTTTCCAAGATATCCTCAACCATGCCAAAACACAATCCCGACCATTTAATACGTAATATAAGGATAAGAAGCCGACCTTCAAACGACCACTTAATATCTTCAATCCGTGAAGTAGGTCATTTGTATTATGATCCGTACCCCTACAAAGACATCTCACATTAGCTCAACTATTCGTAGGAACTAAATTTACCCTAGAGAGTTGGGAATAACCTCGTGTCATCCGTAGTTACTAATTATAGACAATGTATCCCATCAGCCCTAAAGTCACACTGCTGGTAGTCAGATTAGCTGCGCAGACTTTTGTGTGCTTTGGACTAATCTTGCATCCCTATAACTTAGTTATATTTCATGACACTCTCTAAGCATATTATCACACATCTCACCATATTTATTATTTAGGCCTTATAAGAAATCCTTCTTATTTTCTCCTTTATAATTAATTACTTTCCTAAGGGGATTTAAATGATAATTATTAACCTAATCAACTATGTGATCAATATGTTATAATTGTACGTTATTTATGCTATTATACACATACACAAACACATTTACTGATTTCTATACCTGCGGAGATTACACCGTAAACTAACGTTTAAAACAATCTCCCAAAATTATACAAGTGCCATTTCCATAATAACAAATATGCCATAAATCCAATATTCCTTAATCAAATTAATAGACTCGTATATAGAATCCAAATCCAACTTATATATATTAGAACAACGGAATAAATCAATTACCGAAACTTACAACTTAATTAGTTTTTATGCTTTATTCAACTTCTTTTACATGAAATTAGACAAGGGAATTTCTATCAATTTGTAGAAATAGATAGTGCAACCCATGAATTTCGTACCTTATACACCATTTCTTAATCAAATCCTTTAATCGGATCTAAAGAAAAAGAATAAGAAGTGGGGTAGAAGGTAAAACACATAAGTTGCAAAATTCACACAAAATCCATTATTTTAATACAAAATGTTTAGGATTCCAGTCTAATAATTGACATTTTACTTTGGGGAATTATTGGGAATTTTTAATGTGATGTTTTCTTAATTCAGAACTCCCCAAGATATATGTTAAATCTGAACTACACTGCTCAATTATTTTAAAATAAAAACTAAGATTTTCACTCGTTGTAGGTCCTTAGCTTTCCTTCTTTTGGATTTAACAAACCTTCAATGAACTCTTTCAGATATCTTCTTTTTGATATATACATTGAAGTATTTATGTATATGTTAGATTTATAAAATTAGAGGTTTAGAGGAGAATAGGTTGAGAAATAAACAATAAACGAAATAGATACATAAGATTTCTTACTTGAAACACCAATGGAGTTTTCTGAATCTATGAAGAGATAAACTTATGAGCTTCAATAGCAATCCCAAAATATTTTATGAAGAAAAGTAAAGGGGCTAGGCTTTTATTTATAGTGGTTGGAATGTACCAGGACCATCAGGTTTAAAAATTATAAAATCTGAAATGCTAAATACTGCAAAATCCTAGCTTGTGTTCATCGGTCGACAACCCTTACCACTGATCGACCATTAGAAGTCGACTGATCTTGGGTTAGGGCTCTATCCTTTCTATTTTGGAAATGTTAATTTCTCTTTGCAGGTATACAAGCAATCCTGCACCTCAACAGCTAATTTCGTTCGAAGAAATAGTTAGCTTACCAAGGTAGAGTAATCCTTGTTAGCTTAGTGAAATCATGTCTTGACGCTTGCACAGAAGCAGCACCACCAACAGCTACATTTGGGGTGGTCAGTTGACTAGTTACACTGTTTATTCAATTGTTTGGCTATTCATTGCTTGGTTCGGTTGAAATTTTGAAATGCAATAACTTTCGTGGAGGCCTGGTTCAAACCAGTTTTAATCATTTTCAAGATCTAAAATCCACTAAATGTGAATGTATTTTTAAGTACTTATATTTGGCCTAAGTGAGATCCTATAACATCTTATATTTTGAGATCAAAAATGAACATCGATGATGCTCCTGTAGTCATGGGAACTATTTTCAGGTGATAAAATGCATTCACTAGAACAGAGGATTCTCAACTAGTATAACTAGTTCTAGTAATTTCAGTAACTATAATGTGTGTTGCTATAGAGAGATGGTCATTTATTTGTAACACTTATATTTTTTACTAAATTTTATTTACCAATAATCATAAGCATTGCTAAACTTTTTTTTCTTAACAGCTATAAGCATTGATCATATCGTATTTCCAACATTTACATAAGTTACTAAATTCTATCTTTTGACAGTAATAAATATTACTAATATCCATTTTGTAACACATATATCAATTGAAAAATTCATGGTATAAACAGATTTAAGTTTGAGCAAAAGCAAAATAGTAATCTAAGAAAATGTTGGTAATTTCTATTTCCTAACACTAATAATCGTTGCAGAAATTAATATGAAATACATGCTAATAGCATAGGCAGTGTTTAATATGCATGCAAAAATAATATTATCTCAACTTAGCAAATTATAAATGAATCAGTATCAAGAGGCAACATTCACATTCATGGTAACAAAATAGAGTTTCAACTAACAAAGAACAAGTTCAATTCATAAGTAATCAAATTCAATATATCGGTTATCAATTCCATATTAATATTAATTTGGAATAACACAAGGCCAAACATAGTCATAATTAATGTCTACAAATATTGACTATGAAAATTATGTAATACAATGATACCTCCATCCAAAAATTCACATAGCTTTCAGATTCCATTTTGAGGACCATCGTAAATTAGTGCTGGTGGTTTTAAAACATAAACCACCCAAGTAACTACCTCTACATTTAAAATTATTCTTCCTAAAATGATTCTCGAATGCCTTGCTCATATTACTTAGTATTTCAATATGGACTTCTATCCACTCTCTTGAACTTGGATTGGACATAAAGTAAGAGTTTGAATGTAACAACCCGATATTTTCAACCATTCGCGTCCACACATATCGGACTTGAATTGCTCAAAATACTGCGTTGTAAATAAAATTTGGCAAATCTCAGAATATACAGTAAATACATAATCACAGATCACAGACACAGAGTAAATAATAATGAAGCGGAATTAAAAGAGATAGTAGTTCATGAAGCTATTATATAAAAATAAGATACATCAGAGTTAAATAAGATACAACGGAAGAGTAACAAGATACATCAGGTACAAACCAGAATACATCACTGAAATCACTGGATACAGAAAGAAAAACAAATGGCTGGATCTTCAAGGAAAGCTCCAACTCCAAAGATGAATCTTGAATGCTAACTCACTCAATCTGACTCGAGCGTAAAGCAAAACACAAAACACTCGAGTCAGGACATAAATACTTATGAACTGTAAATCTACTCAAGTGAACAGTAACAAAAATGCATCAGTAACTTAAAGGATGCTTAGGATCGCATATCCTTTAAGGATCCGTTAAACTATTTACTATGTAGTAATATTGCGCTATTATAATAATGTCTACAGTAAAATAAACATACTTTTAAATAGCGTTATGGGCTACCCATGTCACCCTTCACACATAATAGTCCCAGTAGTCCATCCAGTATCAGCATATCTCCAGATCGGGAGACTACCCTAAATACTCCACGGGCTACGGGAGAAAAACAAATTCGTAGTAAAGGCTCGATATGGTAGGTGACACGGCACACAAGGCAATGCCAGGGTAGATATACCAATTACGCACACGGGCTGGTGGTAACGCAGCAGCCATATACGCCCACCTCGGAACACACTCCCATATCAAAATCGGGGGATGGCCATCTAATCAATCACAGTAAAATCATAGTATCGAAGGAATGTGTCCGATCGAAGGAATAACCTCACTTGGGCCGAGATCGCTCCTGTTTTAGCCACCTTATGCCAACTCACGGGAGTTGGGTCCACGTAATATACCTCAAGATCGTCGCCACCATCCTACTTCATTCTGGAATCTCCACCGCGTACACGGTTGTTAAAGTGGTTTTCAGAGTTGGCAAAGAGTATGACAACTTTCGATCCCGGTCTCTTTAACAACCAAACGTTATTATAACGCCGTGGTCATTTCAAAATAGTTTATACTTCAAAAAAAATCAAATCGTTTCATTTCAAACTATATTCCTTTCGAAATAGTTTATACTTCGAAACCAAAACATTTCAAAACATATATTCATTTCAAAATCATAATACTTTCAAAGTATAACTCTTTTGAAACCAAAAATGCTTGAAACAATTACACTTTGAAAATCATAGCATTTCAAAATCATACATTTGAAGTCATCCTTTAATTCTTTACAATTTACAAATTTATTCCATTAAACCAAAATTTCAAATTTCCAATTTAATTCAATTCAAACCATCAGTTTCAATTCAATTTAGTTTTCTAACAAAACATTTCAAATCTTATAAATTTCAAATATAGATTTGATCTACAAAATAAACAATCCAATTTTATTATATTTCCAAACTTTAATGTCCCACTTTTCAAAAGTAAACTATATAATTCCATATATTCATATCTCAAATCTAATTTCAATATTATTTAGTTTTGAAATATTCATTTCATAAAACAAACATTATTTAAATAAACTTAAATTACAATTAAACCAAATATCTTTTCATACAAATATAAACTTCAAATATTCCTTTATCAAATAAATCAAAATCAAATATTGTTCCACATTCATATTCTTTATTAAAATAATGATTCATTTCCAAACCATTTCAAAATCATTAAAATATCAGATCCTTTCAAAACCTCATTATTAGATCATTATTTGAATTCAAATTCAAATACTCAAATTTAAGTATCATTTTTAAATCAAATAAGTCATTCATTTATTATTTCAAGTATCATTACAAATTACATTAAAAATTCTACTCAAAAATTCATTTATCTCATTACATTTCATTCCATTTAACACATAACCAAGTAAACCCTATTTAAATTCAAATTCAACTTTAAATTCCTTACAAATTCAAATTTAAATATTAAAATATATTCAAAACTTCTTGAATTTCACAATTAATAAATTTTCAAAAGTTAAATCATTTTACACTTTAAAATATAACTCAAACAGTGTTAAAATCTATAACATTTCAAACATTGTCAAATTATAGCAACGACAGCATTTATAAAGTGCTATCGTAGCTTATAGTTTCCCAAATGGTTTAGTTCAAGAATAACAGCATTTATAAAATTCTGTAATAGATATTTAGTTATTTCAAACCTTGTTGGATTCAAAACAACAACATTTAAAAATGCTGTCAAAAGACTACAGCATTTTGAAAATGCTATAAAATTCTAGATTTCATTTTTAGCTTTTCAAAAATAATAATAAAACTCCAAATTTTTATTATTATAAATTGAAAATCATATTTCTAGACTTTAAAATTTCACATTTAAAATCATTTTAACATATGATTTAACACAATAAAATTTTAAGATCAAATATTCAATTTAAAAACTCCATTCATTTATTAAGTCAAAATTCACTGTTTATTAACTTATAAATTTAATAAAACTTAAAATTTTACTTCAAATATCATTTCAAAACTTTAAATTTGATTTCCATTATTTATTTACATTTTAAAATAAAATTTAAAGTCAAAAATCACAATTACTTCAAATTTACGTACTTAAATTCACAATTTCAAGACTTAATATTTAATTTTCTTAAAACCATAAAATATATATTTTTAAATCAAAATTTCATACATTTAAAAATACATATTTTAATAAAAATCATTTAAAAATATACCACGGGGTCTGTATATAATTTTCTAACCTAGGTCAAGTGATACGGATATGTATCATTTCAATTCGCAATTTAAAAAGAAAACCGGGTTCTATCATTTCAAACCCGCAATCCCAAGTAAATAAAAATAAATAAAAATCGCTCAGGCCAATCATTTCAGCCCATAACGATTTTTCCCTATTCTAAAGTCCGTTTGGGTATGTATCATTTCAACCCATAGTGATTCTATTCTAACAGGGAACTTGCAGTGTGAACATATGCATAAACAATATAAAAAATGTCAATGTCACAATATAATGTCATATATCAGATGTCAGGTGATAATTAACAGTTTTAACATGGTAATAACAAAGCATAGCATATCATATAATCATCATCAACTTGCATAAACATTTTTAATTACTAAACACTTGTTATTGATTACCATTTCATAAGTAAATACGTCAGAGTGAGAAAGACTCACCTTTATCAAATCTAGAGACAAACAACACACACAAGAGCGATTCCAAAGGCACGACATGCACGATTTGATTCGAATGGATGGAGAGCCTTGATATTGATCTTGTATACAACAAATAAACAAGATAATGTAAATATATATACAATAAAAATATGAATTGAAACGAAATGAAAATTTTGAATCAACAAAGAACATTACCCAGCTTTAACACAAATTGCTTGACGATGACAACATGGCTTGACACTTGATCAAATGGGCTTGATCACACCACACTAGGCTCAGCCTAGGTGTCAACATGGCTCAGCCATGACCATGTTATAGGCTTGGGTATGCATCATATATGCACAACAACATGGAGATGATGATGGCAGGAGATACAACATGAAGCATACAAAGGGTCAAGTGCAAAAGTTGGAGTTTTTTGGGCACAACAAGGCTCGGCCATGTCATAAATGGGTCAGGTCAGATCTGGAGCTGATGGTTAGAGGTGGCCAGAGGTGAAGTAGCAGCTGGTGGTGGTGTCTAAGGGGTGGCCAAAGTGAATAGGAATGGAAATGGTGAAGTATGAAGCTTGGTTAGGCAATTTGGAAGGGTTTGGTGCAAAGTTTGCGATGCTGACCTCCATGGATGGGCAAGGCTTGGTTAAAGTCAGAGGAGGGGTAGGAGTAGCTGCTGTAGATGGTGGAGGAGGTGGTTGGTGGAGATGAAGGTGGTAGATGCCAAGCAAAGCTAGAAGAGGAGGAAGGCAAAATAGAATGAAAAAGAGGAGAAAAAGTGGAAAGAAGCCATTGGAAAAACTTGAAAATAATTTCAGAAATGAACTTGGCCGTGGGTTGTGAGGAGGATGAGAAGTTTTCACGTGAATTATCAATAGGAAATGTACGGCTATGCTAGAAAATGAAAGGCCAAGGCAAGTGAAAAGACTAGGCAATGAAAAGTCACAAGATTTAAAGCTTAAGTCCTTTCAAATTTCCACTGTCTTTTAATTAAATAAAAATAGAATAAAATTTCAGTAATTTGACTTTAAAAACCGAAACAAAGTAATATAAAAAAAAATTAAATAAAATGGAAAAAGAATTAAGGAAATTGCTTAAAATTCCAAAACAGGGTTCAAAAATTACAACTAAAACATCATTGGCTTTGGAAAAATATTTAATTCATTTTAAAAATATTCTAAAGAAATTTTTTTAAATAAAATAATTTATTAAACATATTTAAAGTGAAACAAATAATTAAATTTAGAGAAAATAGAAAAATAATTAAAGAAATTGTTTAAAACTTGGAAAACAGGACATGAAAATTACAAATAAAATACCATTTAGCCTTAGAGAATTTCTATTTCATTTTAAAACAAATAAAAGTCAAATAATTAAAATAAATGAGGAAAAAATAAAGTGGGAATGAGAAAAAATAAGATCTTAAGAAAATAGAAAAATAAATAAAGAATTTTTTTTATTAATTGAAGCTGGAATTAGAAATGGTAAACAAAATACAACTGACACTGTAAAATGTCAATTACACTTTTAAAAATGTTATAAAACCAAAATATATACATAACATGTTATTTTACCCATATAAAAATAAATTAGAACATTACTTGACCAAATAAAATATTATTTATATAATTTAAAATAAACAATTTTGTTAAATACATCAAATTTCACACAATAGTTAAAAAGGCATAACTTTCACATTATAAATCAGATTTCAACGAAACGAAAAGCAGTGTTCTTAAAATTTTATTTATTTTTGTAATAAAATATAAAATTCAAAATTTTCAAACTTTCAAATTTTAAATTTAAAAGTCAAAGTTTGACCATTTTGACCAAAATTCACTTTTTTGGAAAATGTTCAATTTATACATGTTTGAAATTATAATTTACATTAAAATCAAAATTTATATTTAAAATAACAAAATTATTCATTTTAATAGATAAAAATAAAGTTTTTAAATCAAGAATTCAATTATAATATTAAAATATACAATTAAAACAATCAGAAAATACATGGTTGTTACATTGAACCCCTCAGACCTATTAAAAAAATATTATTTATAATTAAAATCATTTAAGCATAAATAAAATAAACTTAAATAATACGATTTATACGTAAAATTTTTTGACTTGACTCGATTAAAAAATGAGTTTTAACTTAACCCAGTTAAAAAATGAGTTTTAAATGAGTTTAAAAACTTAGTTTTGAATGAGTTAAAGACTCAGTTTTTAACCAAGTTTTACTCAATTTTTAAAAACAGAGTTTAACTTGGTTTTTTAATAGAGCTATTTTAACTAAGCTAGAAATGAGTTAAAAAAAATTAGACTGAGTTAAAACTCTAGTTTTAACTAGGTTAAAAAACTATTTTTAAAATAATAAAAATCAATACAAAGAATCTAAATAAGAACTATATTTATAAACTAATATATTGTACTGCAACACGAGAAACATCACTTGGAGACAACAACTTTCTTCCTACATAAGATACATGTAAGTGTTCCTTCTTAAGAGGATATAGCTTATTTAAGCTTTAGGATGTCATATACTGTTTGCAACCAAATTGGCCATAAACACTCAAGAATAGTTTTGTGTAGTGAAGTAAATGAAGAAACTAAATTAAACTAGAGGAATATAGAAAAATAATAAGCAAATCAAAACAGAAATCAAGAACAACATGATTTATTGTGGTTCGGCATTCATTGCATGCGTCCACTTTGAATATTCTCTTTATTGATTCACTATAATTTTGAATATTCTCTTTATTGATTCACTATAATCATGACTACAGTAGCAAATAGTAAGAAGTAAGGGAGTAATAAAAAAGTTGACTACAATAAAAGGCTATGTAACCAGCAAAATGACACCCTAGGCCAGTATTTATATGTGAAGACGACCACTAATCGGTCTGAAACTTCGGCTACAGGACCTCCTTACCCATATGGCCCACGTAAAGGTAGCTAGGCCCAAATCCCAATGAATATGGATCGGTACCGATCCCATCATTAGTTGATTCTTGGGTAGCGATCCCTATGGTAGCTTCTTCATGCATAGATAAGATGGCTCTTCAAATATCACGTTGATTAGATGTATGGAGCTCGTGTTTTGGGTTAAGCTTTGGTTTGAACTCATTTTGAAGTGATCGATGCTGACCCCTTCTAAGAGAAAAATGCTACTCCCTTTTGCATGCCATGCATACTTGCTCATGTATATTTCTTGAACTCTATTATATAATGTCGATCCCTCCTTGACCAAAATGCTATGCCGAACCATCATAATCCATAATGTTATGCCAATGCATCCTCTTTTATAATACCATGCTAATCCCTCCTCCTCCAAAATACCATGTTGATCCCTCATGTTCCTTAATACCATGTCGATCCCTTCTTTGGCTCCACAAGGCAATGTCGACTCCTTCTAACTTATAGGGTTATGCCGATTCCTTTTGTTCCTATCCAACCGTCAAATTTCTAGAATCCTGCATCGTCTATCTATCAATTTCGTTCAACTCGGGCTTCATATAACCTTCTGAACTCTATTCTAGGTCCTGTATACATTGCTTCATGGTTATTCTTCTTGATAATAGTTGAATCTATCTTGCGTAATCAGTCCAATACTACTACAAAACAGGCCATTTGCATCGGTTGTTTACCCCCCTTTTGCATCAGTTCAACATCCAATGCATATGCAACCGATGCAATAGGCTTAACAGTTTTGCATCAGTTCTAAAACCGATGCAAAACCGTCTTTTTTACATCGGTTGTTACTAATAATTGATGCAAAATACGGTTGTTTGTTTGGACATAGCCTTCTTTGTTGCATCGGTTTTTTATAACAACCGGTGCAAACTAATCCCTCTATTGCATCAGCTATTTATACCTGATGCAAAAAAGTCATTCTCAAAAATCATTATTAGAGTACTGAAATAGACAATATATATATATATATATATATATATATATTATTGATTAAAACAAACAATTATTGCATCCAATATTACAATCATTCAAAATTAAATTTGATGGCAAATTCAAACTGAATAATATAATACCAAAATAAACATATATCAATTATAGTGTTAATAATCTATACAAAATAATGGTTCATACTTTCATTTTAGCAGCATAATTCAGATCTTTAGTACAATCATTAAGTGGTATAGTCTTAATTCAGATCTTTAATTAGTACAACCATTAAGAAATAGTATAGTGAAAAGCTTAAAAACTTCACGGAATCTTGAAAACCTAAATTTTTAGGCTTCAGCTCAAAATCATATGCTGCATTTCATGTTTCCAATGTCAACTTGAACCTAGGAAAACATGAAATAAACATGTTTTGACAATTTGGTCAATATATAAGACCTTGCGTTCCATTTTATGCAATTACTAGCTAGCACATGATAAATGATTCTCACAAAAATAACAAGGACCTAAGTCGTGTGGTCTTATGTAATCCACAGGAGTTCTTCCAGATATAATCTCCATGATGAGTACGCTAAAACTATAGACATCGCTTCTCTCATTCAGCATTCTAGCGCAAGCATATTCTGGTGCAACATAGTTATGGGATAAATTAAAGAGATGTAAGAGCTAGTAAATGTCTCAATGTACCTGAACTCTTAAAAATAAATACTTATACATGACGAAATATGACAGAATTACCCGAATGTTCCCATAACACGGGTTGTAGCATGAGACATCCCAAATCCCAAGTGTGTAGCAAGCCCAAAATCAGAAATTTTAGGGACCCAATTCTCAATAAGAAGTATATTGTTTGCTTTCACGTCTCGATGCACGACTTTCGGTTCAAGCCCCTCGTGAAGATAAGCTAAGCTACAATGAAAATCAGAATTCATAGGTAAGTGGAGAATATTAATAAATAGCTACATTACTTAATGGAATATAGTTTTTACCCTTTTGCGACTCCTAGAATAATATGCATTCTAATATTCCATGTAAGATTAGAAGTTGAACTGAAAGATTACTGGATTGATTCGTTACTTGTTATTAGGATTTTCCAGCATGTGGTTCATTTGCACACACATACATATGATTAAATTATTGTCGAAACTATCAATAATTACTTGTTATTCGTTACTTGTTTTCTTTCACGTCTCGATGTGCAATTATTGTTTTAATGTATAATACAATATTATATATTTTGAAATCATGTACACATATACATACATTCATACATACATGTATGTGTGTAAATTATTGCCCAAACTAGTTTTGGCAATAATTTTTATAATTTATAATACAATGTTATATTTCAAACTCATGTATATATGCATACACATATTTTATATATATAAACTAGTATTGGCAATAATTTAATATATCAGTATGTGCTTAATTTTGAAATATATACACGATTGTACTAAACATTTTGAAGCAAAGCTGGTGCTCAAGGCGTCCAAAAAGCCCTAGGCACCAAAATCTAAACATATTATTAACCACATTATTATCCAATAATTAAAATGTCTATTAGACTCATGTATTGTTGGGGTGAATGATTGCGGATTAGTTCAAAAAATTACTCATGTGACCAACTATTAATATACATTTAAAAGATTAAATTCGATTTTCCAGAATAAACTAGCATTACCTTTCTTCAATCTTACAAAATCCACTTTACTTCACACTAATTTCAAACTATACATCTACAAACACCTAACTAAAAACATAATCAATTAAATTCTCAACCCAACACAGTTCAACCATAAATTTTCATTGACGCAACACAAGTCGTTAAATATTGAGAAGAAAAAGACATATGTAAGTACCATTATATTATATTTCAACTATAACTGGAGTACTCAGTTTGCTGATAAGCAATTTAACATATAAATAATGGGATTGGTTAATAAAAATTAGTATAATTAATTGGAGCAGTTATATCATATATCACAAATCAATTTTAAGCTACCCGATTAAGTATATAATTTGTTTCTTCAATTGATTCACATTAAGCAATTTAATTTTAGGGAATAACTAAACCGTTAACTGATTTAACATATAAAGTACTTTAACAATTACTTGACTAGTTAATTGAAAATAAGCTACACGATGCATGAGTGATACTGCCTCCTATTTAGAAGATTGTTAAAAAATCGAACGAACTCACATATTTTAATTTCATATTTTGAAAAGGTGTTTAAAGCTGAAAGCATGGATGCAACATGCCATTGCCGATTGTCTCACTAGATCGCCTTAGGCTGAGACTAAGAGTAGGCGACCTGAAAGAAGAGCATCGGAGCAGGCTGAGATGCAAGCGACGATGTAGTAAGGTGGTTCTAAAGTTTGTACTTTTAAAAGGAAAGCCACTGATTTGAGGAACGAATGAGACAGGCTTGTGTTACGCCTATGCAATACAATAAACATTTGGTGGGCACCAACTTAGAGGAGCATTTATTAAATTAACGGTGAAATCATTTTCTACTCGAACACCACCATCAACCACCACGTACACCATCAACCACTCGTAACATACTCGTAACATTAAACCCGACCACTCCATCCCCTACTCGAACACCACCATCAACCACCACGTCCACCATCAACCACTCGTAACATACTCGTAACATTAAATCCGACCACTCCATCCCCTATTCGAACACCAACATCAACCACCGCGTCCACCACCTGCGACCTTGTCCCAAATCTCCTGAAACCAAACTGAACCATTTCCAATCCTCCAACTGGCAGCCGCCACCCCAATCCACCTGCCCCTTCTGTTACGGTACCTACGCCTTCACCTTAAAGCCGCTTCAAATAAACATCACGCCCCACTACAGTCATCTTTCATCCTCACTACAACAAATACCCAAGAAACAAACATCCTAAAATCGATATTGTAGAACCACGGAGCTAGTCGACTCCCGATCGATGATAATAATAGTGACAGATTATAGTTGACTCCAACAAACAAGCACGAACATCAGATCTGTGAGCGTCAACAGCTTCCGTAGAGAAATTTTCTTTTTTGGGTTGAGGAAGAAAGAACGATTTTTTATGGCGGCTTATTTTTTGGGTTGAGTATGAAAGAATGAAAAATGATGCGGGGGACGTGGAGGGATAAATGAAAGCTAAGCGGGAAATGAAAAGTTAAGGGGAGGGAAAATGAAAGTTGGAGTAGCACACCAAGGGAAAATGAATGCAAATTAATGTAGTTGCATTGGTTTACTTTAAAACCGATGCGACTAAATCTATTTGCATCGATGTATTTTCTTCGGTTGTTGGTGACAACTGATGCAAATTTGATTTTTTATTACCTATTTCTTTCCATGTACCAATTGCACCGGTTATTAAGATAAAACTGATGCAAATAGTTCTATTTGCATCAGTTTTTACTTCAACTGATTCGAATGACGCGAAGCAATATGCACTTTTTGTACTAGTGCAATATAGTCAAGTTAGGATACTGGGTAACACTTGCCCTCCAAAGTACTTTTTATGAGTAACATGGCATACTTCAAATCGAAGAAAGTCTGAATTGCTGGAAAGAATCCATCCAGCTTTTTGATTGGTTGTTATTACTTTGTCGAATCATTTTCGATGGCATTGGATCCTCTGTTGGTTGCTATGACACTTGGTCCACTTTCAATAGTATTAGTCCGATGTCGATTTCCGCCAACGTATACAGATTTGATCATGCGGGTCTTATAAACTTTTATGATCCGATCCAGCCTTGAAATTGAAGGTCTAAAGTTTTATTTGAGTTTCTATTGATTTAAAAAGGATTGAACTTTTAAATCACTCACACACATATTCATATACATGTTTCTGTCTCAACTCTCGGACTTGTTCGAACATTCACAGGTTGTTGATAATTTTTTTATGTTCGTATTTACAGTCAAAACTCCATGAGCACTATAATCATTCATTTTTCACTCATCTATCATTTCTTCTTTTTCATTTTCCTTTTTTTCTTTTTTTCTTTTTTTCCATATGCATTCAACATGTTGATCCATTGTTGAGGCTATGCAAATAGGGATCAGTAGGCCACAATGTCGATCCCTCATTACATTGGACTCATTCAACCTTATGATCGATTCCTCTTCCACTACATCCATATATATATGGACCTTCCTTCTTTTTTTCCTTCATTCTTTTACTTCCCCATTTTAATTTTAGTTGCCTCTGCATAATCCTTTCTACCAAACCCAGGATACCACAAATCTTACTTGACGAATGAAAGCTCTTCAACCATAGACCTTAAATCAAAATGCAATATCAAGCAACCTCCTAAAGTCGCTCTTCCTTTATCTTCAATCCAGCAAACCTCAAACGCTCACCTTTAATTTTACTGGATATTCCACGTTTTAACATGGGTGCAAAATTTATTTTAATTGTACAATTAAGTTATGAATCTCAAGCTTCTATTGTGAGCGTAAGGTGGTAACAACGAGCTCTTGGACATAAGAGAAAGAGAAGGAGGAGGAAGGAGATGGGTTCGGGTGGAAGGCCTTGATGGAGAAGGAGATAGGAATGAAGAAAGATTGGGTTCAGCGTATGATGAAATAGTGATGGCAGGGATTGGTATAGGATGGGTATCGGTATTGGTGATGTTCTTTTATTGATGGGATGACGTAAAGTAGAGACCTGGGATCGAAAAGTAATTTTTTTAGAGAGGTCGGTATAGAAGTCTTTAATTAAGGATCAGTAGGAGGTGTCATAAGATAGTGATCGGTATGTAGTGGCTTAGGCGAGGAATCGATGTACCTTAGCTATGAGGAGGGATCAGTGTTGGGTAGGTTTAGGAAAGGTTTTGGGATGGTTTGAGAGGGTTCGATGAAGAGAATTTAGAGAAAGGGATCTATATAAGGATTCTTAGAAAAGGGATCTTTGTCTAAATGTTAGGGATCGACATATGTTTTATAAACAAATCCAAGTTAACTTATCGAACAATCAATGCTAGTTTTCCTTGCTGAACATAAGATGACAATGGACTCTGTGATATGCATACTTGAACTGTTGAACTTGACATTGAATGACCAAACTTCCAAAACTCTTAATATGGACTAGGTAACAAACTTGCTAACGGACTTAGGTAACAAATTTCATAATTCAAAATGCCGATGGTCGATCCCAAAGCCTTCGTTGTCGATCAACTTTCTCGCCAATTAAGACGGACAGTGATGAAAATCTCTCTAGCCAAAATTCTAAGTCTCATCATTTTATTTTTTTCTTTTCTGATTTCAAATTGTTTATTTCTGTTACACGCTGCACTGTATGTCACTAGTTCACACTTAACACGGAGGAAACATGTTACTATTTCTAATCTTGATTATCTAAAAAGCATAGTTGATATAAATTCCAGATGCATAAAGTGTTCAATTATTATGTCTTCTGATTCAGGGACAAGACACATCGGTTCTGAAGCGAAGTCAATTCTGCAACTATATCTAGAATGCCTCCTCTAAGCTATCATGTAGAACAACCAGAAGCTTCTAACCAATAAATCGATCTCTTATTTGACATTCTAGTCCTTCCAAACGGAAATCATCAACCTGCTTCTGATGTTGTTGAGGGCGCCATTCTTCTTGATAATCCAGTGGATTCACAAGCTTCTAGAATCGGCAAAGCCGCTCTTCGTAGGTTATGCTAAATCCAAGGAATTCTGTTTGATGATGTATTAGTTCCTACAAGACAATATAGACCTCCCAACCTCCCTTTCCCCCGGTGGTTATACAACGAGCAACAAATTTATATGCTGGGCTGGATGCGTTAGACCTTTTAATTCCTTTGTCCGAGAGATGTCGAGATATCTTAGGATCGCCTCTACACAACTGTATCCAAACAATTATTCTTTCATATGTGGGACTTTCTTGTAATTCATTCACGTTCTATTCCATCTGCCCACTTCTAAAGACAACACATTTATTTACAATTTCAAAAGACGATCAGGAAGCCCTTCTTACATCTTCCTTGATCCTTCACCAAATCTACAAGTCTGGATGGGCGCCTGAAACAAACATTCATTATTTAAATACAAACGGTTCTACATGCGATGCCTTACTAGATTCTCAAAAAGATGGTTAGAAGGATGTGTGTTACGTTCACTTTTCTCCCAATTTCACTAACTCAAGTCATGACTTTGCCCTTGAACTTAGTAACATCTAGAGTTCTTTTAGGTGTTCATCTGTGTCCCAAAGGCGTTGATTTCTCCAGAACCATTTTTGCCATCCATGCCACCCTCATTGAAGACCGAGACATCAAACTCCTCGTAATCGATGAACTGCTATATTCAAAAGGAAGACAATTAACCCCGTTGCGTGTGGCATATTGGAAGACGGTCACAATATTGGACTTCCCGAAAGCATGGCATTACCGAGGATTCGCAAATACCTCCAAAGAGAAAAATAGAGCTTGGCATATAAGCTACGCAGAAGAAAGACTACAAAAGACTTCGAATTTATTATTTGTAACGACCCGTAATTTCGCAACTTCGAAAATAGGAGATTTCATTTTTTTTAAATTTAGAAAGGTTTAAAACATAAATAAATATGTTATATATAATAGATAATAATAGAGAAATTATTTTTCCTTATAGTTGATAATTTAAAAAGTATAAATTTGGATTTTAGAACAAATCAATAAAAATTAAGTTTTGTTAAAAATAAATAAATGCTTAAATAAATAGGTTTAAATATTTATTTAAAAAGATAAATCTTATTGAAAATGTTTAATAAAGATAATAGTAGTATATTAAAATATTTAAAAGTATGTTAATAATCGTTTTACAAAAATAACCAAATTTTGTCCATTTTGTCAATTTTACATACAATGTAAAATTAGAGATTTTGATATCATTTAGATATGATTTTAAAATATAAAGAGATGAGTTTTAATTTATTTAAAGAAGAAAAAAGTTTATTTTTAAATTTTTTTATAAATAAATAGTTTAACTAAAACGTCAAAATATGGTCATAAAACATTTTGTCAAAAATCAACGTTTTGTAGATTGAAAGTTGTCGCAACGTCGTCGCACCTTTATTTTCTTATATAGAAACATATATTCAAATAGTATAAGAATTAATTAATTCACTAATCAAGTTTACCATTACTAAACATACTTAGAAAATTATAGAATATAATTAACAAAAAGTAAGCACAAAAAGAGAAACATGTCATTTCAAAGCAAAAGGTAAACATCAAATCAACCCAAACATAATTATTATATTCTTTAATTAATACTTAAGTGAAAATGATACAAAGTATGATTTGAAATGTGATGTTAGGTATTGAAAAAATATGGTTGCTTAAAAGATAAGTAAAGGGTATTTTTGTCTTTTTACAAAATATTATTTTAAACCAAAACGTTTTCTATAAATAAGCATCCATTTTCTTCAAGCTTTTTTTTCCACTCTCTAATGGCTTCTTCTCTTCTCTTTTGCTTACTAACTTTTTCAAAACCATATCAACCAAAGTTAATACACCTTCAAACTTTGCCATAGACCTTAAAATACTATTAAAACATGGTTTAGAATCTAAAAATGGAAGAAATGATGGAGGAAGATGTAGAATACGGAAAGGCCGAACCTATGGAGGAGAAGGAAGCAAGTTGGAAAGCTCCGGAGTAAGAAAAAGAGAAGGAAGTGCCGCCAATTTTATTTCAAGGAGCTAGGAGCAAATTCAAGGTGCTGCGGAAGCTCCGTCGAATTTTTCGAAGTTAGTTGAAGTTGAAACCAATAGTGAAGTGTTGATAAAATGAATGTTGGTAGGAAGTTAAACAATTTGCTAAAAGGCGCGTACTTTTATTTACTAATTATTCCATAAATTATTCGAAGTATAATGATTTGAAAGTTTAAATATGTTGGATGATTAAATGTTTGATATCATGGATGCAAAATTGGTTGATTATATGTTTATAATATGGATGTTAACGTGATTTGAGAAATGATAAGAGAAATGGTTAGTAAGCATAGTAAACTAAATGAGAATTAAATCCATACAAAGGTGTGTATGGAAATTTTTTAGCCTCTTAATGATTTCAAAATATCTAAAAAGAATTGAAATGATATGATATTACAAAGTGAAATGAAATGAAAAATGAGTTTGAAATGATGAAAATATTGTTTTAAATGAATTAAAGTAGATTAAATATGGTTTAAAACAAATTTGAGGTGTTTCGGACATGCTACAAAGCAATTCACAAAATTGGTCAAAATCGAGTCAGTCGCGTAGCGGCAGTTCATAAATTTCGATCCGTAACTTTAAGTTCACATAGAGAATGATTTATAAGTCAGATTTCTTCGAAATAAAAATTCTTTGGTAGACAATGGTAATAGTTTTCCAATGAAGAAAGAAAATCAAGATTTCATTAAGTAGATTCAGAAATATGTCGAAAACAATTCTCTAAAAACATCGCGGTTTTGCAATTCGGAATCCAAAAAAGGATTTCTTTATAAATGATATTTTTTGATGATAAAAAATATGAAATAAATTTTTTAAATCTATTAAAATGGTTTAAATGAGATTCGGAATGGAAAATATGAATTTCAAATATTAAAAAGCTGTTTAAATCAAATAAGCTTATATAGCACTTTCCATAACACTTTTATGCTTCGAACTATATAACCTTTTGAAATGTAGTTTTAAACTTAACAGTACTTTCCTAAATCCTTTTTAATGATTTTAAATGAATAATTAAGTAACGTAAAGATGATTTGGAAGTTTTAATAAGAGTTTGAATAAATGGTTAAGAGAAATTGTTTGTAACACTTAAACAAAAAGTGAAGAATATTGAATGTAATAACAAACTGAGTATGCGGAAACGAGTGGTACATTTATCCTGCTAGTGAGATCTAGGAAGAAAAAACAAGATGTTTTACTAAGGTTAGAGATGGAGCAACCAATGCCTTAAACTTACATGGCATATGTTTTCTCTTTTTAGGCGAGGGGTGGAATAGATCGAAAGGAAAGCCCGGATGCTCCAAAAACTCATGTTTAAGTTTTGCCAGGATAAAAGAAAAGAAACAAATTCTTTGAATGTTAATTAACCACTTAACATCTTTTTATCGATGATTAGTACGAAGGAACCGGGATCGGATTTGGCGATTCCTATCCGAAGAACTGGGATCAGATTTGGGTGATTCCTATCCGAAAATCACTTCAAACTAATTTTTGAAACTTCATATGAAATTAACATCTTTTTATCGATGACTAGTGTGAAGGAACAGGGATCGGATTTGGGTGATTCCTATCCCAAAAACCGAGATTAGATTTGGGTGATTCCTATCCGAAAACCCCTTCAAAATAATTTTTGAAATAAAATATACTTAAGACAATGGTCATTGATGACAAAGAACTTCATGATGAAGGATTACTTTCCATTAGTCCCTGGAGGTGAAATTTACAATATCTAAGATGGCAATAGTGCTCTGTTATGAAAATGTTTGATTTGCAAGAGTATGATTTGAATTTAAGAAAGAAATCATTGATTTAGATTTAATGAATGATTTGGGAATATTTTCCCCAAGTTAAAAGTTATAGCTTGAATATAAGAAATCTTTGATAAGATTTAGTGAATGATTTGGATAGGTTTTCCTAAGTAAAAGAGAAAATAATTTGGAATTATTTCAGGATTTAGGAAAGTTTTAAATAAACCAAGTGATTTGATAAATGAGGCTTAATGATTCCATATACATTTGAGAGGAAATGGAATAAACTGAAAAGAATATATCTAAGAAAGATATTTGATTTAAATAGAAGATGAAGTAATTGATTGACGATTGATATCCATGTATGAACTTAACATTTTTCTAAATCGATGATTGGCATCGAAAGAACCGGAATCAGATTTGGGTGATTCCTATCTAAAACCACTTCAAACCAATGTATACGTTTGAAAGTGAAGGTATGTTGAAGATGATGATAATTGAAGACCGTGGATCTTCATAGCATAAGGGCTGCTCGTTGAACATGCTTTGAGTAGCTCCCATTATAGAGTTATTTATAGGAGTGGTATCCTCGTTGTGGAGATTTGTTGGATTGCAAGGACTACTAGCTACTAATGGTAGTAGGAGAGTTTCTTTGGTTTCGTTCAGTCCCAGAACAAACTTGTATGGACGAATTTCTGATATTGCATTTCTAAGACACAACGTTTAACCTTTACAAATGTACATCTGCTTGGTGGCAGAGAAGATAACTTCTCTTAGCTTAACACTCTTCTTTGAGACATACGAGCTCAGAGGTTGTATGCTTGTGGGAGTCATATAGTGATCAAAGGAATGACAGTGTGGCATTCAAAGTGGAACTTGTTATGATCAAAGTGTGGTTTTGTTTAAAAAGCATGGCTTTGAAGAAATTGAGCATAGTCTCGCAAGCCTCACACCCTGGTTATGATGGGATTCTATGTGGTCAGATGTATGCTCGTATTTTAGATAATAGTGATTTAGGTTATCGGATGTTCTGAGCCCTAGGTACCAGATACATCTGGGCCTCATGCAGGGATGCGCGAAGTCTGAGTCCTTGGATGTTATTCGCAGATTGTATCAACTTTTAGCCACTTGTGTTGTTGTATAACGACATCTGAGTCTTGGACATAACCCGTGGATACAGGTTGATCTTTCCACTCGTTTCCTATCATGTTGGAAATCCAATCCCAATACGAGATTTACAGTTTTGATTGTATTCCCAAAATAGCTGTAATGACTTGCAAACATTTCATCTACCCCTTTTGGTATCATATATTTCGTTCGGTATATTCCGTTGACCTAGTCCGGATATATTATCTTAGACTTAGTCTAGATATTGATACCTTATTCGAATAAGTTTATTTGAAAAGTGTTTTCAAAAGAATGTCATTAAAAATAATATCAAATATATTTGGTATAAAAGTGTTTTTGTTATCATAAGGTAAAAACCTGTCCGTATTTATGTGTGGGCATGGTCTTGTGAGATACCCTTCTTTTCAAAGGTTTTGATAACATCATCATGATCTATGCATTTAAAATTTCGAGTATCTCACGTTGGTTTATCAAGCCTGATTCGGGTATTTTTAATACTCGGGTCAGATCCGAGTAGTTTCAAGTTTAGCTGAAGACAGTTGGAGTTTCCAAAGGAGAGCTGGAGATCTTCATCATCATATAGACGTATTCTATTATCCGCTGCATTTATTTCATTTGTTTTGTTGTTCGTCAGCATTTGTAAGGGTACATGTTATAACTGTCCAGGCCGAATCTAGGTTAGACTCTGATATTGTATTTTAAAAAAATTCACTTATTATTGAAATAATATATGTTATCCATTCGTGTAATATTCTGCTTTGTCTTTATTTTCTTTCTACCCATAATGATCCGTCTTTTCGTGAAATTTTAGTTAGACATGTGTAGTTTATTATCGATTCAAAGGGTACGGAAAAACGGGTCATTACATTTGGTATCAAAGTTGAAGTTTAAGAGAGAACCTTGGCTTTGTTGGGTTAAAGACTCATAAGAGATAGGGTTATAGTAATACCTTAGGATGAGTGACTCATTAGAGATAGGGTTAGTAGCACCCTAGAATGAGTCTGAGTGCATTATATACGAGTGCGTAATTGTTAGTGACTAATAAATTAGTTTATGTTGATTTATCAGTTGAGTGATTTATGGATTCTCGTCGATGCTCCTAGTCACCATTATCGATGAAAGTTTCTAAACATTTAAACAAGTCGAACCGACACACTGATTTTGAAAAAATTAGTAAATGAAATAATTTTACCTAGGATTATATTTTGAATATAAGGTATTTACTTTGAAAAGTTGTATAGTTAGAAATCAGGATTAGTGAAATTTAAATATGAACATCTTGTGATTAGATTTTCACAGTTTGACTATAAGATGTTTTATAAAGATAATTGGTAAGTAAAGAAATCTGATAAGGTATTAAGATCTTTAATACTTATTACAAAATAATAAATAAAGAAATGATAATGATAAGTTACTATCAATACTTGATGTTTGATTTAAAAAAGTTTAAGTACAAATACTTATGAATTAAATTCCCGATTTAACTATAAGGTGTTTGATAATAAGATTTGTTTAAGGAATGAGAATTTAAATTCGAGTAATTTAAAGAATTGTGGAAATCTAAAGAAGTTAATTAATATAAGATAAAATGAATTTATAAAGTAATCTCTAAAGGATTTTGAAAACGGTATTATTCCAAATAAAAAGAGGTATTTTATGATAATTAATTCGATTGGCTCGAAAATAAACTAAAAATTGGCTAGAGATGTGTTCGGATGGTAAACACTTCTCTTAAGTATTACTCTTCTTGTTAAGAGGATATATAATACTATTGGTAGTACCTGGTTCCTTGGATTGTTTTGGAGTTACTCGAATAAAGAAATAACGAGAAATTGATTAGTAATCTTTATAAAAGTGTTTAAACTAAATATAAATTGGGATAGCTATTGCTAAAATAAAACGGAATTCTAGACGATTTTGGACAGTCAAAAATTTTCGAATCGTACCTAACTCAGAGCTAAGAAATTTATGAAAACTTTTGGTAAAAGACAAACAATTGTGAAATATTCTGAGTAAATGAAATTGGATAAGTATAATTTATAAATATGATTAAAAACAAAAAGGTAATTATAACCTAGAAAAGGCTTTATTAATGAATCCTAGCATTAATTAAGAATTTGGACTTAAGTCTTTAAAATATGATTGATTTACACAAGTAATAAGATGTAATAAACTTAAATAATAGTTTTACGAAATGATTCATAAATAATATTAGTATTAAAGGAAATATACTAAGTTAAAGAATCGTGGGAAGAAAAATTATAATAAAGATAAATTATGTTTTGAGTGAAAAATGGTTTCTATAGAATATTTTCCTTTAATAAAAATATTTGAAAATAAATAGTTAAAGGGATTATTAAAGCACATTTATAAAGTGTTTGATCTTAAGGTAAAGTTTTATGTATGTTTTTGCGGGTTAATAAATACATACGTTATATGTAGATTATCTCATCACACAATTTTGATCTAAGATTTGAGTTCGAAACTTTGAGGTGTCTACACTAGTCCGAAAAGGGATTTATCACTCGATTCTTGACGTCGAACATTTATTAGGGTTTATAGTTGGGTACTTGAGTTTTCTATCATGGTTGAGAGCTATGCAAGGAAAGCAACGGTTGCTGAGCAAAGAGGCTGATTAAAGTCCGCACTAAAGGATCGAGGGATCGATACTAGTTCGGAAATAAAGTTGTGTATTCGAACAGTGGATCGAATAAGATATTTCATGCGGATAAGCTCTGTATATTATATGGAATTAAGTTTGAAGATAAATGTTTTGGGCAAACTTTTGTTTAGGCAATTTCGAGGACGAAATTTTTTTAAGTAGGGGAGAATGTAACGAACCGTAATTTCGCTACTTCGAAAATGGAAGATTTCATTTGTTTTAAATTTAGAAAGGTTTAAAACTTAAACAAATAAGTTATATATAATAGATAATAATACATAAATTATTTTTTCTTATAGTTGATAATTTAAAAAATATAAGTTTGGATTTTAAAACAAATTAACAAAAGTTAAGCTTTGTTAAAAATAAATAAATGCTTAAATAAATAGGTTTAAATATTTATTTAAAAACATAAATCTTATTGAAAACATTTAATAAAGATAATAAAAGTATATTAAAATATTTAAAAGTACGTTAATAATCATTTTGCATAAATAACCAAATTTTGTTGCATTTTGTCAGTTTTACATAACTGTAAAATTAGATATTTTGATATCATTTATATATGATTTTAAAATATAAAGAGACATGTTTTAATTTGTTTAAAATGGTAAAAAGTTCATTTTTAAATATGGTTTACATAAATAAATAGTTCAATTAAAACGTTAAAATGTGATCGTAAAACATTTTGTCGAAAATCAACTTTTTGCCGATTAAGAGTTGTCGCAATGTCGTCGCACCTTTATTTTCTTGTGTAGAAACATATATTCAAATAGTATAAGTATTAATTAATGCACTAATCAAGGCTATTTTTACTAAACATACTAAGAAAATTCTAGAATATAATTAACAAAAAGTAAGCACAAAAAGAGAAACGTTTCATTTTAAAGCAAAAGGTAAACATCAAATCAAACTAAATATAATTATTATATTCTTTACTTAATACTTAAGTGAAAATGATATAAAGTAATGATTTGAAATGTGATGTTAAGTGTTAAAAAATAAGGTTGCTTAAAAGGTAAGTAAAGGGTAGTTTGGTCTTTTTACAAAATATTACTTTAATCCAAAACTTTTTCTATAAGTAGGCATCCACTTTTGCACTTTTTTCACTTCTTCTTCTTGCTTTTTCAAGTTTTTCTTCCATTCTCTAATGACCTCTTCTCTTTTCCTTACTAATTTTTTCAAAACCATATCAAACAAAGTCAAAGCACCTCCAAACTTTGCCAAAGACCTTAGAATACCATTGACATCTATAAATGGAATAAATGATGGAGGAAGATGTAGAATAGGGAAAGGCCAAACCTATGGAGGAGAAGAAAGCAAGTTGGAAAGCTCCAGAGCAAGAAAAAGAGAAGGAAATGCCGCCAATTTCATTCCAAGGAGCTAGGAGCAAATTCATGGTGTTGTAGAAGCTCCGTCGAATTTTTCGAAATTAGTTGAAATTGAAAACAATAGTGAAGTGTTGGAAAAAGTGAATGTTGGTAGGAAGTTAAACAATTTGATAAAAGGTGAGTACTTTAGTTTACTAATTACTCCATAAATTACTTCAAGTATAATGATTTGAAAGTTTAAATATGTTGGATGATTAAATATATGATATCTTGGACGTAAAATTGGTTGATGATATGTTTTTGAAATGGATGCTAACTTGGTTTGATAAATGATAAGAGAAATGGTTAATAAGCATAGTAAATTAAATGAGAATTAAATCCATACAAAGGTGTGTATGAAAAAAATTTAGGCTCTTAATGATTTCAAAATATCTAAAAAGCTTTGAAAATGGTATGATATTATAAAGTGAAATGAAATGAAAAATGAGTTTGAAATGATGAAAATATTGTTTTAAATGAGTTAAAATAATTTAAATATGGTTTTAAAAAAAATTGAAGTGTTACGGACATGTTCCGAAGCAATTCACAAAATTGGTCAAAATCGAGCCGGTCGCGTAGCGATAGTTCGTAAACTTCGACATGTAACTTCAAAATTGACGTAGAGAATGATTTATAAGTCGGATTTCTTCGAAATAAAAAGTCTTTGGTTCACAATAGTAATAGTTTTCCAACGAAGAAAGAAAATCAAGATTTCATTAAGTAGATTTTGAAATATGTCCAAAAAAAATTCTAAAAACATCTCGGTTTTGCAATTCGGAATCCAAAAAAGGATTTCTTTATAAATGATATTTTTAAATGATTAAAAATACGAAATAAATTTGCTATTAAAATGGTTAAAAGATATTTGGAATGGAAAATATGAATTTTCAAATATTAAAAAGTTGTTTAAATCAAATAAGCTTATACAGCACTTTCCGCAGCACTTTTATGCTGCGAGTTCTTTAACCTTTTGAAATATAGTTTTAAACTTAACAATTCTATCCTAAATCTTTTATGAATGATTTTAAAGGAATAATTAAGTAACATAAAGATGATTTGGAAGTTTTAATAAGAGTTTGAATAAATGGTTAAGAGAAATTGTGTGATGACCTGGTATTTTGGGCAATATCAATTTAATAATCTTTATTAAAAATTAAACTGATTTGATAATTTTCTTTTATAATTGTAATTTAAATTGGCTATTTATTCTTTTAAAAGCAAATAAATATTTAGTTGGTAAATTTTATCTTTTAAAGCTAATAAAATATTTTCTATTTATAATGTGTGTACATATATATGTATATATTGTAAATAGAAAAGCTTTGGTTCAAATTTATCAAATAAAATCATGTTTTCAAATTCTAATGTATTTTGGTAATTTTGAAATTTCTGATTAAATTAATATATGACTTTTCAACGATTATTTAAATAAATAACCATATAGTTTCAAATAATTTAAGGTAAATGTTAATTGTTTAAAATATTTTTAAGTTTAAATTTAAATAAGATTAATAAAAAGGTTTGTTTTACTTTCTTTTTAAATATTACTTGATAAATATGATTTGATAGTATATATATAGAAGTTTAAAATATATAAAACATATGATACATAAATACATATAATAATATAAGTAATTTATAAATAATGAGATAATCTCTTTGATAAATTATTTTAAAATTAGCAAATTTGTTATTTTTAAACAATATTAATAAATGTGTTAAATATAAGTAGATTTTAAAAGAAAATAGAATTGTTATTTTTAAATTGAATATGTTGTTATAAATTGACTTTAATTTGGATTTTTAAATTCAATTCGAATTTGAATTTGAATTTAAAATTGAAATTCAAAAAAAAATTGAAATATTTGAATTTAAAATATATGTATAAGACTTTATTTGTATATAATTTGTTTTGTTTTATTTTCTTTAAAGTAATTCATATATATATATATATATATATATATATATATATATACACACACACACATACATATATATTTAGATAAGTGTTTATAAATTAATATAAAGCTTTATGTTAACATTTAAATAAATATTAATTACTTAAATTACAAGTGTAAATTTATTAGGTTTGGATTTAACAAGTATTAATTGATTACAATGTAAATGACAAACGGTGAATTTTTAACAAGTGTCCTTTACAATTTTCATTTTTCTTTTACTTTTATTAAATCACAAATTAACTTATATAAACATATGCTTCTCAACCTCATTTCTTTTTCTATCTTCCTCAAGCTCAAACTAAGAAACTTCAGCCTGTAAAATTAAAACCCTGTAATTCTCAAAACAAATCTGAAAATCATTACTGCCTCAAACCAGAAACTATACCCTGTAAGTAAATCTTCAACCAGAAAACTTATTTAAATCAAAACCTGTAATTCATTTTCAAATCAAAACAAATCAAGGCCAGTACATTTTCTTCAATCTGGAATCAAAAAGCCTACAACATTCTTCAAACCTGAGATCTATTCAAAAGCAAGCTCAGGGAAACAAAAGATTTTCTTCAACAAATCAAGATCCAATAACAAAAAAATTTCAACGTTCAAGTTTTCACAGTTTCACGTTTTTTCAAAATAAAGTGCTCTATTCTTCATCTTGTTCTGGTGAGTAACATTTTTTTTAAAAAGCTTAAGTATGGATATTTGGTTGCATGTGGATTTCTGGAAATAAAGTATGTATTATGTGGATGTATATGATTGAATTTATTGTGCATATATGAATGTATGCTTGTTGTGGTATCTGTTCTTGCCTGTTCTTAGTTTTAGAAGCTAAGATTTTGATCAAAATCCATTTTCTCTTAAACTAATCTCTGTTAGGACTTAAGCTTCAAAAAAATTTGTTTGTTTAACCATAGATTAAAGTTTAAAATTTTATTTAAATAAATTAAATTTGAAATTTCTCTGGAAAAAAAAAAAGAACAGTGCAAGTTTTAAGTTATGTTAAAATTCAAACACCTTAATTCATTGATTCAGGCATATGATCTGAATTTTTGTCTAAAAACTTGATTTTTAAAATAATATCACAAATTTTAGTAATGAATTGAGGGAGCAGTTCGTGTTTGATCAGATTTGGTATTTTTGGGTGGTTTCTAGTGATCTAAATGCTTGGGGAAGTCGCGGTCATCACTGGTAGTAGTGGAATGATCAGAGAATGTGGGAAAAATGACAGGAAGGTGGATATACCACTGTGGCGTCGGCGGTTGGTCGTTTGGGTTTCAAACCCTAGTTTTTGGGATGGTCGGAAGTTTAGCCATCTCGACGTCTCTGGTGGATCAAGTTCCGCCATACTTTAGGAAATGGTAGCAGGGTTGTTGGCGAAGTTGTGGCTGGAAGCTCCGGTGCTTTGGTGATCGACGTTGGGAATTCGAGGGTGTTCCGGGTTGGTCTGTTGTTCCATGTTTTATTCAGAGTTACTCGATTTCGATTTCGAGTTAGAATCAAAGAAGTTGTAGTTTGGTTAGTCAGAGGATGGGATCGTCGACTTTGGGAAGGTTGCAATGTTGACCAGAGGTGGTCGGAGCCACCGTGCATGTGCACGGTGCATTTCTTGGTGTCAGTATTTTGGTTTGGGATGTTGTCTCGAAGAGGTTCTCGTGATTTTGGGAAGGAGGCTCGAGTGAGTCCTCGGGTTGGTTCGAGTGTGTTGTTGGTTTCAGTTTTTAAAATTTGAACTTTAAAACTTAACAAAAGTTTTGAAAAGAAGAAAAGCGGTGTGGTTTTCTTAGGTATGTACTCGAGTAGCTTACGGGTTGAACCCGAAGCAACTTTATGGAACAGATTTTTTTAAAAAAAAGTTTCTAAAATAAAAAAAGATTTTGAATTTGAATTAATTTGGTTTAAAACTCTTATAAAATTCTTTTATAAGATAAATGTTTTTTTACATTTGATTTAAAAAGGTTTTTATGTTGTTTTAAATTTTGTTGAAGTTAAATTTGTAATTATTTTAGATCTTAAATTTGAAATGAACTTAAAAGTAAATTTGAAAGGAACTTAAAAGTAAGGAATGGGTCTGTGTTGTCTCTGTATTGTATTATGTTGTAAATACTAGACATGTGTTTATAACTGTCTAGTATGTGTTGTATTATCTGTGTACTCTGATAGTGGTTGTAAACTATGTAATATATTATGTTATTAATATAATTTATTCGTTCCGCTGTTAGGTTCTGATGTGTTGTTTCTTCTTTCTTCTTTTTCTTTCTCTTTTCTATCCCTTTCTTTCTTATTAGCGATGTAACTTCCTGGAGTTTGGAAGTCGGGTCGTCACAAGTGGCATCAGAACATTAGGTTGAGTGAATACCTAGGCTCTGCAGTGGTGTCTATCTTGAGAGAGCGTATTTGTAATTTTATATATTTATATATATTTATCTATTTCTACCTATCTGTTGGGTTACCTGTTCGGGTTTTTCCAATATAGGTTATAAAGGTAGATGAGGTAGTGATGTGTGTAACACGATTACTAACATTGATTGGAGGCTGATGTTTGAGGTTGGAAGTGTATTTGTCGAGACTGTAGACCTAATACCATCTCGAGTAAGTTTTGTTGTGTTGAAATATTTCATAGATCTCTGAAGGAAACCCGTTAAGGTTCGGAGACATCTTTGAAATATAGAGTTTGGTGAGTAGAGTTTGATCTGTTCGGTTGAGTTGAAGTAAGTGATGGTATTTTGATACCTCAGGAAGTTGTAACTGCGTGATGAGATGCAGTGACTATGGATTGTTTCCGAAGTTATTTCTTTGGAACAAGTTTTGGAAGTGAGTCTGCTTCGATGTTGTGGCTGATGTCAGCAAGATGTTGTGGTGTTTCTGTCTGCTTTGAAGTCCGAGTTTCTCGAAGGGCTTTGGATTAGGAAGATTTGGCATTGGTGTCAGTAGTACAGCTCGGAGTGTTCTGTGAGCTGACAGGGAGGTCTTAGCTGATTAGTTTTTCTGAAGATGGAGTTCAGAAACTGCAGAGTGAATCCGTTTCTTCAATGTATTGACTTAACCAGTGTAAGCTGTTCTGTTTGGTAAAGAGAGAACAGTTTTATTTGGAAATTTATCTAGGTTGATCGCAAAAGTGACTTGCGATTGTTTGAGTGTTCTCTTGGATTGTTAAAGATTTTTCTGGATGTCTTCTGGGAAGCCAGAGGTTTTTCTGCATTTGGAGTTTGAGTTTTCTTATCAACTAGTATTCCAGGAGTGGAACCGGTGGTTTTGTTTAGTTGGAGAATGATTCCTAGAGATGGAATTTGATGAAGCAACTCAGTTTTGAAGGAATTTCTAAGTTTTCTTTTATAGATCTTTTGAACCATATTTCTTTGAAGTGATGTCCAGATGGTGCTTGTGTTCTTCGTCGGCATTTTCTTATCTACTTTGGATCAGAGTGGTGTAGCGGAAGAAATTTGGAAGTGTTTCTGGTTATTTTTTCCGGATCAGGAGAAGTTTGTATTTTTCTGCTGTTTATGGAGTAGAATTGTGTTTTGGTTTGGATTAATCTTGAGGAGATCATTGTGTTGGGTTGTTTTTAGTTCTGATTGTTATAGAGGAATCAGCAAGGGTTAAGCTGATCAGTTTGGACGTTGACAGCCCACGATTTGTCTGAAACTTTTGAGGATAAGCGACGGAGAAATTTGGAATTCAAAGTTGGAGACTTCGTTATTGTTGGAGTTTTCTCTGATTCAGGAGCTATAAGTTTTGGTAAATCTGGAAAGTTAGCTCCGTGATGTTTGGATCTCTTCTCTGTGTTTTGGTTGGATCAGTGTTTGGTTTTTCAGGATTGAATTGTCAGTTTGGATAACTGGAATTCGATGAGTTTCACGTATCTCTGAGGGAGTACGTGTATGGTCTATCTATGGTTTTAGAACCAGCAGTTAGAGGTTGGTTGTTGAATCAGACTCGTCTGTAGTCTCTTAATCTGTAGATCTAGATGAATAGGAGCTCTGTGGTTTAATAGTATTGATTGTTTGGAATCTATAGAGCGAGTATCCCGATATTTATACCATAGAAACTCGTGAAAGTTTTATCCAGAATTTTTCTGGATAATTAGATTTTTTGATTCGTTGAATTGATTGCTATGGTTGTTAGCATATCATGGGTATATGCTTGTGTTTTAAAATTAAATCTTTAAATAGATTATTAAATTACCTTTGTGTTAAATTTCGGGGACGAAATTCTTTTAAGGGGGAGGAATGTGATGACCCGGAATTTTAAAGCAATATCAATTTAATATTCTGAAATAAAAATTAAATTGATTTGATAATATTTGTAATAAGATTTGAATTAATTTAATAATTCAATAAAGTTTTGATAGATTTTATTTTTTTTAAATCTAATAAATTGTTTTCTATTTATAATATATATAGAATATTGTATATATTGTATATAGATCTTGTTTTAATCTGATTAATAAATAAATCCTATTTTCTATAAAATATGTATCTTTAGTAAATTGTGAATTCTAATTTTATTTAAAAATTAAAGTTTTTAAAAAGTTATTTAATAAATAAATATGGTTTTAAATACATAAGAAAAATATTGAAATGATTTAAAATATGTGTAACTCAAGTTTAAAATTTAAATAAATAACAATGAGGTTATTTTGAGTTTCTTTTAAATATAATGTGATAAAATAAATAATTTATTAATAAGGAGACAAATTCTTTTAATAAGTTATTTATGGTTATTAAATGTGGTTATTTTTTAAATATAATAATACATTGTTTCAACAGATAAATTTTCTAATAAGAATAATTGTTTTTCAAAAATTTAAATTGTGTAGTTATATTTGTAAATAAACTTGATTTTAAAATTTAATTTGAACTTGAATTCAAAGTCTTTAAAATTTAAAGTATAAATGTTTTTAATTTGTTTTGATTTTGAAATATTTGTATAAGCTTTCTTTTATAAATAAAATTACATTTATTTTATTTTAAAATTTATCTACATATGAATAAATACATGATTAACTAATTTATTTAAACATAGGATTACATTTATCATGTATTAACATTTAAATAAATAAATAATTAACATTTAATTATAACTAATTAACATTTGTGACAAATGTAAACATCTTACAAATTAAATGAGCATGTGTTAATTAATTTACATACTTACTTGACAAATGTAATCTGTAGGGACACGTGTCAAAAATTTAATTAGCATTTTCTTTTTCTTTTATTTTTAATGATTTCAGTTTTTATAAACAAACTCCTTCCATCTTATTTCTTTTTGAAATCAAAAGCTAAGAAACAATGGAAAACAAATTTCTGAAATCATTTTCAAAGCCACTTCTCAAATCAAAACATAAAGTTGTAATCACCTTCAAATCTACTTCTCAAACCATTTGTTTTCAAATCAAAATAAAAACATGAAAATCATCCCCAAAACCCATTTCACAAACTTGAACAAGCCTGCATGCAAATCTTTTTACAAATCAAATCAAAGCATGCTTGCATTTTTCAAAAATCAGAAGCCTGCATCAATAGCCTGCACATTTTCAAGTTGAAAAAGCAAAATTTGTTGAGCCTGCATTTATTTCAAAATCTGAAAATCCTGTAGTAGCTGCATGCAAAGCAAACGTGGGATCTAAGAAAAACATTCCAGTTTCTAATCAAAGCAAGCAACTTCATTTTCAAGTACAAAGTTTTAATTCAAGCAAATGGATTTCGGTTTTTAGAGATTCAAAGTTTTCTAAAGCTTTTCATCAACCTGTTTTTCAAATCTGGAATGCTCTGCCTTCATTTTAAATCTGGTGAGTAACATCACTTTTAATGAGTTTAAGTATTTAATATGTTGCATGTTAATTTCTTTGTTAAGTATGTGTTTTTTTTATTAGTAGATCTTCTATGTATATATGAATAGATATATTCTGTGTGCATGCTGTGGTCTCTGTACTATACTGTTCTTAGTTTCCAGGATTAGAAATTGTTCAAAACCCATTATCACGTGATGTAATTAATGTTAGTATTTAAAATTCAAACAAAATATGTTTGTTGTATCAAGAATTAAGGTTTAAAAATTTATTCAAGTTAAAATGACTTGTATTATCTTTGAAAATCAAGAAAAAAAACAGAGCAAATTTAATCCAAGTCAAAAATTCAAACTTTTTAAATCATGGATTCAGGATTACAAAATGATTACCTAATTAAAAACTAGATTTTTAATACTAAAATCAGGAATTTTAGAATAAGTTTTAGGTGAAGTTCTTGTATGAACAGAAAAGGGAAAATTCATGATTTTTGGAGATCTGTTGATTTTGGAGGTCGGGCTTTCTTCCTGGAGGTGGAAGGGTGATCGGTGATTAGGGATAAAATGGTGGAAGTGTAGGCGAATCGTTATGGAAGCGATGGTGGTGGATTATCTCTTGTAGCCCTAGTTTTAACTAGGCATCTTGTTTGGGTCAGTACGGCCTGTTGGGAGGATCGAGTTGATTGAGTTTCTGGGGCATGATAGTAGGTTGGTGGATGAACTTGTGGCCGGAGTCACTGACACGTCGGTGGTCAGAAGGTGGAGGATGAAGGATTGACAGGTTTGGGGTTAAAACCTGTATTTTCTGTTCCAGGTTTGAGCAAGCATCTCGAATTCTATTTTGGACTGTAGAGGGCTGAATTGATGGACGTGTTTGATCGTGGGGTTGGTCGCCGGCGTAGGGAAGCCACCGGAGGTGGCTGGTGATTGTTGGAGGCACGGTGCACGTGCACCGTGCAAAATCTTAGAGCTCTGTTGTTTTTGGGTACTGCAGAAATTTTAACTCGAAGTATAACTCGGGTATTTTTATGTTTTGCTCGAAGAAAAGAGTCTGATGACTCGAAGCAGATGTTGGACAGGAAAGGGTTTAGTATAGTACAGGTTTAAACAGAAACCTGTTCTTCTGTTTAAATTTTAAAATAAAATTTAAACCCTGAATTCAAATGGAAGTAAAGTTTTAAAATCTGAGTCATGTTTAAATCTAGTTTGTATTATAGTTTCAAATGGTTTGAATCCTACAAGTTTTTAAATTTTAAAAGAAGTTTTCAGTTTGAAAACTAAAATAAATAAAACCTGACAGTTTTTATGTAAATTTAAATTTCATTTGAAATTTGAATCATGATTCAAAACAGCAGTTTGAATCTAAATCTAAGTTCAGTTTTCTTAAAATTTTTGAATCTTCTGGTTTCAAAAATGAATTTAAATAAAGAGTTTTAAAATCAAGGTTCAAATCAAAAGTTTATTTCAAGTTTTAAATTCGAATAATTTAAACAAGGAATGGTTCAAAGGTTTTGAATTTAAAAATCTGGCTATTTAAATAAGTTTTGAAATTTGAATGTTTTTCAAACAAGTTAAATTTAATTTGTTTATTTGAAATAATTTGTTTTCAAACAAATATTTAAATTGATTTCCTTTTTGAATAAAGTTATTTATAAAAGGTTTGTAATAGAAAGATAAATGATTTGTTAACTGGAATTTGAAATTTAAATAGTAATGTTACTTAAAACTTAATTTTAAATTAAATTAAGTAAATTAAGACTTATCTTATATAAGTTTTAAATATAAGTAATAGATGTTATTTACATTTATTTTTAAAAAATTTTAAATGGAATTTAAATTGGTCAATGCTTAAATAAATATCATTTTGAATTTTAGATTCAAAATGAAATTTGGATTTAAAATTTTAAAAAAAATTCAATGTTCTAAGTACACTTTAATATTAATAAAATTATTAATAAGGAATGGATTTCCTTAGAAATTATTAAGATGATAAAATAATTAAATAAATAGGATAATTAAGGAGTGACTTATTTATTTAATTTAAAATTAATAATTAATGATGTAATTAAGATTGATTAATTTAATAGAGTAATTAATTAAATATAATTAAGGACCATTGATTAATAATTAATGATGTAATTAAGATTGATTAATTAATATTAATTAATCAATAATAAGTGATTAGGTGTAATTAATTAATTGTAAATAATTAAGGTTAAATGTAATTAATTATAGTTAATTATTTAATGAAGTAATTAAAGGTTAATTACCGTAATTGGGTTTAGAGTAATTAATTTTTTGAAATTAATTAAAGTACAATTAATCAGGATTGATTAATTAAGATGATAAATTAGAGGTTAATCAATTAATTAATGATAATGTAAGCAAGATTTATTTTGTAAATAATTAATTTAATTCATTTTAAATTGATTAGAGATGACATATTTAATTTAATTCAATTTAAATTAATTATAGATAGTATGATATAAGTCATTGCTTATAAGTGGATAATATTGGTTGTCTTGAATGGATTGAATCTCAGCTATGAGATTAGTTATGTTGATTGATATGGATGCATTGGTTGCATTGTGATATTGATATGAATTATCTTTTAATAGTGATAAATGTGGATTATCTGTGGTTATGATAATGATAATTATCTGTTGTGAATCTATGAATTATCTATCTGTGTGTATATAGATAATGTTATTGAATTGATTTAAACTCTAAAACAACTTGGACCTAAAAGACACGCTTTGGATTTCGATGAGACTGGGATCGGGTTCCATATTTAGATATCCGAAAACCACATCGATCCAAATTAACGATAGGTCGTGAATCTTATTTGAAGAGTGAAGACTCGAGGTGTAAGGGCTATACCTCAGTATAACTCTGTGGGTGATTCCGTAATGAGTTTGACGGAATAGTACTTATAGATTCGAGATGGAGATTCAGAGTGCAAGGGTTATCGTCGTTAACTCTGAGGGTGATTCCAAAATGAGTGTAACGAGATAATGCCTTCGGTTTCGTTCGAACCCGGAACGAACTTGTATGGATTGAATGCTTTCAGAACATCGTCAGGTGGACGATAAGCATTCTAAGATATGTGTTCTCTAAAGGTAATCGTAGCCTCAAGCCTCATCAACCGGGAATGGCTAAAATAGGGGAGGTGCAGCAAGGCTTCGTGGGTAGCTCCCACTGGAGAGCAAGATTGATCCCTGTCTAGAGGTCCTTTTTTTATTCGGCTGTGTGGGCAGTTGGAATTGCGCACCAACTGCGGGGTTGTCTTGTTCGGAACTGTTCAGTAAGGAATGGGCCCGGCCTTGTGTTGCAGGGGAGCGGGCGTACTCCTCGGTACGTTGATCTAGGCCACGTACTGTGACGGACGGTACCCCAGTAGCCCTGCCATTGTATGGAATCCAAAATCCAATAAGTGCCAACGGTTTTGATTGTATTACCCACTTTTGTGGCTAGTAGCTGGAATTTAATCATGTAACAATTTCGGTTATTTCATATTTACTTGAAAACCCTAGACCTATTTAAAATCACTGGATTTCCTATCAAATGTTTTGATTAGCGTAAGGTAAAAACTTTTCCATGTTTATGTGTGGGAAGTCTTACGTGATACCTTTCTTTTAAAAAGGTTTTTGAAAATTAAACAACTTTAACCTGTTACTCACACCAGACCCATGTCTGACCCGGAGTTTATCTTTTGTTTTTCATAAACTCTTGGGTACTCAAATTTTTACGAGTAGCCAAGGGATTCAGGTCAGCTTTGACGAATATTGGAGGAGAAATGGAGCAGAAGGCTTCTGCGTTAGATATATAGTATTCCGCTGTGTGTTCTGTGTTGTCTCTGGATTGTATTATGTTGTAAATACTAGACAGGTGTTTATAACTGTCTAGTATGTGTTGTATTATCTGTGTACTCTGATAGTGGTTTTAAAGTATGTAATATATTATGTTATTAATATAATTTATTCGTTCCGCTGTTAGATTCTGATATGTTATTTCTTCTTTCTTCTCTTTCTTTCTCTTTTCTATCCATTTCTTTCTTATTAGCGATGTAACTTCCTGGAGTTTGGAAGTTGGGTCGTCACACGAATAAGGGATGGTTCTGGCTTTGTGCTGCAAGGGATTTAGGGTGGAACCTGGTACAATGATCTATGCCACGAACTGTGACGTACAGTACCCCAGTAGCCCTGCCATTGATGGAAACCCATTCTTCCTATGTGCACTTTAAGGTTTTGATTGTATACCTATGTATGCTTGAATTTAATAAATGTAATAATTTCGGCTATTTTATATTTTACTTGAAAACCCTAGATCCTATTATAATGTCACTGGATTTCCTATCAAATGTTTTGGTTATCGTAAGGTAAAAACTTTTCCATGTTTATGTGCGGGAAGTCTTACGAGATATCTTTTGTTTCAAAGGCTTTTTCAAAGTTAAGCAACTTTAACATGCTACTCACACTAGACCCATGTCTGACCCGGATTTTACTTCTGTTTTCTTAGACTCTTGGGTACTCAAATTTTTACGAGTAGCCAAGGGATTCAGGTTAGCTTTAGCGAACTTTGGAGGAGAAATGGAGCAGGAGGCTTCAGCGTTTGTAGATATATATTGTTTTCCACTGTTCGGTGTCTCTATGTTGTATTTGAGTTGTAATGACTAGACAGGTGTTTATAACTGTCTAGTATGTGTTGTATAAGCTGTATAACTCTGATAGATGTTGTATACTAAGTAATACTTATGTGATTAATATAATTTATTCGTTCCGTTGTTGAGATTCTGATTTTGTTTTCATTATTTCTTCTCTATCTTTTCTCTTTTCTATCCCTTTCTTTCTTAATGATGATGCGTCTTTCTGTTGGATGAAAGGCGGGTCGTTACAGGTGGTATCAGAGCGCTAGGTTGAGTGAATACCTAGGCTTTGGAATGGTTCCTTTCTTGAGAGAGCGTACTTGTAATTTTAATATATATAAATAATATTTGTTGGGTTACCTGTTTGGGTTTTCCAACATGAGTTCTAGAGGTAGGAAGGTAATGGTGTGTGTAGCACGACTAGCAATGGAAGAAGTTCGAGTGTTGAGGTGGGAAGTGTATCTGTCGAGGCTGTACACCCAATACTGCCTCGAGTAAACTTTGCAGTGGTGTAAGGATTTTGCCAATCTCTGAAGGAAACCTTTTTAAAGGTTCAGAGTCCATCATTGAAGCGCAAGTTTGGAAGAGTGGAGTTTGGATATGTCGGTTGAGCAGAAGCGTGTGATGGTATCTTGGAAACTTCAGGAAGAAGCAACTGTGCGGTAAGATGCAGTGACTATGGATGTGTCCGAAGATGTTTCTTTGGAGCAAGTTTAGGGAAGTGTGTCTGCATCGGTGATGGGACTAGGTTCAGCAGGGTGTTTTTGTTTGGTTTGAGACATGAGTTTTTTAAGGAGATGTCTACCCATCTCTAGGCTCTGTGTGGGATTGGATGATATGGTTTTGAGGATCAAAGAGCTTTGGATAGGAAGCTTTTGGAATCCGTGTCTGCTGTGCAGCTTGGAGGTGTTCTGTGTGCCTGCAGGAAGGTCATTTGGCTAAGAAGTTTTCTAGAGGTGGAGTTCAGAAGATGCAGAGTGGATCCATTTCTTTGATGGGTTGTCTAGATAAGCATAAACTATTTGGATTGGTAAAAAGAGAACAATTTTTTTGGAAATTAGGCTGGGTTGATCACAATAGTGACTTGCGATAGTTGAGTGATCTCTTGGGTAATCTTGTGCTTGGGATCGAGGCATCTCTAGGGAATGGAAGTTATCAGAGATTTTTTCGGATGTCTTCGTAGAAGTCAAGTTTTGCCATAGCATCTGGAGATTCAATTTTCGAATCGACTAGGATTCCAAGAATGATGCCAGTGGCTCAGCCAGTAGAAGGATGGCTCCTAGAGAGAGGTTTTGGTGTAGCAACTCAGGATTTTGTGGAACTTCTGAGTTTTCTCTTTGAGGATCTGTTGAACCGTGTCTTGTAAAATGTATTGGACAAGTTTGTGCTCATGTTCATCATCGGCATTCTCAACTTTTTCAGATCAGAGTTGTGCAACGGAAGCAAGGTATCATCTGTTCTAGAATGGAAGCAACCCTAGACACCTCGGAAGTTCGCAGTTTTCTTAGATTAGAGGGTTTCTATAGGATCTGAAGGCGAGTTTGGCGAGCGCACCTGTTTTGTCTTTTCCGGATAGGAGAAGTGATTTTGAAGTCTTCTGATGATAGTAGAGTTTGTGTTCTTGATTTTGGTTGATCTTGAGAGGATCTTTTTGTTGGGTTGTTTTTGGTCTAGTTTGTTTCAAGAGGCATCAACGAAAGTTGAGCTGATTAGGAAGGATGAAGGCCGCCCAGGATTGTCAGAAAAGTTTTATGGATAAGAGACGAAGTAACTTGGATAAGTTTTCTCCGATCAAGGGAGCTATCGGATTTTGTAAGACCGGGAAGCTAGCTTCGAGGTGTATTGGACCTTTCTGTGTGCTTATGAGGATAAATGTTTGGCCTATAGGTTTGAATTGCCAGTTTGGAAGACTGAGATTCAATGTGTTTCACGTATCTCTGAGGGAGTACGTGTACGATCCATCTCTTGTTTTAGAATCTGCAGTTCATAAGAATTTGGTAATTGAGCAGGACTTGACCATGGTCTGATATCCAGTTCAGTTTTGTAGAGCTAGATGTATAAGAGCTCAGTAGTTAGTAGTATAGATTGTTTGGATTCAGTAGAGCGAGTATTCCAGTGTTTATACCTGTAAAACTCTAGATGGTGTTAAGAGAACTATCCTGATTTGTCTCAAGATCATTAGATTTGTTTGATTGAGTGGATTGGTTACTATGGTTGTTAGCATATGGTTGATAATATATGCGTGTGGTTTAAAATTAAAATCTTTGATGGGTTATTAAATTACCATTGCTTTTAAATTTCGATGATGAAATTCTTTTAAGGGATGAGGAATGTGATGACCCAGAATTTTGGCAAAATCAATTTAATAATTTGTATTAAACATTAAATTGATTTGATGATTTTCTTTTATAATTGTAATTTAAATTGGCAAGTTTATTCTTTTAAAAGCAAATAAATATTTAATTGGTAAATTTTATCTTTTAAAGCTAATAAAATATTTTCTATTTATAATGAATATATATATTTGTATATATTGTAAATAGAGAAGCTTTGGCTTTAATTTATCAAATAAAATCACGTCTTCAAATTCTAATGTATTTTGGTAATTTGGAAATTTTTGATTAAATTAATATATGACTTTTCAAAGATTATTTAAATAAATAACCATATAGTTTCAAATAATTTAAGGTAAATGTTAATTGTTTAAAATATTTTCAAGCTTAAGTTTAAATTTAAATAAGATTAATAAAAAGGTTTGTTTTGTTTTCTTTTTAAATTTTACTTGATAAATATGATTTGAAAAATATATACAGAAGTTTAAAATATATAAACATATGATACATAAATACATATAATAATATAAGTAATTTATAAATAATGAGATAATTTCTTTTATAAATTATTTTAAAATTAGCAAATTTGTTATTTTTAAACAATATTAATAAATGTGTTAGATATAAGTAGATTTTAAAAGAAAATAGAATTGTTATTTTTAAATTGAATGTGTTGTTATAAATTGACTTTAATTTGGATTTCTAAATTTAATCTGAATTTGAATTTAAAATTGAAATTCAAAAAATAGATATTTTCAAAATACTTAAATTTAAAATATACGTAAAAGACTTTATTTGTATATAATTTGTTTTATTTTATTTTCTTTAAAGTAATTCATATATACATTTATATGAGTGTTTATAAATTAATATAAAGCTTTATGTTAACATTTAAATAAATGTTAATTACTTAAATTACAAGTGTAAATTTATTAGGCTTGGTTTAAACAAGTGTTAATTGATTAACAATGTAAATGACAAATGGTGAATTTTTAACAAGTGTCTTTTATAATTTTCATTTTTCTTTTGTTTTTATTAAATCACAAATTAACTTATCTAAACATATGCTTCTCACCATCATTTCTTTTTCTATCTTCCTCAAGTTCAAACTAAGAAACTTCAGCCTGTAAAATTAAAACCCTATAATTCTCAAACAGATCTAGAAATCAGTACTGCCTCAAACCAGAAACTATACCTTGTAACTAAATCTTCAACCAGAAAACTTATTCAAATCAAACCTGTAATTCATTTTCCAATCAAAACAAATCAAAGTAGTGCATTTTCTTCAATCTGGAATCAAAAGCCTGCATCATTCTTCAAACCTGAGATCTATTCAAAAGCAAGATCAGGGAAACAAAACATTTTCTTCAACAAATCAAGATCCAGTAACAAACATTTTTCAACGTTCATGTTTTCACAGTTTCAAGTTTTTTTCAAAATAAAGTGCTCTATTCTTCATCTTGTTCTGGTGAGTAACATTTTTTTTAAAAGCTTAAGTATGGATATTTCGTTGCATGTGGATTTCTGGAAATAAAGTATGTATTGTGTGGATGTATATGATTGAATTTACTGTGTATATATGAATGCACGCTTGTTGTGGTATCTGTTCTTGCCTGTTCTTAGTTGTAGAAGCTAAGATTTTGATCAAAATCCATTTTCTCTTAAACTAATCTCTATTAGGACTTAAGCTTCAAAAAAAATTGTTTGTTTAACCATAGATTAAAGTTTAAAGTTTTATTTAAATAATTAGACTTGAAATTGCTCTGGAAACAAAAAGAACATTGCAAGTTTTAAGTCATGTTAAAATTCAAACACCTTAATTCATTGATTCAGGCATATGATCTGAATTCTTGTCTAAAATTTGTTTTTTTAAAATAAAATCACAAATTTTAGTAATGAATTGAGGGAGTAGTTCGTGTTTGATCAGGTTTGGTATTTTGGGTGGTTTCTGGTAATCTAGTTGCTCGGGGAAGTCGGGTCATCACTAGTGGTAGTGGAGTGATCGAAGAATGTGGGAAAAATGACAGGAACGTGGATAGGCCACCGTGGCGTCGGCGGTTGGTCGTTTAGGTTTTAAACCCTAGTTTTGTGGGATGGTTGGAAGTTTAGCCATCTCGACGTCTATGGTGGATCGAGTTCCACCATACTCTGGGAAATGGTAGCAGGGTTGTTGTCGAAGTTGTGGCTGGAAGCTCTGGTGATCTGGTGATCGGCGTTGGGAATTCGAGGGTGTTTCGGGTTGGTCAGTTGTTCTAGGTTTTGTTTAGAGTTACTCGATTTCGAGTGAGAATCAAAGAAGTTGGGGTTTGGTTAGTCAGAGGATGGGGTTGCCGACTTTAGGAAGGTCGTTACGTTGACCAGAGGTGGTCGGAGCCACCGTGCATGTGCACGGTGCATTTCTTGGTGTTAGTGTTTTGGTTTGGGATGTTGTCTCGAAGAGGTTCTCGTGATTTTGGGAAGGAGGCTCGAGTGAGTTCTTGGGTTGGTTCGAGAGTGTTATTGGTTTCAGTTTTTAAAATTTAAACTTCAAACTTTAAACCTTAACAAAATTTTTGAAAAGAAGAAAAGCAATGTGGTTTTCTCGGGTATGTACTCGAATAGCTTATGGGTTGCACCCGAAGCAACTTTATAGAACAGATTTTTTTTTTAAAAAAAGTTTTCAAATAAAAACAAGATTTTGAATTTGAATTAATTTGGTTTAAAAATCTTATAAAATTCTTTTATAAGACAAATGTTTTTTTACATTTGATTTAAAAAGGCTTTTAAATTATTTTAAATTTTATTAAAGCTAAATTTGTAATTATTTTAGATCTTTAATTGGAAATGAATTTAAAAGTAAATTTAAAAAGTAAATAGTTTCCAAAGGCTTTTGTTAATGATAATTAAGTAGTTATAGAGGCTAATACTTTATCTTAAAGATTAATTAAGATTTAATGATTTAGGATTAATTAAATTATTAAGTTAAATAATGAGGAATTAATTAATTTAATCTAATTAATGATTATGGATTAATAAATAAGTAATTAAGGGTTGTAAATTAATTAATTAGAGGTTAATTAATTTATAGTTAAGGATAATTAATTAGATAAGTTAAGATCATAAATTGTTGATTAGAAATTAATTAATCAAGTGATTAAAGATTGATTAAGTTGCAATTAAGCATTAATTAGTTAAGTAATTAGAGATTAACTAATTAATAATTAAGAATCAATTAATAAGGGTTAATTTAAGTTTAATTACTTAGAGAAGTAATTAAAGAATTATTAATAGTTAATGTAAAGATCATTAACTAGTGATTATGAAATGATTAATTAATGTAATTAATTTAAAATAGTTAAGCAGATTAATTAATTAAAGATAATCATTTGAGAAATTGGTTAAATTTAATTACTTAATGAAAGTAATTAAAGGGATTAATTACTCAATGTAATTAATTAAATTAATGTGATTAGTTTAAGTTAATTAATTAGTTTAATTAATTTAAAATAATCACTGGATGATTGGTTAAAGATAATTACTTAATGTAATTTATAAAGTGTATTTACTTAGTGAAGTAATTAATGGTAATTATTGGATGTAATTAATTGAAGAATGGAAGTAATTTGGGTTTAGTTACTTTGTGTAATTAATAAGAAGGATAATTACTTAGTGGAAGTAATTAAGAATTAATTTCTTAGTATAATTAATTTAAAATTAATTAATAAAATTTATTTTGAAATTAATTAAGTAATGTAATTAATTAAGGGTAATTATTACTGAATGTGATTAATCAAGGCTGATTAATGAATATGATTAATTAAAGAATAATTATTAAATATGATTAATTATTAAAGAAGTAATTAGAGGATCATTAATTAATGTAATTAATAATGTAATTAAGGGTTGATTAATTAAAGGGTAATTAATCAATGAAGCAACTATAAATAAATTAATTAATGTAATTAATTAAGGATTAATGTAATTAATTATAATTAATTAATTAATTAAAGTAATTAAAGGTTAATTACTGTAAATGGTTAAGGATAATTGATTTGTGTAATCAATTAAAGGCTAATTACTTAAAGTAATTAGAGAATAATTAATCAAGGATGATTAATTAAGATGGATAATTAAAGGATGATTAATTGATTGGTTTGTAATCAACTAATGATAAGTAAGCAATAGTGATGGAAGTAACTAATTTAATTTATTTTTAATTAATTAAAGATAGTGTGATTAATAGATCATTGCTTATGGATGGCTGATTGTTATCGAACGCCTTGAATTGTTTGATATCTCTGATATGAGATATGTGCTAAACTATGATATTAGATGCTTTGGTCGAATTGTGATTATAGGCTACCTATTTGTGATAATGTGAATTACCTATCTATGTGAATATAGATAATGAATCAAATTGTTTTAACTTTAAAACAACTTGGACTTAAAAGATGGCGCTTTGGATTTCGATGAGACCGGGATCAGGTTTCCCGATTTGGATATCCGAAAATCACATCGATCCAAATTAATGATAGGTCGTGGAATCTCTAGTGAAGATGAAGATTCATAGTGCAAGGGTTATTGTCGTTAACTCTGAGGGTGATTCCAAAATAAGTGTAACGAGATAATGCCTTCGGTTTCGTTCGAACCTGGAACGAATTTGTATGGACTAAATGCTTTCAGAACATCGTCAGATGGACGATGAACATTCTAAGATAGATGTGTTCTATAAAGGTAATCGTAGCCTCAAGCCTCATCAACCGAGAATGGCTAAAACATGGGAGGTGCAGCAAGGCTAAGTGAGTCGCGCTCAAGTAGGACAATATTTTTCTCTATCTAGAAGTCCCTTTTTATTCAGCTGTGTGGGGCAGTTGATTGCAAAAACTGCCAGGGTTGTCTTGTTCGGGACTATCCAGTAAGGGAAGGTTCCGGCCATGTGTTGCAGGGGATTTAGAGTGGATCCTCGGCACGGCGATCTAGGCCACGTACTGTGATGGGCAGTACCCCACTAGCCCTGCCATTGATGGAAACACATTTTTCCTATGTGCACTTTACAGTTTTGATTGTATACCTATGTATGCTGGAATTTAATAAATGTAACAATTTCGTCTATTTTATATTTTACTTGAAAACCCTAGACCCTATTAAAATATCACTAGATTTCCTATCAAATGTTTGGTTATCGTAAGGTAAAAACTTTTCCATGTTTATGTGCGGGAAGTCTTACGAGATACCTTTTGTTTCAAAGGCTTCTTCAAAGTTAAGTAACTTTAACCTGTTACTCACACCGGACCTTGTCTGACCCGGAGTTTATCTTCTGTTTTCTTAAACTCTTGGGTACTCAAATTTTTAAGCGTAGCCAAGGGATTCAGGTTAGCTTTGACGAACTCTAGAGGAGAAATAGAGGAGGAGGCTTCAGCGTTTGTAGATATATATTGTTTTCCGCTGTTTGGTGTCTCCGTGTTGTATTTGAGTTGTAATGACTAGACAGTTGTTTGTAATTGTCTAGTATGTGTTGTATAAGCTGTATAACTCTGATAGATGTTCTATACTAAGTAATACTTATGTGAGTAGTATAATTTATTCGTTCTGCTGTTGAGATTCTGATGTTGTTTTCGTTCTTTCTTCTCTATCTTTTCTCTTTTTTATCCCTTTCTTTCTTAATGATGATGCGTCTTTCTGTGGGATGAAAGGCGGGTCGCCCCAAATTCTTTGTAATACTTAAAAAAAAGTGAAAAATATTGAATGCAATAACAAACCGAGTACGTGGAAACGACTAGTACATTTGTCCTGCTTGTGAGATACGGGAAGACAAAATAAGATGCTTAACTAAGGTAAGGGGTGGAGCAACAAGTGCCCTGAACTTACTTGACCTATATTTTCTCTTTTAAGGTGTGGGGTGGAATAGATCGAAAGGAAAGCCCAGATTCTCTAAAAGATCATATTTAAGTTTTTCCAAGGCAAAAGAAAAGAAACAAATTCTTTGAATGTCAATTAACTACTTAACCTCTTTTTATCGATGATTAGTATGAAGGAACCGGGATCGGATTTGGATGATTCATATCCGAAGAACCGGGATCGGATTTGGGCGATTCCTATCCGAAAATCACTTCAAACTAATTTTCGAAACTCCATATGAAATTAGCATCTTTTTATCGATGACTAGTACGAAGAAACTGGGATCGGATTTGGGTGATTCCTATCTAGAAAACCCGGATCGGATTTGGGTGATTCCTATCCGAAATTCCCTTCGAACTAATTTTCGAAATAAAATATAATTAAGATAATGGTCATTAATGAAAAAGAATTTCATGATGAAGGTTACTTCCCATTAGTCCTTGGAGGTGAAATTTACCATATCTAAGATGGTAGTAGTGCTTTGTTATGAAAATCTTTGATTTGCATGTGTATGATTTGAATTTAAGAAAGAAATCTTTGATTTAGATTTAATGAATGATTTGGGAATATTTTCCCTAAATTAAAAGTTATAGCTTAAATATAACAATTTTTTGATTAAGATTTAGTGAATGATTTGGAAAGGCTTTCCTAAGTAAAAGAGAAAATGATTTTGAATCATTCCAGAATTTAAAAAAGGTTTAAATAAACCAAATGATTTGATAAACGAGGCTTGATGATTCCATATACATTTGAGAAGAAAATGGACTAAGTTGAAAATAATATATCTAAGAAAGATATTTGATTTAAATAGAAGATGAAGCAACTGATTGATGATTGATATCCACGTATGAACTTAACATCTTTTAAAATCAATGATTGGCTTCGAAGGAACCGGAGTCGGATTTAGGTGATTCCTATCCGAAAACCACTTCAAACCGATGTATACATTCGAAAGTGAAGATATGTTGAAGATAATGATTATTGAAGACCGTGAATCTTCTTAGTGTGAGGACTGCTTGCTGAACATGCGCTGGGTAGCTTCCATTATAAAGTTATTTGTAGGAGTGGTCTCCTCTTTGTGGAGATTTTTCGGATTGCAAGGACTACTCGCTACGAGTAGTAGTAGAAGAGTGCCTTCGGTTTCGTTCAGTCCCATAACGGACTTGTATGGACGAGTGTCGGACATTGCATTTCTAAGACACGGCGTTTGACTTTTACAAATGTACATCTGCTTGGTGGCGGAGAAGGCAACTTCTCTTCGCTTAACACCCTTCTCTGAGACATACGAGCTTAGAGGTTGTATGCTTGTAAGAGTCAAATAGTGATCGAAGAAAAGGCAGTGTGGCATTCATAGTGGAATTGTTATGATCAAAGCGTGGTTTTATATGAAAAGTGTGGCTTTAAAGAAATTTAGCGTAGCCTCGCGAGCCTCACACCCTGGTTATGATGGCATTATATGTGGTCAGATGTATGCTCGCATTTCGGATAGTAGTGATTTGGGTTATCAGATGTTTTGAGCCCTAGGTACCAGATACGTCTGGGCCTCATGGCAGGGAAGCGCGAAGTCCGAGTCCTTAGATGTTATTCATAAATTGTATCCACTTTTAGCCATTTGTGTTGTTGTATAACAGTGTATGACTCCTGGACATAAGCCGTGGATACAGATTGATCTTTCCACCAGTTTCCTATCATGTTGGAAATCCAATCTCAATATGAGATTTACGGTTTTGATTGTATTTCCAAAATAGCTGTAATGACTTGCAAACATTTCAGCTACCCCTTTTGGTATCATATATTCCGTTCGGTACATTCCGTTGACCTAGTCCAGATATATTACCTTAGACTTAGTCCAGATATTGATACCTTATTTGAAAAGTGTTTTCAAAAGAATGTCATTGAAAATAATATCAAATATATTTTGGTATAAAAGTGTTTTTGTTATCATAAGATTAAAATCCGTCCGTATTTATGTGTGGGCGTGGACTTATGAGATACCCTTCTTTTCAAAGATTTTGATAACATCGTCATGATCTATGCATTTAAAATTTCGAGTATCTCATACTAGTTTTCAAGCCTCATCCGGGTATTTTTAATACTCGGGTCAGATCCGAGTAGTTTCAGGTTTAGCTGAAGACAGTTGGAGTTTCCAAAGGAGAGTTGGAGATCTTCATCATCGTATGGACGTATTATATTATCCGCTGCATTTATTTCATTTGTTTTGTTGTTTGTCAGCATTTGTAAGGGCATGTGTTATAACTGTCCAGGCTGAATCTAGGTTAGACTCTGATATTGTATTTTAAACTTTTCCGCTGTAAAGATTATTATTGAAATAATATATGTTATTCCATTCGTGTGAGATTCGGTTCTGACTTTATTTTCTTTCTGCCCTTAATGATACGTCTTTTCGTGCAATTTGAGTTCCACATGTGTGGTTTATTGTCGATTCAAAGGATATGGAAAAACGGGTCATTACATTATTACTCCTCTCGAAGTGGAATCATCTTCTCTTCATTTGGAAAGCTCGTTAAAAGGATTCTTCAGTGTTCAAATTCCAGACAATATTATGTGATGTGCATGTAAATGTGCATATTTTTACATCCACATTTAATCTATTTGTATGTAGTAAAGGAATATATTAGGTATTTTACTGTTTAAACCAAAATTTCAATTATTTTCAAATCATCATTTATTCATCGTTATATAGGGGCAAAATGATCATTTTTGTAAGTGAATTAATTTGATAATATTTATTTTCACATTTCATTTTTATTTGCAGGAAATTGGATGGAAACGTATGTAGAGACTTCATGAAAATATGCATGCACAAGAGAAGAAAACAAATGAAGATGGAAATAAATCATCTCATGCAACATGGAGGACCCCACCTATCCACTTATAATGATTCACTATTAAGAGCTAATGAAGATTAAAAGCACATGTTCATGAAAGTTTAAAGGCATATTGGTGGAGATTAATTACATGGTAACGATAACTTGGAGGCCACACTTTCTCAACAGCAATTTGGGTAGTTCCCTAAAATATGCATTAAGGTTTTAGGCATGTATAAATACTTCTTATGATTCATGTAATGAGCACTTAGCCTCCTCTTTAGTTAGTTGAGTTTTAGGCACAAATTGTAAATATAAACTCTCTTTCATGTCTTCTTAGCCTTTTTTTTCATGTAAATTTCTTATATGCAATTTATTTACATGCAATTTTAATTCACGTTCTTCTCTTTTTGTTTCTTTTTATGTTAGTAGTTAGCTTTATTTTATGCAAGTAGCTTAGTTTTTATTTTATTTCAATTAGCTTTTTTTCCCTCTTATTTTTGTTTTATGTTGCAATCTACATTTGTTGACATGATAACAAATATGAGAATTTAAACCCCTTCAATTTAGGAGTAATGAAGCTTTCTTAATCATGTAGATTCAACATATTTGTTAATTGATGATCCTTTTTTGTGCTTAATGGAAATGTTTGATGTGGAAAATATTTTGTTGTTTAGCTTTGAATTTGATAGCTCGTGTTGTTGACACCAAATATGCTATGCTTGAACAAACATAAATAAAAATTACCTCTACATCTACATATGATTAAGATAATGAAATGAATTTTACAATCAAAATTTGATGGTTTATGTTACTAATCAATAGTAAATAGATCATCCTTAGAATAAATTTTATTTTCATTGTCATGTTCATGAGAGTTAACAAGTGGTTTAGATGGTATGTTATAGTTTGATGGTTTATGTCAGCTAATTAATAGCATAAATACACCATACTTATGTTAAACACATCAAATAAATTCACTAATGACTGAAAAAAAAAGATTATAATTTTATTGTGTTAATTTATGTGATCATGAGAAAGAAGTTACCTCTAAATTGTCATCTACTCTCATATTTTCATTCATTTTCTTTTGCTAGTATTTTACATTTTTTGCTTAAACGTCTTCAAACTCTTGGTTAATTTGATTGAGTAGAATTTTAAATCAATTCAAATCCCAGTATATCTTCGCATACTAAAATTGTACGCTATGCGCTTGCAGTTATTTTTATTACAATTTATCGGCTATTTTCTAATCCAATAGAAAGTTAGCTGGTTCAACAAGTTTTTTGGCGCCATTGCCAAGAAATTGAATTTGATTTTATTTCTATTCTTTGAATTATTTTTGTTTGATGTTTTGAGTGTTCATTTGCATTTTATTTATATAAAAAAAAAATTCCTCTGTGTTTGTGTGATTTGTGTTTGCATTTGTTTGTGTGCTTGTTGTTTTTCTATTTGCCTTTGCATTTCTATTTAGAACAAAAAACACTGCACACTTCTACTTCAACTTTCATTTTTGTTTCCATTTTAGTCTTTGTTTCATTGGCATTTTAGTTTGCACATTTTCATTTAAAAATTCTAAATAAAAAACACATATACATTTCAAAACAATTTTTTTCATTACATTCACTATTCACTGTTTTACAATTTTCATTTTGCTATTTACATTGTGATTGCCTCAACTTTCTCTGCTTTACAATTTATTGACTTCATTTCACTTCTCTGTTTTCATACTGCCTGTACACAGTTTGTACTGCTTCCCACAAGTGCACAAATCTTCCCCACTGCATCATCCTCCACCAGTTACTATCATTCCTTGACCATTAAAAAACTCCTGTGCAGCATTCCCTCCTCTACAACACAGTGCACATTACTGCACATACTTCTTATTGACATACTGTCTTCCTATCACTACTATACTGCCAAACTTCCAAAACTCTCATACCACATTGCATATATCCCATTGCACTGCACAACAACCCTTAACCAAAACTGTCATAAACCCATCAATATTGCAAGCAACCCTGGCCATACTACCGTTACCCCAAACCCACTGCACATCAAATACAAACATTTCACTTGACCAATACTTCACCCTATACTTTCAAACCACAACATTCACAACACTTCAACCATCTGTTTTCTACCATATTTCAAACCACAGTGCAACATCCATTCACTTCCACTGTCATGCACTGATACATATCTTCCCTCACTTCTACATCAAATACCCATCCCACTGCAACATAAACATCAAAACTACCTTAGCCACATCAAATACCCATCCCACGTCCAATATCATCAGTTATGCCCTATGCCATAACCCCTCACTTTATCACCACAGTACAATACATCACCACCTTGCAACTTCCATCTCATCAAACATTTCCAACAACCCCACAACCACTGTAACACAACTCTCATTTCACCGTCACATTGCACTACCAACTACCAATCATCATCATACTAACATACCACGTTGTCATTTTCTTCCTATCTGTCCATCACCACCTGCATATCCTACACTTCAACCCCTCCTATCTGCCTACCACATCACCATCTACTATTCACTGCAAACCATCACAACTACACCATTTTACCTCTGCCTGAACCGCTATTCTACCTTCCATCACTGCACAGTCAAATTGCATAACCACCATACTCCTCTTGATTACAAACTTCCTCTCTCTGCCTACATCCTTTCATTGCCTTAATCCACTGTCAACTTCCACCTCCTTACTGACTACAACTGCATACATACAACATCACTACTGTCCTCATTTCAACTTCACCAGCACTGTTAACAAAAGCATAACCTCTGCTAACCAAAAACCAAACATCCACATTTTCATCTCCTGCCTATACTGCACAATTCACCCACCAACAACACCTCTGCCATCAACTCCTCCTACATCACTCCATCTTCTCACTGCTCTCCACTGTCCATACTATATCGTTCAACAACCCCCTCCCCCCCCCCCCCCTCCCATCATTCAGCACACCCCCTGCACTTCATTAAAACTACCACAAAGCAACCACCAACCCTGGCAGCAAACAACTCCACTCCTCTCCATTTACAACTATAGCCTGCCACCTTCTTACATACATCTCTGTACCACATCGCTTCACCCCTAACTGCACATTCCTTCTTACAAATATCACCACCACAAACCAACTTTTGGCTTCTACTACCACAAAAACATATAGTGCAACATTGCAACATCGCAACAATATCAGTTGACAAAACTGTTACATTGCACACAATTTCAGTCAACCCCACAATATTCTCTCACGACTTGCTGCGACCTCCATCAACATACACGACCACTACAATAAACATCCACTGTTCATCATACACTGCCTCAACCACACTGCTGTAGCCATTCCTCCGCCATCTACGACTTCCGATTCCCCTGCCTTGTCTTCTCAAAGAAATCCAAACATCATCGATACTCGCAATTTATTCAATAACTGAAACCAAAATTGCGTTGTCAAACAAATATCCCGCGATTGAATCCTTCTGAATTTCCATAAATTGTTTCAAAATTTCGATTGTTAAATGCGAATTTTCTTGTAAAATTTTGATTTGGGGATTTTGTAATTTCTATGTGAATATTTCTTTGGGTTTCTGAATTTTGATTTAGCTTGATGGTTTTTTAAAGTCCGTGAGAAGTGAGGAACCATGTATTTGAACGGTGAAGAAATTTTCTATGAATTATGAATTTTTTTTATTTGGGCCGGGGCCTAAAAAAGGAAAAAGAAAAAAAAGAATTTTTCTTATATTTTAAGTTTCTTTCTAAATTAAAAAAAAAAAGAATAAAAAGAGAAACAAACAAACAAACAAGTTGTTTTCATTATTTTAGTTTTATTGTTTTGTTTTAGTTTCATTTCTGTTTTGTTTTTATTTGTTTAGTTTCTTCGTTGATACACACATATATATAGGGGCCGACTATTTAGACACAAATTGGAGATAAAAAAATCATGGCCGTTGGATATTTTTGTCTTTATATGGGAGCTGGAAATCAGAGGACAATCCAATGGTGCAAATCCATTGTGTCACTAATTGCGTCTACATTTTGTGTCTAAATAGACTTTCCATATATATGTATATATGTATACGTATATATGTGTATATATATATATATATGTATATATATAAGTGTATATATCTTGTTCAACCCTTTGTCTGGTTGGCCAAGTAGATAAGTAAAAGACTGGCTACTTTAAAAAAAATTGCTGCTTTTGAAAAATAAATAATTTGTTAATAATTCTGCATGCTCTGGTATCGTGCTCTTATCCTTTGTTTTTATTTTTCTTGCATTGTTGGTTGCTTGCATTTAAAAATCAAACTTCATTCATGGTTGCATTGTTAATTCATGTTTAATTTCAGTTTTGCATCCATACCATCTTATTTTCTTTTTTTTAAAGGACAATACCTCAATCCACGTAAGGTGAGGAATTTCATCACCCCTTTCTTGGCCCACAAATTGCATTTCATCTTTGAATTTTTTAATAATAATTGTTAGACTTCAAACTTAAGGGAGTTATGAGCTCACCTAGGGCTCAATGTATATTGAAAAGTTGTTCTCTTTCGACAGTTTATATTCTTGGTGTCTAGACTACGGCAGAGCAATAATCAGTTATAAATATTGTGGTGGTTCGTAAATATTATATTGATTGTTTCTTTGAAGGTACTTAAAACTTCGGTTGCATTGCTACGGTGATTCGTGGTGCACCGATAACTTCTGCCCATTACCTGGCTAAGAACTATTTTGTAGAATTAAGACAAAGTTTGATTACACGATTTTGGATTAGGGGCTAGTAAGGACAACAAAATTGTAATTAAGTCCTTTGCATTCATTTAGTTGCGTTAATTCATGCATATTTTAAAAAAAAATTCAAAATCCAAAACTAAAATAAATTTATAAATTTTTCCTTAACTTAGTTTTTAAATCCTTTGCTTTAAAATCCTCCAAAATCAAAAATTCAAAAAAAAATTGAGTTAGTTTTTTCTAGAAATATATATATGTATATATATATATATATATTTATGTATGTGTGTGTGTATATATATGTATGTATGTATGTGTGTGTGTGTGTGTATATGTGTGTGTGTGTGTGTGTGTGTATATCTATAATATTTTCAAAATCAAAAAAGACATATAAAAGAAAAAATTTGAAGATCCAAAAAACAAAACAAAAATCAAAATTCCATTTGAAAAAATAAATCCTTCTTGGTGAATACTTTTTTTCCTTTGTAAAAAAACACTTTTGGAAATGTCTGAAATTCCCTACTCATATGAAGTTTGCAGTAGTTGTGAAAATCAATATAATCCATATAATTTCACATCAAATTCTTATGGATATTTTAATAACAACTATTGTATAAACAATTTGGATCTTGAAAGAATTTTTTTTTAAAATAGCGAACAACCCTAAACTCTTGAGAAGAGTATTAATACGATTTCGTCTTTACTTGAACTCTCTACACACAAAAATTAAATGATAAATGATTTGTGTAATTCATATTTGTGCAATAACTCATGTCAAGGATTTCAAAATGATCAAAATATGATTTCGCTTCAAAATTCAAATAATTTCGATTATAACTCATGCTAATACAACTTCAAACTCTAAAATGAATTTCAAAGTCAAAATGGAAATGTGAACCAATTTTTAAATGATTTTGGCAATGAGAAGAATCTTGATTATAGTGTAGCAACGTGAGAAGCAAGATCAAATCCCATCATGTGACGAGTCAAAATATAATCCACATTTTATAAATCGACCATTTTCAAAGAACAAATTTTGAAAAATTACAATCTTAATGGAGTTGTTGAAAATGTGGTGATTGAGTTGGATTATCGTGGAACAAAATTTAAAATTCAAACTTCGTTTTTCCGATTTTGAAAAACTGAATGCAACAACTTCAGATTTTGAAATTGATACATGGAATGAAGTTGTTGATAATCCAACAAAGGAAGATGAATTTAATGAAAATATTTTTTTAGGACTTTTCCAACCTGAGTTGTTGAATTCTGAAAGGATAGACATCAATCACCATTTTGATTTTAAAATCAATAATTTTGAAGAATTTTTCAATGATAGGCTTGAATTTATATTTGGTGAAAATAAACTTGAACTTCAACCAATTGTTCTATCTACCCCAAAAACCATTGAAAGTAAAACAACTTAAACAATTCTTAATAAAAAACTTTCGTTTTCTCAAATTAACATTCAACTTTGAAATCTTTTATGGTTTAGTTTTCTGCGCTTAAGCTAGGTCTCTCATACTTGATGAGACAAATGAATTAGTCTTTGGAAGACCATTTCATTTATTCTTTAACGGTATATTTTCTAATGTCATGTAAATAATAATCCTGTCATTTTCATGTAAATATATGTCATATTTTTATTTTTATTTATCTCCTTTCACTTGGGTTAGCTATGTGGACATATTCAAAATCAAGTATGAGGGGAATCTCATCTTCATTTTTGATTTTTCATGGTTTATTTATTTTTAATTTTCTTTGAAAACTCAAAACTTAAAAAATCATAAAAAACAAAAAGCCAAAAAAAATATCAAAAAACAATTTCTTTTTAGCATATTGATTTACTTTTGAAGAAACACTGTAGGGTAAGTATAGGATTTTGGTTATTAAATTGAAATTTTTGAAGATTTATTTGTCTCAATAAAAATAAAGTTTGATTACAAGTAACGATAGTTTGACTAGTATATAGGAAGGTTCATGGATGTTACTTATGAAGTATATCTTAATTGTAAATCTTTGTTTTAAAGAGTGGTCGATTTAAATTAAAGGCTATATCTTTTTTGATCTTTTAAGTTAAGGAGTGCTAAGATGATTTTGCAAAACTCTCCCTTATATAAAAAAATTAAAAATATATCAAAAAAATTAAAAAAAAAAAGGTTTTTCTAAAAATAAGAAACACTTAGATTCATGTGTTCATACGCAAGTTTGTACACTCGCCATGCTCTGTACCTTTCTCATGTAAGCCCGAAAGGAAATGCATGATCGGTATATTTGGCCTCATTTTTTCTGAGTTAGTTATATGTATATAAAAATTATTTTATCAATAATGTCTACAATCGTTAGGTGAACATACCTGGTGTACACTCGTCATACTCTGTATTTCCCTCATGTAAGCCTGCAAGGCAGTGCATGAGTGGTATATCTAGCCTCAGTTTATCCGAGTTAGGCATATGTAAATATTGTTAATATCGATAAAATTTCAAATAAAGAGAGAATAAGCAACTGAAATCAAAGCAAAAATTTTACTTATTTGATTTGACTTGTTATTTAAAAGAAGTGAAAATGCCACTTTGAAAAACTTTGATAATCAACTAAGAATTCACTTCATAGTTGTACTATGTTATCAACCGAAATAACTTGTCAAACTAGAGTCCAATTGTGATGATAACTTAATTTTTGTTTGAAATTTTGATAAGTAAAAGGACTTAAATTTCTTAATAATGAGCAGAACTTATCTTTATAAATAAATCTCTCACTTAGGAATTTTTCAAACTGCATTCGGATTTTGTGGTTAGAATCCACTGAAAATCCTCACGAGACAACACTCGTCCTACTAGGGACACCTAGATGCTTAACGACTTGTTGCATATGCTCAATGCAATCGTGCTCCCTATAAAAACGGATTTATCTTAGTTTTAGTTTATTTGAGGAAGAATAAAAAGATAAGTGTGGGGGTATTTGATGTGCACATAAATATGCATATTTTTACCTCCAAATTTAATCTATTTTTATTTAATAAATGAGCATATTAGGGTATTTTACATGTTTAAACCAAAATTTCAATTATTTTCAAATCGTCATTTATTTATCTTTATATAGGGGAAAAATGGACATTTTTGTGTGAACTAATTGGAGTATATTTACTTGCATATTTTATTTTTATTTGTAGGAAATTAGATGAAAAAATATGAAGAGCTTCATGAAAATATGCATGCATAAGAGAAGGAAACAAATGAAGATAGAAATAAATCATCTCATGCAACATGGAGGGCATTACCTACCCACTTACCATTATGCAATATTAAGAGCTAATGAAGATTAAAAGCACATGCACATATTCATGAAAGTTTAAAGGCATATTAGTGGAGATTAATTGCATACTAATGATAACTTGGAGGTCATTCTTCCTCAAGGGCAATTTAGGTAGTCCCCTAAATATGCATTAGGGTTCTAGGCATGTATAAATACCCCTTATGATTCATGTATTGAGCTCTTAGCCTCCTCTTTAGTTAGTTTAGTTTTAGGCACAAATTTTAAATATAAACTCTCTTTCTCTCTTTCTTGGCTTCATAGCCTTTTTCTTCTTGTAATTTTCTTATATGCAATTTATTTACATGCAATTTTAATTCATTTTCTTTTCTTTTTGTTTCCTTTTATGTTAGTAGTTAGCTTTATTTTATGAAAGTAGTTTAGTATTTATTTTATTTCAATTAGCACTCTTTTTCTTCTTATTTTTATTCTATGTTGCAATCTACATTTGTTGACATGATAACAAATATAAGAAACTGAACCCCTTCAATTTATGGATAATGAAGCTCTCTTAATCATGTATATTCAACATATTTGTTAATTGATGATCACTTTTTGTGCCTAATGTAAGTGTTTGATGTGGAAAATATTTTGTTGTATATCTTTGAATTTGATAACCTATGTTGTTGACACCAAAGAGGCTATGCTTAAACAAACAAAATCACAAATTATCTCTTCATCTGCATATGATTAAGGTAATGAAGTGGATTTTAAGATCAAAATTTGATGTTCTATATTACCAATCAGTATTAAGTATATCATGCTTAGAATAGATTTTATCTTTAATTTCATTGTCATTTTCATGAGAGTTAATAAGTGGTTTAGAAGGTGTATTATTGTTTGATGGTTTATGTTGGGCTAACTAATAGCACAATACACCATACTTATGATAAACACATCAACTAAATTCACTAATGATCAAAAAAGAGATCATAATATAATCGTGTTGATTTATGTGATCATGTAAAGAAAATTACCTCTAAATTGCCTTTTCCTATCATATTTTTATTCACTTTCTTTTTCTAGTTTTTTTTTTTTACATTTTTTAAGCATAAACATCTTCAAACTCTTGATTAATTTGATTGAGTAGAATTTTAAATCAGCTCAATTACCCGCGGATCGACCCGACTCCCTACGTACTAAAATTGTACATCGTGCGCTTTTGGCTATTTTTATTATAAATTTTCGGCTATTTTCTAATCCAATAGAAAGTTAGAAAATTCAATATTATGTCTTACAACTTACTAAATAATAATATTGAAGGACTCAAATCTCCTACTAGAAGCGGCGAAGGCATCCAACCTTCTAATAAAGGGAAGAACACTCCAGTGAGCTAAGCTACATTTACCAGTCCATTGGGGGGAACACTTAAACACTCACAATCACTTGCACTCTACTACACACTTGTTATTGATCTCTCATACATCAACTTCCAATATGCTTTTTATTTTGTCTTTGTAGGTGCAATGTCTTAATCACGAGCCTTTGATCGTCTTTAAAGCTCTTCGTCCTATCATCGCCTAAGCCAGGATTCTATGTCCACACAACGTAGAGAAAAGGACGAAGGATGAAAAAAAAATTATCATTCAAGGGAGTTTTCTTCTTCTAAGGGAATGTCTCAATCTCACGCATCTCCTAAGGGTGAACATTCTAATCTTCCGGTTAAGAGTGGAGGAAAATCTTCTTATCGTGGCCCTCACATTACTATGTCCCATGAGCAGCACTTTGGCTCTTCAAGTTCAAGACAATCTCATGAGTGGGCCATTCTAGCAAGCACCTACTCGCTACTTCTAACCCACCCCTGCCGGCTACTAACCCCGACTCATTTACCGTAGAAAAGTTGGCCGAACTTAAAACAACTTTTCCAAAGATTTGCTTCGATGGTCCCAAATTCCTCCCTTCTATTTGTGTTATCCTATGACATGCCAAGGAAAGCTCTCTAACGTTTATGAGCGACGTATTCGTTCAACATGAATTATTCATCAATCGCGCAAAGAAAAGGTTTTAAAGTGTCCATCGAGCGTCAACATGAAATATATCGTCTCAACTTGGAAGCAATTCATGATAAAGAAATAATCAAGCCCCAGGATGATGAGTTGCTTGAATTCAAAACCCAACTTGTCGAGGCTGAAAAGAAAGCCATGGAGACGGCAAAGGCAGTAAGCCGCCTAGAAACTTCTCACTAAAATGAACTCGATGCGGTACCTCAACACAGCAGAACACTTGCTTTAGAAATGTACTCCTTGCAAAAGGAAAAAGACTCTTTAGCACTCCGCGTTGAGGAGCTTGAAGAATTGTTGAGGAAGGAAAGGGAGGAAAATATTGAAGCTCGAGAGGAGTCGTAGAAATACTACAAAGAAGTGATTGAGGCAACGAGCTTGAGAGCAAAACTTAACAAACAGTTTGCCAAAATTTTAGCTCTGAAAGAGGAAGCCCGAGAAGAGGGCAGAAAAAATATGCTTGAACAAGCCAACCCTCTGATGGGAGCTGCCATGGAGTCCGGTAGGAACGAAATAAAGTACTTGTTCGATCCGCCAATTATTGAATATAATGCAATAGTCCTGATCCAACGTGATTTAATTTTTCATGGCGAGGGTTACCTCGAATCGCTTGCTGAAGCCTGGGAGCATATCTTTAAGATAAAGAAAGAAGTGTTGGGCGAAGCCGAATTCAATGAGGAAGAAATAGTAAGAGATGTGCTTTGAGGAAACCATTCTTCAGAACTGGTTGTCGCCAAACTTTAATTTTTCAAGGCTCCCGCACCTACTAAAGATGGGGAGGATATTGTCGAGTTTTCCATAACTGATCGTAAGAATTCCTCTCCAGCCCAAGTAGTCGGACTGTCAACTTCTCATGACACGGAGCAGAATCTCGGCTATGATCCAGACAAGCCCGACTTTGACTCTAATATGCTATCTCCCGTCCTTGAAGGAAGCACCCCAACAACCCGGAAAGTCAACCGGATGCGGGTATTAGACTAAACTTCTCCGTATTTGAAAAGTTTTTTTCTTCATGCACACTGTAACGCCCCACTCCGAGACCCACTCTAGTAAAGAGTATTACGGAGTAATACCGTCTACTAGAACGGAGAATAGAGTATAATGGAAGCGACCATATGTAATCAAGCTAGAATTAACTACTGAATACGTTGAATAGGTGGTTTTCTTTTCTCAAGTGGTTCGACATATCCAATAGATATTTATAACGAAACTACAATGGCTAAAAATAGATTCAGAACAAACATAATAACAACGATAATATATCCATCACAGATCAGTCACAGAGCATAAGTACATCATATCGTCAATACAAGTCCAAATGTAAAGAAAGTGGATACAAACCCACCGCTTACATATGTGAGTCAAAAATATATACATAAGAGACTGAATAATCAGAGTATCAAAATAGTGGAAAAATATAAAGAGTTATCTATCAGCATAGCAGATAATGTCCAAGCGGAAGCACAGATAGCTAAGTCTAGAGGCCTAACCTGAAATAACTCGGTCTGACCCGAGCGAAAAATACTCGGGTCAGGCTAGCTAAACAATCAGTTAATAAACTGAGATAAACATAATAATGCGGTACATAAATAAAACAGTACTTCTCCAAAGGGAAGAGCATTATGGTCTACATGAATATAATGAAGATCCCCAATCATCAATAAACAGTAAAAATCTCCAAAGAGAATATCAACACCAAAGTGTTAAATAAATAAAATCGCCTCATATCATCGGCGTAACCAAAGCTATATAATGTTGCCCATAGGTAATAATCCCAAGAGTGACCAGAGTCTGTAATCAATGCCCAAGCAAAGATCGATGCTCCAAAGAGCAATAGGGATATACTGAAAAGTCAATGAAATCGAATACTGAAAAGCTGTGTCCAGAGACATTGTGAGTCCACAAGGTAATCACACTTACATCGTATGGTTCCATAGAACCAACACCGAATGGCGGTACTCGAATAGATATAAAAATCATCTGATAATACAAGTATAGCACGTGCACCGACCAGAGTCGTTATTGCCAAGTACTGTAGAGTTGTGATCGATCACTCGCACAGATGCGGAACGCGCGAGACGACGAGATCCTTCCCAGAAGGATAAAGGCCCAGAGGCACATGCCGAAAAACTGCTCCATAGAGCAGGTGTCCAGAGACGGTTGTCCAGAGGCGTGGTGACCCAGAGGTCGAGTACTGGCCGCCCGTAGGCTAATGTGTCACAAACTTCTTGGAGAGGAACCCGTAAGTGTTAACAATGAGTCCCATACCCCACGTTCGCACTAAACGGTTTACTATCCAATAGCAAGCTCACACTCCAAACAATAAAATGTCCACCTCGTATCATCGGTAAACTAGACCCAAAGGTCAAAACGATCAATCGAATAGGTCGGGGATTAACCGGAAAGAAAATACACACGGTTCCATAGGCCGGAGATTTCCTAACCGTTTAAGCACCTTTCCACTTCGCTCGACGTGCTAAAAGTGAGTGTGAGATTTTTATTATAGAAAATAATGGTGCGAAACGGATTTATAATTGATCTTGAAATCACTTTAAAACGGCTTTTGAAAACTCTCCTATTATGGAGTAATTAATTTAATAATTAAAAATAATATTATATAATAATTTCGAAAGCCATTTAGGAGTGAAAAATCCTTTTAAAATAGTTCATAAAAACCCGTGTACGAAATCTAGAGACAAATCTCAAAGAAATCGACAAATCAGAAAATCATTGAAAACCAATATTCGTGTTGGAAAATATTCCGAATGGTTGTGAATCAAGGTTCGACAATTTCTGATTAGCAATTGAAGCCCAAAGGTTCATTGCAGAAACAAACAATTTGAAGTACTTACACCCAAATAGGGCAACTCGGACTCGGTTGCACCAAAAATGGTGCAACCGGTGGGTCGGAACCCAACTGCACCAAGTGGGTGCAGACCATTTTTTTTTTAGAACCAGCTGCACCGCATGGTGCAGCCTGGTTCGGTCCAGCCCCAGCCTGCATGGGCTGGGTGAATTAACAAGCCCCCCCAGCCCTCTTGGGCTGGGGAGATAGGGACAAGCCCAGCCCGCTTGGGCTGGGAAATGGGACAAGCCCCAGCCCATGCGGGCTGGGGAAATGCGGTAAGCCCCCCCCAGCCCGCATGGGCTGGGGGTGTAACGGGTTAAGCCCCAGCCCCATACGGGCTGGGGAGGAGGGGGAAGCCCAGCCCGCATGGGCTGGGAGAAGGGGGCCAGCCCCAGCCGCATGGGCCGGGGACGTGCGGGCCAGCCCCAGCCCGCATGGGCCGGGGACGTGCGGCCAGCCCCAGCCCGCATGGGCTGGGGACGTGCGGGCCATGCGCACCAGCCCGTGTGGGCTGGCCTGGTACCGGCTAGCCCAACTGGGCTAGCCTGCTGCACCCGGGCAGCAGCCTGGGTGCAACCCAGGCCTGCCCTGGTGCACTCAGATCACTGTTTCAGCCTGTTTTTAGGCTGAAGCATTCCGGCCAGCTGGAAATGCTGATTTTAGTGATTTTGGGGTGTTTTTTTCAAATTTTTGGCATCAAATTTTCACTAATATCAATCACCAACTACCATATAATGATTACTACACTATATTAAGGGAAACAAAGGGCCAAAGCTTAGCATTACCTTAGGAAGCAATACCACAAGCACCTTATGTGCACACCCAAAATGAAAGCAAAGATGATCAAAGAGCTATGATTCACATGTTACATAATAAAACATGTGTTACTAAATGATTACTGAAATCAAAAGAGGATTAAACACATATTAGAAGAGGTTTTTAGCAATATACCTCTCTAGAAAGCAACAAAGACCACTACAGCATCAACCAAAATTAGCAAAAGATGATTAGGAGGCTATAAGATCAAAAAAACACATAAAACATGTGTTACCAAATAAATTTCAGAAATTAGAAAGTTATAAAAACGGATTTGAGGTGGGTATTTGCATTACCTTTGCATAGAATGACTTGCATAATCTAAAACCAGAAGGAGATGAAGATATAGGCCATTTTTGTTAAGAAAGCTTTAGGAAATGATTAGGGTTTTGATTAGGGATGAATGAATGAGGTTAGGAGAGTTTGAGATAATTTATAGAGGAGGTTTAAGGTGGGTTATTGGGCTAGGTTTAGTAACCCAATAAGAAGAGAGTTATTTACATGTTTCCAAAAATTAGTCTAAGTGTTCATATATGTTTATAAAACCCATTTTCTTATCCAAACCCGTTTTAAAATCTCTCCTAAAATATTTAGCTTTCCAAAAATAAAATTTTATCCTCATTTTAAAATCCCATATTTCCCATTTAATTAAAATAGCCATTTTTAAATAAATTTTGTTACTCCAAATCCTTTTATGCTTCATTAAAATAAATACAAATCCTAACTTTTATTTATTAGTTGGTAATGCAAATCCCGGGTTGTTACACGCAATGGTCTTTAACTAATATCCATGTTTTAATGAAATTTGTAGGTATTCTAGTCCCCAATCTGACTCCCAAAAGTGGAGCAGCCGCAGAGCAACATGGGAATATGGTCAAAGACCGAACGCTACTGAAGTTTTAGGGCCCGACGCCCATGTCATCGATGCTCTGATGAAGACAAAACCGAAGATCCACTCCCAAATGATGACTTTGACGATGTAATAATTACATGTGCTTCAGAGCATGCTGCTAAAACTAGTATGAGGGAGAGGATCGAAGAGGAGAAAAAGTCGAAACAAAAGTTAAAAGCGAACCCGTCGAGGTGGAAATCGATGATTCTGATCTTGTATTACTACAAGTAATCCCACTAGGCGGGTCGATTCCTAGTGAAATCGCTCCTTCTTCCACAAGCACTCCGAACAAGAGTCGCAACAAGTCTCGGAAGAGAAGTTTGAGCGGCTCTACCCTTAAAAAATCCAAAAGGGAAAAAAATTGAAGAAGTATTTGTTAATTTATATCATTATATAATTTGCATAATTGTTTCTTTCCCTAGTCGTAGGTGTACGGGTATGAATCTCGGTTTTTTGAAATAACTAGTACTGTAATTTTTGCATTTGTGAATAAAAAAATTCGTTTTCGATTAAGCATTGTGTGAATTTTTATTTAAATAGTTAAATGATTATTTTCCATCCAATGTACTTGTAGTTCATTGATTGCAAATTCAGTTAACAATTCACTATCTTTATCTCAAGATCTCCTTGCGGTTGTAGCTCGAGTCTTTGTAAACACTGGATATGAGTTACAGGATGTAACTATCACAGTCGTTCTTTGGATGATCACACTGATGCCTATGTCTCGGTTTGATAAATGTATTGCATAGACGGTCGAGTCTCGTCTCAGTCGTGTTTATAATCCTACCTAAGCTTCAAAGAATTAGAGTTGATCAATGAATGGTCAGTTCACATTCATCTTGCTTCTCCTATTCGCACCCCGGTGATCGAAATTTTTCGAAGGAAGTCTAGGTCAGTTCCGTTTGTGTTTGGTGTGGATTGATGTTGACCGCCGACCCAGCGGCACGATATTTTAGTGTGGATTGATATTGACCATTGACCCAACGACATGTTATTTTGATGTGGATCGATATTGACCGTCGACCCAGTGGCACGATATTTTGGTGTAGATCGATATTGACCATCGACCCAACGACACGATATTTTGGTGTGATCGATATTGACTATAATGAACTAGAATTTTGGTTAGTTGAAATTGGAATATTTAATTGGCTTTAAATATTTAAAAAGGATAATTTTTATGTTGAATTTCAAATATAATCATTTATTGGATAATTAAATTATTGAATTTAATAATTGAAAATTGGGTAAAATATTGAATTTTAAGTTATAAGCTTGTTAAAAGTAATTCAAAGGCTTATAAAGTTTATATTGATAATAATAAAGATAATAAAATTTTTAAAATTGGATTTGGAAGTGATTGGTTCAGTTTTAAAAATATATCGTTTAAATTGACATTTAAAAATAGCCTTCTGAGGCACAGTCTCAGAATTCGACGAAACTAGTTCCATTGGATTCGTAATAGTGTATTATTATCGGATTTAAAGTTTCATGACATTTGGAGTTATCGTTTGGCCGTACCGTGCGTAAATACACTGAAATTTATATCGAAAATCCAGTATAATAACCGGGTCCAAAAAGCTATCTTCTCCATACGATTGAATTAGGACACGGAATCTTTTCCATTGCTGTGACGTCCCGGAATTTTGGGCAATAGCAATTTGATAATATTTATTTAAAAACATTTAAATTGGTTTAATAATCTTCTTTTATAAATATTTAATTAGAGAATTTTACCTTTTAAAGCTAATAAAATGTTTTCTTTTTATAATGTATATATTTGTATATATTGTAAATAGAAAAGCTTTGGTTCGAATTTAACAAATAAAAACATGTTTTCAAATTCTAATATATATTTTGGTAATTTGGAAGTTATGATTAAATTTAATATAAAGCTTTTCAAAGGTTATTTAAATAAATAACTATATAGTTTCAAATTACTTTAGGTAAATGTTTAATTGTTTAAAATATTTTTTTTAGCTTTAGTTTAAATTTAAATAAGATTAACAAAAAGGTTTCTTTTCTTTTCTTTTCTTTTATTGCTTGATAAATAAGATTTGTAAATATATATATATATATATATATATATATAAGTTTAAAATACAATTCACAAACATATAAAACATATGATACATTAGTTCATTTAGTAATATAAGTAATTTATAAATAATGTGATAATTCCTTTTATAAATTATTTAAAATTGAAAAAATAATTATTTTCAACAATAATAATAGTGTGTTGTTTTTATATATAGATATAAATAGATTTTAAAGAAAATAGAATTGTTATTTTCAAATTGAATGTGTTGTTATATATGTATTTATATAAGTTGATTTTAAATTGAATTTTAAATTTAATTTGAATTTGGAATTAAATTTAAAATTCAAAAGGTAGATATTTTAAAATATTTTGGATTTAAAAATATATGTATAAGATTATATTTGTATATAATTTGTTTTATAATATTTTCTTTAAAGAAGTTTATATATATAAATTTAGTTAAGTATTTCTCAATTAGTAAATTAAGTATAAAAGCTTTATATTAACATTTAAAATAAATAAAAATTACGTAATTTCAAGTGTAAATTTTTAAAAACTTGATTATAACAAGTGTTAGATGATAAGCAAATGCAAACGACAAATGGTAAGTTTTTAAACAAGTGTCACTTTTAATTTTAATTTTCTTTTATTTTTTGTAACGATCCTGAATTTTGAACAATTTAAATTGAAAATATTTAATTAATTTTAAATATTTGAATGATGGTTTGACTGGAACTTCAAATTATCAGAATGAATTTGGCGATTAAAATTTAGAATTTAATTTATCAAAAGTTGAATAAAATTTGAATCTTCAATTTTAAGCTGATTAAAAATAATTTAAAGGCTTAGAAAATTCGCATTGATAATACTGAAGATAATAGAAGCTTCAGAATTGAATTTGAAAGTGATTTGTTCTGTTTTGAAATTTTGTCGTTTAAATTGAATTTAAAAATAGCCTTCCGAGGCACAATCTCGGAATTCGACGAAACCAGTTCCATTGGGTCCGTAATGTTGAATTATTGCCGAATTTCAAATTTCGTATTGATCGAAGTTGTTATGCAAGCATACGATATATGCAAATGAATGTAGTATAGATAATGATGTTCAAAAAAAAGGGAATAAATTTTATCAATACAAAATAAAAAAAATAATAAAACATAAACAAAGTAAAGTGAATATCTATTGTACAAGCTAATAAATTCAGCCACCATTTTAAAAGCAAAAGAAATAAATATACTCAAGTATATAAACAAAACCAAAGCAACATCATCTCAGCCTATAAACAAATGAAAATAGGCAGCCTATAAATAAGTAGGCAATACAAGAACAAAGTATAAAAGAAATAATATCTAAGTATTATTGTACAAACAAGTGAACATGTGTATAAAAAAGCAAACAAGTGCAAACATAATAAATGCAGCCTGTAAGTAGTAATGCAAGGTAAGGCAAGCACGATCTTTTCACTACAAAGCCACGAACTCGTGTCCCCTCCCCCCTTCCTCATAAAATACGAAACCCATCTCCTTTTCATTAAAAAAAATCGAACGAAAAAAATTTAATAGCGGCTCTGTCCTTCGCTCGTTCGTTCCTCATTTAAAATTAGGGCTTCAGGAATTCGAAGGCGCCGGCTTCGAATTGTTCGATCGATTCAAGGGTTGGTAGCGTGTTGGCTTGCTCGATCGATTCTTCGTTACTCGCTGCAGTTGCTTCTTTTTGTCGAAGGTGAGTGATTCTTTTCACTCACATCTACTTTTATCTCATGTTTATATAGGATTTAAATTCCTTTTTTGTTCGTTTGAATTTGTGATTTAATTTATTTCGACAGTCGATTTTGTTGATGATGTTGAATTCGTTTGACTTTGGGTTATTTCTTTGCTACTTGCTTTGCACGGAATTAATTTTATGTCGTGATTTCCACGGCTTTAGTTTGAAAATGTTCGATCTTTCTGTTGATATTCTGGCTTGACTTGTTCTTACAATTCGATTTTGCCTTGCCTTAACAGTGGCTTCGACTCTTGAATTGTTCGAACTTGTTTTGGGTTGACTCCGCCATTGGCTTGATTTTTTTTTCGATAGGAAACTGCAGTTCCATTACCCTGTAGCATACTGTGGCTTGTGATAATATTGTCTTCGACTTGATTTTATCGGTGTTAAATTTTTATAGCCACCACGGTTTCGATTTCTAACCTGCTCGACTTTGGTGAAACTGGATTTTGAAATTTGTTGATTCCTTGGTATCCACGGCTTGATGATTTTCATTTGCTCTCTGACAGTTTTATAAAAAAAAAATTGTCTTTAACTTTGCTTTGGTTACACCTTACTTTGACTTTGGCCAAGACTACTTTGGCTTGGTTAGTTATTTTCTCTGTTGTCATAGTTTTCAAAACTGACTTTGATGTTGAACTGCATATTTCTTTTTGGCTTTGGCTTTGAAACATTTTCAATGCTCGGCCCACTGCAGTTCCATTATCTCTGTGGCATTGCTTCATATATATATATATATATATATATATATATATATATATCCATTCATGTATGTACATACACGATTTATTGTTACCCTGTTTCATTTGATATAGATATGTATGTGTATACATATATATGTATATATGTATGTTCGAATTTGTGTTGCTCGGACTTGAATTGTTGAGCTTGGTGTTGTATTTTCCACTGTCTATATCATATTGGACTGTGATGTATTGTATTGGGTTTTTGAGTCTGAACAGTTTGGTTGTTCACTGGTTATTCGAGGGTAGTTGCATTCTTTTGTGCTCGAGCCTAATTTTTTTTTTTTTTGAAACTAGCACTGTCCAGTTTCACTGTTGCATCTCCATTTATTGTACTCGGGTTATTCTAGTGTGCCAATGGCATGTTACTGTTGCCTGTTGTACCTGTTAGCACTATCTGTATATGTATATGCGTATACATATGTATATATTTATAGGATAGTTACATTGTCGTTTCACTGTTTTTTCATGATATTCTCATGTTGTTGCTAAACTTGTTATGTGCAGTTCACCATTGATGCACTGTTGAAATTGCTTTTTTTTGGGCCTGCACATCCATGTGCCTTTTCTGTTTCATTTTGTTCTTTTGGTTTCACTGCATAGCTTTGAGCCTTCTTGCTTATGCTCAGATCATTTCGAGTTTTGTGCTTGCATCTGGGTTTTTTTTGTTGCAGCCTTCCCCTTGTGATATTGTGGTGGCTGCAGTTCTTCTTGCAGTTCTGCCCTTGAATACTTGTGGTGGTTGCAGTTTCTTATGTTGCAGTTGTGTTGAGTCAAGTGGCTTGACCTTCTTGCATTTGTGTAGTAGCTGCTGTCCATTTTGATTTGGCTGCTATACTTGTATATTTGAACTTGAATCATTATTGCTGCGTCAATTTGTTTTAAATGGTGGCCTTGATTTGTCACATGTTTGTTCAAGTCTGCATATATAGGCATACATATATGTATGTGTGTATGCATATATTATTGGATTTGTACTGTCTTGAGTCTGGTTTATCTGATGGCATTTGATTCAGAGTACTTTACATTGCTCTGAGAAAATTTGTGGCTCATGTGCATGTCGAATTGATATTGCTCTTTGTAGTTGCTTTTGATTCATGTATGGTCTGCGACATTTTGTCCCACTGGTGTCTGCACCTTGTACACGTGATGCAGTGCATTCGAGTGTGATCTGTGCATTTTATCATACTATAGCTTGATTGCTCTGATTCTTGTATTTATCAAGATGTTCTGGTTGCACGATGGTTGCTACTTGGCCATTATTCCATGTTGCCTCCAACACATATGTATATATTGTTTCGTTGGTGACTTTATATTCTGTTGTGGCGAGGCAGTGCACGCGTGCGTGTACTGCAGCCACATGGATTTAACATTTTAAATGTGGCGAGGCAGTACACGCGTGCGTGTACTGCAGCCCTACTAGATCTTATGTTTTAATTGATGTTTTCTATTGCTGGAAATTGTTTTATGTTGCCAATTCAACATGTTTTGAATCGTATTTTGATTTGGTTTAAATTTGATGATTTTGTTGTTAATTTCCGTTTAGGCAATTATGTTGTTTTTTTAAAATTATCTTCATTGATAATTCTTTCATATATCTTCGTTGATAATTTAAATCTATTGATTTGTTGTTTTAACACTATTAAGTGTGATAAATTTCCGTTATCCGATTTCTTTATTAAAAGGGTCGGATAGACGAGAATTATTGTGACTGTCATCTAATTGTTATTTAATTATTATTGCTTCTGTGCACTAATAACTGAGTTTGAATTAGACTGATCCTTGTATTATTTTCTTTGAATGAAATACTCGGGTCAGACCGAGTATTTTGTAGATTGAAGATTTTCGGGCAGCGAAGTTAGAGAGAGAGGGGGAAATGCTCACTTTAGTTCAGGGATTTTGTACTTAAAGAAATATTCCGCTGTATAAAGTTAATTTATTGTATAAACTCTGATATATGTAAAAAAATTCATTTTTGTGAAATATTATTATTCTGTGTTTCTGTGGCTGATTCTGTTTAAACTGTATAAACTAAATAACAATCCGTCATTTTGAACGTTTCAAGTTGGTTTAATTACTGACTGGGGGCGGTCAAAATGGCGGGATGTTACAAAGTGGTATCAGAGCTTTGGTTTATACAAAGCTTAGTTTATGACGTTTAATATGTATAGTCACTGGAATCACTTTAAAGAAAGCATTTTTCAAATTTAAAGAAGTATAAAAAAAATTTGAAAAATAAAAGGTATTTTGAAAATTCAAATCCTTTTCGGAAATTCCCCTCTCTAAATTTAGGTTTGCGATAGTTTCTCTTCGGTACGGTCTCCTTAGATTTGAGTCCCGATCATTCGAAAACCCATTATCGAATTGCTGAGATTTATGAAAAATAAAATATAAGTTAAGTGAATTAATGAATTGGTTTAAATCAAATATTTTGAATATCTCCAAAGTAATAATTGGGAAATAAAATGACATGTCAATTTAGTTATAGCCAAGGGGATCATTGAACTATAACTTGGGATATTGAATTATTATGAACGGTTTATATAAAAGATTTATAAAATTGATATTTTATAAGTTAAAGATATTGGAATTATAAAACGAGCTTTTGTAAGTGTTAAAATAAAGTTGTACCTAGTTTTATAAGTAAATAAAAAATTTAGATTTATAAATTAATGATGATATAAAAGAATGGATTTGTGAATAAATGGATTATAAGTAATTTACTTATAAGTTGGATTCGACATGTAAATGAAATATAAATAGAATTGGTTATTAAAGGAGATTTATAAATCGAAGTAGTTATGAAATAGAAATGGAATTTATAAACGTTGTTTTATAAATCCGTAATCAAATAAATTTGATAAGTAAACATAGAAATTATTAAAGGAATTATATCCACGATTTTGGACCGTGGAAAATCCTTTAATTAAATATGTGGAAGTGTTGAATTTGGTTAACGAAGTATATTCATGATTTTGGACAGTGGATATATTATTGAATAAACGGGTATGATTTGTAGAAGTGAAATTTAAAAAAATGAAGTTAATTTTTTTAAAAGATGTTTTAAAATGTATTAACTATTGAAACCATAGATTTCAACATTCATTGTTGAAATAGACGTTTTCGAGAAATAAGGAAATGGTGGACTATAACACTGTTGTTAGAGTAGATGATTTCCGAAAGGAAATGTTTTATATAGTATTGGGATTTATATATCTATCTTAAATTCGAATCCCTATACTAGTGATTTTGGGTCGTCGTAACAATGTTTTACGCAACATTCGTTTTGACTCAAATAAATGTGTTTAAAAGAACGCTTTCCTTAAAGAATGAAATATATACTTAATTATGATTTAAGTATATTGAATATTTTTCAAGTGTTGAAAATAAATGGATTTGTGAATTACTTATTGTTAAATAAGTATGGAAATGTTTTTCAATATGAAATGAAAGGTTTGAAATTTTATCTTTTAAAGATAAATTGAAAAGTGAATATTTGAAATTTGTTTCAAATGGTTAAGTGTGGAAAATTATATATATCTTGTAAAGATATTCATGGGAAATTTGAACAATTAGTTCAACTTGAAATTTTTCAAAAAAATTGAATCTTGAGTTAAATTGAGTTTAACCTCGACACCAAAAACAATATAAGTTGAGTTTTGAATTTTAGATGGTCGATTTGAATTGTATGTCTATTATGGTGAATTGATGACATAGAAATTGATCTCTATTAAATATATATTTGTGGTGGCGGAGAATTTATTCTCTTAGCTATGTACACCCTTCTCTGTGACGTACGAGCTAAGAGGTTATAGATCGGTAGACATCAATTATGTGTTGAGAATTGACGATGTAACGTGAAATCCAAATCGAGTGTGAAGTCGATAATAAATTGAATTATGAATATGAATTGGGTTTGAGATAACCTTAAATTTCCAAATCTATTTAGAGGAAAATTTTAAATTGGTAACGAGATGGAAAATTCAGGAATCCTCTATTTGTTATGGGTATGGGATATTGTGGTTTTCGAAACTTATATATGAGAACGTAGTAATTCGAAAACCATTAGTTTGGAAAGTAATTGTTATGGAAATCCTATGTAAGTTTACATAGGTATAATATGTACGAAATGTGAAATGAAGTACTATATGTATATGACATTATGTTTTCTAGACTGAGGATATGGAAAAGTACCTTCCATTTAAAATTTATGAAGGTGTTGGAACTCGGTATGAGTGTCCATTTGAAATTCGTAGCTACGTAGAATTTCCATAAGTTGGAGTGTCCATTTGGATTAGAATCCCTCGTGATAGGATTATGTTGATGGGATCATGTTGATTGATTATGATGTATGCTAGCGTAATTTGAGGGGCATGATGCCTACAGTTACAAGCGATTCCACTGGGATAGTGGCGCAACCGCCACGTAAACTGCGATCTAGATGCCAAAGCGAAATTTGAGGGATGAGATGCCTACGGTCACAAGCGATTCTAATGGGATAGTAGCGTAACCGCCGTGTGAACTGCGATCTATGGCAACAACCATGGCGAAATTCAAGAGATGAGAAATCTATAGATTACAAGCGATTCTACTGGGATAGTAGCGTAACCGCCGGGTAATTGTGATCCATAGGGGAACGTGCTTTCCATATCCATTTTTAAAAGATTTTTAAGTATTTTCACTGGGAGTTGAAGCAAATATATTTAGTACTTAGAGATTTTTATTCCTGCGCTTGGCCAGCGTATGCCTAATGTCTGTGAGAACGACGATAGACTTGTTAAACTTCGAGTTAGTAAGTATTTTCAAAACTTTAGATAGCAAATCAATAGTCTGAAATTAGAATTACATAATTCCAACCTAATAAACTAAGGAAGAAGATCTTTAAAATGTCTTGAAAGTCCACACCTTTGGAAAAGATATAATATGCAAATCTCTAACATGAAGAATTTCAAGTTTAAATCTGAGTTTTGTAAGTCGAAAATTTTGGTAAAAGACTTTTGCGTCTTGATTGTAGAAATCAATGAACAAAGAAGATAATGAAAAAAGCTAGTGAGATAAAACAAATGGAATGAATCCTATATTTATTTATTTTTAAATAGTTTCGAGCTTGGTAAAATTGTGTAGGGTATAAATATCGGTGAGATTTTAACAATCATGTTTTCCTAACTTATATTTCGGACCGAAATTCTTTTAAGGGGGAAGATTGTAACGACCCTGAATTTTGAACAATTTAAATTGAAAATATTTAATTAATTTTAAATATTTGAATAATGGTTTGACTGGAATTTCAAATTATCAGAATGAATTTGGCGATTAAATTTTAGAATTTAATCTATCAAATGTTGAATAAAATTTGAATCTTCAATTTTAAGATGATTAAAAATAATTTAAAGGCTTAGAAAATTCACATTGATAATACTGAAGATAATAGAAGCTTCAGAATTGAATTTGAAAGTGATTTGTTCAGTTTTGAAATTTTATCGTTTAAATTGAATTTAAAAATAGCCTTCCGAGGCACAGTCTCGGAATTCGACGAAACCAGTTCCATTGGGTCCGTAATGTTGAATTATTACCGGATTTCAAATTTCGTATTGATCGAAGTTGTTATGCGAGCATATAATATATGCAAATGAATGTAGTATAGATAATGATGTTCAAAAAAAAGGGAATAAATTTTATCAATACGAAATAAAAAAATATAATAAAACATAAACAAAGTAAAGTGAATATCTATTGTACAAGCTAATAAATGCAGCCACCATTTTAAAAGCAAAAGAAATAAATATACTCAAGTATATAAACAAAACCAAAGCAACATCATGTCAGCCTATAAACAAATGAAAATAGGCAGCCTATAAATAAGTAGGCAAGACAAGAACAAAGTATAAAAGAAATAATATCTAAGTATTATGGTACAAACAAGTGAACATGTGTATAAAAAAAAGCAAACAAGTGCAAACATAATAAATGCAGCCTGTAAGTAGTAATGCAAGGTAAGGCAAGCGCGATCTTTTATCTGCAAAGCCACGAACTCGTGTCCCCTCCCCCCATCCTCATAAAATACGAAACCCCTCTCCTTTTCATTAAAAAAAAATCGAACGAAATTTTTTTAATGGAGGCTCCGTCCTTCTCTCGTTCGTTCCTCATTTCAAATTAGGGCTTTAGGAATTCGAAGGCGCCGGCTTCGAATTGTTCGATCGATTCAAGGGTTGGTAGCGTGTTGCCTTGCTCGATCGATTCTTCGTTACTCGCTGCGGCTGCTTCTTTTTGTCGAAGGTGAGTGATTCTTTTCACTCACATCTACTTCTATCTCATGTTTATATAGGATTTAAATTCCTGTTTTGTTCGTTTGAATTTGTGATTTAATTTATTTCGACAGTCGATTTTGTTGACGATGTTGAATTCGTTTGACTTTGGGTTATTTCTTTGCTACTTGCTTTGCATGGAATTAATTTTATGTCGTGATTGCCACGGCTTTAGTTTGAAAATTTTCGATCTTTCTGTTGATATTCTGGCTTGACTTGTTCTTACAATTCGATTTTGCCTTGCCTTAATAGTGGCTTCGGCTCTTGAATTGTTCGAACTTGTTTTGGGTTGACTCCGCCATTGGCTTGATTTTTTTTTTCGATAGGAAACTGCAGTTCCATTTCCCTGTAGCATACTGTGTCTTGTGATAATGTTGTCTTCGACTTGATTTTATCGGTGTTAAATTTTTATAGCCACACGGTTTCAATTTCTGACCTGCTCGACTTTGGTGAAACTGGATTTTGAAATTTGTTGATTCCTTGGTATCCACGGCTTGATGATTTTCATTTGCTTCTCTGACAGTTTTATAAAAAAAAATTGTCTTTAACTTTGCTTTGTTTGCACCTTACTTTGACTTTGGCCAAGGCTACTTTGGCTTGGTTAGTTATTTTCTCTGTTGGCATAGTTTTCAAAACTGACTTTGATGTTGAACTGCATATTTCTTTTTGGCTTTGGCTTTGAAACATTTTCAATGCTCGGCCCACTGTAGTTCCATTATCTCTGTGGCATTGCTTCATATATATATCCATTCATGTATGTACATACACGATTTATTGTTACCCTGTATCATTTGATATAGATATGTATGTGTATACATATATATGTATATATGTATGTTCGAATTTGTGTTGCTCGCACTTGAATTTGTTGAGCTTGGTGTTGTATTTTCCACTGTCCATATCATATTGGACTGTGATGTATCGTATTGGGTTTTTGAGTCTGAACAGTTTGGTTGTTCACTGGTTTTTCGAGGGTAGTTGCATTCTTTTGTGCTCGAGCCTGATGTTTTTTTTTTGAAACTGGCACTGTCCAGTTTCACTGTTGCATCTCCATTTATTGTACTCGGGTTATTCTAGTGTGCCAATGGCATGTTACTGTTGCTTGTTGTACCTGTTAGCACTATCTATATATGTATATACGTATGCGTAGACATATGTATATATTTATAGGATAGTTACATTGTCGTTTCACTGTTTTTTCATGATATTCTCATGTTGTTGCTAAACTTGTTATGTGCAGTTCACCATTGATGCACTGTTGAAATTGCATTTTTTTGGGCCTGCACATCCATGTGCCTTTTCTGTTTCATTTTGTTCTTTTGGTTTCACTGCATAGCTTTGGGCCTTCTTGCTTATGCTCAGATCATTTCGAGTTTTGTGCTTGCATCTGGGTTTTTTTTGTTGCAGCCTTCTCCTTGTGATATTGTGGTGGCTGCAGTTCTTGTTGCAGTTCTGCCCTTGAATACTTGTGGTGGTTGCAGTTTCCTATGTTGCAGTTGTGTTGAGTCAAGTGGCTTGACCTTCTTGCATTTGTGTAGTAGCTGCTGTCCATTTTGATTTGGCTAGCTATACTTGTATATTTGAACTTGAATCATTATTGCCGCGTCAATTTGTTTTAAATGGTGGCCTTGATTTGTCACCTGTTTGTTCAAGTCTGCATATATAGGCATACATATATTTGTATGTGTGTATGCATATATCATTGGATTTGTACTGCCTTGAGTCTGGTTTATCTGATGGCATTTGATTCAGAGTACTTTACATTGCTCTGAGAAAATTTGTGGCTCATGTGCATGTCAAATTGATATTGCTCTTTGTAGTTGCTTTTGATTCATGTATGGTCTGCGACATTTTGTCCCACTGGTGTCTGCACCTTGTACACGTGATGCAGTGCATTCGAGTGTGATCTATGCATTTTATCATACTATAGCTTGATTGCTCTAATTCTTGTATTTATCAAGATGTTCTGGTTGCACGATGTTTGCTACTTGGCCCTTATTCCATGTTGCCTCCAACACATATGTATATATTGTTTCGTTGGTGACTTTATATTCTGTTGTGGCGAGGCAGTGCACGCGTGCGTGTACTGCAGCCACATAGATTCAACGTTTTAAATGTGGCGAGGTATTACACGCGTGCGTGTACTACAGCCCTACTAGATCTGATGTTTTAATTGATGTTTTCTATTGCTGGAAATTGTTTTATGTTGCCAATTCAACATGTTTTGAATCGTATTTTGATTTGGTTTAAATTTGATGATTTTGTTGTTAATTGCCGTTTAGGCAATTATGTTGTTTTTTTTAAATTATCTTCATTGATAATTCTTTCATATATCTTCGTTGATAATTTAAATCTACTGATTTTTTGTTTTAACACTGTTAAGTGTTATAAATTTCCGTTATCCGATTTCTTTATTAAAAGGGTCGGATAGACGAGAATTATTGTGACTGTCGTCTAATTGTTATTTAATTATTATTGCTTCTGTGCACTAATAACTGTGTTTGCATTTGACTGATCCGTGTATTATTTTCTTTTGAATGTAATACTCGGGTCAGACCGAGTATTTTGCAGCTTGAAGATTTTCGGGCAGTGAAGTTAGAGAGAGAGGGGGAAAACGCTCACTTTAGTTCAGAGATTTTGTACTTAAAGAAATATTCCGTTGTATAAAGTTAATTTATTGTATAAACTCTGATATATGTAAAAAAATTCATTTTTGTGAAATATTATTATTCTGTGTTTCTGTGGCTGATTCTATTTAAACTCTATAAACTAAATAACAATCCATCATTTTGAACGTTTCAAGTTGGTTTAATTACCGACTGGGGGCGGTCAAAATGGCGGGACGTTACATTTTTAATAAATCACTATTTAACCTATATAAACACTTGTTTCTTCTCTTCATTTCTTTTCCTATTTCTCTTTTCAAAAGCTAAGAAAAACTCAAGCCTGTAACAAATTCTCAAAACAAATCTGTAATCAATATTTCTCAAACCAGAAAAACTAAGAGCCTATAACTTTTCTTTAACCTGAGATTTGATCAAAGCAAGATTCACCTCTGTTTCAAAATTTAAGTCATCTCTACAACAGTTCCAGTAATAAAGCTTTTTCTTCAACAATCCAAGTACCCTTCTAGATCATAACATCCTGTTTTCAAAATCAAGAGGCATTTCAAGTTTGTTTTTCAAAATTCAAAGTTGCTTCAAACTTCTCTGTACTTCTACAAGTGAGTAGCATTCTTTTTAAAAAAAGCTTAAGTATATAGAAATTTGGTTGCATGTGAATTACTAGAATAAAGTATGTTTGTGCGTATATCTATAAGTGAATTTTTCTATGTATATATGAATGTGTGGAAGTGTGCATGCATGATGTATCTATTCATCTATGTTCTTACTTTCAAGCCTTAGATTTTGATCAAAATTCATTATCTCTTTATCTAATCTCTGTTAGGACTTAGGTTTCAAATAACATCTGTTTGTTTAATCATTGATTAAGGTTTAAAATTTTATTTTAAGTGAATTAAATTTGAAATTCTCTGGAATACCAAGAAGAACAGTGCAAGCTTAAGATATGTAAAATTTCAAACATCTTAATTCATCGATTCAGGCATATATTCTGAATCCTTATCTAAAATCATGATTTTTTGAAGTGAAATCGAATTTTTTTGTTTTGGTTTGAGCGAGCAGTTCGAGTTTGATCAGAATATGAGTTTTGAGTGGTTTCTGATGATCAAGATGCTCGGGGAGGTCGGGGACTTCATTGGAGGTAGAGGGATGATCGATGAGCTTGGGAAAAATGTCAATAGGTATGCAAACTACTGAGGTGGCGGCGGCGGGTCGAAATTGTTTTAAACCCTAGATTTTGTCAAGGTCGGAGATGTATTCATCTCGGCACCTCTGGTGGATCGAGTTCCACCATACTTTGAGAAATGATACCGGGGAAGCTGGCGAAGGTGTGGCTGGAGGCTCAGGCATTCCAATGGTTGAAGGCATGAGTTCGAGTGTTTTTCCAAGCTGTGTTTTGTTCCAGGCTTGTGCAGGATCGCTCGATTTTGATTTTGCGTTAGTGTTGAAGTTATGGTGGTCGGGACTTCATGTAGGGGGGATCATCGGCAGGTTAGGGAAGTCGTGGATGGTCGAAGACGGCTGGATCGCCGGTGCTTGTGCACGGCAGTGATGTTTGTGTCAGAGATTTTGAGTTGTGGTGTTGTCTCGAAGGAAGGTTCGTGTTTTTGGGTAGGAGACTCAAGTGAGGACACGGGTTGTTCGAGAGTGTAATTTGTTTCCAGATTTTAACTTTAAAACTTAAACAAACTTTTGAAAAAAAGAAATGAAGTGGATTTCCTCGAGTCAAAGCTCGAGTAGCCATCGGGTTGAACCCGAAGCAAACAGATTTTAAAAGTTTTAAAAAAGGCAAGGTTTTGAATTTCAACAAATTTAGTTTAAACTTATTCTTATATAAATTACTTTTATAGATGATAAATGTTTCTTTACATTTGATTAAGAGGTTTTGTAATTTATTTAACTTAAATTTTATTAAGTTAAATTTGTAATCATTTTAAATATTACATTAGAAATGGAATTTGAAAGTAAATTTGAAAGTACAGTGTTTCAAATGCATATGTTAATGATAATTAAGTCATTAATAAGGATAATGTTTTATCTTAAAGTTAATTAAGATTTAACGATTTAATGATTACTTAAAATTAAAGAAAAATTAATCAATTTAACTAATTAATGATTAAGGATTAATAAATTAATAACTAAGGGTATAAATTAATCAATTTAACTAATTAATGATTAAGGATTAATAAATTAATAACTAAGGGTTATAAATTAATTAATTAGAGGTTAATTAATTTGTAATTAAGGATCATTAACTAGATAATTAAAGATTATTAATTAATGATTAGAGATTAACTAATTAAGTAATTAAGTTGTAATAAAAGATTAATTAATTAAGTATAAAGATTAATTAAGTTACAATTAATCATTAATTAATTAAGTAATTAGAGATTAATTAATTGGTAATTATGGATTAATTAATTTGTAAATAAAAATGGTTAATTAAAGTACAATTACTTAATGAAAGTAACTAAAGGAATTAATTACTCAATGTAATTAATTAAATTAATGTGATTAATTTAATTCAATTAATTAGTTTAATTAATTCAAGATAATCACTTGATGATTGGTTAAGTATAATTATTTAATGTAATTTATAAAGTGTAATTACTTAGTGTAAGTAATTAATGGGTAATTGCTGGATGTAATTAAAGAGAATGATTACTTGGTGGAAATAACTAAGGATTAATTATTCATGTAATTAATTAAAGGATTAATTAAAGATAATTAAATAAGAAGTAATTAATTAATGTAAGTAATTAAGGATAATTAATTACCGAATGTGATTAATCAAGGTTGATTAATGAATGTGATTAATTCAAGATTAATTATTAAATGTGATTAATTAGAAGAATAATTAATTAAAGAAGTAATTAGAGGATCATTAATCAATGTAATTAATGAAGTAATTAATGGTTGATTAATTAAAGGATAATTAATGAATAATAAGTGATTATAGAATAATTAATTAATGTAATTAATTAAGGGTTAATGTAGTTAATTATAGTTAATTAATTAATGAGAGTAATTAAAGGTTAATTACTGTAAATGTTTGAGGATAATTTATTCGTGTAATTAATTAAAGGCTAATTATTTAATGTAATTGAAGAATAATTAATCAAGGATGATTAATTAAGATGGATAATTAAAGGATGATTAATTAATTGGTTGGTAATTAATTAAAGGTTAAGAAAGCAGGATTTATAGTGACGAAAGTGATTAATTTATTTTATTTTAATTTAATTAGTGATAGTGTGATTGATTAATTTTGCTTATGGATGGCTGAATGATATTGAATGCCTTGAATTGTTTGCTATCTCTGATATGAGATATGTGCTGATCTGTGATATGAGATGCTTTGGTTGAATTATGATGATATGGATTATCTATTCCTGATAATGTGAATTATCTATCTGTGAGAATATAAATAATGAATTAAATTATTTTAACATAAAACAGCTTGACCTTAAAAGATGGCGATTTGGATTTCGGTGAGACCAGGATCGGATTTTCAAATTTGGATATCTAAAAACCACATCGATCCAAATTAAACGATAGGTCGTGAATCTCAAGTGAAATGAATATTCAGAGTGCAAGGGCTATTGTCGTTAACTCTGAGGGTGATTCTAAAATGAGTGTACGAGACAGTGCCTTCGGTTTCGTTCGAACCCAGAACAAACTCGTGTTCTAAGATAATCGTAGCCTCAAGCCTCATCAACCAAGAATGGCTAAAACAGGGAAGGTGCAGCAAGGCTAAGTGGGTAGCACCCAAGTAGGATAAGATTTCCTCTGTCCAACGGTCCCTTTTTATTCGGCTGTGTGGGCAGTTGATTGCAATAACTGCTGGGGTTGTCTTATTCGGGATTATCCAGTAAGGGGTAGTTCCGGCCTTATGTTGCAGGGGATTTAGGGTGGATCCTCGGTACGGTGATCTAGGCCACGTACTATGACGGGCGGTACCCTAGTAGCTCTGCCATTGTATGGAATCCAATGTAACGACCCGTGATTTTGAGCAATATCAATTTAATAATCTTTGATAATAATTAAATTGATTTGATCATTTTACATTATAAATTGATTAGTTAAAATTTATTTTAAAAGATTAATGATAATAATTTGTTAATATCTATTAATATTTTCTTTGCAATATGAATAAGCAAGATTAAATTCTTTTGAAAGTTTATAATAATTTGATTTGGAAATATTTATTTTGGTAAATAAGAAGTTTTTAATATAATAAAACTTTATGTTCAAATTGTAATATATATGAATGTATATATTGTGATTTGAGATTTGTTTTAAAATTTAATATGGAAATTAACAAATATAATATTAAAATGTTTTTCTATTTGAAATGTGTATATATATTTGTATATATATTTGAAATAGGAAAATTATTAATTTGAATTTAACAAGAGTTTTCAAACTTTAATATATATAGTTTTGAAATTGAAATGTTAATTTGATTTAATGCCTTTGAAATGATATTTGAAATTTAAATTTTAAATAACAAAGTTAATTTCTTATTATTATAAACATATAGTTCAACTTGAGTTTTAGATAAGATTTAAATTTAAAAGTTCATTTGCTTAATATCCTTTCATTTTAATTTTAACACAAGATAAATTTGTTTTAAAATTTTAAGAGTTGAATTAGAATAGATGTTTCAAACATATAAACATTAAATTGAATTAAAATGTAAGTTACTTGATTTCATATGAATATTACATAAATATTACATAAATATTACATAAATACAAGTATATATAGCTTACATAAATTTTATTAAGAGAAATAACATTTAAAACATCTATAAAACATTGAGAAAATAACTTTTTTAAAATAAGAATTAAACATAATAATACTTGTTAATCTTTTAATGTATGTTAAGACAAGTGTAAGATCCTATAACATTAAAGTGACAAATGTCTTTTACATTAATAATAAAATTTAAGATTTAATTGTAAATAAAAGATGGTTTTTATTCTTCAGCTGAAAAACACTTTTTCTTCAAACTCAAACTTAATACAAAACAAATATATAGAATCAAACAAAGATCAAGTATGAATGTAAATCAAAACAAAAATGGAATCTGTGAAATTAGTAAAATCTGGAAATCCATGAAATCAAAAGAAAATCTGGAAAAAGGGGGGGCAAATTCAAGTTCATTTTCAAATGCTTAGCTGCAAGATTTATAATTCATCATGCAAAGAATAATTCAGAAGAAGCATCAGCATGCAAGTTCATTAATCAAGTAACAATTTCAAGAAGAATGCAGTTAATTCAAAAGCCTGGAAAAATGCAGTTCTGCCTTCTACATAATCAAGTGAGTAAATACAAATTTTAAAAACAGATTTGAATTTTAAAATGGAGCTTGTTCTTGTGAAATCATGATGATTCGTCTGGATTCTTGGATTTAAACTAATTGCGTGTTTGAAATATAAAAATGCTTGATGTGTGAGTAATTAAACAGTTACTGTGTGATATTTATAGGTAGCATTTACATGTTAAAATCAATAACTTTAGGTTGAATCCAAATTAGCTTATGATTTATGAACACAGGTTGTTTGAAATCAAGTAATGTTTCATCTAAAAATAGTTATAGATTTTTAAAATGAATGTTTGGTTTAAAATTTCCAAATTTGTAGTATTAATCAAATTCGGTCAAAATTTTTATGAGTTAAATTTGTAGTTTTGATTTCATGATTGAAATAATGATAGAAAATTATGATTTTTAAGGGTTAAATCACAAATTTTAGATTAGTATTTAGTGGTGAATTTGTGATTAACTATTTTGGGGTTTTTGGCCGATTCTGGGTGAGTGACGGCGATCTGTGCGTCGTGGTTGTGCAGAGAGGTCGAAGGGACGTGTGTGATCATCATAAAAATGGAATTGGAATTTATTATTGATTGAAATGGTCGGAGTTCGATCGAATAGGGTTTTATGCCTGAGTTTTGACGTTGTAGTTTAATTGAGTTTCGCGGCAACGTGAAGTAACCGGTGGGGTCGCAGTTGTTGCCGAAGGTTAGGGAGGTTGTGATGAAGCTTCGGAGGTGACGGTGGGTCTTCTCGACGTTTGTGCTGCCGTAGATGTTGGTTTGCTGGTGAGGGTGTTTTCGAAATTATGGGTTCGAAGGTTATTTTTTGAATCTCGAGCGTAATTGATTTTCTGGTTTGATCGTTGTGATGTTGGGGTTGATCGTGACTTGGTGGAGGCCGGTGTAGGATGCGCCGTTGACCAACGGCGATGTGCACGTTAATGTGCACAGATCTGTGTTTCAGTGGTCGGTTGGGTGAGATGATGGGTAGAAGCTCGAAGCCTTCATCGTGTTTTTGTCGATCTGGCTCGAAACAAGGTAAGGTTTGAGGATCTCGGGGTAAACGAGAGTGTTACTCGGGTTTGTGTAGGGGTTTGCTCGGGTTTTTGGGTCAAGCAAGTTTTGGGTTTCGTCAGTAAAGTTTTTAAAGGCTTGAACAAAGAAATTTTGATTTTTGAAACTAAATTGTTTCAAGTTATGGTTTTAAACAAATTATATATTAAATTAAGGAAGTTTTAATATAAAATAAGTGAGTTTTGAAATAAATTAATATAAGTTTTATTAAACAACTTTGGGAAAAGTCTTAAAGATTTAAAAGTATTTTTAAAAAAAAAAATGTTTGACTACAAATTGATTTCTAAATGTTATACTTTATTTCAAAATAAAGAGAAATGATCAGAATTTGGAAATCAGTTTAATGAAGATTTATATTATGTAAATTAGAATTTTTATTTATCTAAAGATAAATAATTGTGAGAATAATTGTGATAATTCAATTATAATTTATAAATAAGTGTTATTGATTAATATAAATGATTTAATCAAGATGATGTTTTCTTAATCAAGAATCTTTATAATATGAGAAGTTAAGAATCATTTAAATTAAATTTTAAATGATTAAGTTAAACAACTAATTAAATAATTAATTTGCGATTAATTATATAATCACTTATGGGTTAATCTAATATAATTACTTTGGAAAGTAATTAAGTAATTAAGTGGTTAATTACTAAAGGTAATTAAGTAAAGGATAATTACTTTATGGAAGTAATTAAGTAATGTGATTAAGAGTTTATCACTAGAGTTATTAAATTAAAGAATTAATTAATAATTAATTAAAGGTTTAAATTATTTAATTAATGGTTAATTAATAAAAGATTTAGAGCAGTTAATTATGTGATTAATTACTGGTTAAAGTAATTAATTAAAAAGAATTTAATTAATGGAATTAATCATTAATTAATGAAAATAATTAATTAATTGTTAATTAATAATTTAAGGATAATTAATTTATAATTTAGTTTTAATTACTAAATGTAATTAAAGTAATTAATCAAAGGTGATTAATTAAAAGTAATTAATTAATATGATTAATTAAAAGTAATTAATCAAGTGTGATTAATTAAAAATAATTAATCAAGTGTGATTAATTAAAAGTGATTAATCGGGTGTAATTAATTAAAGGATAATTAAGGAAAAATTATCAGGATAATTAAAGAATAGTTAATCAAGTATGATTAATTTTAAAAAGGTAATTAAGAGGTAATTACTTAGTATAATTTGGAAGTAATTAATCAGGATGATTAATTAATATGGTAATTAAGTAATAATTACTTAAAGTAATTAAGTAATAAATAATCAAGGAAGATTTATTGATGTGGATAATTAAGTGATTTAATTAATTTGTAATTAATTAATGAATAAGAAGTTGGATTGAAGATAATCCAAGTGTTTAAGTAAGGATTAATTTAATTAAGGAAGAATTAAATTAATTAAGTGTGGTTCAAACTTTATATGAATGATGAATGATTGGTTGATAAGTATCATTGAATGAGTTAATGATATTGGATGTTATTGGATGACACTGGTTGATATGTGATGATGTGAATATGTTATATCTAAGATGTGATTTATATGCTGCTTTGTGGTATGTATGGATGCATGTGATAATAGATGATTATCTATCTGTGTTGTGAATACATTCATTTATGTTAAGTGATATTTCTAAATATCTATTGTTTAAATCCCTTAAGTATAACTTGGACATTAAAATGGCGTTTGGTTTCGGTGAGACCGGGATCGGGTTTCCATATTTGGATATCCGAAAACCACATCGATTCCAATTAAACGTTAGGTCGTTAATCCAAGTGGAGCGAGTGAAGACTCGAGGTGTAAGGGCTATACGTCAGTATAACTCTGTGGGTGATTCCGTAATGAGTTTGATGGAATAGTGCTTATAGGTTCGAGATGGTGATTCAGAGTGCAAGGGCTATGGTCGTTGACTCTGAGGGTGATTCCAAAATGAGTGCAACGAGATAGTGCCTTCGGCTTCGTTCGAACCCGGAACGAACTTGTATGGATTGAATGCTTTCAGAACATCATCAGGTGGACGATGAGCATTCTAAGATAGATGTGTCCTATAAAGGTAATCGCAGCCTCAAGCCTCATCAACCGGGAATGGATAAAACATGGGAGGTGCAGCAAGGCTTCGTGGGTAGCTCCCACTGGAGAGCGAGATACATCCCTGTCTAGATGTCCCTTTTTATTTCGGCTTTGTGGGCAGTTGGTCTGCAGCCAACTGCGGGGTGGTCTTGTTCGGGACTGTTCAGTAAGGAATGGTCATGGCCTTGTGTTGCAGGGGAGTGGGAGTACTCCTCGGTACGGTGATCTAGGCCACGTACTGTGACGGGCGGTACCCCAGTAGCCCTGCCATTGTTGGAAACCCATTTTCCCTACGAGACCCTACGGTTTTGTTTGTATTACCCACTTTTGTGGCTAGTAGCTGGAATTTAATAGATGTAACAATTTCGGCTATTTCTTATTTATTTGAAAACCCTAGAAACTATTATAATATCACTGGATTTCCTATCAAATGTTTTGGTTAGCGTAAGGTAAAAACTTTTCCATGTTTATGTGTGGGAAGTCTTACGTGATACCTTTCTTTTCAAAAGATTTTCTAAAGTTAAACAATCTTAAACCGTTTACTCACACCAGACCCCTGTCTGACCCGAGTGTTTATTTTTTGTTTTATTAAACTCTTGGGTACTCATATTCTATATGAGTAGTCAAGTGATTCAGGTTATCTCTTGAAGAATTCTGGAGGAGCTTTGGAGCAGGAGGCTTCAGCGTGTAGATATAGTTAGAGTTTCCGCTGTGTGGTATTCTGTGTTGATGTCTTGTATTATATTAGACAGATATGTTATAACTCTCTAAATTTGAGTTATTTAGTTGTGTACTCTGATGTATATAATACTATGTATATGTTCTATGTTATATTTAAATCGTTCCGCTGTGAGATTCCGATGTGTTGTTTTTCTTTCTTTTCTTTCTTTTCTTCTTCTATCCCTTTCTTTCTTAATTAGTGATTCGATTTTCTGGTGATAGAAAGTCGGGTCGCTATAGTTGGTATCAGAGCGTTAGGTTGAGTGAATACCTAGGCTCTGGAGTGGTGTCTATCTTGAGAGAGCGTACTTGTAATATATATATATATATATATATATATATATATAAATATAACTACCTAATCTGTTGGGTTATCGGTTCGGATTTTCCAACATAGGTTATAAAGGTAGATAAGGTAGGAGTGTGTGTAACACGACTACCACTTTTGGTTGAGGCTCATATGTTGTGGTTGGAGATGTGTTTATCGAGATTGTAGACCTAATACTGTCTCGAATAAGTTTTGTGGATTGTAGAAAGGATTTCTTTGTGTCCAGAGGATGTCTTTTTCAAGAATTGGAGTATATTCTTGAAGTGTGAGGTTGATTTGCTCTCAAGTGAGCAGGGATTTCCAAGAGTTGAGTTGTCAGCTAAATAGAAGCAAGTGATGGTATCTTGGAGACTTCAAGAAGAACAGCTGTGTGCTGAGATGCAGTATCCCTTGATGGTTCTGAAATTTTCTTCTGGAAGCCAGATTAAGATGGTATTGGAAGAGCATTGATGTCTACTACAGTGAAGATTCAGATGTTTAGGAATTTTCTGGATCTCAAGTAAGGGTATCTTATCTTTATTGAAGTATGAGACTAAGGTCGATGAGTTACCTCATTTCAGACATGGTCTCATTTGTTTTCTTTAGAAGATATGTGGTTGGTGTTGGGTTGGAGCCGAGTTTCTTTGAGGAGATGTCTAACCGTCTCAGGGATTTGGGTGATAATTTTGAGTTTCAGGAGCTTGTGGCTAAGGATGATCTTTGGCTTAGCTGTATCATTGAAGTGAAGTTTGGAAGCAGCAGCATGGATCTGTTTCTTCGATGATTCAGTAATCTTTGGGATTCTTCTATCAGCAGACCAGGCAGATGGTGAAGCTTATCCATTTCTTTTGGGAAGCTCAGCAGAGCGGGATATTTGTTGGAAGTGATCTATCAGTCTCTGATAGATAAGCCATTCTGGAAAGATTTATCTTGAATAGGAAAAGCTGTTCTAGTTAGGGAGACAGTTCTTTGGAATCTGAACTGAGAGAGAACGCAAAAGTGACTTGCGATTAGTTTGGGAATCTTTCAGTATTCTTTAGCTTGGGAATTGAGGCATCTCGAGTAGTGATGAAAGCTATGAAAGTAGTCGGAGGTTCTCCAGATGTTTTTGAGGGAATTAGAAGCTGACTTGAATCGGAGGTTGAGTTTTCTTATCGACTTGGATTTCCAGGAGCAGTATTAATGGTTCAACCATGAAGAAGGATGACTCTTAGAGCGAGAAGAGTTTGGTGAGGCAGCTCAGGATTCTTGAGGAGGGATTGATCATCTTATTTTAAGTTGGGATTCTGCTAAGATGTTTTGACCAAGTGGAATGGGTCACTAAGATTTTATGAGTCGAATGAACTGTGTATGAAGAAAGATCGTGCTCGAGTTCTTCGATAGCATTCTCATCTACTCCAGATCAGAGTTGTGCAGTGGAAGCCAGTTGGCAGTTATTCTAGAATGGGAACAACCTGGAGTTGCAGTTTTCTTGGATTAAAAGATTTCTAAAGGGAATTTAAGTATAAAGGAATTTTTTGGATTTGGAAGGCAAGGTTGTCAAGTACAACTGTTTGGCTATTCAGATATGAGATATAGGTTTGAAGTCCATTGATGCTTGTGGTATAGAGTTGTATTTTGGATTTCAGCAAATTATTTTTGGGAAAGCCACTTTGTTGAGTAGGACCTGGAGATTTGGTTTGAATTGGTCCTGTTGTTTCATGGAGAAATCTGCAAGGGTTAGGCTGATTAAAAAAAAATTGAAGGTGACTCGAAGCATCGGAAGAGTTGTGCAGTTAGAATTTGGATATTAACTTAGTTTTATCCGATCAAAGGAATTATAAGACTGGGTAAAACAGGAGAGTTCGCTCTGGAGGTATTTTGAGTTTTCCTGTGTTCTCTAGAAATTAGATTTTAATCTACAGGATTTAATTGCCAGTCCGGATAGCTGGAAATTCATTGTATTTCACATATCTCTAAGGAATATGTGTATGATTCTTTGAGTGATAGAATCAGCAGTTCAGAAGGAATCTGGTAGTTGAGTTGGTTTTGAGTTTAGTCTGATATCTTGTTCAGATCTGTAGAATCGGATGAGGGATTTCTTGGTTTTAGTAGTATAGTTACTTAAGATTCTGTAGAGCGAGTATTACAGTATAGGTACCTGGAAAACTCTTGATAATATTAGGAGATTCTATTCAGAATTTTTTCTGGATTGATAAAATTATTTGATTGAATTGGTTGTTATGATTGATTGTTTGATTTCTAATAAAATTTAAATTCTTTTGCTGGGTTATTAAATTATCCTTTCTTTTAAATTTCGGGGATGAAATTCTTTTAAGGGGGAAGGAATGTAATGACCCGGGATTTTGAGCAATATCAATTTAATAATCTTTGATAATAATTAAATTGATTTGATCATTTTACATTATAAATTGATTAGTTAAAATTTATTTTAAAAGATTAATGATAATAATTTGTTAATATCTATTAATATTTTCTTTGCAATATGAATAGGAAAAATTAAATTCTTTTGAAAGTTTATAATAATTTGATTTGGAAATATTTATTATGGTAAATAAGAAGTTTTTAATATAATAAAACTTTATGTTCAAATTGTAATATATATGAATGTATATATTGTGATTTGAGATTTGTTTTAAAATTTAATATGGAAATTAACAAATATAATATTAAAATGTTTTTCTATTTGAAATGTGTATATATATTTGTATATATATTTGAAATAGGAAAATTATTAATTTGAATTTAACAAGAGTTTTCAAACTTTAATATATATAGTTTTGAAATTGAAATGTTAATTTGATTTAATGCCTTTGAAATGATATTTGAAATTTAAATTTTAAATTTTAAATAACAAAGTTAATTTCTTATTATTATAAACATATAGTTCAACTTGAGTTTTAGATAAGATTTAAATTTAAAAGTTCATTTGCTTAATATCCTTTCATTTTAATTTTAACACAAGATAAATTTGTTTTAAAATTTTAAGAGTTGAATTAGAATAGATGTTTCAAACATATAAACATCAAATTGAATTAAAATGTAAGTTACTTGATTTCATATGAATATTACATAAATATTACATAAATACAAGTATATATAGCTTACATAAATTTTATTAAGAGAAATAACATTTAAAACATCTATAAAACATTGAGAAAATAACTTTTTTAAAATAAGAATTAAACATAATAATACTTGTTAATCTTTTAATGTATGTTAAGACAAGTGTAAGATCCAATAACATTAAAGTGACAAATGTCTTTTACATTAATAATAAAATTTAAGATTTAATTGTAAATAAAAGATGGTTTTTATTCTTCAGCTGAAAAACACTTTTTCTTCAAACTCAAACTTAATACAAAACAAATATATAGAATCAAACAAAGATCAAGTATGAATGTAAATCAAACAAAAATGGAATCTGTGAAATTAGTAAAATCTGGAAATCCATGAAATCAAAAGAAAATCTGGAAAAAAGGGGGCAAATTCAAGTTCATTTTCAAATGCTCAACTGCAAGATTTATAATTCATCATGCAATGAATAATTCAGAAGAAACATCAACATGCAAGTTCATTAATCAAGTAACAATTTCAAGAAGAATGCAGTGAATTCAAAAGCCTGGAAAAATGCAGTTCTGCCTTCTACATAATCAAGTGAGTAAATAAAAATTTTAAAAACAGATTTGAATTTTAAAATGGAGCTTTTTCTTTTGGAATCATGATGATTCGTCTGGATTCTTGGATTTAAACTAATTGCATGTTTGAAATATAAAAATGCTTGATGTCTGAGTAATTAAACAGTTACTGTGTGATATTTACAGGTAGCATTTACAAGTTAAAATCAAAAACTTTAGGTTGAATCCAAATTAGCTTATGATTTATGAACACAGGTTGTTTGAAATCAAGTAATGTTTCATCTAAAAATAGTTATAGATTTTTAAAATGAATGTTTGGTTCAAAATTTCCAAATTTGCAGTATTAATCAAATTGGGTCAAAATTTTTATGAATTGAATTTGTAGTTTTGATTTCATGATTGAAATAATGATAGAAAATTATGATTTATAAGGGTTAAATCACAAATTTTAGATTAGTATTTAGTGGTGAATTTGTGATTAACTATTTTGGGGTTTTTGGCCGATTCTGGGTGAGTGACGACAATCTGTGCGTCGTGGTTGTGCAGAGAGGTCGAAGGGACGTGGGGGATCATCAGAAAAATGGAATTGGAATTTATTATTGATTGAAATGGCCGGAGTTCGATCGAATAAGGTTTTATGCCTGAGTTTTGACGTTGTAGTTTAATTGAGTTTCACGGCAACGTGAAGTAACCGGTGGAGTCGCAGTTGTTGCCGAAGGTTAGGGAGGTTGTGATGAAGCTTCGGAGGTGACGGTGGGTCTTCTCGACGTTTGTGCTGCCATAGATGTTGGTTTGCTGGTGAGGGTGTTTTCGAAATTATGGGTACGAAGGTTATTTTTCGAATCTCGAGCATAATTGATTTTCTGGTTTGATCGTTGTGATGTTGGGGTTCATCGTGACTTGGTGGAGGCCGGCGTAGGATGCGCCGTTGACCAGCGGCGATGTGCACGTTAATGTGCATAGATCTGTGTTTCAGTGGTAGGTTGGGGAAGATGATGCGTAGAAACTCGAAGCCTTCATCGTGTTTTTTTCGATCTGGCTCGAAGCAAGGTATGGTTTGAGGATCTCGGCGTAAACAAGAGTGTTACTCGGGTTTGTGTAGGGGTTTGCTCGGGTTTTTGGGTCAAGCAAGTTTTGGGTTTCGTTAGTAAAGTTTTAAAAGGCTTAAACAAAGAAATTTTGATTTTTGAAACTAAATTGCTTCAAGTTATGGTTTTAAACAAATTATATATTAAATTATGGAAGTTTTAATATAAAATAAGTGAGTTTTGAAATAAATTAATATAAGTTTTATTAAACAACTTTGGGAAATGTCTTAAAGATTAAAAAGTATTTTTTTTTAAAAAAATGTTTGACTATAAATTGATTTCTAAATGTTATACTTTATTTCAAAATAATGAGAAATGATCAGAATTTGGAAATCAGTTTAATGAAGATTTATATTATGTAAATTAGAATTTTTATTTATCTAAAGAAAAATAATTATGAGAATAATTGTGATAATTCAATTATAATTTATAAATAAGTGTTATTGATTAATATATATGATTTTATTAAGATGATGTTTTCTTAATCAAGAATCTTTATAATATGAGAAGTTAAGAATCATTTAAATTAAATTTTAAATGATTAAGTTAATTAATTAATTAAATAATTAATTTATGATTAATTATATAATCACTTATGGGTTAATCTAATATAATTACTTTGGAAAGTAATTAAGTAATTAAGTGGTTAATTACTAAAGGTAATTAAGTAAAGGATAATTACTTTACGGAAGTAATTAAGTAATGTGATTAAGAGTTTGTCACTTGAGTGATTAAATTAAAGAATTAATTAATAATTAATTAAAGGTTTAAACTATTTAATTAATGGTTAATTAATAAAAAGATTTAGAGCAGTTAATTATGTGATTAATTACTGGTTAAAGTAATTAATTAAGAAAGAATTTAATTAATGGAATTAGTCATTAATTAATGAAAATAATTAATTAATTATTAATTAATAATTTAAGGATAATTAATTTATAATTTAGTTTTAATTACTAAATGTAATTAAAGTAATTAATCAAAGGTGATTAATTAAAAGTAATTAATTAAATATGATTAACTAAAAGTAATTAATCAAGTGTGATTAATTAAAAATAATTAATCAAGTGTGATTAATTAAAAGTGATTAATCAGGTGTAATTAATTAAAGGATAATTAAGGAAAAATTATCAAGATAATTAAAGAATAGTTAATCAAGTATGATTAATTTTAAAAAGGTAATTAAGAGGTAATTACTTAGTATAATTTGGAAGTAATTAATCAGGATGATTAATTAATATGGTAATTAAGTAATAATTACTTAAAGTAATTAAGTAATAATTAATCAAGGAAGATTTATTGATGTGGATAATTAAGTGATTTAATTAATTTGTAATTAATTAATGAATAAGAAGTTAGATTGAAGATAATCCAAGTGTTTAAGTAAGGATTAATTTAATTAAGGAAGAATTAAATTAATTAAGTGTGGTTCAAACTTTATATGAATGATGAATGATTGGTTGATAAGTATCATTGAATGAGTTAATGATATTGGATGTTATTGGATGACACTGGTTGATATGTGATGATGTGAATATGTTATATCTAAGATGTGATTTATATGCTGCTTTGTGGTATGTATGGATGCATGTGATAATAGATGATTATCTATCTGTGTTGTGAATACATTCATTTATGTTAAGTGATATTTCTAAATATCTATTGTTTAAATCCCTTAAGTATAACTTGGACATTAAAATGGCGTTTGGTTTCGGTGAGACCGGGATCGGGTTTCCATATTTGGATATCCGAAAACCACATCGATTCCAATTAAACGTTAGGTCGTTAATCCAAGTGGAGCGAGTGAAGACTCGAGGTGTAAGGGCTATACGTCAGTATAACTCTGTGGGTGATTCCGTAATGAGTTTGACGGAATAGTGCTTATAGGTTCGAGATGGTGATTCAGAGTGCAAGGGCTATGGTCGTTGACTCTGAGGGTGATTCCAAAATGAGTGCAACGAGATAGTGCCTTCGGCTTCGTTCGAACCCGGAACGAACTTGTATGGATTGAATGCTTTCAGAACATCGTCAGGTGGATGATGAGCATTCTAAGATAGATGTGTCCTATAAAGGTAATCGCAGCCTCAAGCCTCATCAACCGGGAATGGATAAAACATGGGAGGTGCAGCAAGGCTTCGTGAGTAGCTCCCACTGGAGAGCGAGATACATCCCTGTCTAGATGTCCCTTTTTATTTCGGCTTTGTGGGCAGTTGGTCTGCAGCCCACTGCGGGATGGTCTTGTTTGGGACTGTTCAGTAAGGAATGGTCCCGGCCTTGTGTTGCAGGGGAGTGGGTGTACTCCTCGGTACGGTGATCTAGGCCACGTACTGTGACGGGCGGTACCCCAGTAGCCCTTCCATTGTTGGAAACCCATTTTCCCTACGAGACCCTACGGTTTTGTTTGTATTACCCACTTTTGTGGCTAGTAGCTGGAATTTAATAGATGTAACAATTTCGGCTATTTCTTATTTATTTGAAAACCCTAGACACTATTATAATATCACTGGATTTCCTATCAAATGTTTTGGTTAGCGTAAGGTAAAAACTTTTCCATGTTTATGTGTGGGAAGTCTTACGTGATACCTTTCTTTTCAAAAGATTTTCTAAAGTTAAGTAACCTTAAACCGTTTACTCACACCAGACCCCTGTCTGACCCGAGTGTTTATTTTCTGTTTTATTAAACTCTTGGGTACTCATATTCTGTATGAGTAGTCAAGTGATTCAGGTTTTCTCTTGACGAATTCTGGAGGAGCTTTGGAGTAGGAGGCTTCAGCGTGTAGATATAGTTAGAGTTTCCGCTGTGTGGTATTCTGTGTTGATGTCTTGTATTATATTAGACAGAAATGTTATAACTGTCTAAATTTGAGTTGTTTAGTTGTGTACTCTGATGTATATGATACTATGTATATGTTCTATATTATATTTAAATCGTTCCGCTGTGAGATTCTGATGTGTTTTTTCTTTCTTTTCTTTCTTTTCTTCTTCTATCCCTTTCTTTCTTAATTAGTGATGCGATTTTCTGGTGATAGAAAGTCGGGTCGCTACATCCAATCTCCAATAAGCGCCGTACGTTTTGGTTGTACCCAACTATGTTGGAACATGAGATGTAAGCATTCTAGCTATTTCTGTATTTTACTTGAAAACCCTAGACCCTATTATAATATCACTGGATTTCCTATCAAATGTTTTGGTTATCGTAAGATAGAAACTTTTTCGTGTTTATGAGCGGGAAGTCTTACGAGATACCTTTTGTTTTCAAAGGTTTTTATAGTTAAGCAACTTTAACCTGTTACTCACACCAGACCCATGTCTGACCCGGAGTTTATTTTCTATTTTCTTAAACTCTTGGGTACTCAAATTTTTATGAGTAGCCAAGGGACTCAGGTTAGCTTTGACGAGTTCTGGAGGAGATAAGGAGTAGGAGGTTTAGCGCGTGTAGATATATAATGGTTCCGTTGTGTTGTATCTCTGTGATGACGTCTGTATTGTACCGGAAAGGTATGATAGACAGGTCTTTATAACTGTCTAATTTGTGATGTATAAGCTGTATAACTCTGATGTATATGATACTATGTAATAATTATGTGATTAATATATTTTATTCGTTGCGCTGTGAGATTATGATATCTGTTTTGTTCTTTCTTCTCTATCTTTTCTCTTTTCTATTCCCTTTCTTTCTTATTAATGATGCGCCTTTCTACGGAGTGAAAGGCGGGTCGTTTCAATTGCATTCGGAATAGGGGTATAACATTAAAAAGCCTAGCGGCACACCTCGATAGGAGCTCAAAATTTTAAATTGCGAATTAAAGACAATTTAAAATTTTAAATAATATATATATATATATATATATATGCATGTTGACTTGTCAAATTCTTCGCATCAGCTTTTGCTTTTTCCAAATCACTGTACACAGCCCCTTACACGCAGCCATCTCATCACGTCCCTTCATTTTTCATTTTGAATGCAGCCGAGCTTGACAGAAAAGAAAAAAATAGAGCCGAGCATTTCAAAACAAATCCAAAATTTCTCTCTTCGAAAAAATAAATATGGCTTGCAAAATCTTCTTCATCCTTCTTCAAAATTGAATTTCCCTCTCCTCCCTTCTCTGGCAAAAATGAAATCCAATTTGTTTAAAAAAAAAAAAGAAGAACCGGTCCAAAAAAAGGGATTCGTCGTGTCCTTAGAGAGTCGTGACCTGAGTAGCTTGAGGTGAGAGAGATGGAAGGGATCGATGGCGGTGGGTGAAGGTCGCAAAAGTGGCTTTTGGATTTAGAAGATCGAGGCACTTTGGCGGTTTTGGATTTGTGGCATATGATCAAATGTTGGCCATCGTTACAGGAGAGGGTTGATGTTTGTTCGACCACGTCGTGATTTCAATTGGTGGTGGGAACGTGTCGATTTCGTGACGAAGGGAGCATTACTGAAGTCACTTTGGCTAGTAGTGGTGATCTCCTATGCGTGCATGATTTTTGTGTGTTCATAGTTATTCGTGAGCAGACAACATTGAATGGGGAGGAGCAGATGCTTGAAGGTGGACCGCTAGAATTTGGGTAATAAATCATATTATAATAAAGTTTTTTGTTAAGTTCATTTCTAGGTTAATCTCCATATTAAGTTAAGAAAATTTCATTTTATTGATTGTTAAAAATGGGTAATATGTCTTGCGAGGTCAGGAGAAGAAAACCAGAGAAAGTTGACCCCGTTAATTCATAGCTGGGATTCACATTTCTAGAAGTGATTTCAAATTGTTCGGAGACCGTTGAGATTTTTAAACTAAATCGAACGATGCTCGATTTAGTTTAAAATCTGGATTTTCGACGAATAAAATAGAGCGAGTTATTCGCATTCAATTTTGGATTATCGTAGTTAATTTTAAATAGCTAAAATTAATTAGTGGTTGATTGTTGAGTTCGATAAATTTTATCAGCCTGAATGTTTTATATATATGTAGTGTATATATATTGGAGCTATTGACATTCCTGCATATACATATAGCGGACGAGACCCTATACGTCATGCATTATAGCGGATGACCCTATATACTGCGATATCTCCCTCGAAGTGGGATTGGTATTTTTATATTGTGCTAACATTTGTGGATGTAGGAAAACAAGTTGGAGGGATCCAACTGGATTCCTCAAAAATATTGAAATTATTTTCATATTCAGCGATATGATTTATTTAAATAATCTATGATAGATTGTATTAGAAATTGAAATTTATTTAAGGCTATGGTATTGCCGGATATAATTTTGGCATTTTAAAATATCAAAATATAAATATTAAATTTTTAAAAGAAAATAAAAGGGGAATTTTAAAGTAGAATATTTATAGTAAAGTTGGATAAAGTAAAAGAATGGTTTTTGGAGAAATAAATAATTGATTTTAAAATCCTATCTAATAAATTTCGGATTATGCAAAAAATTGAGATTTTTTTGGATAAGTATGAATAAAAGAGTTTTAAAAATAAGCACTTAAGCGATACAGTTTAAGTATAAAAGAATGTATATTTAAATTTTAGATTAAATAGTTGGGAAGAATAAAAGGGAAATTTTGAATAAAATTGATATTCCGGACTTAAATAAGATTTTAAAATCATTAAAAGGAAGTGAATCTAAAATTAGTGGGTTTGGAATAAATTTGGGTTAACTAAGAAATTAATTTAAAATGGAATTTAATTTGGAAATCGATAAAGAATTGATTAAGTGTGGTGAAACAGGGAAAAACGGGAAATGAGATTTATGGAAATTTGAAATGAAATTATGATATAAAGAAGTAAAATTATCAGTGGGTAATTTGAAAGGAGATGGGAAAATCGTTATAAAAATAAATTGTAGTTTATTTTGAAAAATGTGAAAAAGTAATTTACGGGAATGGAACATAAATTTAAATGGAGATAAATCGAGAGGGGTTTATTAAATTTTTGGGCTGGCTATATTTAGGTTGGAAAGGTTAAGTTTATTTTCAAAGGAAGATTTTTAAGTATTAATTAGAAAATGTTAAGGTATTTAAAGAATGTTTTAGGAAATTTATTATTTAATTGTTTTAAAATTTGTTAAAGTAAATATTAATTAAGTTAGTTATAGAAGTAATCATTATTAAAGGTATAATCAACATTGTTATTTAAAGAAGTAATACTAAATATTTATATTTAAAAAAAATAGATTTCATTTAAAAAGTAGTCTTTGTCTAAAGTTTTACTTAGAGAATTATTATAGAAATTTCGTAAGCCTTATTTTAAAAAAATTTAGATAGAGTTTTCCGGAGGTATTAGTATATACTCGCTTGGCGAAATCAGAGGCAGTAAGTGCCTGCAGTTATAACTTGGATTTCTCTAGGATAGAGACGTAGCAATTGAACTATGATCCATGGTTTGTTACCGCAGTGGTACTTTCCATATTATTTAAAAGGATTTTTAAAAATTCTGAAAGAGAAGATAGTTTGTTAATATGCTAAATTTGATAAGATAAGTGTTTATTTTTGATAAAGAGATTTAATTTAATCAAAATTAAATTTAAATAAGACTTGGTGTTTCCTTTCAATGAAATAAAGTTTTGGCTGAATTGATTGTTTATTTGATAGTTAAATAACCAACTATCAAATCTGGACCCAAATATAACTTTGGAAATATCTAGAAGAAGTACGGGGATTATATGGTATAGTTACCGTCCGAGGTGCTATGGTGTATGAGTAAACCTATTTCGTTCTTCCAGGACGTTTATAGGGAAATCCGTCCACTAATGGTTAGGAGGTGATTTCCGATCTTATTTCTTCTATTTATTTCCTAAAGAACAAGGGTTGAGTTTACCGAAAATGTCGAAAGTTGTTTCGAAGTGACCGGGATCGGATTTGCTTCATTACAACATGATAGGGGTTCTCGCTTCATGTTTGGTAGCGGGTGGGAAACTCTTACCCCCACATGTCCCGGAGTGGTTGGTTGCAACCGAGAGGCCGGCCGTAAAAGAAAATTCGAGGTACCACTGTCGGTTTTGGTATCAGAACTGAAGGTTAAGCGAGAACCCTGGCTCTGGTGGGGGTTACTCATTAGAGATAGGGTCAATATTACCCTAGAATGAATTGAGCGTATTAATCGATATGAGCACGTATTTGTTAGTGAATATAAAACTATTTTATATTATGTTGATTGATTTGTTGAGTGGTTTATGGATTCTGGCCAATACTAGTAATTAACGTTATTGATAGGGATCTCAATACCCTTGAACAGGGCAATTCGACATAGTATTGTTTTAAAATAGGGTAAATGAAATAATTTTACCAAATTATTTTCATATATGAAAAGAATAATTTTTAGAAATTATTACAGTTGTAAATGGTGTGCTTGGTTGTTAGGAAATGATAATACTAAATTATTATCATTGATGTTGTGGAAATGGAATGAAAGATGATATTATAACCAAAAGTTAAGAAATAAATTCATATAACAAAATGGAGGGTGTAATATGGGTTATAAATGTGATTTATAATTTGGAAAGGGATAAAATTCCAAAGGAATACTTAAATATAGATTTAAAGGATTTAAAAGTTGGAAATTTGGGGATTTAAATTCCGTTGGTTTTGAAGATGTCTTTTTCAAGGTTGGAAAGCAATAGCGATATTATTTGAAAATATTTTTGACTTGGAAGTAAAATCTATTGATATTTGGGATAAAAATATTTAAAATTGGTTTTAAAAGGAGATAAAAGCACTGAACTCACTTCGGCCACTGGAAAATATTTTTGGTGATGATTGCAGCATCATCGATGTTCATTTTCGAGTTTCTAAGATAGTAATTGCTACCTGAATGTTTGGAATTGGAATTTGTTTGCAAAATTGGTTTGGTATTCGAAATGCAAAAAGGATAATTTGATATACAAATAAATTATGTATATGTAGTTAATTTCAAAAATGAATTTGAAACATAAATAGTTGTTTAAAAAACTCTGGAGTTGGTTTAAAATGTTATGGAATTTAAATAAGTTTAAAAACTTATAAAACTTTAAATTTGAATTGAAATGGAAATTTACTTGAATTAAGTTAAATAAGATAAATTTAGAATTGAGCCTTAGTAGGTTAAAGGAAATGATTATTGAAATAAGTTTATTAAGATTATAGACAAATGTGTAGATGAACAAATGAATTTAAATTCGTAAGTAAATGGAATTAAAATAGAATATTAGGATTTAATTTGGATTGTGTTAAATAAAGTGAAATTAAGAAATCAGTTCGAATGGGGCTAAATAAAATAAAAGTTGGAAAATAAATTAGTAAATGGAAGGTTAATTGAATTCAAATGAAATTGAAATTTAATTATGAGTAAAAATGGATATAAACCAAGTGCTGAAGTGGAAATAAATATAAGGAGTTGTATAAAATATTTATATTGAACTTAAGAAGTTGATGGTGAAATTCTTAAGTAATCTTGGTATTAGAAATATACTGAGTTAATATTGGAACGAAGATTTAATAGAAATTGAGTGAAAGGATAATTGAGAATAATTGAATGGAAATGTAAGTAAATGTGAATAGAAAGAAATCGATATAAATAATAATCAATTGGGAATTTATACATAAGTTGTACGTATATTATCTTAGTCGCATAATGTTTTGATCCAGATTCGAGCAAAACATTTCTAGATAGTTATATCGATCTGAGTTAGGATTTTTCACTCGATTTTCGACGGTGAACCTGGATATGGATTTTTGATTGATTATGGAGTTCTCTAACATGATATATAGCTATGCAAGGAGGATGGAAGTTTTTGATCAAAGAACCAGATTTGAGTCCACACTAGGGAGTCGTGTGAACGATACTAGTTCGGAAGTGAAATTGTGTGATCGAAACAGTGATCAGATTTGATTTTGCATAAGATTGATGTATGTACATCGTACGGGCTTGGTAAAATAAATCTTGAAAGGTTTGAAAGGGTTTAAATAAAATGATTTTTGAACTGAATAATTAGATGTGATTGGTAAATAAGGTGCAGGTAATTAAAAGCAAAAGGAAAATTTGATGATTTCAATTTCATAAGAAAATTTGATTGCCCGACAAAAGCTATGTATTTAAATTGTTGTATGAAATTTGATGGTTTTTTGATCTAGCCACTTGGCTTTTGTTTTCTTTTGAAGTTTGGGGGCCGTAGAGGCATTTTGTAGTTATTCGGATCAAGCCGCGCAAAGGAGACGCTGGCAAAAAAAATTCGAAAATTTGGGGAGTTAAGAAAATTTTGAAGAAATTTTGATAATTTAAAATTTAGTTTTAAATTATAATTTGGATAATGGAGGGGGTAATATTATTTGAAATCCAGGATGACCATGGGAAGTTAGTAAGAGTGATAGTGCGGCTTGAGTAAAAATTATTTTGGGAAGTTGTTGAAACTTTGTGGTTTTGGGAAAATAGTAGCGGGTATTGGACCATTCTTCTTACCTAACAATTTTGAGGATGAAATTCTTATAAGGGGGAGGGAATGTAATGACTTGGAATTTTGGTTATTTGAAATTGGCATATTTAATTGGCATTAAATATTTAAAAGGGTAATTTTTAACTTGAATTTCGAATATAACCATTTATTGGACAATTAAATTATTGAATTTAATAATTAAAAATTGGGTAAAATGTTGAATTTTGATTTTTAAGCTTGTTAAAAACAATTCGAAGGCTTGTAAAATTTATACTGATAATAATAAAGATAATAAAAGTTTTAAAATTGGATTTGGAAGTGATTGGTTAAGATTTAAAAATATATCATTTAAATTGACATTTAAAAATAGCCTTCTGAGGCACGGTCTCGAAATTCAACAAAACTAGTTCCATTGGATCTGTAATAATGTATTATTATTATCGAATTTCAAATTTCGTGACGTTTGGGGTTATCGTTTGGTCGTATGGTGTATAAACATGCTGAAATTTATATTGAAAATTCAATATAATAACTAGGTCCAAAAAGCTATCTTCTCCATACGATCGAATTAGGACTCCGAACCTTTTCCATTGCGTTTGGAATAGGGGTATAACATTATAAATGCCTGGCGGCGTTCCTTGATAGGAGATCGAAATTTTAAGTTGAGAATTAAAGATGATTTAAAAATTTAAGTAATATATGTATATGTATATGTATATGTATATGTATATGTATATGTATATGTATATGTATATGTATATGTATATGTATATGTATATGTATATGTATATGTATATGTATATGTATATGTATATGTATGTTGACTGGTCAAATTCTTCACATCATCTTTTGCTTTTTTTAAATCACTGTACACAGCCCCCCACATGCAACCATCTCATCCCGTCCCTCCATTTAGCATTTTAAATATAGCCGAGCTCGATAGAAAAGAAAAGAAAAGAGCCGAGCATTTCAAAGAAAATCCAAAGTTTCCCTCTTCAAAAAAATAAATATGGCCTGCAAAATCTTCTTCATCCTTCTTCAAAATTGAATTTCCCTCTCCTCCCCTCTCTGGCAAAAATGAAATCCAATTCATTTTAAAAAAAGAAGAACTGATCCAAAAAAAAGAGGATTCGTCACATCCTTAGAGTGTCACGACCTAAGCAGCTTGAGGCGAGAGGGATGGAAGGGATCGATGGCAGTGGGTGAAGGCCCCAAAGGTGATTTTTGGGTCCAGAAGATCGAGGTGCTTCGACAGTTTTGGATTTTTGACATACGATCGAACGTTAGCCATCGTGACAGGAGAGGGGTCGATGTTTGTTCGACCACATCGTGATTTCAATTGGTGTTGGGAACACGTCAATCTCATTGTAACGACCCGTATTTTACGTGTCGATAAATCGTAGAATTTACAGGTCATTAGTGTTGTTTATGGCATCTATAGCTTAAGTCGTACGTTTTTAACTCGTAAGGAATTGACCCGTGAGGAAGTTAGGTTGAGTTAGAGGAACTAACGGGTTTAGAGATGAGTCGTGTACGAGTCAGTGGGGTTTTAAGTCGTAAACGACTTAGGAGATTACGACCTAGCAGTTAAGATGAGTTAACGAGTTAGTGTGTTAGGTCGTTAACGAGTTATAAGAGTTGCCGAGTTATAGAGGTTACGAGTTATGGGTTTCTGAGCGACCTAGTAGAATTACGAGTTATAGAAGTTGGCACAAGTTAAGTGATAGGTCGTATACGAGTTAGGGTGATAGAGCGACCTATAGAGGTAACGACCTAAGAATTAACGAGTTAGGGAGTTACTAGAGTCTTAAGTCGTAGACGACCTATAGTAATAGACGACCTAAAGGTTAGACGACTTAGTGATTTGGGAGGAGTTAAGGGTTGACGACCTAAGGAAGTTAGGTCGTAGACGAGTTATGGCCTGGTAGTTAAGTCGTCATGTTTTAGGTCGTAGCATTGTTAGGTCGTAAGCTGATGAGTCGTAACTCGTGTAAGTCCTTAGGTCGTATGTGTGATAAGTCGTATGAAAGCTTGAGTCGTAGGTCGTAACCTAATAGGTCGCGGCATAGCGAATCCTCGTTCGTTTTAGGTCGCGTAGCATCTGGACCGTTGGATTGTTATACCATGTTGAGTCGTTAGCGACTTAGTGATAAGTCATAACTCGTGTTGTTGTTAGGTCATGAGTAATCGTTAGATCGGTAGGTTGGGCCGCTTGTTGTTAGGTCATGAGTAATCGTTAGGTCGTGGGGTAGATAGGTCGGCAACGACTTAAGTTAGGTCGGGGAAAATCTTAGGTCGGCAACGACCTAAAACCGAGCCTACGAGTTACGACCTAAGGGGGCGATCTGCCTATAAATAGAGGGGTTTGGCTCACTTTTTGGCACCGGATTTTGAAGCAACGAAGTGCTGCCATTTAGAGAGCTCGACTACAACATTTCTTCATCTCCTTTTCTCCATTTCAATTTAGTTCTAACATCCATTCAAGATCGAAGATCCAAGAGCCAAAGTTGAAGATCTTCATCCAACGAAGCTAGATTCCATCGTTTCAAGCAAGATTTCGACGGATCAAGCTTGAATCCTTGCTGTCCAGATCTGAAGTGATTAGTTTTTGAAGTGTTTGGGTGATTCGGTGAGTGGTGGTTATCTCTCACGCGGACCCAAAGGAGTATATTGGATTGGTGGCTTGTTTGAGTATTAAAGTTAGAAATTTCATGCATTTTTCTTAGATCCAAGACTCGATTCATTACTTTTGAAGATGTTTACTTATGCAAGTTCATTTATCAAGTTGTAAAGACAAAACCCATGATTTATATTTGTTAGATCTATGCTAAAAACCCTTGATTCATGTATGATAGATCCTTGCTCATTTATTTACGAAATTGCCATTTTAGTTATAAATGCCTGTTTAGATCTTGATTGACTACTTATTTGTTTTGGATTAATGTTTGCCTTGTTTGATTGTTGTGAATAAGTTATCTAGTTGATAGATTTGGACAAGTATGGTCAAAGACGATTCAAAAGCTATGTGGAAAGGCTCTTGAATGGTGAAAGCTGCTTGTGGCATATGAAGCGGATATTGAAGCTCATATGTATGGATTAGATGATGTTGAGATGGGACTTTGCCATGATGCGATGAGGCAAGCCATGATGTTGAGATGAGACTTTGCTATGATGCGATAAAGCGAAGCATGATGTGAGATAGCCTTGGTTTAATCCAGACGGGATCATCCCAAGCATGTTGATAACTCGATGATGCGATGCGAGTTGGTTGATAATGGATGGCTCGAGAGGCGCTTGAGCTAGTATGAAAATAGTCGTCGAGGAGGATGACTAGGAGGCTGAGATCTCATCGTTGTTGAAGGTTCTAACATGCTCAAAGCAAGAGTACGTTGGAACGGGCTGCGACGACGTTCCAAGCACGGGCTGCGACGACGTGCTAGTACTCTGGGTAGTTGCGTAAATTCCTAGGCACGGGCTGCGACGACTTGCGGAGTTATGTCTAGAACCGGGATTACCATTAGCCCTTGACAGATGGTCGTTCAACTAACGGTGAAATCAAGGCAATGATAACAGTGATAGCCAGAGTCATGGATGTTTGGACGTTTGATTGTATCATCATTCGATCTCAAGAGCGGTGTTTTCTGGGTGCTTATCTGCTCTTGGTTTAGGCCTTGGGGGTTTGTATTTGGAGAACATCGACCTTGACTCGAGTGATTATTTCTTTACTTTAATTGCTTGCTATGTTATGCTTGCTTCTCCTTAATGTGTGTCTGGGGGCTATCACTGTAGAACGAGGTGGAGTGGGATGGTTTGGTTCCTATTCCTTTTATCCCTTATACTCTTTTGGTATGTTTGATAGTTGATTTACTGCTCACTAAGACTTTGTCTGACTCAAGGTTTTATGTCTCCTCTTATTACCTTGGGCTGTTCATCCATGTTGGGATGGGCAGACTAGGTAGCAGGTGACAGGTGCTGTTCTTGGAGATCTACGTTGATGATGACGAAGACGAGCAGGAGGCTTTTGCATATTATTTCATATTATGTACTGGGTGTTCCGCTGTATATACTTTGAGTGCTTTGTAGTGAGGTTTTGATGTATTGACTGTTCTGATGATTGTATCAAACTTCTAAGATGCTTATTTGATGATATTCTGTTACGAAGCTTCACTATACATATATTTCTCTATTGTATTTTATCCATGCGCTGTGAGTTATGCGATGTTTATTCTACCCTTGACGGTCACCCATGGCTGCCTGGCATGCCTTTCAGCGCATTATTTCCTTGTTTTGGTGCGGGAGTCATGGGCGGTCGTCACATTTGGTATCAGAGCTTTGGTTAATCGATTTTAGCCAACGCTCGCTGACGTAACTACGTATGAGAGACGTAATTGTATTTTGATGAATGATTACTATATATAATATAGTTGTTTAGGAGGATTTGAACTCCTTTTTGCAGTTGTTTCTCAAGGTGTTCTAAGTCATTCCTTTTTGTAGATATTAAGGATGAGTCGAAGAGGGAGACCAGCTGCCAGGGATTGTCATGCTGCTGATGGAGTTGCTGATTATGGAGCCATGTTCGAAGCGATGATGACTTCGATCATGAGAAGGATACCAGCCTCGGGGCCATCAGTAGATGTTGGAGTTCAAGTTCAAGCTCCAAGACCAGTGGATTTTGCTAAGCTCTGCAAGGACTATACTTCTCTTGGAGGAAAGGTTTTCTTAGGAACGGAATCAACCATTGAAGTGCAAAGATGGATTGATGCTTGTAGAAGGATCTTTGGTGACTTGGGAGTTGAGGATGCAACTAAGAGGAAGCTTGCATCAAGGCAACTTCAAGGGAGAGCTTCGGATTGGTGGAATTCTATCACCATCGATACTCCGGAGGAGGAGATTACTTGGGAGCAATTCCAAGCTAGATTTGAAGCTAAGTTCATCTCTACGGCTCAGAAATCTGTTTTGTTTAAAAAGTTTGTGGAGCTCAAGCAAGGTGGAAGACCCGTTCTTGAGTATGTTTCTGAGTTTGAAGCTTTGTCCAAGTATGCCAGATCGTATATTGATTCTCCCTATCAGAAGAATGAGAAGTTTGTGACCGGTTTGGATGCTTATCTTGGAAGACAGTTGGTGGATCATCTGGACGATCCGTTTGAGAAGCTTGTGGAGAAAGCTCTCAGGCATGAGAGTTTGTTTCCTAGGGAGAGTTCTGTTGTTGCTGTAACCAAGGAAGGGTTTAAGCCACAGAAGGGTGGAAACAAGAAGAGGAAGCAACAACAACAGAAGGGTAAGGATGGCCAGAAGAAGCCGAGGGGAGAAATGACTTGCTATAATTGCCAACAGAAGGGCCATCTCTCCAAGGATTGTAGGAATCCAAAGGCGCCGGCGAAATGCCACAACTGTGACAAGCCAGGGCATTTCAGGAAAGATTGTCCAGAACCGAGGAAGGATAGGCAGATTGTGCAAGCTTATGCTTTGGGAGCTGTGCCGTCATTTTCAAAAGCTCTTACCGCTGAAGAGAAAGGGAAGAGTGTGGTGGTTCAAGGAACTCTTTCCATTTGTGGTGTTCCAGTTAGAGTGTTGTTTGATACTGGAGCGTCGCATTCTTTTGTTTGTGATGATCTTGTAGGCCGGTTAGGTTTGGAGCCGGATATTGTTGATAGGCCATTGGTTGTGACTAATCCAGTTGGGGGTTCGTCGTGTTTGTGTATGATATGCCGTGGTCTAGTTGTGTCGAGTCATGATTGCTCTTTTGTTTGTGATTGTTTTGTTCTGAACTTTGCGGGGTTCGGAATTATTTTGGGTATGGACTGGCTTAGGAAGTATGCGGCAAGGATTGATTGTGAGAGGCTGGAGGTGACAGTCGGGAATGTGGAAGGGCGAAAGGTTGTGATACGATGTAAGCATGAGGAAGGCGTCTTCATGAGCTTCATGTATTCGCTGGTTGTTCCACGGGATGGACTGTCATCGGTGCCTATTGTGAATGGATTTGAGGATGTCTTTGACGAAGTCAAAGGATTACCGCCACATAGGGAGATCGAGTTTCGTATCGATCTAGTTGAGGGAGCCAGACCTGTTGTGATGCCTCTTAGGCGGATGGCGCCTAGGGAGCAACAAGAGTTGAAGGTGCAAGTTGATGACCTTTTGCAGAAAGGATTCATTCGGCGTAGTGTGTCCGAATGGGGTGCACCAGTTGTGTTCGCAACCAAAGCGGATGGATCGTTGAGGTTGTGTGTGGATTATCGTGAGCTGAATAAAGTGACTAAGAAGAACAAGTATCCATTGCCGAGAATAGATGACTTGTTTGATCAGCTTCACGATGCTAAGGTGTTTTCTCAGATGGATTTGGCAACGGGATTTCACCAGTTGAGAGTGGCAAAGGATAGTGTGCCGAAGACTGCTTTTAGGACACCATCCGGATTATATGAGTGGCTGGTATTGCCGTTTGGATTGACCAACGCACCAGCATATTTTGTGGATCTTATGAATAGAGTGTTCAGAGATCAGTTGAACAAGTTTGTACTTGTGTTCGTGGATGATATTCTGATTTATTCCAGAACTGAGGAAGAGCACAAGACGCACTTGCGTATTGTTTTGGAAATCTTGCGGAAACATCAGCTGAAGGCTAAGTTTTCGAAGTGTCACTTCTGGAAGAGTGAAGTGAGATTCTTAGGCCATGTTATTTCTGGAAATGGAACAGCGGTTGATCCCGCTAAGGTGGCAGCGATCCAGGATTGGGTCAGACCCAAGAATGCATCAGATGTGAGAAGCTTTCTGGGATTAGCAGGATATTATCGTCGGTTTATCAAAGACTTTTCCAAGATAGCTGCACCGTTAACAAGATTGACGAAGAAGAACCAAGTGTTCAGGTGGGATGATAAGTGTGAGCAAGCTTTCGTAATCCTGAAAGGGCGATTGACGAGTACTCCTGTCTTGACTATTCCAAGTGGGAATGATGAGATGGTGGTTTACACCGATGCATGTGGTACTGGACTTGGAGCAGTACTAATGCAGAAGAATAAAGTTGTTGCATATGCAAGTCGACAACTGAAGCCGCATGAAAGGAATTACCCGACTCATGATTTAGAGTTAGCGGCAATTGTTTTTGCTTTGAAGATGTGGAGACATTATCTATTGGGAGTTAGATTCGAGTTGTTTACAGATCATAAGTCGTTGAAGTATCTGTTCTCTCAAAAGGATTTGAATCTTCGACAGCAACGGTGGCTAGAGTTCTTGGCATCGTATGATTTTGGTATAGCCTATACTCCGGGAAAAGGTAACGCAGTGGCTGATGCGTTAAGTCGAAGACATGTCGGATTGGGAGCCATGTTTTCGGAATGGAAGAGTCTCGAGTATTTGGCTGGATTTGATTTTAGGCCCAGATGTGAATTGGAACCTGAGATGTTGGAAAACTTATCAATAAGGCCTACTCTTGTGGAAAGGATTGGCGAGAGTCAAAAGCGAGACGATAAGCTTGTCAAGATTATCCGTGATTTGGAATCTGGATTGGACCCAGAGAAGGATAAGGGATTTGAAGTCGATCGAGAGGGTTGGCTTCGAAAGCAAGGACGACTAATTGTTCCCGATGTAGATGGATTGAGAAATGAAGTTCTTAGGGAAAGTCATCACTCGAAGTTCACGATTCATCCAGGTGGAAATAAGATGTATCGGGACATGAAGAGAACCTACTACTGGGAAGGTATGAAGAAGGATGTTGGAAATTTTATTTCCAAGTGTATGAATTGCCAGTTGGTTAAGGCGGAGCAGAAGAAGCCAAGTGGATTGCTTCATCCATTAGAAGTTCCTATGTGGAAGTGGGAACAGATATCGATGGATTTTATCGATGGTCTACCTAGAACAAGAGCAGGAAATGAAGGGATTTGGGTCATAGTAGATCGGTTGAGCAAGAGTGCAAGATTCATTCCTGTTCGATCGACTAGGACTGCATCGAAGTTGGCTGAGTTGTATGTTAAGTGGATAGTTCGATTCCATGGTATTCCGAAGAGTATAGTGAGCGATCGAGACCCATTGTTCACTAGTGGATTTTGGAAGAGCTTCCAGGAAGTTTTGGGAACCGAGTTGTGTTTGAGTATAGCTTATCATCCTCAAACAGACGGTCAGACTGAGAGAGTCAACCGAGTTTTGGAAGATCTTCTCAGAGCTTGTGTTTTGGACTTCGGAGGATCATGGGAAGATCATCTTCATTTGGTGGAATTTGCATACAATAACAGCTATCAGTCGAGTATTGGTATGGCACCATATGAGGCATTGTATGGAAGACCGTGTAACTCTCCGACATGTTGGTTGGAAACTGGAGAAAAGCTGATACTTGGGCCAGAGATGATTCGACAGACTACAGATTGTATAGAGATCATTCGGCAACGAATGAAGGCAGCCCAAGATCGTCAAAAAAGTTATGCCGATAAGCGTCGTAAGGATTTGGAATTCGACGTGGGTGATATGGTTTTTGTGAAGATTTCTCCACTGAAGAATGTTATTAGATTCGGGAAGAAAGGAAAGTTAACTCCGAGATTTGTTGGACCATTTCCGATTATCGAGCGAATTGGAAAGCTCGCTTATAGATTGGAGTTACCGGAGAAGATGGCGGGTGTGCACAATGTCTTTCATGTATCTTATCTACGGAAGTATGTGCATGACTCGAATACGGTGGTTTCTGCTGATAGCTGTGAAGACTTGGAGGTTGATCCAGTGGTTACGAGACCTCGTAAGCCGCTTCGTGTTGTTGAAACCGACACGAAACAGCTTAGGAGGAAGCGATTACGTTGCTCAAGATACAATGGAGTGATGATGTTAACGACTGTACATGGGAGGAGGAAGAGAGGATGAAGGCAGCTCATCCTGAACTCTTCGAGGTATGGCCCTAAGGTGTCGTGGCATCTCATGAATTTGTAACTTGTTCTAATCTTAGAATTCTGCATGCTAGGATAGTAATTGGATGCATGGTTTGTTGATTGCTATGGATGGTAGGCGTGCAGAATAGTTTTGGTTGCTCTTGTTTGTTTGGAATTTCGGGGGCGAAATTCCTAAGGAGGAGAGAATGTAACGACCCGTATTTTACGTGTCGATAAATCGTAGAATTTACAGGTCATTAGTGTTGTTTATGGCATCTATAGCTTAAGTCGTACGTTTTTAACTCGTAAGGAATTGACCCGTGAGGAAGTTAGGTTGAGTTAGAGGAACTAACGGGTTAAGAGATGAGTCGTGTACGAGTCAGTGGGGTTTTAAGTCGTAAACGACTTAGGAGATTACGACCTAGCAGTTAAGATGAGTTAACAAGTTAGTGTGTTAGGTCGTTAACGAGTTATAAGAGTTGCCGAGTTATAGAGGTTACGAGTTATGGGTTTCTGAGCGACCTAGTAGAATTACGAGTTATAGAAGTTGGCACAAGTTAAGTGATAGGTCGTATACGAGTTAGGGTGATAGAGCGACCTATAGAGGTAACGACCTAAGAATTAACGAGTTAGGGAGTTACTAGAGTCTTAAGTCGTAGACGACCTATAGTAATAGACGACCTAAAGGTTAGACGACTTAGTGATTTGGGAGGAGTTAAGGGTTGACGACCTAAGGAAGTTAGGTCGTAGACGAGTTATGGCCTGGTAGTTAAGTCGTCATGTTTTAGGTCGTAGAATTGTTAGGTCGTAAGCTGATGAGTCGTAACTCGTGTAAGTCCTTAGGTCGTATGTGTGATAAGTCGTATGAAAGCTTGAGTCGTAGGTCGTAACCTAATAGGTCGCGGCATAGCGGATCCTCGTTCGTTTTAGGTCGCGTAGCATCTGGACCGTTGGATTGTTATACCATGTTGAGTCGTTAGCGACTTAGTGATAAGTCATAACTCGTGTTGTTGTTAGGTCATGAGTAATCGTTAGGTCGGTAGGTTGGGCCGCTTGTTGTTAGGTCATGAGTAATCGTTAGGTCGTGGGGTAGATAGGTCGGCAACGACTTAAGTTAGGTCGGGGAAAATCTTAGGTCGGCAACGACCTAAAACCGAGCCTACGAGTTACGACCTAAGGGGGCGATCTGCCTATAAATAGAGGGGTTTGGCTCACTTTTTGGCACCGGATTTTGAAGCAACGAAGTGCTGCCATTTTGAGAGCTCGACTACAACATTTCTTCATCTCCTTTTCTCCATTTCAATTTAGTTCTAACATCCATTCAAGATCGAAGATCCAAGAGCCAAAGTTGAAGATCTTCATCCAACGAAGCTAGATTCCATCGTTTCAAGCAAGATTTCGACGAATCAAGCTTGAATCCTTGCTGTCCAGATCTGAAGTGATTAGTTTTTGAAGTGTTTGGGTGATTCGGTGAGTGGTGGTTATCTCTCACGCGGACCCAAAGGAGTATATTGGATTGGTGGCTTGTTTGAGTATTAAAGTTAGAAATTTCATGCATTTTTCTTAGATCCAAGACTAGATTCATTACTTTTGAAGATGTTTACTTATGCAAGTTCATTTATCAAGTTGTAAAGACAAAACCCATGATTTATATTTGTTAGATCTATGCTAAAAACCCTTGATTCATGTATGATAGATCCTTGCTCATTTATTTACGAAATTGCCATTTTAGTTATAAATGCCTATTTAGATCTTGATTGACTACTTATTTGTTTTGGATTAATGTTTGCCTTGTTTGATTGTTGTGAATAAGTTATCTAGTTGATAGATTTGGACAAGTATGGTCAAAGACGATTCAAAAGCTATGTGGAAAGGCTCTTGAATGGTGAAAGCTGCTTGTGGCATATGAAGCGGATATTGAAGCTCATATGTATGGATTAGATGATGTTGAGATGGGACTTTGCCATGATGCGATGAGGCAAGCCATGATGTTGAGATGAGACTTTGCTATGATGCGATAAAGCGAAGCATGATGTGAGATAGCCTTGGTTTAATCCAGACGGGATCATCCCAAGCATGTTGATAACTCGATGATGCGATGCGAGTTGGTTGATAATGGATGGCTCGAGAGGCGCTTGAGCTAGTATGAAAATAGTCGTCGAGGAGGATGACTAGGAGGCTGAGATCTCATCGTTGTTGAAGGTTCTAACATGCTCAAAGCAAGAGTACGTTGGAACGGGCTGCGACGACGTTCCAAGCACGGGCTGCGACGACGTGCTAGTACTCTGGGTAGTTGCGTAAATTCCTAGGCACGGGCTGCGACGACGTGCGGAGTTATGTCTAGAACTGGGGTTACCATTAGCCCTTGACAGATGGTCGTTCAACTAACGGTGAAATCAAGGCAATGATAACAGTGATAGCCAGAGTCATGGATGTTTGGACGTTTGATTGTATCATCATTCGATCTCAAGAGCGGTGTTTTCTGGGTGCTTATCTGATCTTGGTTTAGGCCTTGGGGGTTTGTATTTGGAGAACATCGACCTTGACTCGAGTGATTATTTCTTTACTTTAATTGCTTGCTATGTTATGCTTGCTTCTCCTTAATGTGTGTCTGGGGGCTATCACTGTAGAACGAGGTGGAGTGGGATGGTTTGGTTCCTATTCCTTTTATCCCTTATACTCTTTTGGTATGTTTGATAGTTGATTTACTGCTCACTAAGACTTTGTCTGACTCAAGGTTTTATGTCTCCTCTTATTACCTTGGGCTGTTCATCCATGTTGGGATGGGCAGACTAGGTAGCAGGTGACAGGTGCTGTTCTTGGAGATCTACGTTGATGATGACGAAGACGAGCAGGAGGCTTTTGCATATTATTTCATATTATGTACTGGGTGTTCCGCTGTATATACTTTGAGTGCTTTGTAGTGAGGTTTTGATGTATTGACTGTTCTGATGATTGTATCAAACTTCTAAGATGCTTATTTGATGATATTCTGTTACGAAGCTTCACTATACATATATTTCTCTATTGTATTTTATCCATGCGCTGTGAGTTATGCGATGTTTATTCTACCCTTGACGGTCACCCATGGCTGCCTGGCACGCCTTTCAGCGCATTATTTCCTTGTTTTGGTGCGGGAGTCATGGGCGGTCGTCACACTCATGATGAGGGGAGCGTTGCCGAAGTCAGTTCGGCGAGCATTGGCGATTCCCTGTGCGTGCACGATTTTTGCATGTTCGAAGTTGCTCGTGGGAAGGCCACATTGAAAAAGGCAGAAGCTTGAAGGTTAACCACGATACTTTGGGTGATAAATCATATTACAGTAAAGTTTTTTTTAAGTTCATTTCTAAGTTAATCTCCATATTAAGTTAAGAAAATTTCATTTTATCGAATGTTAAAAGTGGGTGGTAATATGTCTTGCGAGGTCAGGAGAAGAAAAACAGAGAAAGTCGACCCTGTTAACTCGTAGCTGGGAATTCACATTTCTGAAAGTGATTTCAAATTATCCGAAGACCGTTGAGTTTTTAAATTAAATCGAACGATGTTCGATTTAGTTTAAAATCTGGATTTTTTGCGAATAAAATCAAGTGAGTTATTCTCACTCAATTTTGGATTATCACAATTAATATTAAATAGTTAAGATTAATTAGTGGTTGATTGTTGAATTCAATAAATTTTATTAATCTGAATGTTATATTATATATTTAGTGTGTATATATATATATTGGAGTGGTTGACAATCCTGCATATATAGTGGATGAGACTCTATGCACCACGCATAATAGTAGATGACCCTATATACCGTGATATCCCACTCGAAGTGGGATTGGTATTTTTATATTGTGCTAACATCTATTGATGCAGGGAAACAGGTTGGAGGGATCCAACTAGATTCCTCAAAAAATTTGTAATTATTTTCATATTCAACGATGTGATTTATTTGAATAATCTGTGATAGATTATATTAGAAATTGAAATATATTTAAGGCTATGGTATTGCTGGATATATCTTTGGCATTTTAAAATATCAAAATATAAAAATTGAATTTTTAAAGGAAAATAAAAAGGGAATTTTAAAGTAGAATATTTATTGTGAAGTTGGATAAATTAAAATAGTGAATTTTGGAGAAATAATTAGTTGATTTTAAAATCCTATTTAATAAATTCCGGAATATGGAAAAAATAGAGATTTTTTTGGATAAGTATGAACAAAAGAGTTTTAAAAATAAGCACTTAAGCGATATTGTTTGAGTATAAAAAAATGTATTTTTTAAATTCTAGATTTAAATAGTTGGGAAGAATAAAAGGAAAATTTTGTATAAAATTGATACCAGACTTAAATAAGATTTTAAAAACATAAAAAGGAAGTGAATATGAAATTAGTGGGTTTGGAATAAATTTGGGTTAACTGAGAAATTAATTTAAGGTGGAATTTAATTTGGAAATTGATGAAGAATCGATTAAGTGTGGTGAAACAGGGAAACGAGATTTACGGAAATTTGAAACGAAGTTATGATATAAAGAAGTAAAATTGTCAATGGGTAATTTGAAAAGAGATGGGAATATCGTTTTAAAAATAAATAGTAGTTTATTTTTAAAAATGCGAAATAGAGATAAATCGAGAGGGATTTATAAAATATTTGGACTGGCCATATTTAGGTTGGAAATATACTTTCCAAAAAAGTTATGTCTATTTTTAAAGGAAGATTTTTAAGTGTTAATTAGAAAATGTTAGAGTGTTTAAAGAATGTTTTAGGAAATTTATTATATAATTATTTTAAAATTTGTTAAAGTAAATATTGATTAAGTTAGTTGTAGCAGTAATCATCATTAAAGGTTTAATCAGCATTGTTATTTTAAAGAATAAATATTAAATATTTATATTTTTTCAAAATAGCTTTTATTTAAAAAGTAGTTTCTTTCTAAAGTTTTACTTAGAGAATAATTATAGAAATTTCATAAGTATTATTTTGAAATTTTTTAAATAGAGTTTTCCGGAGGTATTGGTATACTCGCATGGCGAAATCAGAGGAAGTGAGTGCTTACGATTATGACTTGGATTTCTCAGGGATAAAGACGTAACCATTGAATTACGATCCTTGGTTTGATACCGCAGTGGTACTTTCCATATTATTTAAAAGGGTTTTTAAATATTTTGAAAGAAAAGTATAATTAGTTAATATGCTAAATTCGATAAGATAAGTGTATATTTTGGATAAAGAGATTTAATTTATTTAAAATTAAATTTAAATAAGACTTGATGTTTCCTTTCAGTGAAAATGATGTTTTGGCTGAATTGATTGCTTATTTGATAGTTAAATAACCAACTATCAAATCTGGACCCAAATATAACTTTGGAAATATCTAGAAGAAGTACGGGGATTATACGGTACAGTTACCGTCTGAAGTGCTATACTCTACGTGTAAACCTGTTTCGTTCTTCCAGGATGTTTATAAGGAAATCCATCCACTAACGGTTAGGAGGTGATCGCCGATCTTATTTTCGTTTATTTATTTCCTAAAGAACCGGGGTTGAGTTTATCGTAAATGTCGAAAGTTGTTTCGAAGAGACCGAGATCGGATTTACGATCTGAAAAACCACTTCGATCCAACGAGTATGTTTTTGAAATGAAGACAAGAGTTTGGAGTTGAAGATGGAGTAGTGAAATGCAAGGGCTAATTGCTACTAAACCCGAGGGTGATCTCAAAATGGATGTAGTAGGAATAGTGCCTTCGGTTCCGGTTGGACCAGGAACGGACTTGTATGGATGATGCTATCAGTACATTGTCATTGGAGGACAATGAGTATTCTAAGTGAATATTTCCAAAAAGGTAACGTTTAGCCTCTAGTCTCATCAAACGAGAATGACTGAAAATCAAGGGAGATGGAGCAAGGCTAAGTTGGTCGCAACCAAGTAGGGTAAGGTTACCCCTATCTAGAGTCCCTTTTGTTAGGCTGTGCGGCAGTTGCTGATCCCAAGTGCAGGGTAATCTTATTCGGGCTATCCAGTTTAAGGGGTAGTCCAGTCTTGCGTAGCAGGGGACCTCGGAGTGGTCCTCGGTATAGTGTTTCTAGACTTGTACTGTGATAGGTGGTACCCCAGTGCCTAGTCATTCAGTTGGAATCCATTCTCCAATACATGCCTTTTATGGTTTTGATTGTAGAGCCTAGTATTGCTGGAAATTAATTAATGTAACAATTTTAGCTATTTGAATAAGTATTTGTACTTAAACATTATTATAATATCAGAGGATTTTGATATGAAATGTATTGGTTATTGTAAGGTAAAAAACCGTCATGTTTATTTGTGGCGTGGTCTTACGAGAGATACCTTTGATTTTTCAAAGGATTTTGAACTTTAATAATTAAATTGTGTGTATTTTCTCACGCTGGTTTTCTAGACTGACTAGGGTGTTATTTTATTATAATGCTTGGGTCAGACTGAATATTACAGATTTTGGATGGAATGCTATGGAGCTCAGGAGATGAGTTAGATGACGAGATGTATCACACATACTTGGTGTATATTCCACCGTGCATTGTAAGCTATAAGTCAGCTTTTGTGAGGACAAGTTATTATAATTATCCAGAATTGTGCTATTGATGTATTGTACTCCGGTGATGTAATGTGTAAAAACAGTTGTAGTTCTTTTTGTACAAAGACCAGTTGTTATCTATTATATATTGTTCCACTGCAATTGTGAGATTCTATGCTGTTATTTCTACTTTCTCCTTCTACCTCTTTCTTCTTTTCCCCAACGATCTGGTATTTTCAGCATTTAATTGTTCGGCATGTAATACAATGGGCGTATTGATGTCGATTTTTTGGAGGTCGAAAATCCAGTTCGTGACATTGACCGTCGACCCAACGACACGATATTTTGGTGTGATCGATATTGACCGTCAACACAGCGCATGATATTTTTCCATCGCGCGTAACATTGGACATCGTTCTACTTAGCTTTGTATTAAGGACTCCTTGTGATCGTTTCCTTAACTCGTAAAGAACACTAAACCGGATCTATAGTGAGCTATCGCATCAGCTTTTAGTAGTTTGTACTCCAACCCCAGTCTTGGGGTAGCGGAGTTAATTTGTGGATGGTAGAATTCCATCCGTCGTACGTTTATACTCCTCCTATCGGTTTCAAGCTGGAGTCTTTAGGATTGAGAATGGTCAAACTCCACTCTTTTATTCATTCGTGTTTGTATCCACACTTTGGGAATGATTTATCTACTGGGTGGTCAGATTACACTCAATTCGAGTTTATACTCTAGTTTGCTCTTCGGGACTTAGAGTTATTTCGAGAGAAATTAAGTCGTACTCCTTTTGGTCGCCTTGGTTTCGTTTCAGTCCCACGGTCCGGGTGGGAATTTTTCAATCTCCAGATTGTCGGCCATAATTGTTCTTTACCACGTGTCCCATTCTTTGGATCATTTACGGGAATCGTTAATCGAGCAAATTATTGGAGCTCATTATGTTTCATCCCATCGAAGATAAGTATGACCGATCAATTTCAAACTCCGGTAGCCTATTCACACATACCGATATTAATCTGTTTCGTTATGTACTTAACACACAATTGAACTACAATCATATAAACAAAGGAAGCTTGAAATTTTATTCATTAAATGGAAAGGAACAAACTAATTTTTCTTAGTACATAGTCGGAAAATTAAATGCTAAAGCAAAATTATGGAATTAAATTGAACTGAAATGTAAAGGAAATAATCTAAATGAAATAGCATCGTAAATGCTCGTTATTCCACGCTCTTGGACATGGAATGCCATCGAAACTCGCTGGCTCGAAAGTTCCTTCTCTAAGTCCCTATTAAATTACTACAGTCCTTCCCAATCGAATTCATGTGTGACGAGGTAGGAAAAACCGTTTCAAGACGAGATTGCCAACTTCGAGTTTCTTGATCGGACTTTAGTGTTGTAAAATCAGGCGAATCGATGTCGGTGTGCAGCTATTCTTAGACCGACTTCCTCGCACTTCTCATCTATGAAGTCTAATGATTCCAGGAGAAGAACTTTGATCGTTCTGGGATTGTAGTTAGTCACTCGATGAGAAGGGACTTCGAGTTGGAATAACGTCTTCGGAACCATAAGCAAGGCGAATGGAGTATGGCCAGTCGTGGACTTGTGAGTGGTTTTGTAGACCCAAAGTGCCATAGGAAGTTCATCCACCCACTTACCTCTAGCCTTCTCCAAACGCTTTTTCAAAATAGACTTGATAATCTTGTTTATGGCTTCAGCCTGTCCATTTGCCTAAGGGTGGGCTACCACTTCAAACCTCTTTTTAGTACGATATCTTTGACAAAACTCTTTAAACTCGGCATAATCAAATTAAGTCCTATTGTCCGTTACAATAGTTCATGGAAGTCTAAAGCGACATATGAAGTTTTGAACAACAAAATTGATTACTTTCTTGGTTTTGATCTTAGTTAATGGTTCCATCTCGGCCAATTTGGAGAAGCAATCAACTGCAACAATAGCATACTTTGCACCACCTTTAGAGAGTGGTAAGGAGCCGATGATACCAATACCCCACATAGTGAAAGGCCATGTGCTGATCATTTGCGTAATTTCTGTTAGCGGTGCTCTCAGGACTTCCTCATATAGCTGGCACTTATCACATTGTCTTACATAGTCAGTAGTGTCTCGGTTTACAATTGGCAAATAATAACCATAATGGAGTATTTTCTTCGCCAGAGTTTGCCTCCCAACGTGATTGCCGTATTTTCCCTCATGAACTTCTTTTATAACATGCTTTATCCTGTCGTGAGCGATGCACCGACGTAAGGGGACTGAGAAACCCTTCCTATACATTGTCCCTTCTTGCATAATATACCGTGAAGCTTTGCGAAGGATTTGCCTCTTCGTTTCTTCTTTCAGGAAAAATTTCATGCAGCAATTAATCTTTAAACCGAGTCATCTACGATTCCCTTTTAGATCCTACTTCCAGTACTTGATTGATTTCCATCATATTTATACGTGGGGTATTTAATATTTCGACCGAAATCAAGCCCATCTGCTATGCATCGCCAATACTAGCGAACTTGGCCAATGAATCCGCCTCTCTTTTTTGGTCATATAGGATATGTGAAATTTCATAATATTAAAATTCTACCAACGACTTTTGAACTTGGGAAAGATACGGGGCAAGCTATTGTCCTTTAGCCTGATAATCTCCTCTAACTTGATACACTACGAATTGTGAATTGCAAAAGATTCCAAGAGACTTAACTTTAAGTTCTCTAACAAGTTTAGGTCCAACAGTTAACACTTCATATTTAGCTTCATTGTTTGTTGTTGGGAAATCAAGCTTCAGAGCATAACAAATCGATCGATTATCAGGAATTACAAGCACAATTCCAGCCCCAAGGCAGTGATAATTTGATGCTCCATCAGTATATAACTTCCATTGTATAGCGGGGATTTCACTTCCTTTTGTAATATCATCTTGCACAGTAAGTTCTGCTATAAAGTCTGTCAGAGCCTGTCCCCGGATAGCCCTCAAAGGTAGATAATTAATGTCAAACTTCCTAAGCACAATGTTCCATTTAAGTAACCTTCCATAAGTCTCAGGTCACTATAGGACCTATCATAATGGCTGGTTGGTATAAATGTTGATGAGATGTGCTTAGAAGTACGGACGAAGCTTCTATGATGCGATTAGCAAGTAGTATGCCAATTTCTTTATCTTCGGATAGTTCCTTTCTGCTTCGATTAATGGCTTACTGACATAACCAACCTCTAAATCCGATTCCCCTCGTAAATCAAAGTGGCATTTGTAGCGTGTGCTGGTACAGCCAAATAATCGTACAACTCCTCATGATCTATTGGCTTTGATAGGATGATTCACTAGAGTTTGAAATGCATCTTGGCAATCCTACATCTACTGGAAATTTCTTTTTCCCTTCCTAATCAATTCAAAGAAAGCAATGCATTTGTCAGTTGCTCTGGAGATAAATCGACTTAAGGCAACAACCTTCGCGTTCAGGCTTTGCATTTGCTTGATAGTCAATGGTGCTTAAATATCTTGAATAGCCTGGATCTTCTCTGGATTAGCTTCTATTCCATGAGCATTGTCACGAAAGCCAAAGAATTTTCCTGACGCAACACCAAACGAACAATTTAAAGGGTTGATTTTTATGTTGTAATGTCAGAGGACATCGCACATCTCGGCCAAGTCTCAATTGTGGTCATTTGATCGTCTTGACTTCATGAGCATATCATCCACATAGAGTTCCATTATTCATCCAATATGATCTTTAAACATTCTGTTAACTAAGCATTAATAGGTTGCTCTGGCATTCTTCAATCCAAATAGCATCACCATGTAATAATATAGTCTAACATCTGTAACAAAACTGGTGTGTTCCTGATCGGGAACATGCATTAGAATTTGGTTATATCCCGAGTATGCATCCATAAAAGATAACAATCCATGCCCCGTAGTCGAATCTACTACCTAATCTATCCTTGGAAGGGGAAAACTGTCCTTAGGACACGCCTCGTTCAATTATGAATAGTCGATGCACATTCACTATTTCTCATTCGCCTTCTTCACCAGTATGGGATTGGATATACATTTAGGATAGAGGGCGTCGCGGATTAACCCATTGAAATTCAGTTTATCCACCTCTTCTTTAAGTGCGACGTACCTCTTCGGATCCATGCCTCGTCTCTTTTGTTTCATCAAAACATATTTCGGTCAATGTTTAATGCATGGCTTGCAATGGCAGACGATCCCACATATGATAGAATTAGTCCAAGCGAATATGTCCAGGTTCACTCGGAGGAAACTAGCAAGTCCTTTCATCATTGACGGACTGTGCTGCGACACAACCATCAAGACTCGTGAAGAGTCATCGTTGCTGATAATTATATCTGTCGTTGGTTCAACCGACACAACATTCTTCTTTTAGAGCTTCCTTTTGTCATCCCTCAGGTCTCCATCTCTATAGAATCGACTATGGCACCCAACCCAAGGCTCATGTGTCAATTTTCAATCTTCAGTAACTTGGATGCGGATAGATTTGTCCAAACCCTTACCCTTCTCCTTAAGCCGAGCTTCCCTTAACTCAGCTACATAACAGGCACGTCCAGTCACCTGATCACCATGAACCACTCCTACACCATTATCAGTTGGAAACTTTAAAGTTAAACACCACGGAGCGAGAATTGCCCAAAATTCAGCCAGGGTCAGTCGGCCCAAAAAAACATTGTACGTTTAGTCAACATCTAAACAACAAATGGTGGAATCCATACTCTCCTACGTTCACCTTCTCCCAATTCAATGAGGCAACTCCATATAACCAACAGCATCAGTCGCAATACCATTAAAACCATTTATGCGAGCTTTAGATGGTTTAAATCTTTGGTCTCCATTCTCATTTGATCATACGCCTTCTTGAAAATAATATTCATCGAGCTTCCACGGTCAATTAAAATCCTTCTCCCCAAAGCAGGGTCAATCATGGTTGAAATGACCATCGAATCAATTATAGGGGCCTCAACTTTATCTGTATCCCTTCATATGAACACAATATCGTCTGTCATCGTGCGTTGTCACTTGGTCGAAACTCCATCCTCAGTACTTGAATAATACTCAAAGTCCACATGCCTTATCGCACTAGCATAGGGCTCCATTTCTTGCCAACTTATGTCCGTAAGGTGCAGTCCTCCAACTATTGTATTAATCACTAATCTTCCACCGCACCGACCCACGCAGGCTCCTTAGCCTTACGCGGAGCTTGTCTCAATTGGAGTCAGATGTCCCCTGTCCACCATCCTGGAGCTTTCACAAACTGCTAAAATTTAATTTCCAAAATCTAATTTTCAACAGCGTCGTAGAGATGCCTGGATTCATTCGTATTGTGCCCATAACATTTGTGAAACCGAAAATGCTTTCAAGTCATTTTCTATCTCTATGATGACTGTTTTGGAAGTGACTTCCTATGTTGTGCGGTATTGCAGGTGGATAGATAAATATTTTCCAGGGATGCTCTTAGGGGTGTGTAGTTGTCATACATAGGAATTCTCGGTCTTGGTCTTCTAGACTCGCTCTTCTGGTCTCAATTCTTAACCCTAATTTTCTTTTGTTGATTCAGTTTATTTTGAACATTAACCTAGACTTTCTCGGAACTATCATCAGACTGCTTGTTTCCAATGTTTCTTTACACTACTTCTCCTCTCCGTCCCACGACATTGTTTTTCCTAGAGGACCTGGCTTCCTCTTTCCTTAAAAACTGAGCTGCCTTTGAATAGAAGTGCTCTAATGTGGCTAGTAGTTTTCCAGCTAGCCAATCACCAAATTTAGTTTCCTGATCAATCACTCTCATCACGGCCATAAGTATAGCATGATCATTTAGGTTATTGACTTCCATAGCGGCAGTATGATATCTTTCCAAATAATCCTTCAACGATTCCCCCGAAGCCTAGATTACGTTGGAAAGTGACATTATGTCTTTAGGACGAGTAGCGTGCTATCGGAACTGCTTCAAAAACTTGGTTGATAGCTCATCAAACCTTGAAATTAGCCATGGGGTGGTCTCGTGAACCATATCATCGTTATTCCAGAAAGGGTTATGGGAAATCATATATATTTGGTCGCTTCATTGGCTCTCATAGAATCCATCAGCCATTCGTATCTTAAAATGTGCTGTCTGGAGTCGTTTTTTCCCTCATAGGTAGGCATTCAAGGCATGTTGAATCTTCGGATATTCCGAATGCAAAACATTATCAGTAAACGGGGTATGAATTCTTGAAATTCCCCAATCATCATTGGTCAAATCTTGGTTCTCTCTCACCAATTGTCTGACCATCGCCGATAAGTCTAGTTGGGTGGTGCTAAGTAGTGGTTGCACTCCACCTTGCATGAGTGGTCTATTTGATGTCTATCAGCCATTTAATGCCTTCTTGGTCCACCGTCCTCTTGATGTGCACCTTGGACATTCATCTTATCATCGTTCCAGTGAGGTACCTAGTCAGCATTTAATCGAAATCCAACATCCATTCTTTCGGGCATAGCCCCTGCTTGATTTCCTAAGTGTTACGGGGGAATCACTCCCCTAGAGGAGGGATCGGTACCAATCTGCCTTGGCAGATCATATTGGTCTGCCAAGCAATGTGTAACGACCCGTAAATTTGGGTATTCAAATTTCAATATTTAGTTTAGTTTAAATATTCGGATTTGAATCAAATTATAATAAAATATGTGTTTCGAATTAAGACTTGATTTTTGATGACGTTATTTTAGTTTATTTTATAGGATTTTTCCATTATTTTTAATTTGGAAAATATTAACATTTTTCGTTGACGTATAATTAGCATATAGCGGTGTTTTGTGATATTAACAGAACTTAATAACCGATCTATATTATTAGTGTTTTAGGATCACCTCGTCATACTTACTGCGATCGTATACTTGTTTTATTGATTTGGATTCGAAATAAGCAAAGCACGATATAACGGGGTACCCAAAAAAAAAACTATAATATTAAAACTTTAAACAAGAAATATCTTTCTTATTCTACACAAGCATCCATGTCATTCTCCTTCCTCCTTACTTTGCATTTAATGCAACCGTATCTGCATTAAATGGATGGAGTGTTTGCATCAAATGGTTTGTACGTTCATTCCTTTGCTACTAAGTAAATTAGCCTATATATATACACGCACGACAGAGATGAAGGGGTATCTCTGTTTCCATTTGAGGAGAAAACCTAATTTCCTTTTCTTTTCCATACTCCATTTCTTTCATCCAACTTTGCAAATGTTATACACAGTACCATTTATCATTCTTCCTGAGAATAAAGGGTTCCAATGCATCTCTCTTCTTCAACTATATTTCTCTCCGCTCCACATCCCCCGACAGTTCCCCCTCCTACTCCAGCAACTCCGACGCCACCATCTACTATAAACCCTGAATCTGCAATTCTCCTCCAGCCTCTGCACCCAAACTCGGACAACCCATAGCCTCCTCCTCCAGGTAAAACACCCAAACACCAACAAAATCCCCTCTGAACTCCTGTAGTTTTCACATTCTCTCCAGTCTCTTTCGACAGCCCACATACCCAAAGTGCAGCAGCTCCTTGCTTCAGCCACGCTTACATTCTAGTGCAACAACCGCCTAGTCTAGTTTCGACGTTGGTGCTCTATCGAGTAGCAACAACCATTCATGAGCAGTAGCAAAATCCTGTTGGTGTTGTGTGCGTGAGAAGGAAGAGCGTGTGCATGCATGAATTACAGCGGAGTGCTAGTGCATTAATGTGTACGTATAATAGATGGGTAAAAAAAAACAAAGGAAAGAAGGCTGGAGACGTAAGTTGCAAGAGGAAGTGCGGTTCAATTTGTATGAATGCAGGGGAGTTCACATGCATGTGAGCTTGGTCATAAAACGTGAACAGGTGGGGGAATGATGAGCAGGGGCGTAACTATATTAGTAGTCACGAATGGAGTGTTCGGGCGAGTCATGCAGTGATGAGGTTTTGCAGGGATGCATTAAGCTTTGCTAATATAAGGAAGTAGGGTGAGATTTATTTTAGTTAATTAGTTTTATTTAGTTTATAAATTTAGTTTATAAATTAGTTAGCTAATTAATTTAGTTTAACTATAAAATTGAATAACTACCCATACAAAGCCCATTTAACCCGGAGTTTAATTTTAATGTTAGGTTCATAGCAACTAATAGAACGCACTAGTATAGAATATTGACACCTTGGGTTAAGTATAATTTATTGATAAATTATTAGTCGTTAAATTTAATTACGGTTAACGTAGTTAAATAAGTAAACTTCATTATGACATCCATTAAGCAGAATAAAACACCGTTCTGTGCTTGCAAGTAAAACAATTGTTTTGAAGTTAATTAATCTGTTGATTAATTATTATTTAATAAATAGACGTGTCGCTGTTTATTATTGTTGATTGATTATTTGGTTGTTTGGATTGCGCTCAGTTAGTTTATGAGTACTGATTATTGTTATTGATTGTTGACTTTGCTCAACCAGTTTATGAGCAATTTATTATCCATATGCATGGGCTGGGTAGAAAATAATTGTAGGCTAACACCTTGTGATTTATTTCACAATTTGACTATAAGGTGTCTAGTGGAAATATTTGGTCCACTTCAATTTAATGAATTTTTTTGAAAATTGGTTTCAAATGGAATTGTTATAAAAAGTTTTCTCTTTGAAAGAAATAGAAATGTTTGGTAATGAATATTTTGAAGTTATATTATATAAAACTGATTTATATAATGAATGGTTTATAAAATGTGTTTTATAAATGGAGAGAATCTCAAGGACTAAACCCGATGTTTTGGAAATGATTTCTGAAAGGATTTGAAAATGGAAATTATTATATATTTGAAAGTACTTGTGAGTATCAATGTGAAATGATTTATCGCTTCGGGATATAAAAAGATTTGATATGTCACCAATGATTCGGGTGACCCGTAACTAAAAAGGTGGGCATGTGTTTTTGGTATAGTCTGCTCTTAGAATAGAGGGATATACTTATTTATCGATTATATTAAGGCTGGGACCCAGTTGCCTTGTTATTGGGAGAAACCTCCCGATCTGGTTGCATATGATTTGATATGTTTTATTACAGTATTTGGGATTTCCAAATAAACTTTTCAAAAGTGATTTGTTTTTAAATCTCGAAGTGAAAGTATAAATTGATATAAAAGAGATATGTATATCAAATGGTTTGAAATAAAGATTCGGGAATAAAATCCAAGAGATAATCTTCGTAAAGATAATTAGATTTGAAAATCTAAAGGTAAGGATTAAGCTAAGTGGGTAGACTTAGTATCTAAATTTGCATGATATATGCTACGTAGTGAGAATTGCATATTGTTTGTTGCATCGTAGGCTCGATGAGTCCTATTTGTGATAGGAAGAACTACGTTGGCTTGATCCTGTATCTAATTGGGTACCCAATTAGATAGGGGCACGTAGGCAGTCACAAGTGGTAGTGATGCAGTCCCTAAAATAATATAACCTTTTCCTGTTTAACTGTTTATTGGTGACTTGTTGTTGTATTTCTCCTGCTTACTATATTATTCCACATTTATATTGTTTATTGAGTTCGCAGGATTGGATATTGCTGTCCCTCTCATCAGAGTGCGCAGCAGTAGTTGTATAATGTTTAAGTTAGGTATGCACACCTTGTAGATTAATTTATTTACTCTGATTATGTTGTCTAAATTGAATTTGTATCCTATACATTTAGCAGTATTGTATATTTATCAAATAAGATTGTATGTTAAATTGGTAGTTTTCATTAGTTGTTTTGGAACGGATGGATTTTTCAGCAATTTTTCGAACGTGAAAAACCCAAACGTTACACAATGCTTCAATGTTCCTACATGATCCTTCAACCCTATGGTGCCTATGCCTATTGTATTCATTCGATGAGATGGATCTCTCTGATGCCGATCAAAGAGTAGGAACCATTCCACCCTTCCCACACTATTGTTGAGCAATCTGGTTTATTATGCTAGCATTAGTCTGAATTTGTTCGTTCAGCTATCTATAGCTTTCCATCAACTCCCTCATTAAGTTATTAAATTCAGCTCTAGTTATAGAATCAGCGGGGTTTTGGAATTCAATAAGATCAACATTCAGATTTGCAGGTTGGTTTCTTAAAGCTCCTTATTGAACGCTAGCAGTTTCATTTCCATCCACATTCTGAGAAGTTGATCTGGTGTGCCTCACCATTATCAATTTCCTTGCTTAGATTTTGGTAAATCTGAATAGTATATGCAGGTTTATGAAGATGGCTATGGATCTCTTTCGAGGATTTGTTCAATCTAGTAGCAACAAAGGGGATCCAAACGCGTCGAGAATCGGGTTCTCAGTGAAAGGATCAACATATTTGCAATCAAATTAGCCACAAACACTCAAGAATAGGTTTGTGTAGATAAGTAAATGGAAAAACTAAATTCAAACAGAGGAATATAGCAAAATAATAAACAAATCAAAACATAAATAAAAAACAATAAGATTTATAGTGGCTCGACATTGATTGCCTATGTCCACTTTGAATATTATCTTTTCTGATTCACTATAACGTTGATTACAGTAGCAAACAGTAAGAAGTAGGGAAGTAATGGAAAAAGTTGATTACAATAAAAGAGCTATGTAACCAGTAGTGTAAAGATCCTTAGATGACCCCTTAGGCTAGTATTTTTAGGTGAAGGAGACCACCAATCTCTCTTAAACATCGGCTACAGGAACTCCTTACCCATGTAGGCCCACCACAGGGGTCGCTAGGCCCAAATCCCAATGAATAAGGATCGATACTGATCCCTTCATTGGTTGATTCTGTGGAAGCAATCCCTATGGTAGTTTCTTCATTCTTAGATAGGATGGCTCTCCAAATGTCATGTTGATTGATGTATGGAGCTTGTGTTTTTGGTTAATCTTTGGCTCGTACCCATTTTGAAGTGATAGATGTCGACCCCTTCTAAGAGAAACATGCCAATCCCTTTTGCATGTCATGCATACTCGTTCATGTATATTTCTTGAACTCTAGTAAATAATGCCAATCCCTCCTCAACAAAAATGCTATGCCGACCCATCATCATCCATAATTTTATGCTGATCCATCCTCTTTATAATAGCATGCTGATTCATCCTCTATATAATAGCATGTCAATCCCTCCTCTTCCAAATACAATGTCGATCCCTCCTCATCCCTAATACCATTTTGATCCCTTCTTTGGCTCCACAAGGCAATGTCGACCCTTTCAAACTCATAGGGTTATGCAAATCCCTATTGTTCCTATCCAATATTCATATTTCTAGAATCCTGCATCGTCTATCTATCAACTATATTCAATCCGGGCTTCGTATAACCATCTGAACTCTACTTCCGGGTCCTATAGCCTTTGCTTGATGGTCATCCTTCTGGAAAAAAGTTGAATACATCTTGCGTAATCCGTCCAGTATGGCCGGTTTAGGACACCGGGTGACATATAGTGAGCCAAAGTTTGATGCTTGGTGAAGAGTGTTATTAAGCAAGGCATATAAATTAAAATAGTATAAGAGACATTAGCAACATAAACTCAAATCTAAATCTTTTAGATATATATCACTCAAAAAAAATTCTTACATAAGGTATGGTAGAAGATATTGGCTATAACATATTGTAAAGTGACAAAGATAATGCAGAATGAATTAATTTAAACCTAGCTTTAAACAAAAGTTTTAATCTATGTTAAAAAATAAGTTCTATTACTTGGTTAAAAATCAAGTTTTAACTAAGTTCACAAACTGAGTTAAAACTTAGTTTTTACCTTTACTTAACTTGGTTAGAAGCTAGGATTTAACTCGGCTCAAAATCTAGTATAATATATTTAGTGAAAATGGTTTAATCAAATATTTAACTCATAGGCAACGAGAAAATTATGTTTTAATCTCAAATATATCAAAATTTCAAAGTCTTTGATTGAAAATTTTCCATCCCTGTAGCCTATATAGACCATGCTTTCTCTATCTTAGACAAAGATTTAATGATAGATTTGCCTCATGTGCTCCAAAGCAAATCGTCAATCAAGGAGATCGCGCTTGTTGTCACTTTTCTTGTGTTTGATTCTTGCTTGATTTTTCTTGACTTTCAATCAAGTTGGAGAGATACCACTCACTGTATGATTGTAGTGACACAAGTGTGGTATTTTATTTAACATGTAGAAAATTATGGTTTTTTATACTAATTTATGTAATGGAGCTAGATCTAAAGGTTATATTATGTTAGTAAAGGACAACACAATTTCCAAAAAATTCTATGCTTACTAACACCACATCTTCCATAATTTCACTCGTTTGAAAATCACCATCCGGAAGAAAATTAGATTAGTTGACAAAAATTGAACATTCACTATACAAACGATGGATAGAGTTAACCCTAGGGGTGAATAGAGTTTATAATAGATTCACGGGATAATAAAAAATTGCATTATAGAAAATAAAAGAGTAAATGTGGAAATAAATACAATACACAGATTTACCCAGCTTCGATAATTGTAACGACCCGTTAAATTCAATGATATTAAATGAGTTAATTTAATATGATTTCTAATCTAATTTAGAATGAAATAAAAGTCTTAAGATTTTATTTGAGTAAATGTAGGAATTAGATATAGTAACTGTAATTAAAGGATAACAATTTAAATGTTTATATGGCAATAGATTGAAATAACGTAAATTGGCGTTTGCGGTTATAAGTTATAATTTGTTGATTTATACTGAAAGATATAAATCGGAAATAGTATTAATGGAATAATAACTGAATTGAATTGCAACTATATAAATGAAAGTAAATTTTATGTAGTGGATGTCAACATTGAATAAATTTATTTAAAATAAAAAGATTTAAATGCATGTTGGATAGAATATATAATTGTAGGATTAAGTGGTAAGTAATTAGAATTTAATTCTATAAAATTTGGAACTGAATGTATGTAAATAATTTTGTAGGAATAAGTTAATTAACAATCTATTTGTGCATACCCGATTTAATTGAAATAACAGAAAGGACAAGAACTTGATTTGCCTAGGTATGTATATATTGATAAACTATAACTAAGTAGGAAGTTTAGTAGTAAATAGGAAATAAGATGACAAAGGCAACTAGTAAATTAATAAATGAATTCATAATAATAAGTAGTAATCAATGCATAAATATATTTGGCATTTGTGATAATTACAAAACTTTACCCATTTATCTAATTTATTTAATTAAATCTAAATCTATAGCAACATTGTTGTAATGATGGTTGTAAGTGAATTTGAATGAAAAAGGGTAACAATTATTTAGGTTAACCATTTTGAGTATATTAAGTTAAGAATGGAAATAGATTGAAATAAATCTAAATTTATTTATTTTGTTTTGTTAATAAGTTCTAGTAATAAAAGGGAATTTATAAGAAATGAAGCCTGCACTAATGAAGTGTATTATAATTCAAATGTTATTTATACCCATAAAATGTCTATTTACTGAATAGAAAGATTTTAAATCAATAAACGAATTTATTGAGGTTCCAATTCATAATTTATAACATTTAATGTAGACTCAATGTAAATTAATTGACTTAATTTGTGCAGTAGCGTAGATTTGGTTTGTGATTGAAGAGGGTTAATTTTATAGACGAAATTTATGCTAATTCTATTTATAATAGGACCATGGGTTGTTTTAAAGTATAGGAAGCAGGATTTATAAACTTAATTAGAGTATCAAATTCAACCATTGCATTTATTGCATAATAAAAAGGAATTAAACGGTTAAATATTACGTTATTGAATTAAAATGGACTTTGAGGAAAATAATGTGAAATCATGAACCAAGGTTAGTTGCATCCTTATTTTGGATAAAAGGTGAGAATATAAAAGTTGAAATCTAATAAATGGGTTTTTGAGAAAATAATTTATAATTTCTAAATATAAGGAAGTGGAGAAATTAATACTGCAATTGATAGACTTGTCAACTTTTAATTCACATCTAAATTTGTTGAATCATTTAGATTTATTAAGAAATATATAAGTGATAAAATTTGGTCAATTTTAGAATTTTAATATAAAATTGGATTTTATAATTTATTTTAATTTATTTAATGAATATAAAAATAGCCATTTTGGCCACGGACTTGGATTTTGACGAAACCAGTTTCATCGGATCCGTATCGGTGAATTATTGTAGGGTTTCAAGTTTCGTATCGATCGGACCCGTCGTTTGATCGTACGGACACGAAACGCCTTGAAATAGATTTAATTAAAATCAATTTGAAATCAATTTGGAAATTTTGTTTTCAGCATAACTTCTTCATACAATCGAATTTGGACGTAAAACTTTTTCCATCGCGTTCAGAATATTTTAAAATACCTATTTGGATATATGGGTTTAATAAATTTCGTTCCGGGGTCAGAACGGGCTTTTTGGGCCAACTACCGTTTAGCACGTTCGTAATTCTTACCCACCTAGCCTACTACAATTTGTCTATATATATGCTGTGATAAACCCTAGCCTCCATTCTATTCTCTTTTGTTGTACGTTCTTTTCTTCAACTCCTTCTCCTCCTCAAATGGATGCAGATGTCAGATCCAATTCTATTCAAATTTCAAATGAAAATTCAAACTCTCCAGAAAAATTCCAAAAAAATATATGTTGTAATTTTCGTCGATACAAATCTACGGGTGGCCTCTTTTTTCGAAATTGATGCACGGATCAATGACAAATCGCGGTCAAACCCTCTAATTTTCGAAACCCTAGGCCAAATTAGGTTTTTTGGATTAGAGCTACAATCGATAAAATTGGTTTATGGGTTTCGAAGAGGACAGCTTGTGGAGTCGATTAGTGGTGGTATTGTGGCCTAGCTCGACACGTGGTGGCGTGATTTGGTCAATTAGGGTCATAAAGGAAGCGGCGGCCTTCGGCAAAATAGGGGACCGGACCCCTTGATGGACATGGAGGAGATGAGGGCGAAGCCTAGGGATGAAGCGGCCAGGCAAGGGGCGGCCGAGGAGGGCGCTAGAGTTGGTCAACGGTGGCTCCTGGGAGTGAAGTTTCGTGCGTGCAAGCAGGTCGCGGTTCCTGTAGCTGAACGAGTGGGAGAGAGAGATGTTGCTGACGTGGAGAAGTTGTAGTGGGTGAGTTTGTTTTCTTGTTTTTATTTAAATTAAATTTTTCTAAGCGTTTAATCGAGTAATGTTCTCATACGTTCTCCGATTCATGCGAAATTTCTTTTGTTAGGATTGTAATTAAATTTCGGATCTGTTGATGCTGGTTTGGATGGATTTGGAGACCGTCAAATTTTTGGGTTTAAATCGGATTTAAAGTCGATTTAAATTCAAAAGGTGAGTGTTTTAACCCACTCACAATTTCTAAAAGTTTTTATGTTGGTTAAATTTATTTTAGATATGAGTAGAAATTTATTTGTGACTGTTTGACATGTTTTATTCATCATATTTGTTAAATCGCATTTATTCAATTTAACTGTTAATTAATTTTATTTATTGCATAAAATTTGACAGTTAGAATTTATTTTTGCACATAAACTGCTAGTTAACAGTCATTAAATTTATTATGGAATAGAAACTGTTAGTTAATGATCTGTTATTAATTCCTGTATAATTCATATGCTATGTATCAATGATTGTTTAAAATTGGATGATGATTGCAATTGATGATTGATGATTGATATTTGGATGAATGAATGCTATAATTATATTGTATAAACTGCAAGTCATCATGCATTTTCATTTCATTCGGGGTTGTGGTTTGAAATGATATACAATCGCAAATTTTATTTTTAAATTGCGGATTGAAATGATAAATATCCGTATCACTTGACCATAGGATAGAAAATTTTATACAGGCACCGTGGTCTATATATAAATTATTTTAAAGTGATTTCTATGGTTTGGATGGGATATGGTTTATAAAAAAAATTTAATTTTGATATTTTACAAATGTTATTCTTCTATATATATACATATGAAGTTAAATATTTTGAATTTAAGCTGTGTATAAATCTATTAAATAAAAAATGAAAAATTGAGAAAATGGAATTTGGAAATTTATCTTATATGTTAAGTCTGGAAATTTTAAGGTATGATATTATAACTGGATTTTCCAAGACGAATTAAAAATGAAAATTCTAGTATAAAGTAAATTTGAGAAAATATTTAATTGCTAGAAATTGGAGTTTTATTTATGGAATTTATATGAATATTCAAGACTAAATAATAGAATATTAATTGTTGAAAGAAAAAAATCCAACTTTAGTTTTGAAATACTTATACCCCAAATGGATATGTATATATACAAAATGAAGGGGTTTTTGGAACTTGAAGTGATATTTAAATTATGGTTTAAACTTTAAATAAAGAAATATATTTGAAAAGACATGGAATTTATTTTCTTTACAAAGTAACTTTAAAGTTAAACCATTTATTTTACATTCGTTGAATATCCAAACCATTCAAGTTTTAGAAGTTATGGTTTTAAAATTTTGAATTTTGAAATATTATGCTTTGAAAGTATATTTCAAATATTTGGTTTCCAGATATTTTAAATTTTAAACCAGCATGATTTTGGAAAAGAATTATATTTGAGATAAAATGATATCATATTGTTTTGGGTTTAATTGATATCGTATTCATAGTTTTGAAATGGAAAATTTTACTCTGGTTTTAAAGTATGAACTATTTTTAAACGACCGCGGTGTTATAATAATGATGGGTTGGCAAAGAGACCGGGATCGGATATGGACATACTCTCTGTCGATACCGAAAACCACTTTGACTAACCGTGTACGCGGTGGAGATTCCAGAATGAAGTAGGTGGTGGCGACGTTTCCTGTAAGGTAAATACGTGGACCCAACTCCCGTGAGTTGGCATAAGGTGGCTAAAACAGGAGCGATTCTCGGGCCAATGAGGTCATTCCTCTGATCGAACGCACTCCTTCGATACTATACTCTGACTTTGGATTGATTCGGTGGCCACTATTGATTTCTTTGATTTTTGGGGGTGTTTGTTTGAGGTGGGCTGTAGCTACGGCTATGCGTTACCATCAGCCCGGATAGCAATTGGTATATCTACCCTGGCATTGCCTAGTTGTGCCGTGTCTCCTATCCTAGCGCGCCTTATACGATTTTGGTTTTGTACCATACCTATGGAGTGCCCTCTGACGACGCCCAGTACGGGGGAGATTACGGTACTGTATAGACTATGAGAATATATTCTGTGTTAAGGGCTATATGGGTAACCCCTTAATGCTATTTAAAAGTAAGTTTATTTTATGAATAGACACTACTATAATAGCGCAATATACTACATAGTAAATAGTTTAACGGATCCTTAAGAGATGTAAATCCCGAACATCTTTTGAGTTATTGTACTCATATTTATTCTGTTGATTTAACTTACATAAGATCTTTTAGTTCTGACTCGAGTATTTTGTCTTTTCAAAATTCGCTCGGGTCAGTCCGAGCGTTTCAGGATTTGAAGATTTAGCTCTGGAGGACAGAGACGAAGATTTGTATTATTATTATTTATAGTATTGCACTACACTCACACTATATTCCGCTGCATTGATATTATTGGTATGTGAACTCTGATATTTAATTGTATAAAGAAGAATCAATTGTTTTGTAAACAGCTTTACAAACTGTATATTTTATTATTATATTTTATCCTTCCGCTGTGAGATTCTATTTTGTTTTATTTCTTTTCTGTTTTCTTATTTACCCCATAACAATCCGCCCTTCCGTATGGTTTGAATTGGCACGTGTGTCTGTTTAAATCGTGCGAAAAGGCGGGATGTTACAGCTGGTATCAGAGCTTTGGTTTATCGATAAACCTTAGCTTTGTGGGGTTTGACTCTTTGGTAATAGGGTAGTAATACCCTATGGGAGTCGCTGAGTGTATATATATGAGAGAGCGTATTTGTTAGTGTTATAAAAAGATTTTGATATTGTGTTAATCTATTCCGTTTGTATTTATAAATTCTGGTTGGTGCATGGGACGCTATGACATCAATAGAGATTTCTAAACACTTAATAGGACAGACCGACATAATATTTGTTTTAATATAGGTAAATGAAATAATTTTGCCTATTATATTTTCTATATATATAAAATAAATTTTTCAAAAGATATATATATTTGGTTGCAATAGATTGGTTGTTAGGAATAAAATTTATATATAATAGGTAAAATAAGATTGAAAGTAAAATCAATAAAATTTGGAAATTTTAGGACTTAAGTCCGGGATTTTGAAAATTTGATTTCAAAGGATTTATGAAATATAATAATTGTTTATAAGTATTTTCTTATATAAATATTTAGTATAATTCGGAAGAATTGTTTTAAAGAAGATTTTGGAGAAAATAAGTTTCGTACTTTCCTCTCTGTCGTTGGAAAATAATTTCGGTGATGGCGGCCGCATCATCGATTTTCATTTTCGAGTTTCGAAGGGGAAAGGCCACTGTAGTAATTCTACTGCAGCTTTATTTTGAAAATATCTGAATTTTTAATTGTTTTAATTATAATTAGAGGTATATAAGTTATAAAGATATATTTATCTATTGAAATTTAACCCGGTATTTACTTCTAAAATTTCCATTAATTAATTGTTTCATTTATGGTAGTGAAACAGAATTTAATTAAGAATTGAAACCTAAATAGAATAAGAGACTTTAATGCTAAGCTATAAAGGAAGTTAAAATTTTAACTTATAAGAAAAGGTAAAGATTTATTGAACAATGAACATAATTAAAGGATGAGATAAAACTTGTATAAGTTCTTTTGCATTTTCTTTAACATATATAACTTACCAAATATTAAAAGTTGAAATGTTAAATAAGTGATTGGAATAGAATATTATACAAGTGTAAATGTTGTAAATAATGAAGTATTCAATGAATTGCTATTATAAATAAGAATTTAATGGTATAAACTTAAGTTATAATTGAAATTTTACCAAAATTAAAGGTAAGTATTATAGATAGGTGATTTTAAACTTAAGTGAATAAAATGAAATTCTTTAATAAATAAGGATTGATGTGTAGGGTTATTAACTTAAGTATGAATTAAATACTACTAGCTAAATATAATGGAAAGTAGGTAATATAAATAAATGACTGCAAACCCTAGTTAAAGAATTTGAAAATTCCTTTACTTATAAGAATGGATATTTTAGGGTTAAGAATTTAAGGGAATTAAAAAGGGTTACTATAAATAAGTAATAGAATTGTAAGCATGGAATAAAAGATTGAAATTGAGAAGTGTATTAAATACAATACAAATAAAAGAAACTTACATGACCGGAATAAATAAATAATAAAAGTGAATAAATTGTAAGTAATAAGTAAAAATAAAGGATACAACCACTAACGAGAAAATAAAATTTGAAGTTGTTAGAAATAAATGTAAACTATAAAAAGGAAAATTTATGTGGTTTGAATAAAGGAAAGGAAATCAAACAACTAAAGTATGTAATGATTTGATATAAGTTAAATTGATTGGTTGGTTTGAATTGTTTTGTTTGATTTTGGTTGGTCGGGTAAGGAAATTTGAAGTAGTTGGATGAATAAGTAATCTATTCTGTTCCTTCTAAGACTGTTGAGTAAATGATGTACTGGATATTTATTTTTCATTCCGTATCATTTCAAGTTTTGAACCCGAACAACTATTTGCTTGTTTGACTGAATGGTTGTTTTGTTTTGTTGTGTATGCTGTTTGTTGAAATCGATGATTATGTATTGATTATTATTAGTAGTTGAAACTATGAAAATATTTCACTTTAATATAAATAGTTAACCTTTTAGATTTTTATAAGTGAAATGCAGGTTATGGAAGCAACTGCTACTGCTTTTGGTTCCATAATAATAAGCGTAATATGCCCGACAAATAGGTACGTTTCGGATTACGATTTATAACGCTATTTATATATTTTTTCCCGTATTGGGATATATATTATTTTGAATATTATATATGATATTTGTTATATTTTAATACTATATTTTTCTCCCAAACCTCTCGGTACAAAGGAGACTCTGCCAAAATTTTCCGTAAATTTTGAACTTAGAATTATGTTGAAAATGTTTTCCAAACTTTAATTATTTAAGTATAAAAGGATATAATGATTATAAAACGGGTATATTTTATTTAAGGAAATTAATTTAGTAAAGTATTGTTTATAAGTTAATATTTGAAATAAGATGTACTGTTTTAAATTCTTCCTTCTCTCTTCTTTTTCCTTTTCGGGGACGAAAAGTTTTGAATGGGGGAGAGTGTAACGACCCGTTAAATTCAATGATATTAAATGAGTTAATTTAATATGATTTCTAATCTAATTTAGAATGAAATAAAAGTCTTAAGATTTTATTTGAGTAAATGTAGGAATTAGATATAGTAACTGTAATTAAAGGTTAACAATTTAAATGTTTATATGGCAATAGATTGAAATAACGTAAATTGGCGTTTGTGGTTATAAGTTATAATTTGTTGATTTATACCGAAAGATATAAATCGGAAATAGTATTAATGGAATAATAACTGAATTGAATTGCAACTATATAAATGAAAGTAAATTTTATGTAGTGGATGTCAACATTGAATAAATTTATTTAAAATAAAAAGATTTAAATGCATGTTGGATAGAACATATAATTGTTGGATTAAGTGGTAAGTAATTAGAATTTAATTCTATAAAATTTGGAACTGAATGTATGTAAATAATTTTGTAGGAATAAGTTAATTAACAATCTATTTGTGCATACCCGATTTAATTGAAATAACAGAAAGGACAAGAACTTGATTTGCCTAGGTATGTATATATTGATAAACTATAACTAAGTGTGAAGTTTGGTAGTAAATAGGAAATAAGATGACAAAGGCAACTAGTAAATTAATAAATGAATTCATAATAATAAGTAGTAATCAATGCATAAATATATTTGGCATTTGTGATAATTACAAAACTTTACCCATTTATCTAATTTATTTAATTAAATCTAAATCTATGGCAACATTGTTGTAATGATGGTTGTAAGTGAATTTGAATGTAAAAGGGTAACAATTATTTAGGTTAACCATTTTGAGTATATTAAGTTAAGAATGGAAATAGATTGAAATAAATCTAAATTTATTTATTTTGTTTTGTTAATATGTTCTAGTAATAAAAGGGAATTTATAAGAAATGAAGCCTGCACTAATGAAGTGTATTATAATTCAAATGTTATTTATACCCATAAAATGTCTATTTACTGAATAGAAAGATTTTAAATCAATAAACGAATTTATTGAGGTTCCAATTCATAATTTATAACATTTAATGTAGACTCAATGTAAATTAATTGACTTAATTTGTGCAGTAGCTTAGATTTGGTTTGTGATTGAAGAGGGTTAATTTTATAGACGAAATTTATGCTAATTCTATTTATAATAGGACCATGGGTTGTTTTAAAGTATAGGAAGCAGGATTTATAAACTTAATTAGAGTATCAAATTCAACCATTGCATTTATTGCATAATAAAAAGGAATTAAACGGTTAAATATTACGTTATTGAAATTAAAATGGACTTTGAGGAAAATAATGTGAAATCATGAACCAAGGTTAGTTGCATCCTTATTTTGGATAAAAGGTGAGAATATAAAAGTTGAAATCTAATAAATGGGTTTTTGAGAAAATAATTTATAATTTCTAAATATAAGGAAGTGGAGAAATTAATACCGCAATTGATAGACTTGTCAACTTTTAATTCACATCTAAATTTGTTGAATCATTTAGATTTATTAAGAAATATATAAGTGATAAAATTTGGTCAATTTTAGAATTTTAATATAAAATTGGATTTTATAATTTATTTTAATTTATTTAATGAATATAAAAATGGCCATTTTGGCCACGGACTCGGATTTCGACGAAACCAGTTTCATCGAATCCGTATCGGTGAATTATTGTAGGGTTTCAAGTTTCGTATCGATCGGACCTGTCGTTTGATCGTACGGACGCGAAACGCCTTGAAATAGATTTAATTAAAATCAATTTGAAATCAATTTGAAAATTTTGTTTTCAGCATAACTTCTTCATACAATCGAATTTGGACGTAAAACTTTTTCCATCGCGTTCAGAATATTTTAAAATACCTATTTGGATATATGGGTTTAATAAATTTCGTTCCGGGGTCAGAACGGGCTTTTTGGGCCAACTACCGTTTAGCACGTTCGTAATTCTTACCCACCTAGCCTACTACAATTTGTCTATATATATGCTGTGATAAACCCTAGCCTCCATTCTATTCTCTTTTGTTGTACGTTCTTTTCTTCAACTCCTTCTCCTCCTCAAATGGTGCAGATGTCAGATCCAATTCTATTCAAATTTCAAATGAAAATTCAAACTCTCCAGAAAAATTCCAAAAAAATATATGTTGTAATTTTCGTCGATACAAATCTACGGGTGGCCTCTATTTTCGAAATTGATGCACGGATCAACAACAAATCGCGGTCAAACCCTCTAATTTTCGAAACCCTAGGCCAAATTAGGTTTTTTGGATTAGAGCTACAATCGATGAAATTCGTTTATGGGTTTCGAAGAGGACAACTTGTGGAGTCGATTGGTGGTGGTATTGTGGCCTAGCTCGACACGTGGTGGCGTGATTTGGTCAATTAGGGTCATAAAGGAAGCGGCGGCCTTCGGCAAAATAGGGGACCGGACCCCTTGATGGACATGGAGGAGATGAGGGCGAAGCCTAGAGATGAAGCAACCAGGCAAGGGGCGGCCGAGGAGGGCGCTAGAGTTGGTCAACGGTGGCTCCTGGGAGTGAAGTTTCGTGCGTGCAAGCAGGTCGCGATTCCTGTAGCTGACCGAGTGGGAGAGAGAGATGTTGCTGACGTGGAGAAGTTGTAGTGGGTGAGTTTGTTTTCTTGTTTTTATTTAAATTAAATTTTTCCAAGCGTTTAATCGAGTAATGTTCTCATACGTTCTCCGATTCACGTGAAATTTCTTTTGTTAGGATCGTAATTAAATTTCGGATCTGTTGACGCTGGTTTGGATGGATTTGGAGACCGTCAAATTTTTGGGTTTAAATCGGATTTAAAGTCGATTTAAATTCAAAAGGTGAGTGTTTTAACCCACTCACAATTTCTAAAAGTTTTTATGTTGGTTAAATTTATTTTAGATATGAGTAGAAATATATTTGTGACTGTTTGACATGTTTTATTCATCATATTTGTTAAATCGCATTTATTCAATTTAACTGTTAATTAATTTTATTTATTGCATAAAATTTGACAGTTAGAATTTATTTTTGCACATAAACTGCTAGTTAACATTCATTAAATTTATTATGGAATAGAAACTGTTAGTTAATGATCTGTTATTAATTCATGTATAATTCATATACTATGTATCAATGATTGTTTAAAATTGGATGATGATTGCAATTGATGATTGATGATTGATATTTGGATGAATGAATGCTATAATTATATTGTATAAACTGCAAGTCATCATGCATTTTCATTTCATTCGGGGTTGTGGTTTGAAATGATATACAACCGTAAATTTTATTTTTAAATTGCGGATTGAAATGATAAATATCTGTATCACTTGACCATAGGATAGAAAATTTTATACAGGCACCGTGGTCTATATATAAATTATTTTAAAGTGATTTCTATGGTTTGGATGGGATATGGTATATAATTTTTTTTTAATTTTGATATTTTACAAATGTTATTCTTCTATATATATACATATGAAGTTAAAAATTTTGAATTTAAGCTGTGTATAAATCTATTAAATAAAAAATGAAAAATTGAGAAAATGGAATTTGGAAATTTATCTTATATGTTAAGTTTGGAAATTTTAAGGTATGATATTATAACTGGATTTTCCAAGACGAATTAAAAATGAAAATTCTAGTATAAAGTAAATTTGAGAAAATATTTAATTGCTAGAAATTGGAGTCTTAATTATGGAATTTATATGAATATTCAAGACTAAATAATAGAGTATTAATTGTTGAAAGAAAAAATCCAACTTTAGTTTTGAAATATTAATACCCCAAATGGATATATATATATATATATATATACAAAATGAAGGGGTTTTTGGAACTTGAAGTGATATTTAAATTATGGTTTAAACTTTAAATAAAGAAATATATTTGAAAAGACATGGAATTTATTTTCTTTACAAAGTAACTTTAAAGTTAAACCATTTATTTTACATTCGTTGAATATCCAAACCATTCAAGTTCTAGAAGTTATGGTTTTAAAATTTTTGAATTTCGAAATATTATGCTTTGAAAGTATATTTCAAATATTTGGTTTCCAGATATTTTAAATTTTAAACTAGCATGATTTTGGAAAAGAATTATATTTAAGATAAAATGATATCATATTGTTTTGGGTTTAATTGATATCGTATTCATAGTCTTGAAATGGAAAATTTTATTCTGGTTTTTAATTATGAACTATTTTTAAATGACCGCAGTGTTATAATAACGATGGGTTGGCAAAGGGACCGGGATCGGATATGGACATACTCTCTGTCGATACCAAAAACCACTTTGACTAACCGTGTACGCGGTGGAGATTCCAGAATGAAGTAGGTGGTGGCGACGTTTCCTGTAAGGTAAATACGTGGACCCAACTCCCATGAGTTGGCATAAGGTGGCTAAAATAGGAGCGATTCTCGGGCCAATGAGGTCATTCCTCTGATCGAACGCACTACTTCGATACTATACTCTGACTTTGGATTGATTCGGTGGCCACTATTGATTTCTTTGATTTTTGGGGGTGTTTGTTCGAGGTGGGCGGTAGCTACAGCTATGCGTTATCATCAGCCCGGATAGCAATTGGTATATCTACCCTGGCATTGCCTAGTTGTGCCGTGTCACCTACCCTAGCGCGCCTTATACGATTTTGGTTTTGTACCATACCTATGGAGTGCCCTCTGACGACGCCCAGTACGGGGGAGATTACGGTACTGTATAGACTATGGGAATATATTCTGTGTTAAGGGCTATATGGGTAACCCCTTAACGCTATTTAAAAGTAAGTTTATTTTATGAATAGACACTACTATAATAGCGCAATATACTGCATAGTAAATAGTTTAACGGATCCTTAAGAGATGTAAATCCCGAACATCTTTTGAGTTATTGTACTCATATTTATTCTGTTGATTTAACTTACATAAGATCTTTTAGTTCCGACTCGAGTGTTTTGTCTTTTCAAAATTCGCTCGGGTTAGTCCGAGCGTTTCAGGATTTGAAGATTTAGCTCTGGAGGACGGAGACGAAGATTTGTATTATTATTATTTATAGTATTGCACTACACTCACACTATATTCCGCTGCATTGATATTATTGGTATGTGAACTCTGATATTTAATTGTATAAAGAAGAATCAATTGTTTTGTAAACAGCTTTATAAACTGTATATTTTATTATTATATTTTATCCTTCCGCTGTGAGATTCTATTTTGTTTTATTTCTTTTCTGTTTTCTTATTTACCCCATAACAATCCGCCCTTCCATATGGTTTGAATTGGCACGTGTGTCTATTTAAATCGTGCGAAAAGGCGGGATGTTACAATAATACTTGTGTATTGCTGCCTTATAGGTTTCCACTAAGATTAAATAGTCAACCGCTTATAGACCCTGTAAACTTGCAACCATCACTTACTTGATTGTTCTAACCCTATGCTCAAAACCTTGTCTCAACTTTATTTTCGACTTGAGAATTTCCCATATTATGCATCGTAGTTCGATCCTTGTTACAAGCTAGAAGCTTATAATTAAAGTTAAGTTAAAATAAAATAAAAGGACAAAACCATAATTTACTATACAATAGCAATTTTAATCTCAAAAGAGAAACATGGCCCAACTAAAAATAAAGAGATTAGTTTATTTTATCATGTGTCCTTTCTTTTGAAAGTCGTTCCTCTTTTTGACTTCCTTCTCAAAATTGCGGTTTCAATTTTTAAGCCTGTAACAACCTGCCTTTTTGATCATCATAAGTTGGCACCAAATACATCTCGATATTCCAATGCCAGTCATCTAATCGCCGAAAGGGCATATTGCTAGAGTAAAATAAAACGAACAACGTACAAAAAACAAGGGAAATGGTAGCGGAAATGACAACATATAATATAGTAAAGATAGTATAAACTGTCTCTCCAAGATCAAAGTACATCAGAGTTAAAAACAAACCTCATTGGCTTGACAGTTATAAATTTCTAACCACACAACTACTGATGGGTATATATCATAATACAATGGAAGTAAAAATATTACGGTAGGTAAACATCTAGCTCTACTCCATGAGCTCAAGTCCCACCAATGACAACCTGAAAAATTACTCATTCTGGCCCGAATATTCTAATAAAATAACACCCAGATCTGTCTAGAAAACCAGCATGAGAAAATTCAAGTAATATGGTGAACGTTTGATAATTTCGTGAGATTACGCCGCTAAAAGCGGAACGGGTTTTTACCTCAGAACAACTTCCATACATGAAGAATTGAAAAACAATTAGAACAATAACCCAAACAAGACTGGATGAACACAGTCAATATCAAAATCCAAACTTAAGGAAGGGACATAAATAATTAAACATCAAGAAGAGCTCCACACACTTCTCGATGCAATTAAGCAAATGATTCAAATATTTGAATCAAAAAGGAAAGGGAAATTTTCCAATTATGACTAGGAGGGTGTACCCCTCTTGCCAAAAGTATACCTCTAAAAAATACTTGAGAACTCCAAAGGCTCTCGGGCACGTTTAAGCCAAACCCCACCAATCTTACCAAGAACCCAAGTATTTCACATCTCTATGCACATACCACCCATCTATAGTAGAGGTGAATATACCCTAATGGAAGTAACCACACATAGCTTGGCTTCCACTAATTCTTTCGTTTTAATCATCTTCAACAAAGAACATCAATGCTCATATGAGCAAAAAATTGTCTTAGATTAACAAAAGCGCTAAAGAAGAAAAGATTAATTCGAAGGTTCGAATCGAAATAAGAAGAATGAATTTATCCAACATGACTAGGAGGATGCCCCCTATAGCGAAAGTATACCTTTAGATAAAATATATTTGAGAACCCACACCAAATATGCAACACTCTCAGGAGCTTCCAAGCTGGACCCTATACGACTTAATGCAGGCATCCAAATATACTCACATCAATGCATGCATGCTACTAACACTTTCTAGATAAATGTGAATAAATACTAATGGATGCGACCTACATAGCTTGGCTCCCACTCGCCCTTTGGTTTTAGTTATCCGCGGTCTTGGATGCCAATGCTCAACCTGAGCAACAAATAGTCTTAGATGGATGAAGCACAACGAATGATATCAAAATTGATAGTTAAGAAATCAACTATCGAAAGTAAACAAATGATTGTATATGGGAATTAGATCACATACACTTGTCACTAAAAAATGAATCAAGATTTAAAACATTTAATTCTACTTGTGCTTGAATTTCACATCACAAATATTTGTAAAACAATTTAAAAACACCCATTAAAAATAATCTTTTAAAAGGGGAAATTATATTCTTAGTATATCAAAAAGAAGGGCAAAAAACACTTGTCATTAAAACACTATTTAATATAAACCCTGAAAATTTTTACATTTAGTTTTTCTTTTAAACATCATTTTTAAAGATTTTCTTTTTTATAAACTATCATTTATAACTTTTAAAAAACAATTATTATCCTGGAAAGTAATAAATAAATTTGAAAACTTTGCTAACTTTAAACAACGTTAGTCGTCCTGAAAAATAATTGATATCGTTCTTGTATAAATATTAAAACCACATTAATTATTCCAACAGCCCATAAATCAAGTTATGATCTTTTTATATATTTCAAATAACATTAATTATCCCTAAGTATAATAAATCAAATTTATAATCCTTTATAAATTTAAAACAACGTATATTATCCCGAAAGGGAATTAATCAAATTTATATTCATTTATAAATTTAAAACAGTATTAACTATCCTGAAAGATAAATAATCAAATTTATAACTTCTTTTATAAATTTCTAACCAAAACTTAACCCTTATTTTCGAAATAGTCAAAATATTTGAATATATAGTTTAAACATCTTTCAAAAGTTCAAAATGCAGCCAAACATCTATTAAGTAAAAATTCAAACACAAGTTCGACACACACAAGGGTTTAAGGAGATGATATTTCATAAGTGACGGTATAACAAAGATTGCTATAATGATACTTACATAATTCAAACAGTATGTCATAAATATTTCAACCAAACATCAATATAAGCAACATAAGAATATAAATAAGAAGCAGATAATAGTAAATAAATAATGGCGAGAAACCCTTTAGGGTCTCCATACAAAATTACTTTGTAAATCTCAAATATATATATATGCACTTCGATGTGTCCCATAGTTACCTATTCGCTAAAAAAACACTTTGATTTCTTCCATTTTGTCCTCTATAACATAATGCTTATTTATGCCATTTGCTATTCAATGTGAATTAAAATCCAAACAAACGACTAAATAATAAAAACCTTTTCACTTTGCAAGCATGGAACGGTAATTTATTCTGCTCGATAGATGTACAAATAATCTATCAATTTTACTACTGCATAACAAGGTTTTATTCTGCTAAATAGATGTCCTAAACGAAATGTAACTAATTTAACTATGTTAACCATAATTAAATTTAATCACTATATTTTTATCATTAATTTATACGTCATTATAATTATCAACTATCATCCAGGCATTCAATAGCAATCTATAACAGCACGGGAGTCAAAAACTTTATTTAAAGGTGAGTTTACCCACTGAAATTCCAATTGATGCTTTCACATTCCTGCTTGGTCTAAAATTGAATGTCCTTTGATTTTAGCCCAAAATTCTACTTGCTCCAAATCTAATGAAATCAATTCCACTATGTATATAACATTCGTACGAGTACAACACAACTGACCACGGTCAAATCTGACATCGCATAAGCAAGATATAATTTTTATAAGATTTAGGATTTTAAAATATAATTAAATTCTCTATTGCAATTTTATAAATCAATCCTAACTTAAACGTTCTTCCTCTCCAATAACCTGTATAGCTACAAGATACTCAAACACGCATACAATCTACGTCGCAACCTTCTCTCCTCCCATACCTCATTGATTCTCCATGAAACGTAACACCGTTCGCTTCATTGTACTCCTCTTCGAGCCTCTGCACCATTGACCCGAAATTGCTAAGATCGAACTACCATATAAATATATGACTTGAAGCCATTTAGTCCCTATAGCGCGAAATTGCATTTCAACATAGAGGACCGAGTTCATCCAAACTCCGACAAAACATCGCTCTCCACTCTAGAAACCGAAATCGGACCTCAGTTTCATGATTTGATGCTTATATCTCACTAGTAATCCAAACCTAGTTCACTGACTACAACTGATGCCATTCCTAAACACTACTGCACCTTGCAAACTTCAAGTAACATTGAAGCTCTCGAGCATAAGAACTCAATGGAAAAATTCTCATGATTCTTAGCTGAGTACTTTATCGGATTTTTATTTTAAAAGCATGTGGCCATTTTTTTTCTCCTATATCTTACTGCTTAAGTGATGAACGAGAATAAAACAGATAAGAGGGAAGGGTTGAAAATGAAGGGAAGATAAGTGTTGATTTTGATTTCACTTTTATAAACGAACGTTATTTTCTTCCTTCCATCACAAGATAAATAAGATTCTCAATTAAGACATATTTTTCAAGAAACATATCAAATCAATTTCAAAATTTTGAATTTTTGGAGAAAGAAAGTTTTGCGGTATCCTATTACATAATATCACATCCATGTACGAACCACGAACAATTGAAATAAATATACGATCGTGCACCATAATGCAACACGATCATAAATCAACAATAAAATATACATATTATATTATTCTTTCAAAAATATCAACTTTTGCCATAAACATCAAACGGTATTTAAATATTTTGCAAATTAAAAATTATGGAAAAATCTAATAAATTCAATTAAAAATACTATAATAAAAATCAAGTTGCTTTATTAATAAATTAATTTTCTTATTATTTATTTGAACCGTTCATTATTGTAAATAAATTTACAAAAATGAGTTCACCATTATTATTTATTAATTAATAGGAGTTAAATAAGGCTATTCAATCCATTTAATTAATATTCAATTCACAATTAAAATATTTGAATAAACACTATATTTGAATATTTGTTAAACTTTAAAAACCGATGATATCCCAATAATCTATACAATTTTATTATAACGAAATAGGGTTTTATTCTGCTAAATAGATGTCCCAAACAAAGCATAACTATTTTATCTATGGTAAGCATAATTAAATTTAATCGCTAAACATATATCATTAATATATACTTCATAAAAATTATCAACTAACATCCAAGCATTCAACAACAATCTATAATAACACAAAAATCAAATAGTTTGTTTCAAGATGATTTTACATACCAAAATTCCAATTGACGCTTTCACGTTCCGGTTTGGCCTTATCCAAAATTCTACTAGCTTTAAATCCAATGAAATCAATTCCAATACGTAGATGACATTCCTATAAGTACAACGTAATTGACACAACCAAATCCGCCCTCGTATGAGCAAGATACAGGTTTTATAAGATTTGGGATGTCAAAATATAATTAAATTCGCTAATTACATTTTTTAAAATTAATCCTACCTTAAACATCCTTCCTTCCTAATAACCTATACACGCACGAGATACTCAAACACACATACACCCAATGCCACAACCATCTCTCATCCCATTCTCCATCGCTTCTCCACGAAATGTTGCACCGCTCGCTCCATTGTACTCCCCTTCGAAGCCTCTACGATACTGACCCAAAATTGCTAAGCTTGAACAACCCTAAAAAATGCAACCTGAAGCCGCCTAGTCCCTGTAGCGCGTAGTTACATTCACTATACGGGACCGTGCTCCTCCAAACTTTGGCAAAACGTCACTCACCACTCTAGAAACCTATATTATACCTCCCTTTCACCAACCAATGCTTACATCTCACTAGAAATCCAACCCTAGTTCACCGGGTAAAAATGTCGCTGACCCAAAATACCATCGCACCCTACAAATTCCACCTAGCGTTGAAGCTTTCGAGCATACAAACTCAATGGAACAACTTTTATGATTTTAGTTGAGTACTATATTGGATTTTGATTTTAGCACCATGCGACCATTTTTTCTTCTATTTAACTACTTATGTGATGAACGAAAATAAAATAGAGAAAAGGGAAGGTTTCAAAATTGTTGGTGCCAAAATTGGTCACTAATACCCAAACGTAAATGAAAGCACCAACTAACAGTCATAGATAACAAATAGAGTGTATGTAGAGAGTATAAATATGAAGAGCGGTAAAAATTAAAAAGAAAGCAAAAAAACAGTGGATTTATAGTGGTTGGGCTGACTTTGACCTATGTCCTCTTCAAAAAATTTCTTTTTATTATGAGAACCAGTTACAGTTACAATCCTAAGTTTTCAAAACAATTATGGCATAGTAACCTTACTGAGGAAGAAAAAGGGAAATAGAACGAAGAAGATCTTTTTTCTAAAGCCCCGCTTGCTGTATTTATAGGCTAAATCCAAGTTACTGGACTTCCTGAGTGATCCAGGACCATTAGGACCATAGTCTAGTCCATATAGCCGACCACTGCTTTCCTGGAGTATGTTAAATGCCGACACACCCCAGACTACAACATGCCGACCCACCCCAGACTACAACATGCCTACCCACTCTAGACTACAACATGCCGACCCACTCCAGACTCCAACATGCCCACCCACTCCAGACTCCAACATGCCCACCCAATCAAGACTCCAACATGCCCACCCATTCGAGACTCCAACATGCCCACCCATTCAAGACTTCAACATGCTGACCCATTCCAGACTCTAACATGCCGACCCACTGGAGACTCCAACATGCCGACCCACTCGAGACTCCAACATGCCGATCCACTCGAGACTCCAACATGCTGACCCACTCGAGACTCCAACATGTCGACCCACTCGAGACTCCAACTTGCCGACCCATTCCAGACTCCAACATGGCGACCCACGCCAGATTCCAACATGCCGACCCACTCCAAACTCTAACATGCCAGACCACTCGAGACTCTAACTTGCCGACCCACTCCTGACTCCAACATGCCGATCCGGAGCATTACCCTTGATGACTTGGAGAAACCATCAAGAAAACCCGAAGCAAGTCCAAATACAACTCGAAGCAAACTCCAGGCAACCCGCGACAACTCAACTTTTGTCAAACCTCGTATTTCGAGTATCCCGCAACTTTTGTCCATCAAATATGCTGAATCCTAGCTTCATAACCATGATTACCATCTGTGATTGATTATCTGTCCATCCAATTGACTAGAACCCATCGTATTCCAGTCTTAACAACTGAGCAACCGATTTAGTTAAATCCTCCTATCTGCGGCCTTGCCAAAAGGCGGGTTAACATTTGCCCCCCAAAGAATGCCTTGCTTTGGAAGGTGTGTTTTGAATAGCCATAAATCCGTTAATCGAATCCATGATCTCTCTGGATAATTAACAAAATCCAAGCCCGGGACGTCTCCGGGTTCTATAATCCATAGTTGGGACCTCGCTTGGTCCATATCCAAATTCGGGACCTCACCGGATCCTATAATCCATATCTGGGACCTTATCGGGTCTATATCCAAAGTCGGGACCTCGCTGGGTCCTATAATCCATATCCAGGACCTCACTGGGTCCATACCCAGATCTAGGACCTCTCTGGGTCCTGTAACTCAAATCTGGGTTATTTTATCCTACTCGGCCTTGACTCTCCGATCAAGGAATTAATCTATGAGGTATCCTTCTCCGGCCTCCATCTCCAATCGACGACTTTATATTCTTTGGCCTTGACTCTCCAATCGAGGACTTTCATATTCTCCTGCCTCGACTCTCCGGTCGAGGACTTTATATTCACTGGTCTCGACTCTTCGGTCGAGGACTTTTATATTCCCCAGCCCTGACTCTCCGGTCGAGGACTTTTATATTCCCGATTCCATTCCACGCTCGAGTGCATTCCATCATTCTCCGACGAACGAAGTCGTGACATGCGATTTCTGCCCCGTCTCTCCGATCGGGACCGTAACCGTGTGACATGTACTATTTATTACATTAATATTCCAAATCCAATCAACACGAAGTTCCATTGGTAAAAAAAGTCCATATAGTAAAGAAAATCAAATGTCCACGGTACCAGGAAAGAAACTAGAATTCACAGAAAATAGAAAAAAAATAAAATTTCATAAACTCGAGCATCACGGTATATCATCATCTCAGAGCATGCCTAGAGACCGTCCTCGATCCCATACATGTGTAAGTGACTTAGCCGCCTTACTTTGGGTTTTACTACTTATTCAAAGCCATAAATCCATTCAGTTGATAATAAAGCGACGATGCCTAGATCCAGTGCCAGCTTCGTCTGATGTGGGCAGTGGCTGGTCCTGTTCCACTACCACAGCTCGATTCCTTATGTACTGTTGTAAATGACCATTCCTTATATGTTCTTCAATGATATCCTTCAAATGCCTACAGTCATTTGTGTTATGCCCATCCAGCTCATGAAATAGGCAATGCTTTCTCGATGCTCATTCTTGTTCAAAGGGCTCCCTCTTTGTTGGCCTTCGATATTAGAGGCATCCTCGAGTATATAAATAAATTCTTTCCAGAGTCTCATTCAAATCCTATAAGAAGAGAATTTTGATTCCCTCCATTGCCTTTTCGATGTGTTTTCTCTATCCATTTTCCTTTTGCCTCTGTCGTCCTTGTTTGAATCCTTCCTAGGTGGACCTCCACCTTTTACCGCATAAACCTTTACCTCTCTCCCTTCTCTTTCAGCCTTTGCATCCTCATGTCTTAGAAATTTTTCTGATTCATAGTAAAATTCCCCGAGATCCATTGGTGGATCCCACTCCAATGATATCTTGAAATCCAAATTATCCGCAATCCTTGAGACTGCCGCCATCAAAACCATCGATGGATTAGGTCGATCCACAGAAGCCACTACCGCATTGAATCTGGTTAAAAATACTTAAGTGATTCTCCCTTCCATTGTTTCATCGATGTCAAAGTCATCACACTCCTAGTTCTCACGATGTGGACCCGAAATTGCCTCATAAAGCTATCAATCAACTCCGTATAGATTCGGTAGATTCCTTGCCTGCCTGGTCATAGGAGTGAAGGGGCTTCTGTTCACGTCCTCCAAATCTCTATTCACCAATCCTCCCCTCATAGCCCGTCTGATTACGACCGCTAACCTGTCATTGTCACCAAGTAACGGCCTCTATCTGTTCTCTCTAACCTGCCCTCCCTCCCCTCCCCATCCCGAGTCCATGAGGGAATCCTGGAATCTATCCTTCTGGATGGGCATCCACTTCCCTATTAATGCCAAATTGCCCAGCATCGCTTGGTATCTTTACTGGAATGGAGCCTACACGATTCGGGGGCATACCCCCCTGATTCAGAGGTCGTTCCTGATGGTCCAAATCTATCCCGTACTCCTGTCGCTTCATGCCTTTGGTCCTGATTTTGGGTTGCTTCCATTCATGTCGCTCTAGCTGCATGATCCTCATTTCCAGTATCACCTGCTACTCCATTCCTTTGGTTTCGCACTCCAACTTGTCTAACCTGTTGGAGTAGGTTCTGTATCATTTCCTCCTGCCTTTCAATATCCCTTCCTACATAGCATCCATCATCATTTCCATCTCATCTCTGGTGATGAAAACTGAGGTCCGATTAGCTCCTGAGGAAGCCTCCTAATTTCTTTCATGCTGACTTCTTTCCGCTCTTTGTCTCCATGTTGATTGCTTTGCCATAGCTTCCCAAGAATCCAAGTTCCTAAGCCTTTAAATCCAATGTCCAACCTTTAGAATTCCTCAGTGCTAGTTTTCTCAACGAAAGCACCAAAACGTCAACGCCAAAATTGGTCATTAACACCCAAACGTAAATGAAAGCACCAACTAATAGTCACAGATAACACACAGAGTGTATGTAGAGATTATAAATATGAAGAGTAGTAAAAATTAAAAAGAAAGAAGAAAAAACGGTGGATTTATAGTGTTTCGGCTGACTCTGGTCCCGTCCACTCTAAAATTTTCCTTTTTGTTGATACGAGAATCAATTACAATCACAATCTAGGGTTTTCAAAACAGTTATGGAAGAGCAGCCTTAACAAGAAAGAAGAAGGGAAACAAAATGAAGAAGATCTCTTTTCTGAAGCCCCGCTTGCTGTATTTATAGACTAAATCTAAGTTACTGGGCTTCCTAGGTGATCCGGGCCCATTAGCACCATAGTAAAGTCCATATAGCCGACCACTGCTTTCCTGGAGTATGTTAAATGTCGATCCACTCCAGACTCCAACATGCCGACCCACTCCAGACTATAACATGCCGACCCACTCTAGACTACAACATGCCGACCCACTCCAGACTACAACATGCCGACCCACTTTAGACTCCAACATGCTCACCCACTCCAGACTCCAATATGCCCACCCAATCGAGACTCTAACATGCCGACCCACTCGAGACTCCAACATGCCCACCCACTCTAGATTCTGACATGCCGACCCACTCGAGACTCCAACATGCCGACCCACTCGAGACTCCGACATGTCGACCCACTCGAGACTCCAACATGTCGGCCCACTCCAGACTCCCACATGCCGAACCAATCGAGACTCCAACATGCCGACCCACTCCAGACTCCAACATGCCAAACCACTCGAGACTCCAACATGCCGACCCACTCGAGACTCCAACAAGTCGACCCACTCGAGACTCCAACAAGCCGACCCACTCGAGACTCCAACATGCCGAACCATTCGAGACTCCAACATGCCGACCCACTCGAGACTCCAACATGTCGACCCATCGAGACTCCAACATGCCGACCCACTCCAGACTCCAGCATGCCGACCCACTCCAGACTCCAACATGCTGAACCACTCGAGACTCCAACTTGCCAACCCACTCAAGACTCCAACATGCTGACCCGGAGCATTACCCTGGATGACATAGAGAAACCATCAAGAAAATCCGAAGCAAGTCCAAATACAACTCGAAGCAAACTCCAGGCAACCCGCGACAACTCAACTTTTGTCAAATCTCGTATTTCAAGTATCCCATGACTTTTGTCCATCGAATATGCCAAATCCTAGCTTCATAATCATGATTACCATCTCTGATTGATTGTCTATACATCCAATTGACTAAAATCTATCGTATTCCAGTCTTGACGACCGAGCAACCGATTTAGTTAAATCTGCCTGTCAGCGACCTTGACAAAAGGCGGGTTAACAAAAATGAAGTAAAAATAAGTGCTATTTTGACTTCATCTTTATAAATAAAGGTTGTATTCTTCTTTCCACCACATGATAAACAAGATTCCCAAGCTAGACAAAATTTTCAACCAACATGTCTATCAAAATCAAGTAAATTTCAAAATTTTGAATTTTTGATTCAATTTAAAAATGTTTTAGATAGAAGGTTTTGCGGTATCCCGCTATACAATATCATGTCCACCTACAGAACGCGAACGACTAAAATCAAAATGCGATCACACACCACAATGCAACACGATCATAAATCAACAGTAAAATACATAGATAATTTTATTCTGTGAAATTTCAAAAATATCAACGTTAGCCATAAAATACATCAAATGATAATTTAAATATTTTTTAATTAAAAATTATGGGAAATCAAATAAATTCAATTAAAAATACTATAATAAAAAACAAGTCATTTTATCAACAAATGGTTTTTTATTACTTATTCAAACCATTTTTTGTTGTAGATAAATTTACAAAAATGAGTTCACCGTTATTATTTATTAATTAAAAGGAGTTAAATAAGACTATTTATTCCATTTAATTAATATTCAATTAACAATTCAAATTTATCAAATATTTAAATAATCACTATTTTTGGATTCATGTTATTTAACATTAAAAACCACTAATTTCAATATTTAAAATTAATTAAAAATTAAAAATTAAACGACAAATTCCAAGTTGTTATAAAGTTAATCTTTGAACAACTGATAAAATTATGCCTCGTCTCTCTCTATCGATTGATAGCTTTGCTTGCGTAATGATTTCCTCGCTTGATTGCCCCAATTGTCGATCGAGGCTTCATTATTTTGATGGCTTTGATGGTCAAGTATTATTTGATCTGAACTTTGGTATGAGTTTTTTCATTTTCTTTTATTTTTTTACTTTGAAATCGATGCCCTTAATTGCCTATGATGTTTGGCTATTTTTAGGGATCACTTTCCTATATTTTGAATATATCTGATTTGAATATCATTTTTGAATAGTTCTACTTGATATCCTTAGCCATTGAGTTTATAGTTGATGGTATTTTTTGATTTTCTAGTTTGAATATATTTCGAAATCTCGGTTGATCATTTCAGCATGCATATATATATATATATATATATATATATATATATATGTGTGTGTGTGTGTGTGTGTGTGTGTGTGTTTCTTTTTGTTTTGTAACATGAAATTCGAGAAGCCTCTGTTTTCTCTCCCTGAACGTATCAAGGTCCATAGTATCTCCAACTCCTATTTGATATTACAGAACATGAAATAATTGAACTGTTGATATTCTGGAACAATTCGTCATTCTATTCTAAAATCTTTTATAAATGTGCATGTCTTTGTGTCCTTGCTTTACTGTTGTACATGTCTTGTGTGTTTTTTGTGCGCTTGTTCACTTTACCTTTGTTAATTACATTCTGTGTTGTATTGGAATTGGTCGTGTTCATGTGACTTGTGATGCGGAGTTGTTGACCTCTCATATGCTTAAGTTGATGGCCAAAATGGATATGGATGAACAAGAGGAGTTGTGTATTTTGTTTGATTGAATAGAATTTGGTTTTTGATAGCTACACTTGTGCTTGTGCACTTTGTTCACTTGTGCTTGTGCACTTTGCTTTTTAATTGCATGAACTTGTTGCTTTCCTCCTTATTTTGTTTTGCAATTTATGTTGTTGCATGAACCAGTTGCATGAACTAGTTTGCTGCATGGGATGATAAACTGGTTGCATCCTTGTGTGTTGCACTTATGTAGCTATCTAGATGCACTTGTGTTGTATCTTTATGTTGCTTTTGCCTATTTAAGTTGGTACTTGATGTGCATTCTTGTCTATATGTGCACTTGATTTTGTACTCCATATTTGTGCACCTGGCCTTGTTTGCTGTTATGTTTTACTCTTTCTTGTGTTGAGCTCTTTAGCTTGACCTTGCACCGCTTGGGTTGAGCCATTGGGATTGACCATGCACAGCTGATGTTGACCTATCCGCTAATGCATTGTGTTGAGCCATTGAGCTTGATCTTTCATTTGTGCCCACAATTAAATAGATTGAAGCATGTTGTAGGTTGCTTGTATACATTATTAATATTTTAGTGCAAAACTAGGGAAAGAATAAAACCAATATATTGAAGCAATGTCGGGTTCAAAACTATTAATATTTTTGCAGTTTGAATTTGTTTCTTTTTACTTTTTACTTTGTTGATATTCGACGGGCAAAGCAGATGATTAGAGAAAAAGACAGTTAGAGTAAGTAAATAGAAAAGAATGAATTCGAGCGGGCGAGCGAGTGAGTGTTTTTTAGATTGTTGTTGTATATGAAAGTGTAAAATATTATTGTACATTAGAGTGTAAATATTCTGGAAGCTCTGATGTACTCATGTACTATGAAAATTGTATTGAAATAAACTATTTGTTGAAATAAAATTTCATTTGTTTACTTCTATTTATAATTTTATAATAATACTATATCAAACATGTTTAAATATATATATATATATCTGTTTATTATCATCAAACAAAAATCATAAGCTATTATATTCCATAATCTCCCCTTTTTGACGATAACAACCATATATTAAGATTGTGTATCAAGCAAATGTGTTTGATATGATCAAGCTCCCCTTATTTACATATTCCCCCTACAACTGGACTCACCCAACACAGATGCATGCAATGAAAAAAGTTGATTGTCAAACAAATTGCGATAAAATAATTGTCGAAAAATAAAAATCACTCTTGAATATCTACAGGAATGTTACTCAAACACCAAGATCTTAACCTCTCTATCCTTTTTGTTATCATCAAAATAATAAATAATAATTGAAATAGCGATGAATTTTGATTAAAACCATAAATCATATAGAGAGGAATATATATTGAAAATTCCAATCAATCAAACAAAAAACATAACATTTTATTTATTAGACACAAATTCCACTTTAGAGCGACAATTGAGTTATGTTTTAGAGGAAAATTATACAGTGACAGCAATGTGGTATATTTAATAGAGGAAAAATTTGTAAATTACTCTTTTAAATATTATACAAAAAATGTTAAGCACTTTCGAACCATGTTGACCGCTCTGACTTTAAAATGAAATTCATAGTTACTTAAAAAAGATATCAAGCATTTTCTATCTATGCATAGCAGTTAGGACTTTGAATGAGGTTAGAAATTACTTGAAAATTTATTGCTCTCTTATATAGGTGTTCCATCCATGCATAACTGTGAGGACTTTTAAATAAGAATGGAAGCAAATATATAGAGATTAAACCTATTCACACATGCAAAACCATAAGGACTTTTAAATGAGAGTAGATACTTTAGGCTAGTTTATAAATTACACTAAAAATATAATTCCTTGTTTTTTAAGATACCAACTTCTAGACACTGTATCAAATTTTGGTGTATAGATTGCAAGAAGGACGATAGTGATAGAAATGATCATGGAATATGTGCTAATTTTAAAATATTAAAATATTACAAAACTTTTTCAATTTTCATGAAATATTTAATATGTACTTCGTTTCTAGCTACGAAGTATAATTTAACTGCTACCCATTACTTTCTCAATCACGATTAACAATTGTCGATAAATTTAGAAAGGTTCAAACAGTCAACAATAATTTTTCAGGGTAAATCCTTTACCAAAGTAAAACAAGGGTATGTTTTCAAGAAAATCAAGAAAAAAATCTAAGTTATTTGAAAAAAATTAATCCAAAAAATTGTGAAAATCTATTTTCTACAAGAAGTAGTGTGAACGAAGTATACTATTTTAAAATCAGCTGAAAATGCGAATATGATCTCAAATGAAGTTATGTCTAGTACCGCTTGTATTCTAGATGCCCAAAATGGTTAGTGCAATGCTACTAAAACTTTTAGTAGCATTTTTGTAAATGTTAATATGGCATGATACTAAAAGTTTGAAACTTTTTATAGCATTATAGAAAACGCTATCAGAACTTGACATATTAAAGCGTTTTAGAAACTCTACAGAAGTTTATATCTATAGCGGTTTTCAATTGCACGAAAGTTAAAAAATTTAGTAGTGTTTTTTATTTGTTCCATCTTTGGTTTTTTGTAGAGGTTCTTTATGCTACTATACATTTTTCATAGCATTTGTACCAGTTTACATTTACTTCATACATTTTTAAAATGCCATTAAAGGTTATCGAGTGTTTTGCACCATACTTGTAATGACCCTAATTTTGACTAACATTATTAAGAATATTTAATTCGATAAATGAAATGATATAACATAGATAGTTAAAGGATTTAGATTTGCTAATTAAGAAGTAGTCGTGCCTTAATGAATGTATTAGTAAAAGAAAATTAAAAATAAGTAAGTAGAAGGAATATGGTAAAGGTAAAATGGGAATAGCCTTTGTTCCTATACCTTAAACCCTTATATTCTTCATTCCTCATTCATTTTAACTTTCACAAGCAAAACTAAAATCCTAAAGAACTCGGCCAGTTGCCTTTAAGAGGATTCAAGGAGAAGAAAGCTAGGATTCAAGTAGAAAGATTAAGCAAATCAATTTAAAGGCAAATCTTAACCTTCATAACACAAAGTCAAGGTGAATAATCAGTTTACATCTCTATTTTTGATGAATGATTTCGGTTTAAAGGTAAACTTGTTTTCTTTTACAAGTATATGCCACATCATAGTAATCAAATAATTATATGCTTTAAGTTGATGATTTATGGAGATTTAATAAGAATTTTATGATATGTTTATATTAGAGAACCTATCATATAACCTCCAAATGAGTTGTGTTTTAGATATATGGTCTAAAATATTAGTTTAGAAGTGGGTTACAAGTTCCATAATTTTCTAAGTAATCATGGAATTATTATTAATTTTCTATGAGAGAAAATAGTTAATTTTGTGTTTAAATTATTTAAGGCAATTAAATAATGTTTCCGAGTTTGAAATTTATATATGTTAAAATACATATTTGATGTGAACTATTGCGATTTTTGGGATTTTTTCTACATGTTTTACTATATTAATAAATTATTTAAGTTATAATATTTAAATGTTTTAAACGTTTTATTAAGGAAAGGGCTTAAGTGCTAAAATGTTTTCAATTGTTCAATGAAGAGTTTGGCTTCTTTTTTTTAAAAATGGTAAAGTGTTGGCAACCAATCATATTTTGGAAAATTATGTAAGTTAGGTGAAAATGAATTATTTTAAAAGGCATAAAATAAGTATTATATCAAATTACAACTTCGCCGCTTTCATTTGCTTACCTCCTTCGCAATATTCAGTGAACCTTTTGCACCAATTAGAAACCTATGCACATGCTATCAAGTAATTAGTACATAGTGTATGAGAGAAAGGCGGAAGGAAGGAATGGTGTCGAAAGCATGCTTGCAAATGCGTTGAAGCCGCCTTTATTTTCTTTTGAACCCATTAGATACCCTAGTTTCCGCATTAAAACCTTTTGCCTAAAAAAGAAGCCGTGTTTTATAACTCTTAGATCGCATAAGGGGGTTTTGAACTAATACTCCTTCTCAACCATTGAAGCCAACTTCCTCAATGTTTCCGAAAGGAATGACTTAGCCGCTTTTACTAATAGTTTAAAGATAATGGTTTCGGAAGGATAGCTTTTGAATATGTCCTCTTTTTACCTTGTAGTTTGTTTTGTTTTTCAAACTATGGTTTCGAAAGTAATACTTTTAATTGGTTTCGAAGCAATGCTTCCCTAACTTCTTACTTGAACCCAATGCTTTCGAAAGGTATATTTTAAGTGTTTCGAAAGATATATTTTAAGTATTTCAAAAGGTTTTTTTAAGTGTTTCGAAAGACATGATTAATGGCTTCGAAAGAGGTTGTCTAAGATTTGAAGTAATGATTTCGAAAGGTCTATTTCCAATACATTTGAAAGGAAGTTTTTTGCCTTTCAGCCTGATGTTTTCATGGTTAAAATATTTATCTTGTTTCAAAAGGGATAGATAACCCTATTGATTTTAAGTTTTCATCAACATTGTTTTATGTAAAAAGCATATGTTATGGCATATGTATTTTGAGTAAAGAAAAGTATATTTTCCTTATTTAAGTATGATTTAAAAGGGTTAAATCAATTTGAAAGAAATATTTTCAAGAAAAATTGAATAGGGTAGTTAATCCTAAGTATATGACTTAGATAATAGAACACCAGATGGGACTGGTGTCAGGTCGTGGCCTATACTTTAGCTAGTAGCCCCTAGCTAGTATAAGTCCAAAATTCTAGTGTGTACGGATTTGTCACATGTAAGACAAAAATGATGTTACACAAATAAAGAAATACATAGAGTAGAGGTAGGTTATTGGTGAGCTTGCAAAACCATTAAGATCAGCTTACCCTAGGAGAAGTAAGTTAAGGACAGATCGTCCGGTATTGTATCTAATAGAAGTTAGAATATCCAACGGTTAAGAGTAGGGATGATAAAGCTATATTGTTCGGACAAATAGTATATTAGTTACCTATTTTATATGTACATATGTTATTGCTATTGTTGTTATAATTAGTTTGGTTGCAAGATTTTGATTTGCAAAAGATATGATTTTGAAAGGATATTAGTGAAGGGAAACCCGTTCCACTAAGCGGCATGATCTCACTTTATATCAGTAAACCTGGATGTAATAGAATTATTCACATCAAGCTTTATGTATGACTCGAATTTTTTGTTTTCCCCTTACACTCTCCGGTACCCAAAACTTAATTTAAGTAGACTAAGAGTTAAGGACCTTTCAGGTTTAGTTGGTTGGATGAAAAAGCTTTCGAAGATATGCAGGAGGTGGAGCTAACTATGTAGGAGTTATTTAGTAGTATTTTTACTGTGATGTATTTATGACTGTTATGTCTATCTATCTTGTACTCTGATCATCCAAGGGGGCATTTCATATGTCGCTCTTACCGTATTTTGTAAAAATTATATTTGACCAAAATATGGGAATCATTTTGGGATTATATAATTGAATATGAGATATTGATTTGAAACTTAATAAAAAAAGCTATTTTTGAAATCTATGTTGATTTTATTTCATATTCATGTGCTTTAAATATTATGGATACCATTAACATTACCGTATTTTGTCACCAAAAGTTAATACTATATATTACCGCAACATCTTTATCATTTAGCTTCGGGCCTCAAAATAGGGGATGTTAAACCTTGGTATTAGAGCATAGCCTTATGAAAACTTAAAAGAAATTTTAAACATAAAATTATTTTTGAAAACATTATCCTAAAGAATTTGTGAAAAGATAGGGTACGGGATAACGATATAGTAACGTACTTGTACTTGCCATATATAAGTATATGCTTTATCTCTATTCTCACATCTCTCTTAGGCTATTCTTCTGTATCTTACAAAGACTCAAATGTAGATTTTAAAGAAGTAAGATATGGAAACTAGAAATGAAAGAGTTAACCTTAGTGAAGAAAGCACCACAACCAATGGAAATGCAAGATCAAACACCAGAGGGAATCCAGATAGTGCACATTCTACTAATGTGAGTGCTGGAGAACAGCAAGTTGATATGGGAGCTATGTATCAGTTCTTAGTCAATATGATGCAAGCTGGAGCTACTGTGGGATTAGTCGGAGGAAATGTTGAAGGAGGAAATCAGGAAGCTCTATGGTCAACAACTATGCAATATTAAGCACAGACTATGCTAATCTTAGAGGAAAGCCGTTTATCGGCACTGAGGACGTAATTGAAGCGGAAAATTGGCTGCTTCATTGCAAAAGGATTTTTCCCCATTTAGGACTTAACGATGAGCATAAAAGGAGATTGGCATCTAAGCAGTTGTAAGGAGAAACACAGTATTAGTGGAACACTGTTAGTGTAGGAATAACATAAGAGGCTATGACTTGAGCTAAATTCAAAAGGAGGTTTGAGGAAAGATTCATGTCAGAGATTGCTAAGTCAACTCTGCTTAGAAAGTTTATTGAGTTGGTGAAGAGAGACATGACAGTGCTTGAGGATGCTACCAGATTTTAGGAATTATCGAGATACGAATATGCTACAGTTGATATAGTTATCAAAAGGAATGAGAAGTTCATCCATGGATTGAGACCCAAGCTTGCTAAAGCAACTTTACCATATACTAGGGCTCCATGCGATGTAGTTTTTAAGAAGGCTTTGGGAAATGGGGATATGCTCAGTTTCTTTAACAGTAACAAATAGTAGAAACTCAAGGTGGGCATAACCAGGAGAGAAAGTTTTTCCATAAGAAGAGAGCACAGAAGATTGGAGCTACCAAGAAAGGGAAGGAAAAAAGTTAATTGCTACAAGTGTGATAAGAAAGGGCATTTTGCTAGTAAATGTCACTCAAGAGATGGAAAGAAAGTGACTGGGAAGAAGAATATCAAACGCTTCAACCATGATCATATTGGACGCTATAAGAACTAGTGTAAGGAACAAACCAAGGATGGAACTGGCAAGGTGTTTGCATTAGAACCAGCTACCTCAAGACCAACAGCATAGGAGAAAGGAAAAGTTCTGTTATGAGGTATGCTTTTGATTCGTGGCATGTCAGTTAAAGTTCTATTTGATATCGATACATTGCATTCTTTTATATCTCATTGTTTGGGAGAAAAGCTTAGCATAGAACCCTCATACATTGTTGCTTTCTTAAGGTTGTGAAACCGATAGGAGGGTATGCAATTCTGGGGATGAGATGTGACCAATTAGAAATTGAATTGTTAGGTCATATATTTTCTTGCAGTTTACATGTGTTTGATTTCATAGGTTTCGAAATTATTTTGGGTATGGATTGTTTAAGTATGGTGCTAGAATATTATGCCACGATAGGAAAATATCACTTAAAAACACTAGTTATAATGATCAGATTATAAACTATGTAGAAAATCCTAGTTTTGAGGTTAATGCTATGTTAGGTGTTATGGATGAAGAAGACAAATTGAACCGAGTTTTCATTGTTAGAGAATCCATTGTTGTCTTTGAGCCCATGATAAAACTATCGCTGAAATGAGTCGTTGAGTTTCAGATAGATTTAGTATTGGGGCTGAACTCGTGAGTAGACTGCAAAGTAGAATAATACCTACCAAGATGAAGTAGCTAAAGGTGCAATTGGTGGATTTAGAAGGTAAGAATTTTATTTGACCAAGCAGTTCATCTTAGGGAGCGGCCGTAGTGTTTGCAAGGAAATTGGACGGATCATTGAGGTTATGTATCGACTATCGTAAATTGAATGAGACAATGATCAAGAATAGGTAGCCTTTGCTGGGTATTGATGATTTATTTGATTAGTTGAGTGGATCCTGACTATTTTCCCAATTGGATTTGACAACAGGTTTCCATCAGCTATGAGTGGTGGAGGATGGTATTCTGTTGACGGTGTTTCAGACAAGGTATGATTTGTACGAGTGGTTAGTGATGCCATTCGGGTTAACGTATGCGCCAGTTTTGTTTGTGGAATTATTGAACCGGGTTTTTCGAGAGCACTTGGATAGATTCTTTTTGTCATTTATAGATGACACTTAATATACTCTAAGGATGACAGAGAGCATGAAGTTCATCTTAGAGTTGTGCTTGAGATGTTAAGGTAGCATCAACTAAAAGCGAAGTTGTCAAAGTGTCATTTCTGAAAGAAAAAAAGTTAAGTTTTTTGGTCATGTGGTTTCAGAGAAGGGTTTGTCAATTGATCCGGATATGATCGAAACTGTTAACAGCTGGAAGGGACAGAGACAATGATGAGATCAGAATCTTTCTTGGGCTTGTTGGTTGCTACTGGAGTATATTAGGGTTTATCGTGTTTAGCAACACCTTTGACTAAGCTGACTAGGAAAGACATGAAGTTTATCTGGTCTAACAAATGTGAGAAAGCATTCCTTAAGTTAAACCACTTGTTGACCAATGCACTGGTGTTAGTTGTTCCAGAGAGGAATCGAGACTTAGTTGTTTACATAGATGCATGTGGAATAAGATTAGAAGCTATGCTAATGCAGAGGGGTAAAGTTATTGCCTATGCTTCTCGATAGCTAAGACTGCACGAAGCTAGGTATTCAACTCATGATTTGGAATTAACTACGGTAATTTTCACATTGAAGGTGTGGAGACATTACCTTTTGGGAGAAAGATTCAAGTTGTTTGCATATCATAAGTCACTAAGATATTTATTCTCTCAAAAGGAGTTTAATATGAGATAGCAGAGATGATTAGAATTCATAGCTGCATACGACTTTGGTATTGAGTACACACCAGGAAAAGGAAATAAGGTTGCATATGCACTTATCATAAAACATTAGAATGTTGTATTGTCAATAGTAGCCAAGTGGAAAGATTTAAAAGCATTGAGTACATGCAGAGTACAATGGAGATCTAAGGCGGGTTCTAGTCAAGAAACCGCCATGTTATATGTTTAGAAGTACGACCGATGATGATCGAAAGATTGCATCTAAGAAGAAAGATGACCCAGTGGTAGCTGAGAAGACTAGAAGGCTAGAGGTCGAAATTGAAATTGATGATATGAAGGATTTTAGTCTTGACCAAAGAGGGTGGTTGAAAATGAAGGGACGATTGTGTGTCCCGAATGTAGAAAACCTAAGAAAGTAGGTCCTTAGAGAATGTCATCGATAAAATTTACGATTCATCCTGAGGGGACCAAGATGTATTAGGATATGAAGAGGGGTTTCTACTGGTAAGGAATGAAGAGGGATGTAGGCTTATAGGTGAGGCATTGTTTTAACCTGCCAATAGGTAAAAGCTGAACACCATAAACCGAGCGGGTTACTTCAACCTTTGGATGTTCCAGTCTAGAAATAGGATTCTATGTCAATGGATTTCATAGATGTGTTTCCATGGTCGAATAGAGGAAATGAGAGTATCTAGGTTATAGTGGATAGGTTGACTAAGAGTACACACTTTATACCTTTCAAATGACCGGGACAGCACCAGATTTAGCTAAGTTATTCATAAAAATAGTTAGATTGCATGGAATTCCTAGTAGTATGGTAAGTGACCGAGATCGCTTATTCACTAGTGAATTCTAAAAGAGTCTACATGATACTTTAGGTACCAAACTCAATAAGAGTACCGTTTACCATCCGTGGACAGATGGGAAAACGGAGAGAGTTAATAAGGTTTTAGAGGGTTTGTTAAGAGATTGCATGCTAGATTTCGAAGGATCATGGGAAGACTATATACACGCGGTCAAGTTTTTGTATAACAACAATTATCAGACTAGTATAGGGAAGACATATTTGAAGCTTTGTATGGAAAACCTGCAAATCTCCTATTTGTTAGTTAAAGATCGAAGATAGATTAATTCTTGGTTTGGATTTGGTTAGAGAAGTTGCGGAGAAGATTGAGTTAATTCGGGCTTGAATGAAGGAGGCCCAATGGCAAAAGCATCATTCTGATAAGAGGCGGATAAATTTAGAATTCTTGGTTGGAGATTATGTTTTTGTCAAATTTTCACCAATAAAAGGCGTGATTAGATTTGGTAGATTAAGGAAGCTAGCATCAAGATTCGTTGGACCATTTCCTATTATAAAAAGGATCGAAAAATTCGTGTATAGGGTAGAGTTACTGGATAGTTTGGAAGAAGTCCACAATGTTTTCCATATTTCTCATCTAAAGAAGTGTATTCGAGATCCAAAGACCACTCTTACACTGACTATGTTAGAGGATCTAGTAGTGGAACTAGATATAAGTATAGTCAGAAAATCGATTCATATAGTTACAAGAGATGAGAAGAGATTAAGGAACAAGACAGTTAGATTATTCAAATTCAAGTTTAGTGATGATGAGAGAGACTGTATTTGGGAAACCGAGAGCAAGATTAAAGACAATTACCCTGATTTGTTTGATGGTATGTTTTACCTTTATGATTGATTATTCTGGGTATCTTATCGTAATTTCGAGGATTAAATTCTTTAAGGAGGGAAGTCCGTAATGATCCTAATTTTGAATAATATTATTTAGAATATTTAATTTGATAAATTAAATGAAATAATGTAGATAGTTAATGGATTGAGATTGGTTAATTAAGAAGGATCCATGCCTTAATGAATGTATTAGTAAAAAAGAATAAAAAATAAGTAGGAGGAATATTGTAAAGATAAAATGGGAATAGCCTTTGTTCCTATACCCGAAATCCTTCTACTCACATTCCTCATTCATTTTAACTCTCACAAACAAAAAAAAATCCTAAAGAACTCGGCCGGCCACCGTTAAGAAGATTCAAGGATAAGCGAAGCTATGATTCAAATAGAAAGCTTAAGCAAATCTATCAAAAGGCAAATCTCGACCTTCTTAACACAAAGCCAAGTTGAATAATTAGTTTACATCTCTATTTTTAATTATTTTGGTTTAAAGGCAAACATTTTTTCTTTTGCAAGTATATGCCATATTATAGTGATTAAATGATTATATGCTTTAAGTTGATGATATATGGAGATTTAATAAGACTAGATTAAAAAAACCTATCATATGACATCCAAATGAGTTGCGTTTTTGATATATGGTCAAAAATATTATTTTGGAAGTGGGTTACAAGTTGAAGTGGGTTACAAGTTACATAATTTTCTAATTAATTATGGAATTATTATGAATTTTATATGAGAATAAATAGTTAATTTTGGGTTTAAATTGTTTAAAGAAATTAAATAATGTTTCCGGATCTAAAATTTATATATGTTAGAAAATATATTTGACGTGAACAATTATGATCTTTGGGGATTTTTCCTAAATGTTTTACTATGGTTAATAAATTATTTAAGTTAGAGGAGTTAAATGTTTTAAACGTTTTATAAAGGAGAAGGGCTTAAGTGCTAAAATGTTTTCAGTTGTTGAATGAAGAGTTCGGTAGCTTTTTTTAAAAAAAAAGGGTAAAGTATTGGCAACCGATCATATTTTGGAAAATTATGTAAGTTAGGTGAAAAGAAATTATCTTAAAGGGCATAAAATCAGTTTTATATCGAATTACAACTTCGCCACTTTCATTTTCTTACTTCTATCACCATATTCAATAAAATTTTCGCACCCATTTGAAACTTATGGATATGGTATCAACTAATTGGTAGGTAGTTATTGGAGAAAGGGGAAGGAATGGATGGTGTCGAAAGCATGCTTGCGAAAGGGTTGACGCCGCCTTTATTTGCTTTTGGACCCCTTTTATACCCTAGCTGTCGCATTAAAACCTTTCACCTCGGTAAGAAGCCGCTTTTTATAGCCCTTAGATCAATGAGTGCGAAAGGTAGGTTTCGAACCAATACTCCTCTGCAACCACTGAAGCCGCCTTCCCCAATGTTTCCGAAAGGAATAACTTAGCCGCTTTACTAATAGTTTCGGAGGCAATGATTTTGAAAGGTTATCTTTCGAATGTGTTCTCTTGTATACTTTGTAGTTTGTTTTTTTCTTCAAACTATGGTTTCAAAAGTAATACTTTCAATTAGTTTCGAAGTATGCTTCCCTAACTTCTTACTTGTACCCAATGCTTTCGAAATGTGTGTTCAAAATATTTCAAAAGGTATGTTTTAAGTGTTTTAGAAGGTTTGTTTTAAGTGTTTCGAAAGATATTAATAATGGCTTTGAAAGAGAATTTCTAAGATTTTAAGTAATGATTTCGAAAGGTCTATTTCATATACATTCAAAAGGAAGGTTTTGGCCTTTCAGCCTAATGTTTTCAAGGTTAAAGTATTTATCTTGCTTCGAAGGGATAGATAACCTTATTGATTTTAAGTTTTCATCAACATTATTTTATGTAAAAAAATAAGCATACATCATGGCATAGTTATTTTGAGTAAAGCACAATGATATTTTCCTTGTTTAAGTATGACTTAAAAGGATTAAACCAATTTGAAAAAATGTTTTCAAGGAAAATTGAGTATGGTAGTTTACCCTCAATATATGATTCAGATATTGAAAGACCAAATGAGATAGGTGTGGAGTCGCGCCCTATACGTTAGCTAGTAGCCCTTAATTAATATAAATCTAAAATTTCAGTGTGTAGGTCTTCGTCACAGGTAAGACTAAAATGATATTACATACAGAAAGGAATACACAAAGTAGAGGTAGATTATAGGTGTGCCCACAAAACCATTAGGATCAATTAAACCAAGGAGTAATAAGTTAAGGACAGATCGTTCAGTATTGTATCTAACAGAAGTTAGTATATTTATTATGTCTAGTAGGCCCGAGTCGGCCAGTAGTTAATAGTCAGCCTGATAAAATTATTTTATACGAACAGATAGTCCATTGATTATCTGATTTATATGCATATATGTTATTGCTATTGTTGTTATAATCAGTTTGATTACGGGATTTTGATTTGAAAAGGGTATGATTTTGATGTGATATTACTGAGGGGAAACCCGTTCCACTAAGCGACGTGGTCTCACTTAATATCAGTTAACCAAGATGTAATATAGTTATTCACACTAAACTTTATTTCCGACTCGAAGTTTATGTTTTCCCCATAAACTCTTGGATGCTCAAAATTTAATTTGAGTAGACTGAGAGTTAAGAACTTTCCAGGTTTAGTAGGTTGGACAAATAAACTTCCAAAGACGTGGAGAAGGCAAAGCTAGCTATGTAGGAGTTATTTGGTTGTATTTCCGTTGTGTCGTATATATGACTGATATGTCTGTCTATCTAGTGCTCCGATCATCCAAAGGGACATCTTCATATGCCGCTCTTGACGTATTTTGCAATAATTATTTTTGATCAAAACCTGGATATCGTTTTGGGATTATGAAATTGAATATGAGATATCAATTTGAAATGTAATTAAAAAAGCTATTTTTGAAATCTGTATTGATTTTATTTCATATTCATATGTTTCAGATATTATGGATACTATTAACATTACCGTATTTTATCATTGGAAGTTAATACTATATAGGACAGCACCATCTATAGTGCTTAGCTTTGGGCCTCAAAATAGGGGATGTTACAATACTTTACAGGCTCCTGTTAATAGCTTGTATCATTTCAGCAATCACTCACATAGTAATCATATTAAAACCAGCAATCGTCATATTAAAACCAACACTCAATCACATAATCACATGATCAATGTATTTAAAAAATTGAAAAAACACATTAATCACATAATCAAATATGATATTCATAACCATTTCGGTAATACTTTTTCGACAAAATGAGCAAATTCACATAAAATCCATAACCATTCATAAACAAATTTACACAACTAGTACTAACAATTATAATATATATATATATATAACAATTAGAGTTATATTTGCTGTAGTTGGTCTTTACTCCGAAAAAGATAATTACCCATAGGCAAATTTAACAATCAACAAATGATTATGAAAGAGCTTTACATATTTAAGTTATGTCAAATATCCTTAGTTGAAATTTTATTAAATTTAAATAATTTTTATAAAACTTGGCTAATTTTTATTATAACTTATTTTTTTTTATAAAACTTAGTTAACTTAGTTAAATTGTAATAAAACTTAGCATGTACTAGCTTATGTCTACATCTAACTAAACTGGATCTTAACATCCTATTATCAACAATTGGAAAAAAAACTAAAGCTGATGCATAAATTTAAGTAGCAAAAGCTTGATGTTGGTGACTAACCTTGTATTGATATTTTCTGAAATTTCAGGTAGGCGGGAGTTTCATCGTGGTGGCGAACTTATCTCCTTTGATTCGTCTTTATTGAAGCCATTTTCATTTTTTTCAATTTCTGTTTTATGTTTTTCCTCCTATCCGATGTTCAGTGTATTGGAATATGTTGTAATGATGTATTGAATCCCATATTCCATTTGTACTACCATTTGTTAATAGTAGTAAACTACCAATTCTTCAAAAAAAAGATTCTGCAGACATCAAAATATTTAGCTTTAAAGCCAACTTAGCATAAGGGTGTCTGCTATGATATGTGCTCCCATGAACCTGAAGGACTTAAGTACCGTTAGTAATTGATGATGGTTATAAATGGATGACTTAGCATTTGAATCAAGAAATTTGCATCATAGAATATGAAATGACTTTGAAGTTTAGATATGGTTATACTTCTTTCTATCTCAAGAATGGAATGGATATTTTTAAGCAATGGATACACGCTTACATTGAATTTTGCCATGGTTTATGGGTCAAGGAAACTCTTTACTGTATTCGAGAACAATCTAAATTATTGACCAGCATTGATGATAAACATGTGGCACAGTGTCTGTCGCATAACTAACTTTACCGTTATAATTGTTGAAACCATGGTATATGATTATGTATGTGAAATGCATGAATGAATTACATAATACTTCAGGCTAGTTATCATCATCAATTTTTTGAAGGCAACCAATCAGTTGTTTTATTTCCTTGTCGAATTGCTTATACCCCGGATAAATAAAGGTAAAAGGTCAAGCATTTATTGGGTATAATATTGAAAACAAGGGCGCAATTCACATCAAAACAACATAAATATTATGCCATTACTTCAATATAACAATTTTTTATTACAAACGCATAACATACAATCATCAATTTGCTCATCTGCAAATCTTAATCCAAGATGTTCCTTGTTTACAATTCATAAATAAGCATTCGAAAAAATCATAGCTAAATCCAGTCCCTGCTTGCTTTTGTAGTCTACATCACCAAATAGGAACTTAAGCATACCCATCTTGGGAAGCAGCAGCCCTTACATGCCCTTAGTATTATAGGCATAACCGCATCCCCACTACTCAAAACTACAATACGTCCTACATTTCCTTTAGGAACATTATATGTTTTATAGTAATTTATATGTGTACATATCTATTCTATTATATATAAAATAGAATAAATGACTCTTTGTATTGTATAACTAGATTAAATCTCAAGTCATATACTGCAATCCCATTATAATATGGTACAAATTTTCATTTACGTCAAATATTCACAAAACTCTAAAAATCATACCTTATAATTAATGGTAATTAATAGAAGGATGAGAAAGAATTAATACTTACTTTATTCTGCAAAGTTGTAAGGCCATGTGTAATCAATGTGTTACATATTTCTTTTTTTTTTTACTTCATCCTATTATATCTATTTTATTAAAGGTGGAACCTAGTATACGAGGCTCCCACATCGTAGTGGGCTATGAGAAGGTCGATAATGTACGCAACATTTCCCTCGCATTGCGAAGAGGTTGTTTTCAGACTCGAACTTGGACGCCCAGATCACCATGCGGGTGACCTAACGGTTGCACCAAAGGCTCCACCTCTATTATATCTATTTTATTAAATAAAATAATTCAATATATGACAAGTTGCATTCTTATCTTCTCGTCTGACATTTTACATATTTACCCTCTCCAAATACCGGGTTAACCTATCCTCCTTAGCATTTATTCCCAAGCTCAACCATCGTTCTTTTAACATGCCCACTCCACCTTATTCTTAGTCCTCCCTTCATTAATCACTGTTAAATGTTACCATTTCCTTATATATTCAAAACCCTAAAAATCTTTGTATCCTCTTGCTCACTCTATCCACATAAAGCTTTATTTAAAAAAAATCCCATCACACCACCTCTACCGAATTCTCTAACTAGATATTTGATTGCGGTATAGCTATAGGAACGACATGGATATAACATGTGAAAGAAGCTTAATAAATTTTACTTCCCATTAATATACACCTTTTTATATATTCTTTTGAATGTGGTTTTGTGTATTGTTTTGCTCCATGTTTTCAAAAGTATTTCTCAATTTTTGTTCTCAAGACTTAATTTTTGCAATAATGAGTTTTAAGTAATAATCATGTTATCATGTTGCATCTGTTTATTTTTATTTTTGTAGAAAGTAATATTTTGTATATGTATTTTGCAGTAGTTTATCAAGAGAATAGCTATTACAAAGCGACACAGGCTTGTGAATGCAAATCAGTCTTGTGAAGTAGTAAATGAGCCAAGCCCATATATTTGTCATAGGGGCATTTCACTAAAAGGACAAACTTTGTAGTCTAATTAGTTTTAAGGACACACATCCATATAAATTAATTTCAAGGCCAAAGTCAGCAGAATAATTACTTTTAAGGACAAAGTCAGCAGTACAATTACTTTCAAGGACATAATTTCATAGGTTTTTAGGCCGTAGAAACTAATTATTTTGCATTTTGTCCTTAAAAGTAATTATTTCAATTGTGTATCCTAGAAACCAATTGTACTTGCTAAAGAGTCCCTTATGGCTAATTTCCACCTTATTATACAGTATATATGTCGAGGGTTGTACAAAGGAATGCAATTGAAAATACACTATCATTTTTCTTACTACAGCAATAAAGTAAATAATTCATTTCTTTAACATGGTATCAGAGCATTCTAATACTTAACAACATATGCTTTATCATTTCATGATCAAAAATCATCTTTCTCATCAGAGCAATTTCATCATCTGATATTTAATTATATACAGTTTAACAACTGTATATGATTCTTTAAAGAAAACTCATCATCTAGTACTGTGTCGTGCCAAGAGAAGACAGTATCAGAAAGATCTCATCATATATCATCGTTTCGGCTGCATCAGTGCTATCAGAGATTTAAAGATTCAGTTTGCCTAACCTGAAGTGCCGTGCCAAGAAACTGCCTGTCAGTGTTCATCATCCAGTTAGTCTCTGGCTGCATTTCCATTTTCTAGTAATCCTTAACCTCATCATCATTTCTCGTTGTAATTTCTTCATTGATAGTTGATAAAAATGATAATAGCGCTGTCTCACCCACTTCTGAATCTAAATCCACCCAAAACCAATCTAGTGTCACCCAAGAACTCCTCAAAACCATCATTAAACCACATAGCCAGATTATAACTACCCCACTTGATGAAACCAACTATTTGCTCTGAAAATTTCAAGTGGAGACTGCAGTAAAAGCTTATGGTCTTCAGGAATATGTTCTTGGAAACATCATTAAACCACCAAGATTCACTATAGATGCACAAGGAAAGTTAGTTGATAATCAAGAATATATTATACATGAAAGGCAAGATAGTTTTGTTAGTTCTTGGTTATTATCTTCAACCTTGCACGTCTTCTTCCACAACTAATTGACAGCAAAACTACCTATGAGATTTGGCATATAATAGAGCAAGTTTTTAGTTCTCAATCTGCCGCAAGAATTATGCAGTACAAAAGACAATTGCATAATTTGAAGAAAGGTGATCATACTATGAGAGAGTACTTGTCCAAAATTAAAACAATATGTAATCAGTTAGCTCTACAGGGCATAACATAAGTGACATAGAGCAAATATTATATTTGCTAAGTGGATTAGATGAAGAGTATGAATCAGTTGTTATTGTGATATCATCAACAGAAAGATTACCAACTCTACAATATGTACATTCTATATTACTAGCACATGAAGGGAGATTAGAACAAAAAAGACCAACAAATCTTGAATACTCTACAAATTATATTGCTTGCAGTAGAGGAAGAAACAAAGAAAGAAACTACAACAACAAAAATCAGTCCAACAGTAGTCAAAGAGGTGGACAGAGTTATAGATCAAGAGGAAGAGGTGGCAGACGGAACAATACTAACAACAATAACAGGACAAGATGTCAAATCTATGAGAAATATGGTCATACAGCAAACAGATGCTATTTTAGATTTGATGTTAACTACACACCATCTCAACAAAGTACTGGCAACTCAAGATGGAATGATCCTAGTGCAACCATGGTGATTGTTCAACAAGGATGCAAGGAGCAATCAGAAAACACAACCAGCCACTTAGCAAAGGCAGAAGACATTCAAGATGACAGTTGGTACCCAAATTCTGGAGCAATTAATCATGTTACAAACAATCTCAACAATTTGAATATTGGAAACAAGGAATACAAAGGTAAACATTTATTATATATGGGTAATGGTAAAGCAACTCACATAATACGCACTGGAAATGCAAGTATTATAGGTGCAAGGCAACTATACCTTAATAATCTTTTGAGAGTACAAGTTATCAGGAAAATCCTAATGAGTGTCTCATAATTTTCAAAAGATAATAATGTATATTTTGAATTTCACCCAAATTTTTGCTTAGTGAAAGATGCACTAACAGATGAAATTCTTTTGCAGGGTAGAGAATGTAGGGGATTATACAAATTTGATGTTGCAAAATCAAGAAAATATGAAAGTATGAAAAACTGGTGTAACATGTTGGAAACAAAATTCATCGAAATTTGTAATAACTATGATGTTTGGCATGCTATACTAGGTCACCCCGGCATGAAAATTGTAAGATATGTTTTGAGTAATAATAATAAAATTTATGTTGAAAACATTCCTTCATTTTACAGCTGCACTTATTGCCCAATGGGAAAATGCCATAAATTTGCATTTCCAGACTCAAGTACTAAATATGATAAACCACTAGAACTTGTTGCTACATATCAGTGGGGACTAGCCCCAATATCTACTAATTATGGCTACAAGTATTATATTTCATTTATTGATGCTTTTTCTAGACATGTGTGGATTTATTTTGTAAAAGCAAAATCTGAGATTTGCAATGCAGTAATGCAGTTTATAGCAAGTGCTGAAAAACAAACAAATTGCCAAGTAAAAATTATTCATACAGATGGTGGCAAGGAGTTTCTACCACTCAAAGAATTCTTTCAAAAGAAAGGAATAAATCATAGGACAACTTGTCCACATAGCTCTGAACAGAATGGTCTAATTGAGAGGAAGCACAGGCACATTGTAGAAACAGGCCTGACTCTTCTTACACAGGCATCTGTACCTCTGAAGTTCTGGCCTGATGCTTTCTCAACAGTTGTGTATCTTATCAACAAGTTGCCAACCAAAGTTCTACAATTTAGAAGTCCAATTGAGACACTGAAAAAGATCAAGCCAGACTATCAGAGTCTAAAGGTACTTGGATGCCTGTGCTTCCCCTGTTTGAGACCCTACAAGACGCACAAGTTAGAGTTCAGGTTTGCTCCCTGTACATTTTTAGGATATGAAAACAATCAAAAAGGTTACAAATGTCTTGATAATAAAGGTAGAATTTATATATCAAGACATGTGACCTTTAATGAGTCTGAATTCCCTTTTAGCAAATCTGAAAACAATGCTACCAAAAAGCTATACAACCCAAAAATTTCAATACCTCCAATACCTGAGATAATCATACCAGTAGAAAGACAGATGTCTCAGGATGAGAACAATGTTGTTCAACAGCAGAAAATAATTTGAAGTTTTTCAAGTCATGAGCAGAATGAAGAATCTGAAGGCTCATATCATTCTCCACAATAAGACAACATCAGTCATGCAGATCACTATCCAGTGTTGAATGGTTCTCAACCATCCAATACTCAACAGGAAAGCACAGTGAAGGATAGAGCTCAACAGATTGATCCTACAAATAGTGGTCATCATACGATAACAAGATCAAAAGGTGGTATATTTAAACCAAAAATATACAACGCAAAATTATTCAATGAGGAACCCAGTACTTATTATCAAGCAATACAAGATGAGAAGTGGAAGATAGCCATGAAGGAAGAATATGATGCACTTACAAGAAATAAAACCTAGGATCTTGTTTAGTTACCTGAACATAAAAATATCATAGGCTGTAAATGGAGTTATAGGTTAAAGAAAAATCCCGATGGTACAATTCTAAAATACAAGGCTAGATTAGTGGCAAAAGGGTATTCACAACAAAGTGGTTTTGATTTTACTGAAACTTTTCACCAGTTGTGAAACCATCTACCATCAGAATTGTGTAACTATAGCCTTGTATAAGAATTGGACCATTAAACAATTAGATGTAAATAATGCTTTTTTAAATGGTGTATTGTAGGAGGAGGTGTACATGGAGCAACCACTTGGATTCTAACAACAAGGAAATGAAAGATTGGTGTGCAAACTAAACAAAGCAATCTATGGACTTAAGCAAGCACCAAGAGTGTGGTTTGATAAGCTGAAATAGACACTAGCCAGTCTCAGCTATATCTCAACAAAATCAGACAATTCTTTCTTCACTAAATTCTCTGATACAACTGTTACTTACATACTTATTTACGTTGATGACTTCATAATTACAGGTATTAGTGAGACAGAAATCAACAAAGTCACACAACAATTGAACAAAGAGTTCTCAATTAAAGATTTGGGAGAATTAAACTACTTGCTTGGCATAGAAGTTAAAAAACATCTGACAACAAGTTACATCTATGTCAAAGGAAATACATCTCAGAAATTCTGATAAAGGCAAAAATAGACAAGGCAAACCCTCTCTCAACACCAATGACTAGCAGTATGCACTTATCAAAGAACAAAAGAGAGCCAATTGAAAATGAGAAACTATATAGAAGCATTGTTGGAGCATTACAAAGTGCAAAATAACAAGGCCCGACATATCATTTAGTGTCAATAAAGTCAGTCAATTCATGCAAAAACTACTAGACAATCACTGGAAGGCAGTTAAAAGAATACTGAGATACCTTAAAGGCACCATAAATCAGGGACTTCTTCTACATGCAAGCAAGACACTCAACATCAATGGCTACGCAGATGCAGACTGGGCCACTGACAGTGATGACAGAAAATCAACAACTAGGTACTGTATCTTTTTAGGAAAAAATCCAATATCATGGTGTGCTAAGAAACAACCAACAGTATCTAGATCTAGTACAGAAGCAGAGTACAGAAGTGTGGCAAGCGCAACTGCTGAAATTATGTGGGTGGAATCACTGTTAAAGGAATTACACATCAAAACTAACACTACAACAACTATTTGGTGTGATAATCTCAGTACTATAACTCTTACCGCAAATCCAGTATTACATTCCAGAACGAAGCACATGGAATTGGACTTGTATTTCGTTCGAGAGAAAGTTATAAAGGGAAAACTAAGGTTTAATCACATACCTTCCTATTACCAAAAGGAAGACGTTTTTACGAAAGCGCTATCAAAGATCAACTTTACCAGATTCAGAAATGAATTGAATATTGATGAAGTAAACCCAGATTCAGAATGTAGAGCTTCGAATTCTTTGCCAGCAAGGAGAAATCTGAGGTCTTCTCATCAAAATAAAGCCTCAACCATTCCATATCTATCAACCATATTGATTTTATCTGCAAAGTTTGTAGCTCCTGAGGTTGATGGTTAGATCTGAGGTTTGCCCATCAAAATGAACCTCAACCTTTCCGGATCTATCAACCATACCATTTTTATCTACAAAACTCATGCTTCTTGTGATTAATGACTGGATCGAGTCTCTTCGATCTGATAAAACATCACTGGAGTAAAGTTTTACCAGATCTAAAGAAAAATGTCGAAGAATTTTAAAGGAATTTTTACTCGCTGCGGCCATTGTTGAAAATATGGAAGCCCTAACCCTCGAACTGGTTTGAGGAGGTTTATCGAGAGAATAGCTATTACAAAGCAAATCTGTCTTGTGAACGCAAACCAGTCTAGTGAAGTAGTAAATGGGTCAAGCCCATATATTTATTATACAGTATATATGTCGAGGCTTGTACAAAGGAATGCAATTGAAAATACACTGTCAATTTTCTTACTGTAGCAATAAAGTAAATAATTCATTTCTTTGACATAGTTATTTCATATTAGTGTTAACAGGTTTATGTTGCCTACCAATTATAAGCATTGGAAACGTGTTCTCTTCCAATCCGTAGAGGTATTGTTTTCTTTGTATCTACTATGGTTTATTGTTTCCATTATCCTTTATTTAGCAATTTTAAGTATAACACGTTAAGATATTAATCCTTTAAAATATATAATAATTAGCTATAATAGAAAATATTATCTAAGATTTTTTTTTTCTATTTGATTAATCTCTTCTCTATCATGTTTGAATAGTCCGAAATCTAAAAATCTGGTAAATGTGTTTATTCTAATTTATTATATGTTAATTTTTATTGGTTTTGGATTTATGATTATCATTTATGGCAATTTCATGGTGATATGGCAATTTCATGATGATTTTATGTGTGTATACATAGATATACTTAAAGAACTTTATTCGGAATAGTGTTAATTAGTAAATTGGACAATTTTGACTACATTTGCCACTGAGCTCGCTTATTTGCTGAGACATGTGTACTTTAAGAGTTTCTTAAAAAGTTTTCTGCCAATAGATACCTTCCAAATCATCTAATACATTTTGACTTTTGCCAATAGCTATCACCTTCCATATTGTAGTGTTCGATCTTCTATTCCAATGTTGAATACCAAGTTGAGCATGTGACAATATCTATCTCCCCTCTGCTTTCTTTTTATTTCGAACAGTGCCTTTCAAGCATTCAACATTGCTGTCATGGACTTGCATTAGTCTACTTAGCTGAATGTTTAGATTTTTATCATTGAGTTGCCAAATGATTTCTTAGTTGGGCACGTGAATAGTTAAGTCGTTCATATGTTACTCGTACATCGTCTCTTATTGATTTCAGTTATGCTTCTACCTTCATCCCAGAATATCTATTTGCACTCCATCCAAGTACCCGTCAATAGAGTGATCAAGTTCATTTTGATAAAATGTGAAGTGATATCAATAGTTATTTTCAATGTAATTATTGTTGTTGTTGATTGAAAAAAAATATGAATTCATTCCAATGCCTTCTTTAGTAAAACTCACTAATTACATCTTATTTTATTCCCTCGAGCATCTAGGTGTTCAGTAGATAATTCTTTTTTTTGGATTTGTGTAGAAGCTGGCGATGAAATTGTTGTATGTATGTACTTTGGCTGACTCATCGTCACTAGGTCTGTTATGGCATCGGTGACTATTATCGACATGAAGAGCGTACCGACACCGTTGGTAAGTCATTACTGTTATCGTTGGTAAAATGTTTGTTGGTATACCGATAAACTAATAAACCATTAACTGGTAATGGTAAATTTACCAATACATAAAAAAACAATTATTACATTAATGATGGAAAAAAATATTTTGTTACGAGTTCTAACTCCATTAATGTTTATATAAACATTTTGACTTATTTTAGTTTAGATGGATAATTTTCTTGATTCATCATAGATTATTACAACAACATGATATAATAATTTTGTTAATCTTAAACTTTGAAGTTAATAAAGCCAAAAAGAAATATCATCATAAATAATACAACAAAGGTCTGCTTAAAATATAATAAATCTTTCAAAATTTTCATTTTTGGGTTTAATTAAAATAGTCGAAAAATTAAAATTAATATGACTAGTAAATATACCATTACCATTGATTTTGATATTCTTTTACCACTATGTTTACCTTAAACACTGGTAAATTTACCGTTACAATACCAATAACATTGGTATACGATTTAGCTCAGTGTTAGTTCTCAATTGCTTGGTATTGCTGTGATAATAGTAAATTTACCATTATCATAACAGCACTATATGTCACAAAGTTAGCTATATCTCTATGCACCTTTCTATTTTTACAACTACAAATTATTATTAACTATGTCTTTGTATCTGAGGTGCGAATTTTCCTTTTATCTATTTTGTTTGTACAGCTTTAGTTTAACCATCATGTAATACACTACTAAAAAAATACCCATAGAGAGATCAATAAGTAAAGACTGAAATTTGTTGGTCTCTAATTAAAAACTCATTAAAGACTGAAAAATCGGTCTTTAAAATTTCAAGTTAGAAACTGAAATTCAGTCTCTAATCTGTTTGTAAAAGTTAAGACTCTTTGAAGACCTAATTTCAGTTTTTGGTTCGGTCTTTAACTCGGTATTTAAGAAGTCTTAAAAAGAATTAAACATTCAATGGTTTTTCCTTATTACATATATAGCAATTAAAGTTGATAATTAATGTAAATGTAGTTGGGACTTACTACAACTCACTTCATGCACAATAATTTATAGTTATTATATCATCAACTACGTAAAGTTGTAAATTTTATGTCATACGGCCAGTACAAAACCTGACCGTGTTCCAACTTATCACTCAAAATGACATCCTTTAGAATATCTACTAAATATTTCTTTGTATATGCGGTTGAGGCTTATCATCTACTTTTATCCTTCAAACATAATAATCACTTCATAACATTAACCTTAAATGGAGACGGTTCACTGGCATTGCTAAATTTAGTCGATTTCGTTTATGTTTTGATTATAAAATTTGGTTTGATGATTGAATTAACTATCCATTACTTGTTAGTTACAAGAGAATAAAATTTGATTGGGTGGTTGGTAAAAAATATCAATAAAAAACATATATAAAAAGAACTCACAACCAAATCAAAGCAAAAATCACAATCAAATTCCATCTATATTACTGTAAAGTAAAAAAGCATTTCTTTTTCACATTACTAATATGATCAAGTACATATTTATATCTAAAGTCCAAAAGCATATTCCATATCAATTGAATCGATTGTTAATAATTAAATTTATGTGGTTAAGAATATGTTTAAACTTACTTTTGACACTATTTCTATTTATTTGGTAAACAATTTTTTCCACTCAAAATGAAAATGGATAAATCTGTTTTGCTAACTGATTATAGGGGATAAATAGCTAGTGATTTGCACATAAAGCCAAAATAGTTTTGTAATACAATATATTATTTGTGTTTTGATTGATTATTAAAATAATACAATTGTATTATTACAAGTAAATAATTTAAATAAGTTTATAAAATGCAGTTAAAAACTTAAGTGTTGAGTATTACATTTGAAATTGACACTAAGTGCATATTTATTATATAGCGGTAAAATGTTGTATGATTTAATTACATATTTAAGTGCATATTACATTTAAGTGCATATTAAATTTGAGTTTATATTGTTAACGAATTTATTCACCAACCCCAAAAAAAATTGAGGAAAGAGGAATATGGTTGTGAAAAGGATTGGACGTCAACGGATGTTGGCAAAAGCGACATTGGTTGAGAAAGGGCTTGGCTAATTAGGCTTGGCTTATTCAATTCCATGATGATGTCATAAGAATGATCATTTCGAAGTAATGTCGATCAATCTATATAGACCAATCTTATGCAAGCACAAATCAAGAGTGCTTTGGAACTCAAAAACAAGTTGTAATTCAAGTCCAATTTTTTGATATGTTATGTAATTGTTGAATGTATAAGGTTTTATGTGAAAAAGTACAATTGTCACTAAATTTCCAAATCTATTTAGGGTTACAAAGTTTAAAATGTAAGAGACAAGAGAAGAATCATTCGCCCCTTCTCTCATAACCCTAGGTCCATACCTATAAGGGTAAAAGTGCGACATGGCTGCTTGGCTTCGGCATGCATGACTTTCGCCAACATCAATGCCACATAACACTAGGCCTTATTTAATGGTGATCTTAGACATTCCTCGGTGCACAGTAGAACTTCAATGTTGTCCCAACAGTGAAGACATTTGGTGTTAGTGACTTCCGACATTGGCGGCCTCTTCCAGGGTAATCAGTATTATACTATGGATTGATGATCTTCGATGCTTGTTATTGGTAGGAAGCGACATTAACATGGAGCATCATCAACAGGAAACGATATCAATTAACGTCTAATTTGATTTAGTAGCCTTTCATGAATATTGATAACTTTCATCATCAATATCACGTTTGTACATGTGCAGTATCCTTTAATAATTGATAAAGTGCATCACCAATAAGATGTGGCATTGACTATCGATAGAATATGGCATCCATTTTGTCTGTATAGGCAAATGGCGGCATTGATAAAATACGACAGCAATAAGATGCGACATAAAGCATGTGCTATAACATTGATGGCTTATGGTATTGATTTTTCGACATCACTACCTCATTGATGAATTACGACATTGATTTCATCCGGCATTACTTAGTGATGTAAGAAATTTAATACTAATCATCCAACTTTGTAGATGGTGTGCGACTTGGTGTCCTTGGCTTCATTGATGACATACGATACTGCACATCAACCCATGTTGATAAGTGGTGATATCGTAGGCCTTCGGCATTGGCTCTTTACAATTCTTTCGGCATTGGTTATTGATGCGGTGTCATAGCCATGATGCATGTCTTATACCTTCGAAAATAATAATTGTAGTAACACATATTATATTTTAATTGCATTTATATAATGCAGTCATATATATATAAGTGCATATATATGTTATAATGTGGAATATTTTTGATTGATTTAAGTACACATTTAAGTGCATATCACATTCAGCTACATTTATATAATGTAGTCATAATTTAACTGCTTATTGCATACGCAATTGATTATTAAGCGCATATTCGTAATATTTTTACCAATGTAAATGGATTTTGAATAATTATTTGAATCATGCAGTTATAGTTTTTTTTTTTTGAAATGGTACATTATATACAACGTGTCATTAGGACAACATATCACATGTTAATAAACGTTCGAATCACGCTACGCAAGTTTCAAACTTGTGACCGCTCGCACCAAAGCCGAGTCACTTAACCATTTGGATAATGGTGCTTGTCCTTGCAGTTATAGTTGTTGTAACAACGCGTACTTAAATGGGTCCAAGTGTTGACAAAATATGGAAACTAAGACCACCAAAGCCCGAATCATTGAATTTGGTACCTGCAAAAATTAAAAGCAAACCGGAGATCGATCAAACTAAACTCACAACAGAAGAATTAATATTAGGATATAAATATTGACAGTGGTAGCTACCTTGAAATTCATAGAATTCCTAGGACATCAATTACATTGTCAATACGGAGCAAAAGAGAGAGAAGACTACACCATCAACCGATCGTATCTAGTTCCATTGACTTGTCCCTCTAATCTATCCTGCGGGTTGTAATGGGTTGTAATATATGGTGATTCTGTTCCTTTTCTTTCTAATTTATGTTCTTCTCCAATTTTTATACGTATATATAAATATTTTATAACTTTAGAAAAGTAGCACAGAAGAGAAATGACAATGCTTCGCTGCTTTTTCCAAAAAACATATGACAAGAAAGGAGATAGCTAGGTCTGAATTTATAGGCTCTATAATCAACCATAGCCGTACGATTAAATATATTAAATCTTGGTCATTGTGCCCTAGGCAAACCCTAGCCACCACATGTTCAACGGTCGACCGCTTATGGGTCGCGATAGACTGCTAGTGGTTGACAAGTTCCTATAATGGATTTGCATGCGTTAATTAGTTATATTGAATTATTTTCATTTTCAATTCGTTTTTCGTCCATAACTTCTTCATTTTAGCTCCGATTGTAGTGACCCAACTTTCTAACACCAAAAGGTCGCATCACTAATTAAGAAAGAAAGGGATAGAAGAAGAAAAGAAAAGAAAGAAGAAACACAACAACATCAGATAACTCACACCAGAACGAATGAAATATGATATATATCGCATAAAATATTACATAGTATCATATTACATCAGAGTACACAACTTACACAACACATATTAGATAGTTATAAACATCTGTTTAACTCTACAACTCAAGATATCACAAGATACAGAGACAACACAAACACAGCGGAACCATAATATATCAACACGTCGAAGCCTCTTGCTCCATATCTCCTCCAGAGTTCGTCAAGCAAACCTAAATCCCTAGACTACTCATACATAATATGAGTACCCAAGAGTTTAATAAAACATAAAATAAACACTCGGGTCAGACAGGGGTCTGGTGTGAGTAAACGGGTTAAAATTTGCTTAACTTTAGAAAATCCTTTGGAAAGAAAAGGTATCACGTAAGACTTCCCACACATAAACATGGAAAAGTTTTTACCTTACGTTAACCAAAACATTTGATAGGAAATCCAGTGATATTATAATAGTGTCTAGGGTTTTCAAGTAAAGAAGAAATAGCCGAAATTGTTACATTATTAAATTCCAGCTACTAGCCACAAAAGTGGGTAATACAAACAAAACCGTAGGGTCTCATAGGAAGAATGGGTTTCCATCAATGGCAGGGCTACTGGGGTACCGCCCATCACAGTACGTGGCCTAGATCACAGTACCAAGGATTACGCCCAATCCCCTGCATCACAAAGCCGGAACCATTCCTTACTGAACAGTCTCGAGTAAGATCACCCCGTGGTTGGCGCGACCAACCACCCACAAAGCCGAAATAAAAGGGACATCTAGACATGAATGACCTCACCCTGAAATGGGTGCTACCCACCTAGCCTTGCTGCACCTCCCAAGTTTTAGCCAGTCCTGGTTGATGAGGCTTGAGATTGCGATTACCTTTATAGAACACATCTATCTTAGAATGCTCATCGTCCACCTGACGATGTTCTGAAAGCATTCGATCCATACAAGTTTGTTCCGAGTTCGAACGAAACCGAAGGCACTATCTCGTTGAACTTATTTTGGAATCACCCTCAGAGTCAACGACCATAGCCCTTGCACTCTAAATCACCATCTTGAACCTGTAAGTGCTATCTCCGTCAAACTCATCACGGAATCACCCCCAGAGTTATACTGACGTATAGTTCTCACACTTCGAGTCTTCATTAAGCTCCACTTGGATTCACGACCTAACGTTTAATTTGGATCGATGTGGTTTTCGGATATCCAAATATGGAAACCCGATTTCGGTCTCACCGAAATCCAAACGCCATTTTAATGTCTAAGTTGTTTAAGGGTTTAAACATTTAAACTCATATTCAGGATGATATAAACAGATAGATGAATCACATTATCACAACAGATAATTCATATCAAACATTCATCTCACAAAGCAGCATATCACATATCATAGATTTCCAAATCATCCAGTATCAACCAATCACCCAATATCAATCATCCAATATAAATCAATCAATATTAACCAATCATCCAAAAGCAGAATTGATTAACTCCAAATCAATTTTATTAACCTTTAATTAAATTAATTACTATCCTTTAATCACTTGGATTATCTTAATCCTGCTTCGTTAATTTATTCTAAATAAATAAATTAATCATCTCTTAATGTTCTTCTTTTGTTAATCTCCGTGATTAATTATCCTTTAATTACATTCAAGTAATTATCCTAAACCATATTCAGTAATTAACCTTTAATTACTATCATTAATTCAATAATTAATGATCCTTCATTTACTTCCATTAATTAATCAACTATAATTAATTACATTAAACCTCAATTAATTATAATCAATTAATCACACTTTAATTAATTACTTTTATTAATCAACCTTGATTAATTCATTAATTATATTAACTAATGATCCTTATTAATTAATAATCCTTAAATAAATAAATAATTAACTTGTAATTGATCATCTCATTAATCATAAACAGTAATTAACAACTATAAATTACTTACCTTAATTAATTAACTTCTAAATTAATTACATTAACCTTTGATTAATTAATCTAATTAATTAATCTTTAATCACTTCATTAAGTAATTATTAATCAATTAAATTAATAAATAATCCTTAATTAATTACTTTATTAATTAATTACAATATTCATACATATATAAATTATCAACAGATTAAATTAAATTTCAAAACAACTCCAAATTATAACATATACATACATATATATTACAATTTGAAAATACAATCTTTTATTTAAAACAAAAGATCTTTCTATTCACAATATATATCAAATATATATATATATATATATTATAAATAGAATAAAATTTTATTAGCTTTGAAAAGTAAATCTTATAAATTTTAAATTGTTAAAAAGATATTGATCAAAATTACCAGATTAAATATTTATTAACCTTCAAAAAGATTAAATTTACCAATCTAAATTAAAATTATAAAGAAAAATTATCAAATCAATTTAATTATTAATGCAGATTGTTAAATTGATATTGCCTAAAATTCCGGGTCGTTACACCGATCGTGAAACTTCAAATATGAAAATTGCTCAGAATTTCACAACGAACATAATGGTGGATGTTCCATAGTCAAATCCAATCATTTGCCCAAATTCTATTTTTGACAACTACCATCTTTAATAATTAACTAACATAAAATTTGCGGAGTATTACAATTGCGTTTGAATAATTTAACTAAATTGTCAATGGTCATTAGCTCAACTGGTTAGTTATATAGCGATCTTGACATACGTTTTAGAGGTCATGAGTTCAAACCATCGGAACATCAAAATATTTTATACTTTGATATTTTATGAAAAAATAGTTAAATGTCAACTATGTTTCATAAAAAACAATGTATCAAAATATGGAATTAACAATAAATTTGTCATTATGCCATATAAAGTAAAAACTTAAATCATGACCAGATGAATTCCCAAACAATGTTAAATTTGTCGCTTATTACCTTATGTCATTGAATAATATAAACATTTTCTAATTTCTCATATATGATAATAACAGATACGATACTATCTTTGATCCCTTCTCTCCCCACTTCTAAAATCGCATCGGATATACCCTAAAACATAGCCAGATGAAATTCTTTACTCTCCCGCTAACAAATTATTTTTCCTCCTCCATGATTCTTATGCGCCCCAAATTTCCATTGAACACGCGGAAATCATCTCCCTCTTCCTCCAAATTATAATTAACAGGTACGTATTTTCCACTTTTTTTTACCATTAGCGCAAAATCTGCGATTCTGTAGGGTTTCATCGAAATCAGAAGGTATATCTTGTTTTCACCTAAAACAAAATGTATCCTTGGATTTTCTTCTCTTACTGAGATAAAATTCATCAATGACCTAAGCATGCTACTATAGTTTAGATTTTTCGTTTGATGTTAACCCCTAAATTATTACCCACCCTAATGTTTCCTCATATTGTTCTACAACAAAAATTGGATCTTTCTTTTCACAAAAAATCCATTGAAAACTTACCTATTTAATATATTTTAGAAATAAAATTAAGTCTGAGATAGGTGGTTGTATGAATTTCTGTGCAGGCTATGGAAGATTCAATATTTTTTAGAAGTTAAAAGGACAAAGCTACCAGCTTTATCTGAAGAATCCCAGGTGCAAATATATTTAATCTATGGTATTTATTTATAATCAAGCTAGATAATTCATATACTGAGTCCAGATACATTTCAAGCAAGAAATTACATAAGCAGAAAGTAACATAACATGTGCCTTTTGAATATACCTATTATATATGTGCAACATTATACATACGACACTTCTTCCCTTGTTTTTATGTCACTTGTTAATATAGTTCAATATAAACGATGATGTGGATTAATATTCATATATGTTATGCAATATTTAGTATGTATATGAGTATATGACTCCAAAGGCAGAAATAGTCAGTTGTAATGCTCTTAAGGAATAATTTACGCTATCCACAGCCTTTATAAAATTACCAAACTATACGATTATTTCTTAAACAATAAATTTGTTCTCATATGAAGTGTATTTCATGAGGCTAATAAGTTATTTTATGCAGAGACATTTCTCATATGATGAATCCCATGAACCAATGGTACGAAGATTATGGGAGGCTGCAACAAAAGACAATTTAAAGAAAAAAACTAAATCGTGCACGAGAAGCGGGATTAAAAACTAATAAGACAAGTATAATAGAGTGCAAGGATAACCCATCTATTTGGATTCGTCATGATATATGGAATAAGATGATTGATATTCATTGGGAGCAAGAGGAATTTGAGAAAAGAAGAGAAATGATGCGAAAGAACTGCCTTACATCGAAAGAAAGAGGGAACTTACACTCGCCATTGTGCTGGTTCTGTTTGATTGCCTTACATATGAACAAGTTGTAAGTCAAATATCCTATAATTATTTCTCATCCAATAAATTGTTAGATATGCTAGTTAAGTATACATGTTATTTTTTTTTGACTAGATAAAGTAGGATATTTTTGTTTTATAATATATATTTGGGTTTGTCTTTTAGGATGCTTAGCATTAATGGTAAATATTAAAAAATTTACAATCATTTTTAAAACCATTAGATGTTCTATAAAATTAAGATATTGGATGGAAAAAAATCATGGCAGCGATGAAAAATAATACTTGTCTATGCTTTGATACAATAAATATACAATTATATCATCTACTAGCAAAATGAGTTCTATGTTCAATTTGGTAAGGTCTCTCTCCACTTTATTAAAGACAATCTCCACATTAATATGGTAAGAAGTATATAGAAATAATCAGGTGGTACCTTCTTTTTACTCTCTTCTGGCATATACATATGAATTAACTTTATGCCTTTTACTTCAGCATTTTTGGTTTCTGTCTTGAGTCAAATTTAAGCCATAATTACCTATGTTTATTGTTTTTTTTATAAAAGAGTGGTCCTCTTATGAGGAGAGCACATATAAACATTTGATGATTAGAACAATATATGTGATCATCCCTTAGATGATCCAAAAAGTAGAAAGCTAGGATGTATACCTTAACATACACATAGTATTTATGCGCGCAACTGAAAAATAATGAATAGACCACCAACTACATAATGACATGATACGCTTGGTTGATATGTGAATGCATTAGCCTATTGCGAATAGTGGTTAAAGTTGCACTGAAACAAAGAGAAGCTTGGGGTGAGAACGCTTGAAACTGCAGGTTTAAGTGAATAAATCAGCTTGTGTCACAACATAGAAACTCATTTGTTGTATAGGAGGACTGGTGTCAAGAATGAGAAATGGTGAAAGTACATGAAAGGCAAATGTTGTGATAGTAAGCATATATAACTTGGAGCCATGCTGTTGACATATACTGGGTTCAGAAAGTGGAGTAAGCATCTAAGTTCAAATATGAAAGGCGTAGCGTGATGAGAAAGGAAGATGCATAAGGAGTGGATCTTGAAGCAGCTTGATGCGGGGTTCAGGTTGTTAACATATGTTGGGTTCAGATTAAGGAGAGTGAGCTACTAAGTTCAGGTTATAATGGTGTGGTAATGTGCATTTTTGAATAAAGACAAGGTATGGCCCTAACAGTGCTGATTAAAATCTAGGCACTAACTGAATGAGTGGCTTAATTGTGCGACAGGAGTGCTTATGCGATGCTTGATGGCAAGACATGGCTGGCTAAATGATTGCCAAGCATGAATGGTTGAAATCTTATCATGACTAGCTTTGGGTTGAAAACTGAAGTGAATAAGCAGTCTAGTTGGATGATTACAAGACCTGACTTTCTGATAAGGTGATTCTGGCAAAAATTGACATGGTCATAGGTAGTTAATCATATTAAATATAAAGAAATATACATACATACATATACTCAATGATTAAAATAGTGTATAAAGTAGTTAATTGTATTAAATATATAGACATATTAAATTTATTAAATTTATATACATATACAAAAATACATATGTTGATTAAGTTGTTGATGCTTCAGATTAAATTATCATTATATGATGAATAATAATAACAAGAAAAGATAAGATTTATGCTGAAATGATAACAAGAGATTATAAATTGAAACTTCTATTTTTGTTATGTTATGGAAATTAATTAATTTACATAAATAAATTTGAAATAAAGATATTTAAGCTTAATCTTCTCATACGGGTTGAAGAAATGACTACCTTGGAAATACTATTCCGAAGGGAACATTATGTTTCTGTTATATATTAATCTTTGTAACTAGTAGTGCATGTGATATATAGACCTATGCATGATATAATGCATAAATAACGCAGTCTCTTCTAAAGGTTTGCCCTTATCAATATTATGATCAATGACCATGATTTCCTAATATTTATATATAATTGAATGCAGAAAATTGTAATAGGAAAGGAACAGACATTCCACGAAGCATTTTAATATGTCCACGTTCTTAGAGATCCATCAAACTCCTTAAAAATACCAAAAAAATATGTAAGAGCAACAAATATATGGATAACAAGTCTGCAAAGACCAATTATTTTATTTAGTTGAAATAGTTAATATTTGCGTAGTGCCAATTATTTTTTCCATGCACGCACATATATATATTATAGGAGACTTATCTTAGGGAAAAGGCCGAGTCTGATGAAGCAATTGATGTTTTAATCCACAAGATTGGGTGGATTCGTCAAGGGGACTTACAAAAAGCAAGATGTATGGAGCGCTTCATTTAGATGTTAGTATTGTACATGGTGGTTTACCTTCTTCTTGAGCTAGGCCTCATCAAGGATGTACTTCTACTTCACCTTCATCTACCCAACCTGTGATGCCCTACCCGAGACCCACATTAACAAAGAGAATTACTGGGTAATTCTGTCTGCTAATGCGGAGAATAGGGCTGGTTAGGAGCGACCATCTATAATCTTGTCTTAAACATCTACTGCATACGTCGATAAATGCTCTATATATTTTTTCTATTTCAAGTGAATCGACATATCCAATTAATGCTTAATACAAAACTATAGGTGGCTAATGGATCTATCAGAACAAAATACAATAACAGAATGCATATCACATCACAGAACAGTAATCGTCATATATATAAATACATATACGCAGATACATCCCAGTATGATACAAACTAATATACAAAAGTGGTACAGAGACCACACTATATACATCTAATCAAATACATATCAGAGTTAAATGGAAAGAAGTATAAACTACACAAAAGTGCTAGGCTGATATCCAAGTAGATGCATCAAAGCTAAGTCTCGTAACTGGTAGCTAACCTAAAACAACTCGGTCTGACCCGAGTATAAAATACGTAGGTCAGTCTAGCTAAAACAAACAGTTAATAAGGATACACGATAATATGAAGCATAAGATACAAGCTGATAATTCTTCTCAAATGAGAAGAGGCAATAGAAAGAACACGTACTCATGACTTAAGTGAAACAATGTCATTTTAGTATACAAAGACCTCAAAAGGGGTAAACATGACAATAACACTCAAATAATATAAACAATCACCGGCGAAAATCTCCAAATCAAAACTCATGAAACTCAATAAGAGTTTACAATCCCCATATCAAAATCATCATAAAACAACATGTATATAAACCTTTCTCTAACTCAAGGCTATAAGTAAATTCATCATCTCAAATTAGTGAAATCAAAATCAAAAAATAATAAAAATTCCCTAGATTGGCCAAATCTCATTTGTATGTCGAAGCGATGTTGCATGTGCTATTCTCAGATGGTCGAAGCCACTAACAATGTCGCTAACACCTCCCAAAGCAGTTCGTCCTCATGACAAGGTCGCCGACGCCTCTCCAAGCCATTTTTTCAGCCCTAACAAGGTCGCTAACACCTTCTAAAGCAATTCGTCCTCATAACAAGGCCGCTAACACCTCTCAAAGCAGTTCTGTTAGGTAAACATCGTGAATGTGTCACAAACTCACGAATAGGAATTCAAAAAGTGTTAACGTGTGTCCCATACCACACGTTCACACTTAGCGACTTACTAGACGCTAGTCGATCCACATTAGAAACATCATAAAACTCAAAAAATCATATCTCACATCATCTCATTGGCGAATGGTAAAGAGATACCATACTCGTCTCATCTCATTGACAAATATTAAATGGCATCTTGACTTGTCTCATCTCATCGACAAGTGAAAACATCGTGATGGTTCCTCATAAACCATAAATCTCAAAATATGAAATCATATACTCAAGACTTGCCTTATATCATTGGCAAGTAAATAAAACTTCGTGATGCTTCTCATTGACCATACTCCTACATAGGAGATCTCAAACCATAATACTTGCCAAATATTGGTCATCTTAAATAATTCCAACAATGAGGAATTATAAAACTCAAAATACGCCATAAAATGGCAGAATATATCAGAATCAATAATCTCAAATAGCTTCGATCGTACAAGTCCGAAATTAACCGAAATAGTAAACGCGCACGTCCAATACCACTGTTTTACTAAATCGTTTAACTCACTTTCTCATACGTTTGAATAGTGTAAAAGTGTATGTTTTATATTTAAAATAGTTTACTAGAGAAAACAAGCTTTTAAAACTATTTCTCGAAAAGATTAATATAACCAATATTTAAAATTCCTTTATTATAGGAAATAAATAGATTTTATATTAGAAAAATAATTTTAAAACTATATAATGATAATTTGAAATGTCCATTTGTTTCAAAAATCACTTCAAAAGTGGTTTAGTGAAAAATGTGCTCGAAAAGAATGAAAAACAGTGCTCGAAAACAATGAAAAACAAGAAAGATAACTCAAGACCGATAACTTGAATTTAATACGAATTCAATTTAAATTTAACCCAAAATCTATTCAAATTCTATTTAAATTTGAATTTTAAAATTTCCAAATATAGCTAGCTTATTGATAGGAAGCATAGGTATCAAAACATTTCAAAACAGCATCAAAATCGGACAAGAATGAGAGCAAAATAAGCCAGTACAATTCTCAAGTCAATAATATATTGCTGTTGTTTTGCTCTCGGGACAACAACAACAAATCTAGTTTTGACCAAGCTAACTTTGAAATTTCAGAAAACTCAAAACATGAAACTTTTAGCACAAAGTATAAGCTTTCCAAAACATCTAAAATTATTGAATTGGGATAATAAACGTGAAAGATATGACCAATATAATTCTCACATTTTAAATTCACTATCGTTGTCGTTCATTCTCAAGGCAGCAATAAAGCAATAAGGTTTCGACTATCTTAACCTCAAAATTTTGCAAAACTCAAAACAAGAAAGATTTATAAAATATTCTAAGTTTTTTCAAACATCAAGAATTATCTAAATACGACAAGAAACAAGAATGATTTGCCTAATTTACTAACTGTGTTTAGTTTGGATAACGTAATTATCAAAGTGACAGAGCAGAGAGTTTGCAACAGAGTTTCGATCAACCTATGCTCAAAATATGCAAATGTGTTCAACATAAAAGTTGTTAAACAAAAAATAAGCTTTCCAAAACTTCACAAATTAACCAAATCTGACAAGAAATAAAGAAGATATGTACAATTTACTAACTGTATTTAGTTTGGATAACGTAATTACCAAAGTGACAGAGCTGAGAGTTTGCAATAGGATTTTGATCAACCTATACTCAAAATATGCAAATGTGTTTTCCATAGAAAATTATTACACACAAAATAAGCTTTCAAAAACTTCAAAAGTCATCCAAATCCGACAAGAAAAAAGGAAGATATGCATAATTTACTAACTGCGTTTAGTTTGGATAACGTAAATATCAAAGTGACAGAGCCGAGGGTTTGCAACAGGATATTGATCAAACTATGCTCAAAATATGCAAATGTGTTCAACATAAAAACTGTCACACATAAAATAATCTTTCTAGAACTTCAAAAATTATCGAATTCTGTTCAAAAACGAAAAAGATATGGCTAAATCAATTTTGGATTCAAACTTAGGAAATTTAGTTAAAGACAGAATCATACACTTATTTTCAATTCTATTTCAGATCAATAAAATTTCGAAATCTCAAAAAGTAATAAAAATAGAAACTGTTCCTTACTGAATCTAGTTTCTAAAAAAAAGAATGACCTCAAAAGGATAAGAAACGTGATAGTTATGGTTGTTTTACTTCAGCGCGTTCCTATTATATTTCAGCAATATACAATAAACGATTTCTTCCTCATCTTAGCAATTACAGTCAAGATTTAGTTAGAAATGTGAGTTAATAAACTCAGCTTACTGTAATGAAAATAAAATCTCCCATTTGTATTGAAAGAAGCAAACTTTGATGGGGAAGGAGCTTCAAATAACCTGAATTGGAAGAAAACAGTGCATGCAAAAGAAGTTTTACAGTAAATTAGAAAACCCCTTGCAGAAAATAGGAATTTGATGAAATTTTAGGGCTTAGAGTTTGATTACCTTTTAATTCACTCTAATTTGAAGAAATTTCAGCTTGAATTGAACAAGGGCTAATTTGAAAGCTTGGGTTTGCAAAATGGTGGTTTCTCTTGTTTTACAGAAAAGAGGAAGAATGTGAACTTTTGTTAGAACGTACAGGAATTGGTTTCTTCTCTTTCTTTTTATCTGGCTAAGTCCAAATGGGCTTATGGATCCAAAACTAAAAGAAGAAAAAAATCAAATGGCCTAAGTTAATTACTTAACATAAAACCAAGTGCATTCTTATACACACTAATTTAAAAAACAAAGTCATTTTCCTTTCAATTTTCAACCAAACAAAATTAGTAAATTTACATACACGTGAAACAAATTATTTTGCACTATGATAAGATTAATTTTTATTTTTAAAATATTATTATTATTATTATTAAAATCCTTTATTTCACAATAATACATAATTTACTCAAATAAACGAATAAAACTCTATTTTAAACTTCTAAAATTCCACAAAAAATACTTTTCTTACATAGAAACATATTTTAAACCATTTTAAACTCAAATTTATAATTAAATTCATTTTTAAATCAATTTCCATCTTTTTATTTAAATAAACAACCTTTAAAAATCTCATACTTCTTTTAAAAATTATTAAAAGAAGTAATCGACAATAATTCATATAATTATAGCATTTTCTCCAAATAAAACCCACTTTCCCATCATTATTAACCCAAATAAATAAAATAAAATTTCAAACTTTATTTTTCTCATTCTATTTCCAAAATTCACTATTTATTCCAAATAAACAAATAAAATTTCCAATTTTATTTTAATTTACAATATCAAATTATAACTACCGTTATAGCTTAATATTAACAGGTAATTTCCAAAACCAGGGTTGTTAAGATTCCCCTTCTTAATAAAATTGCGTCCTCGCAATTTCTAGAGAAGTATTCATGTTCAGCATAATTATTTCATCAATCAAAGGAGGATAGACAAGCTCGAGTTTAAAAATACTCTTACTCTCAAAATAAAATGGTAGAATACCAAGATAAGACTCTCCCGATTAATTCTATGGTTTCCAAAGTGCTATTATGGAATTAGCGAATCATTGAATTTGCCTAGCAACACAATAGATTTCGAAGGCGTCTCACCTTTGAATGAGAACACAACAAGATGCTGCAAAAATGATCAATCAAATGAGATTGATTTCTCATAAGCTTCTCGAGTAGAGTCGGGATTTAGCACAACTCCAACCTGAATTCTAACCAACAAAATGATTACTAATATGATTTTTCATATGACATTACGGAAGGAACCACACCGATACAGGATATGCATAAAAGATACTAGATAGATCAACCAAAATATGGTTTCTTTAAAGGCCACCAAACTCAAACGACCGCATAAATGCATGTCGTTAGAAAATAACATGAGAGTAAGATAAACACTAGGAACTAAAATATATGTATATACTCTCAATCAAAAATTCTTAGAGTTCCAAAAATTCAGTATCTTTATAATTATAACCACAATTTTCAACACTTGAAATTTTTTTTTTCAAAACTTCTTACTTAGATTTTAAATTTAAATTCATTACTCTTTAATATAGCACTTACACAATGAATAAATAATTTCAAACTCATATTCCCTCTTATTACAAAAAATAAATTTCCCAAAAGAATTTTATAAATTCATATCAACAGATCCTTAAAATAAAATTTAAAATTTACCTCTCACTGTTTTCAAACAACTAAAAATTCCAAAATAAGTTACATATATTATCCAAAAAAATCCTACTTCTCGCTCCCATAAATATTAATTTCCAAACTTAATCTCATTAAAACACAATTTATCGTGTCTGATTTTCTCATCACAACGTTTAGGAAATTCCTATCGATAATGTTGATCAGGCGCATCGACCAGAATTTTTAAACACTCGATGGACGACCCAACACAAAGAAAATCATTTTCTAAAAAAATTCCTTATATAATTCTCAAAATATTCTTTTTTTTCCTCAAACAATTTCAGTTCCTCTTAAATCTTATCTTCAATTAAAAGATTTCAAAACTCTATTTTAATCAGTTCGAAATCATAAAAACCAAAAGAATTCATCGAGTTATTCTTAGAATACTTGATTCAAAAGATTGATGGAACAAACTAGATTGATCGTCATTCCGCATGCTATAATGAACTACTTAAAGGAATCACATGAGTACGGAATGTAAGTAGAATGTTACTTTCCGCAACTCGTAGCTTACAAAAATCGATGTAGGGTCAAATTAGAGGATGGCCCTAACACCACTCATTAGGTTAAAAGAAATTTATGAGATATAAAAGCAATGGCAAGATATCTTCTCAAATGAGAATAAGGGACACAAATTCTAAATCATTACTTCGAGCAGAGTAATGCCACAAAGTTCATCCACAAATGAGTATCCAAGGGGGATATCTCGAAGGATGCATAAATAACAACAGACGAATAAATCCAATCGATCATCTCATTTCCTTAGTGGACATTCTCGTGGAAGAATGACCAAAAGGCTAAGAGTTGTAAATAAGGTCAATACAACATTCATTGCCCAATGGGGTGACAACCCCAAACGGACTCCCAGAAATCAACGTAGTCATCATGACTGGAATTTGAGATATACTATCAACATCTCGAATCCCAAGAGCGAATATAGGGACTTCAGAATCATATTTAACATTCTGAAAAACAAGAACACAAATCAATAGAATTAGGATATCTAAATATAGTATCCTTCAAATCACAGAATGTGGCTTGATAAGCCACTCATCTCAAATTATCTCAAATTCTAGAATGGGACTTTAGATAGAAATTACTATGCTAATTCACACGAAAGGATAAACCATACAGGATAAATCCTAAAATCCTCATACATCAAATCGAATATTGCGGATCCCCATAACAGAAATCACAATTCACAAAGATATCACAAGATAAAACGTCAAAGATCATCCACAAACTCCTTCGATACGAATGAGTATTAGGCACATGCATCGAAGAAGACTCAAATAGAATAATTACAAATAATTACTCTTAAGATAGGACACTGTTAAACCAATTTGAAATACTATGGAATAAATATATTCCTACACATATCCTAAACTTATCTACTCCAAAGAATCAATGAAAAGCTTAGGACACAAAATAAAGGGATTTGTAACACTCATACTATATTCGGATGTAACATTATATATGTTTCTGTTCCGTGTTTATCATATTTTGTTCTGAATCTAGCTTCGATACCAAGCTGTGACGCCCCACCCCGAGACCCACATTAACAAAGAGGATTACTGGGTAATTCTGTCTGCTAATGCGGAGAATAGGGCTGGTTAGGGGCGACCATCTATAATATTGTCTTAAACATCTACTGCATACATCGATAAATGCTCTATATATTTTTTTCTATTTCAAGTGAATCGACACATCTAATAAATGCTTAATACATAACTATAGGTGGCTAATGGATCTATCAGAACAAAATACAATAACAGAATGCATATCACATCACAGAACGGGAATTATCATATATATAAATACATATACAGAGATACATCCCAGTATGATACAGACTAATATACAAAAGAGGTACAGAGACCACACTATATACATCTAATCAAATACATATCAGAGTCAAACGGAAAGAAATAAAAACTACACAAAAGTGCTAGGCTGATATCCAAGTAGATGTATCAAAGCTAAGTCCTGTAACTGATAGCTAACCTAAAACAACTCGGTCTGACCCCAAGTATAAAATACGCAGGTTAGTCTAGCTAAAACAATCAGTTAATAAGGATAGACGATAATATGAAGCATAAGATACAAGGTGATAATTCTTCTCAAATGAGAAGAGGAAATAGAAAGAACACATACTCATGACTTGAGTGAAACAGTGTCATTTAAGTATACAAAGACCTCAAAAGGGGTAAACTCGACAATAGCATTCAAATAATATAAACCATCACCGATGAAAATCTCCAAATCAAAACTCATGAAACTCAATAAGAGTTTATAATTCCCATATCGAAATCACCATAAAACAACATATATATATAAACCTTTCTCTAACTCAAGGCTATAAGTAAATTCATCGTCTTAAATTGGTGAAATCGAAATCAAAAACTTATAAAAATTCCCCAAATTGGCCAAATCCCATTTGCATGCCGAAGCGATGCTGCACGTGCCATTCTCAGATGGCCGAAGCCTCTGACAAGGTCGCTAACACCTCCCAAAGCAATTCGTCCTCATGACAAGGTCGCTGACACCTCTCCAAGCCATTTTATCAGCCCTAACAAGGTCGCTAACACCTCCCAAAGAAGTTCGTCCTTATGACAAGGCCGCTAACACCTCTCAAAGCAGTTCTTTTAGGTAAACATCGTGAATGTGTCACAAACTCATGGATAGGAATCCGAAAAGTGTTAACGTGTGTCCCATACCACACGTTAGCACTTAGCGCCTTACTAGCCGATAGTCGATGCCACACTAGAAACATCATAAAACTCAAAAAATCATATCTCACATCATCTCATTGGCGAGTGGTAAAGAGGTACCTTACTCGTCTCATCTCATCGACAAATATTAAATGGCATCTTGACTTGTCTCATCTCATCGACAAGTGAAAACATCGTGATGGTTCCTCATAAACCATAAATCTCAAAATATAAAATCATATACTCAAGACTTGCCTTATATCATTGGCAAGTAAATAAAACATCGTGATGCTTCTCATCGACCATACTCCTACATAGGAGATCTCAAACCATAATACTTGCCAAATATTGGCCATCTTAAATAATTCCAATAAATAAGAATTACAAAACTCAAAATACGCCATAAAATGGCAGAACATCTCAGAATTAATAATCTCAAATAGCTTCGATCGTACATGTCCGGAATTAACCGAAATATTAAACGCACATGTCCCATACCACGTGTTTTACTAAATCGTTTAATTTTCTTTCTCATACGTTTGAATAGTGTAAAAGTGTATGTTTTATATTTAAAATAGTTTACTAGAGAAAACAAGCTTTTAAAACTATTTCTCGAAAAGATGAATAAAACCAATATTTGAAATTCCTTTATTATAGGAAATAAATAGATTTTATATTAGAAAATTAATTTTAAAACTATATAATAATAATTTGAAATGTCCATTTATTTCAAAAATCACTTCAAAAGTGGTTTGGTGAAAACTGTGCTCGAAAACAATGAAAAACAAGAAAGATGACTCAAGACCGATAACTTGAATTCAATACGAATTCAATTTAAATTTTACCCAAAATCAATTCAAATTCTATTTAAATTTGAATTTCAAAATTTTCAAATATATCTAGCTTATTTATAGGAATCATAGCTCTCAAAACATTTCAAAACAACATCAAGATCGAACAAGAATGAGAGCAAAATAAGCTAGTACAATTCTCAAGTCAATGATTTATTGCTGCCATTTTGCTCTCGGGACAACAACAACAAATCTAGTTTTGACCAAGCTAACTTTGAAATTTCAGAAAACTCAAAACAAGAAAATTTTAGCACAAAGTTTAAGCTTTCCATAACATCTAAAATTATTGAATTGGGATAAGAAACGTGAAAGATATGGCCAATATAATTCTCACATTTTAAATTCACTATCGCTGTCGTTCATTCTCAGGGAAGCAACAAAGCAATATGGTTTCGACTATCTTAACCTCAAAATTTTGCAAAACTCAAAATGAGAAAGATTTTTAAAATATTCTAAATTTTCTAAAACATCAAGAATTATCTAAATCCGACAAGAAACGAGAAAGATATGCCTAATTTACTAACTGTGTTTAGTTTGGATAACGTAATTATCAAAGTGACAGAGCTGAGAGTTTGCAATAGGATTTCGATCAAATTATGCTCAAAATATGCAAACATGTTCAACATTAAAGTTGTTACACACAAAATCATCTTTCTGAAACTTCAAAAATCATCCAAATTCGACGAGAAACAAGAAAGATATGCACAATTTACTAACTGTGTTTAGTTTGGATAACGTAATTATCAAAGTGACAGAGCTGAGAGTTTGCAACAGGATTTTGATCAACCTATACTCAAAATATGCAAATGTGTTCAACATAAAATTGTTACACACAAAATAAGCTTTTCAAAACTTCAAAAATCATCCAAATCCGACAAGAAACAAGGAAGATATGCTTACTAATCGTGTTTAGTTTGGATAACGTAAATATCAAAGTGAGAGAGCCGAGGGTTTGCAACAGGATATTGATCAAACTATGCTCAAAATATGCAAATGTGTTCAACATAAAAACTGTCACACACAAAATAATCTTTCTAGAACTTCAAAAATTATCGAATTCTGTTCAAAAACGAAAAAGATATGGCTAAATCAATTTTGGATTCAAACTTAGGAAATTTAGTTAAAGACAGAATCATACACTTATTTTCAATTCTATTTCAGATCAATAAAATTTCGAAATCTCAAAAAGTAATAAAAATAGATACTGTTCCTTACTGAATCTAGTTTCTAAAAAAAAGAATGACCTCAAAAGGATAAGAAACGTGATAGTTATGGTTGTTTTACTTCAGCGCGTTCCTATTATATTTCAGCAATATACAATAAACGATTTCTTCCTCATCTTAGCAATTACAGTCAAGATTTAGTTAGAAATGTGAGTTAATAAACTCAGCTTACTGTAATGAAAATAAAATCTCCCATTTGTATTGAAAGAAGCAAACTTTGATGGGGAAGGAGCTTCAAATAACCTGAATTGGAAGAAAACAGTGCATGCAAAAGAAGTTTTACAGTAAATTAGAAAACCCCTTGCAGAAACTAGGAATTTGATGAAATTTTAGGGCTTAGAGTTTGATTACCTTTTAATTCACTCTAATTTGAAGAAATTTCAGCTTGAATTGAACAAGGGCTAATTTGAAAGCTTGGGTTTGCAAAATGGTGGTTTCTCTTGTTTTACAGAAAAGAGGAAGAATGTGAACTTGTGTTAGAACGTACAGGAATTGGTTTCTTCTCTTTCTTTTTATCTGGCTAAGTCCAAATGGGCTTATGGATCCAAAACTAAAAGAAGAAAAAAATCAAATGGCCTAAGTTAATTACTTAACATAAAACCAAGTGCATTCTTATACACACTAATTTACAAAACAAAGTCATTTTCCTTTCAATTTTCAACCAAACAAAATTAGTAAATTTACATACACGTGAAACAAATTATTTTGCACTATGAAAAGATTAATTTTTATTTTTAAAATATTATTATTATTATTATTAAAATCCTTTATTTCACAATAATACATAATTTACTCAAATAAACGAATAAAACTCTATTTTAAACTACTAAAATTCTACAAAAATACTTTTCTTACATAGAAACATATTTTAAACCATTTTAAACTCAAATTTATAATTAAACTCATTTTTAAATCAATTTCCATATTTTTATTTAAATAAACAACCTTTAAAAATCTCATACTTCTTTTAAAAATTATTAAAAGAAATAATCGGCAATAATTAATACAATTATAGCATTTTCTCTAAATAAAACCCATTGCCCCATCATTATTGACCCAAATAAATAAAACAAAGTTTCAAACTTTGTTTTTATCATTCTGTTTCCAAAATTCACTGTTTATTCCAAATAAACAAATAAAATTTTCAATTTTATTTTAATTTGCAATATTAAATTATAACTACCGTTATAGCTTAATATTAACAGGTAATTTTCAAAACCAGGGTTGTTACACAGCCCATGCATACTTAATTTCCATTAGAAGAAATTGCTCAATTGTTAGAGCTATAAATCTGAAATATGTAATTAATGTTGATGTTTATATAATTATCAATATTGATTAATATATTATATTCAAATAGGGTGTTTGAAAAGTTAACGCAATCCTCTGGTATACCGACACAGTCTAGTGCACATATGCAAACCACTGATCCTATGCATGTTACGGAATCTTCACAGCCGAATGTTCTTACATCACCTTCTATTCCTGCTCAGTCCAGCATATTTTCACAAGCCACCATGCCTGCACAATCCATCGAGCTATAAAGTCGCAACAAATGGGATTTTTTCAATTGCTTGGTACATTTCCTCATTTCACAGGTTAGTTTATTTTTAGTCACACATTTTCTATTCTTCTTAGCGCCATCCTTGTTGCAATAGCTTATTATCTTTTGATATTTATGTTACATTAATTGATGTCACTAATAATTTACATAATTAATTCAGATGCAAATTGTTGACTACAAATGTTATTTAGGTGTTATATGCGCTTACTTGTTTCTGAGAACTCTATGCAATACGATAATAAAATTTTCGTCCTTTGGATAAAATTCTCATTTAATGTTGAATCTTATATATTTTAAACATTGAATTCTGCAAATTTTAGTACACTTGATGTTACAACCCTGTATTTTGTGGTTATTTTAATTGTATATTTCAATTATTTTAAATTGAATTTCTGATTTAAAACTTTATTTTGTTTATCAAAATGAATAATTTTTGTTATTTTAAATATAAATTTTTATTTTTTATGTGAATTATAATTCCAAACATGAATAAATAGAATATTTTCCAGAAAGTGGATTTTCGTCAATATGGTCAAACTTTGACTTTTAAATTTAAATTTTAAATATTTGAATTTTTAAATTTTATCTTTTATTATGAAAATATATTAAATTTTAAGTATACTTCTGTGACGCCCCACCTCTATACCCACGCTAGCCAAGAACACTACGGAGTAATGCTGTCGACTAGCACGGAGAATAAGGCTGTTGAGGAGCGACCATCTGTATAATTGCTTTGTGCGAGCACCGATATGCCAGATAAAAATATAACTTTTCATCTCAAGAGGAAATTCGACATACCGACACAAACTCAAAGCTACTACACAGTGGCTATAAAGGTCTTCAGAAACAAATATAGAAATAAACATAACACAAATACGTCACAGATAATTCATATCACAAAGGCGGAAATAGATATGAATATAACACATGAAAGTGTACATCAGAGTAGTGGTCAAACAAGATCCACAATATCAAAGAGAACAGATACAAGTGCTAGACAAAAGAATAAGTATACATCATAGAGTCTGTATCTCAAATGTATACAACAAAAACTACTAAACTAAAGTAGTTAGCCAAAAGTCAGAAGATGGTTCCAAATAGGAAGCCATGAGGAAGCACCTGTAATATCTCAGTCTGACCCGAGTATTATTTAATAAGAAAATAATAAACGGATCAGTCTAGCTATAAATATCAAATGAAATGATATAGAATAAGAAATATGACAAAACGTATAATAATCACAATGCCAAGCTGTGATAAATAAGTAATTGAAAAATCAATAAGAGATTAATCAATATCGCAAAGATCTACACAAGAATCAAAGGAAATGTCATACTCCTAATTTCATTCACCAAGCCACAATAAATGACATACATATCCATGCCAATCGTAAAAGTTGGTGAAACATAAATTCCAGAATTCAACACATGAAATCCAAAAATCACAATCAAAGAGGACAACGACGTCGTACAGCGTGACATCCGATGAACCAAATCACAATCAAAGGGAACAACGACGTCGTACAGCGTGACGTCCGATGAACCAAAACACAATCAAAGGGAACAACGACGTCGTACAGCGTGACTTCCGATGAACCAAAACACAATCAAAGGGAACAACGACGTCGTACAGCGTGACATCGATGAACCAAAACACAATCAAAGGGAACAACGACGTCGTACAGCGTGACATCCGATGAACCAAATAACAATCAAAAGGGAACAACGACGTCGTACAGCGTGACATCCGATGAACCAAATCAAAAAGACATTGCACAATGCTAGTCTAAAACATAAAATGATCGTCATGATGAAAGAGAAGTGTCGATTACAGTAAGCTAGTAAATATATGAGCTTAGCTTCATGTCTCATAACCACTAGCTTAACTTAAATATTTACGAACAAATTGTAGATCTCCACTAGAAAATTGTCACAAGAGATTCAATCGAACAAGTCCAAGAATTAACCGACGAAGTAAACGCAAGCGTTTCATACCACTTGTTTTACTAAGCCGTTTAATTAGATTTCTCATACGAGTGAGGTAAAGGTTTGTATATACTAATAGATTGGAAAACGGTTTTATAAACGAATTTGGTATTAAAAATAGAGTTGAAATCGTTTCGAGGGAAGAGTTTTGATATTTACTACTAGTATAGAAAATCTTTATATTTTTAAAGTGACAAATCACGAAGAAGATTGTAAGAACACTCAATCACTAAAATTCACATTCGAAGACGTGAATAAAATCCAAAGAAATCGATAAAGAATCCATCAAAATGGATATTCAAAAATCCCTAAAAAGGAGTCATCAAAGTCATAAAAAATGATAACAACACATAGGAAACAACACGAATCGATTAAAGTTGGAAATTCAAACAACAAGGCGAAATAGGCAAAAATGCACCAGGTCGGTCGGCCGGCTACAGAGCTTGGTCGACCGGACCCTGCCTAAAAATTCCTCGAGAAGCAGGTCGGTCGGCCGAACCCTGTACTCGGTCGACCGAACCTTAAACAGAGAGGTGCTTAAGCACCTGGCAGCAGGTCGGTCGGCCGGCTACAGAGCTCGGTCGACCGGACCTGTTGCCAGTCCCTTCCCAGCCCATCCGAATGAGGTCCAACCTCGACCAAATTGCATTCGCTCGAGCAACGGCGCTAAGGGTTTATGCCTATCGACTACCCGGCCCTATATGCTCCTCGATGCATCTCCAAAAACATGTTCAAACATCAAAGTTGGGATTTTTAACGAATTGAACTCAAAACACCAAAAATTGGAATATTCACCAAATCAATCCAAACCAAAAGCAAATGCACACGAATAAGTGTTAGGAATTCATACCTAACATTCGAAGATAAATATAAGCATAGATGTGAGATAAAAATCTCACCTTTGAACCCAAACGAATGAAGAAGATGCTATGAAGCAATGGCAAGAACAAGCACTCTTCAATTCCAACTCAACAAGCTTGAATCTAAGCTTAAAAGAGAAACATTCCCTAAATTAGGTTTAGGAAATTTCTGAAATCGAAGAGAGAATGAGTTGGAGAAGAAGAGGAGGAAGCTTACCAATGGGTTCTCTTGAACTTTGGAGCTAGGAGATGGATTTGCAAAGGAAGCTAGGGCTTGGAGTTTTAATTTCCACTCTCCACCTCCATTTTCAGTTTTGCTAGAGAGTTAGGAGTTGGAATGAAGTAATGAAGAGGAGAGGGGGATTGGGACTGAGTTAGTAAGTGGTTAATTGGCTCAGCCCAAACCAAAGCCCTAAGCGGGAAAAAGTAGCAAAAATCAACTTTCTCCAAACATATCGAAGCTTATACTCAAAAAGGTCGCAAACAGCTTTTTGAACTCAATGGAAGTGGTCTCGAGTCCTAATTCGGCTGTTTGCAAAAAGTAGCTTTTCGGACTAAAATCCGACTAACGATAAAATATTTAAATATAAAATCGATAAATATGCGGGTTGTTACAGACTCCCCTCCTTAAAGAAATTGCGTCCTCGCAATACTTAAGAGGAAAATAAGAAGTAACAACCATGGAAGCATATCAACACAAAAGAAAATTGAAATAAGAAGTTCACCATAAAGAGCACGAAAGAGTTAGCAAGAACGGGATCGCTCAATGAATTCTCAAGATTCCCAAGAGTAATCCCTAGGATTTGAGAACCATTGAACTCTCACAAGAAGGACATCTTTATTTTGAAGTCGTTTGAGCTCCGAAGAAATAATTCGAATAGGATGTTGCTCAAAATTAAATCTGGTGAAACTTCAATTTCCACAATATCACCGGGCTCAAGAATGAAAACCGGAATCCCTAAGGCATTTCCGTAGATAAAAGACGTGAGGAACGTCAAGAATAGCAGAAAATTGAGCCGGTGCAACGGCGTAGTACAAAACGGTACGCCCGAGGAACTAGAAACTCAAATAATTTGGGACATCAGCGTAGTACAAAAACGGTACGCCCAATGAACCGAAGCCCGAATAATTTCAGAACCCTGACGTAGTACAAAAACGGTACGTCCAATGAATCCAGAAGCAAAGACATTGATGTAGTACAAACGGCACATCCAATGAATCAAATAGCAAAGGCACTGATGTAGTACAACGGTACATCCAATGAATCAAATAGCAAAGGCATTGATGTAGTACAACGGTACATCCAATGAATCAAATAGCATAAAAGAACATCAGACGCTAGTCCATAAAAGAAATGAGATGAAACTCAATAAAACGAAGTACATCAAAACGTCCGATGAACTTAATAAAAAGATAATCCCATTCAGACATCACCAAAGAATCAACCACTTGTTGCTTACGACTAAATGCATTGGCAACACGATTTCCCCTTTCGGGAATAAAAGAATATCAAGATCATAAGATGCTAGGAGCTCGAGTCGACATGAAGTTCCTTATGAGAAAGTAAATATTCCAAAGATTTATGATCGAGGCAGAGAACAAATTTCTCATCCAGATATGATGATGCCAAATTCCAAAAGTAAAAACAATAGCCGAGAGCACCAGATCATGAGTGGCATATCTAGTCTCGATAAGCTATAATGATTTAGAAGCACAAGTGATAGCACGTTATCTTATGTAAGAGAACGGCATCCAAACCAATACGATAAGCATTGGTACAAAAGATAAAGTCTTGGTTCCCCTCGGGAATCACAAGAACAAGAGTATCGAAAAGAAAGAATTTCTTTTAAATAATCTTCTTTCCTGAAAAGTTAAAACTTTCAAAATTACATTTATCATTATGTAATAATCTTTCTAGAAAAATTTACTATTTTCAAGTCAATATACTGTGTCTGATTGTCTCATCAAAGCGTTTAGGAAATCCCTATCGATAACGTTGATCAAGCATATCGACCAGAATTCTTAAAGCACTCAACGGGCAATACAATCACAAAATCAACTTCTACATGATAAACATGTTTCTTAAAATCCTTTAAGAATATTCTTTGCTTGTTTAGGAGCAAATCAAATTGTACTTATAAATAAATCTTATGAAAAAGATTTGCAAAATTTTAAATTTCTATTTTCATCCAAAATCAATAAATACAAGAATAGTCTCATCGAAATATTCATAGAATATTCGATTTATAAAGTGGATGAAATAAGCTGGACAAATTGAATGACATAATAAGTCATTCATAAGAATCATAACGAGTGCGGAATGCGGTAAGTGGAATGCTAATTTCCGCAACTCGTCGCCAAATGAAAATCGGTGGCAAGGTCGAACTAGAAAGACCTTAACACCACACAAAAGATTTCTTAGGTGATAATCCTAAGACAAACTCATAAATACCAGAAAAGTTTCACAAATTATTTAGATAATAGAAATAACACTTTTCTCATCTTGAGGGCTTAAAGAATAAAATGATGCCTTCAAAAATTTGAAATCGGAATCTCAAGAAAAAATAGAAATCTGCTTAACAGATAGAAAATGTCGAAGATGAATAGTCCATACGGAAAATAGGATATGGGCTTCACAACAATTAAGCCAATCCTTACAAAAATCAATTCCGAAGCCTAAGTAAAAATCGGCTCGGAAAGAAAAATCACATAAAATAATTTCGACATCAATAGAAAGCAAATTGAGTGTTGCGGATCCACTAATCCGGATTCACAATCCTCAAAGAAGTCGACAAGTCTAAAATATTTTCAAAGAAAAAGAATCAACAGGTTCTTTTGATATAAAATAGTGAGAGGGAACCCATATCAAAAAGAACTCGAATAAGAAGATCACGAAATAAAACAATGCCATCAAGGATTGAGTGAAAAATACCTTGACCACGAGAAGTGTTACCAGGAGCTTGCACAATATTCAGCACTCCCTCTCTCCTGCTTTGAAGAATGGGACATGAAGATATAAGATGACCCGAACTTTTGCAATAACGGCAAAAGAGAGGTTTCGGGCAATCCTTTGCATAGTGGTCCGTGGAACCACAATTGTAGCATCGTCCACGACTAGAGATAAGAGACTTTGCTACCGGAGTTTATTGCTTCCCTTTCTTGATGGGATTGGGGCCTTCGAATTTAATAGGCCTCTTCATGTTGTTGTTGAAGTTCTGTTTGGCACGCACAACTTCAATATCGCTTTCTCTATCGGCCTCTTCAAGACAAAGAGCGATATCAATAAGCTGATCAAATGAAACCTCAAGTTTCAAAAGCAATGGCTTCTTAAGATTCTTATTCAAGCCATAGACAAATCTCTGATTTTTCTTCATCGGGGTATTAATATACTCAACCCCGTATTTGGAAAGAGATTCGAAAGATGCGACATAGTCTGTCACAGAAGATTCACCTTGAACAAGGTCAATAAAACGCCGGGCCAAAGTTACTTTTTCAGCCTCCGGCACAAATTTCAATTCGGATCTTTCCCGAAATTTCTCCCAAGTGAGATCCGCTTCAACGATTTCAGAAATTAAAAGCTCATACCAATCCAATGCTCTTTCTTGGAGCATGCTAGAAGCCACTTGGACTCGATGTAGGTCAATAAGGTTCATGCGAGAAAAGATGCGATCGCATGATTTGAGCCAAGATTGAATTTCTATAACACTCTCGGATCCCGTGAATGGCCTTCCTCCCAAATCAATGTAGTCTCTGCACAAGCGTGCAAAACCGGATCTTGGATGAGTAGGCTCTGAATTGGGACCGGCAGCTTGTGCATTCTTTACTAGATCAAGAAGCTGCTGGGCAGACATAAAAACTCCATCTTGGGGAGTAGCACTAGATTGACCGGCACTGGGACGGCCTGGTCTAACCATTTCTCTTCCTTAAGAAAGAAAGAAGGAAGAAGAAGAAGGTTATTCACAAATGAATATCAAGCAATCTTGATAGATAAAACAAGGAATCATAAAGAAAATAGGATGAATCGGTATGAAGACTCGAATTAAATCCTAAAGCACGACTCCTAAGAAAGACTTAGGACGATGATCCTTGTTATAATATTCCATATTGTTCCGAAGTTTGGCTTTGATACCAAGCTGTGACGCCCCACCTCTATACCCACGCTAGCCAAGAACACTACGGAGTAATGCTGTCGACTAACACGGAGAATAAGGCTGTTGAGGAGCGACCATCTGTATAATTGCTTTGTGCGAGCACCGATATGCCAGATAAAAATATAACTTTTCATCTCAAGAGGAAATCCAACATACCGACACAAACTCAAAGCTACTACACAGTGGCTATAAAGGTCTTCGGAAACAAATATAGAAATAAACATAACACAAATCAGTCACAGATAATTCATATCACAAAGGCGGAAATAGATATGAATATAACACATGAAAGTGTACATCAGAGTAGTGGTCAAACAAGATCCACAATATCAAAGAGAACAGATACAAGTGCTAGACAAAAGAATAAGTATACATCATAGAGTCTGTATCTCAAATGTATACAACAAAAACTACTAAACTAAAGTAGTTAGCCAAAAGTCAGAAGATGGTTCCAGATAGGAAGCCATGAGGAAGCACCTGTAATATCTCAGTCTGACCCGAGTATTATTTAATAAGAAAATAATAAACGGATCAGTCTAGCTATAAATATCAAATGAAATGATATAGAATAAGAAATATGACAAAACGTATAATAATCACAATGCCAAGCTGTGATAAATAAGTAATTGAAAAATCAATAAGAGATTAATCAATATCGCAAAGATCTACACAAGAATCAAAGGAAATGTCATACTCCTAATTTCATTCACCAAGCCACAATAAATGACATACATATCCATGCCAATCGTAAAAGTTGGTGAAACATAAATTCCAGAATTCAACACACGAAATCCAAAAATCACAATCAAACGGGACAACGACGTCGTACAGCGTGACATCCGATGAACCAAATCACAATCAAAGGGAACAACGACGTCGTACAGCGTGACGTCCGATGAACCAAAACACAATCAAAAGGAACAACGACGTCGTACAGCGTGACTTCCGATGAACCAAAACACAATCAAAGGGAACAACGACGTCGTACAGCGTGACATCCGATGAACCAAAACACAATCAAAGGGAACAACGACGTCGTACAGCGTGACATCCGATGAACCAAATAACAATCAAAAGGGAACAACAACGTCGTACAGCGTGACATCCGATGAACCAAAACACAATCAAAAGGGAACAACGACGTCGTACAGCGTGACATCCGATGAACCAAAATACAATCAAAGGGAACAACGATGTCGTACAGCGTGACATCCGATGAACCAAAACACAATCGAAGGGAACAACGACGTCGTACAGCGTGACATCCGATGAACCAAATAACAATCAAAAGGGAACAACGACGTCGTACAGCGTGACATCCGATGAACCAAATCAAAAAGACATTGCACAATGCTAGTCTAAAACATAAAATGATCGTCATGATGAAAGAGAAGTGTTGATTACAGTAAGCTAGTAAATATATGAGCTTAGCTTCATGTCCCATAACCACTAGCTTAACTTAAATATTTACGAACAAATTGTAGATCTCCACTAGAAAATTGTCACAAGAGATTCAATCGAACATGTCCAAGAATTAACCGACGAAGTAAACGCAAGCGTTTCATACCACTTGTTTTACTAAGCCGTTTAATTAGATTTCTCATACGAGTGAGGTAAAGGTTTGTATATACTAATAGATTGGAAAACGGTTTTATAAACGAATTTGGTATTAAAAATAGAGTTGAAATCGTTTCGAGGGAAGAGTTTTGATATTTACTACTAGTATAGAAAACCTTTATATTTTTAAAGTGACAAATCACGAAGAAGATTGTAAGAACAATCAATCACTAAAATTCACATTCGAAGACGTGAATAAAATCCAAAGAAATCGATAAAGAATCCATCAAAATGGATATTCAAAAATCCCTAAAAAGGAGTCATCAAAGTCATAACAAATGATAACAACACATAGGAAACAACACGAATCGATTAAAGTTGGAAATTCAAACAACAAGGCGAAATAGGCAAAAATGCACCAGGTCGGTCGGCCGGCTACAGAGCTCGATCGACCGGACCCTGCCTAAAAATTCCTCGAGAAGTAGGTCGGTCGGCTGAACCCTGTACTCGGTCGACCGAACCTTAAACAGAGAGGTGCTTAAGCACCTGGCAGCAGGTCGGTCGGCCGGCTACAGAGCTCGGTCGACCGGACCTGTTGTAAGTCCCTTCCCAGCCCATCCAAATGAGGTCCAACCTCGACCAAATTGCATTCGCTCGAGCAACGGCACTAAGGGTTTATACCTATCGACTACCCGGCCCTATATGCTCCTCGATGCATCTCCAAAAACATGTTCAAACATCAAAGTTAGGATTTTTAACGAATTGAACTCAAAACACCAAAAATTGGAATATTCACCAAATCAATCCAAACCAAAAGCAAATGCACACGAGTAAGTGTTAGGAATTCATACCTAACATTCGAAGATAAATATAAGCATAGATGTGAGATAAAAATCTCACCTTTGAACACAAACGAATGAAGAAGATGCTATGAAGCAATGGCAAGAACAAGCACTCTTCAATTCCAACTCAACAAGCTTGAATCTAAGCTTAAAAGAGAAACATTCCCTAAATTAGGTTTAGGAAATTTCTGAAATCAAAGAGAGAATGAGTTGGAGAAGAAGAAGAGGAAGCTTACCAATGGGTTCTCTTGAACTTTGGAGCTAGGAGATGGATTTGCAAAGGAAGCTAGGGCTTGGAGTTTTAATTTCCACTCTCCACCTCCATTTTCAGTTTTGCTAGAGAGTTAGGAGTTGGAATGAAGTAATGAAGAGGAGAGGGGGATTGGGACTGAGTTAGTAAGTGGTTAATTGGCTCAGCCCAAACCAAAGCCCTAAGCGGGAAAAAGTAGCAAAAATCAACTTTCTCCAAACATACCGAAGCTTATACTCAAAAAGGTCGCAAACGGCATTTTGAACTCAATGGAAGTGGTCTCGAGTCCTAATTCGGCTGTTTGCAAAAAGTAGCTTTTCGGACTAAAATCCGACTAACGATAAAATATTTAAATATAAAATCGATAAATATGCGGGTTGTTACAACTTCTTTTCGTTTCGTTGAAATCTGATAAATATTGTGAAAGTTATGCTTTTACAGTATTGTGTATAAATTGATTTATTTAACAATATTGTTTATTTTAATTTATATAAATAATATTTTAGTTTGTCATATCTTGTTCTTATTTGTATATATATGTGTAATATGTCATGTTATGTATATATTTTATTTTTAAAACATTGTTTTAAGTGTAGTAGTTATTTTTTCAAAACTAGTTATATTTCGTTTCCAATTTTCAATACTAGTTTACATATAATAAACTATTTTCTTATATTTTTCTACTTTTTCCTAAAATTCATTTATTTATTTTATTTTCACTTTATTTTATATTCATTTTATTTTATTTACATGATTTTTTATTTTAGGTTATTTGAATAAAAGAAAAGGGAAATTCAAAGAGACTAAAGCTTTAAACTTTTGACCTTCCATCTACTCACCCCTTCACTTTTGGGTCGACCTTTTCCAATGCCATTAGCCGTGATTTTCTTTTTGTTATTCACGTAAACATCTCTTTCTCATTTCACTTTACACGCATGCTTTCAGATCTGAAGGAAGAAGGTAATGGCTTCTTGAATTTTTTCTACTTATTCCTCTTCTTTTTATTTGATTTTTCCATTGGATTTGCCTTCCCTCTCCTTGTCTTGATCGGCCATAACCCTTCGATCACCTCCACTGACCAACTCCACCACCATCCACAGCCATATCACCCTCCTCCCCTCGGATGAGTGCAAGGCCGTGGCCCTCCCTATGTTGATTGCACCATAAGAACTCCACAAACACACCAATATTGCCATAGCTGAGCCCTTCATGCCACACACCTTCATTTTCCACCTTGACCACCCCCTTAGCCGCTGCCACCTGCTCCTCCACCACCTCTGGCCGTAACTCCAAACACCACCTGACCTTCACCTTGCATGGCTGAGCCCAAACCATGGCAGGCCGAGCCTTTGTGGTGCACCAAATCTCCTTCCATTTGCCTTAACCCTTTGTATTCCTATGTCATAACTTCCACCACTTCAACTCCTACTAGTCGTGCCTTTATGAACCTATACCCGACCCAATACATCACTTTGGCCGAGCACACAAGACCCCTAGGCCAAGCATATGATGGTTGAGGCATGGTCAAACCATGTTGTGATTTGTCGCTTTTATTTTTAAATTGTTTCCATAAGTATATTTGGGTTGAAATTGTATTTATATTGCAATGTTCTATTGGTTGTGTACAAGTTCACTAGCTTGGTTCTCTTTCCACTCAAGTCAAAATTCATATCATCATGCTTTTTGGAATTCGTTTTTGTGCTTTGTCTTGCTATCTCCAGCTTGAAACAAGTGAGTAATCATGCTTGACATTTATACTTATATAATAGTGAATTGATCGCAAGTGAATATGTAGAATATTATTATATCATGTTATACCTGCCTGTGATATGATTCATATGATGTTCACCCTGTTTATAAACATGTCATATCATCTGTTACTGCTATATGTTATTATATTGTTCATTTATTTCTGTTTATCACACTACAAGTTCACTGTAGAATAGAATCATTATGGGTTGAAATGATACATACCCGAACGGACTTTAAAAAGGGAAAAATCGTTATGGGCTGAAATGATAGGCCTAAACAATTTTTATTTATTTTAGTTGACTTGGGATTGCGGGTTTGAAATGATAGAACCTGGATTTTCTTTGTAAATTACGGATTGAAATGATATATTATCCATATCACTTGACCTAGGCTAGAAAATTATATACAGACCCGTGATTATTATATATACTTTTCTGGAATTTTTAAAGTATTTTAAATATGTAAAATATGATAATTTGATTTAAAATTGAATTTAAAATGATTTTTATAAAGTGTTATTGATTTTTCTATGAATTTAAAATGGTTAAATAAATGAATACTTAAAGGTGTAATTTGAAATATAATTTAAATTTGGAAATGTGAAATTTGGTTTAAAATGGAATTTAAGTTATATAAATAAAAATGGAAATTAAGTTTAAATTATGAAATGGTAAATTTAATTAAAAATGTAAAGTAAATGCAAGAATAGAAAATTTTACACTTGAATTTATTAAGTGAATTATTGAAAATTTGATTTTATTTATAGGAAATTTACTTTATAAAAAAATCATAAGTTAAAGGTATTTTAATGACCATTTTTTGAGTGTTAAAATATGATTTTTATAATGTTTAAAGGGTTAAATTCAAAGTTTATTTGTTACTGGAATTACATTGAAAATCTAGAAATTAAATAACAGCACTTCAGAAATGCTATCATTTCTGAAGTTAACTTAAAATCTGAAGTAAATGATATTACAGCACTCTGTAAGTGCTGTGGTTGATACAAATGAACTATGACTAAATTTTAACTAAGTGATATTACAACACTTGGTAAGTGCTGTGGTAGCAGAAAGATAACTAAAATCTGAAACTAAATAAAGGGCTACAGTAGCACTTGGTAAGTGCTGCGGTAGGCTGAAATGAACTGTTTTCAAATGAATTGAACTATTATAGCAGTTTTATTTAAATGCTGTCTTTTTTGAATATAGATTTTTTCAAATAAATTGAACTATTACAGCAGTTTGTTTAAATACTGTCTTTGCTGCATTTAACTGTTTTCAATTATAACTTACAGCAGTTTTTCTAAATGCTGTGAAAGACTGAAATTTTCAATGTTTATGGTTTTTAACTAAATAACTGAGCTCAGAATTGTCTAAAATTTTGGGAGTTGAATACTTGATTTGTAAATATAATAACTTCACTTTTAAATGGTTTAAATGAATTGTTTTGATTAAATATAAACTATTTGAAAGGTGATTTGAAATGTTAATAAATGAATGGTATCTTTGAATTAAAAGGGTATTTAAATTTGAATATTTGGATTTGAATTCAAATAATGATTTGAAAATGAAGTTTTGAAAAGATATGATATTTGATAATTGAAATGGTTTGGAAATAATTTGATCTTTATTTTGATAAAGATTTTGAATTTGAAAATGATACTTTATTTTAAAGTATAAACTATGATTTTTAAATTATAACCACGGGTTATAATAACGATTGGTTGTTAAAGAGACCGGGATCAGATATGGACATACTCTCTGTCGATACCGAAAACCACTTTAACAACTGTGTACGCGGTGGAGGTTCCAGAACGAAGTAGGATGGTGGCGACGATCCTCTTGAGGTATGAACGTGGACCCGACTCCCTTGAGTTGGGTTAAGGTGGCTAAAACAGGAGCGATCGATGGGCCAAGTGTGGTGGCTCCTCCGATCGGACACATTCCTTCGATACTATACTCTTACTTGTGATTAATTTGATGTACATCCTCCGATTTTGATTGGGAGTGTGTTCCGAGGTGGACGGTAGTGGCTGCTATGTGTTACCACCAGCCCGGAAGCGTAATTGGTATATCTACCCTGGCATTGCCTAGTTGTGCCATGTCACCTACCATATCGAGCCTAACTACGAGTTTGTTTTTCTCCCGTAGCCCATGGAGTATTTAAGGTAGTCTCCCGATCTGGAGATATGCTGATACTAGATGGACTACTGGGACTATTACGTGTTGGAGGCTATATGGATAACCCTTTCAACGCTATTTTAAAGTAAGTTTATTTTACTATAGACATTATTATAATAGCGAATATTACTACATATTAAATAGTTTAACGGATCCTTAGAGGATGGGCGGTCCCAAACATCCTTTAAGTTACTTGCACTTTACTACAGTTCACTTGAGTCGGTTTACATTATATAAGTATGTATGTCCTGACTTGAGTGTTTTGTGTTTTGCTTTACGCTTGGGTCAGCCTGAGTATTCACAGCTTAGCTTTGGATTTCTCTTTCTAGAGCTAGGAATCGCTGGAGATTTTCCTATCTAGTTATCTATTTATTTCACTTCAGTTGTTCTATTTCAGTTTGTACCAGTGGACTTCTATGTATTTGGAATTTCTATTGTATTTGTTTTCAGACTGATATTATGTATTTTGTTTTGAGAGTTTGTTATAGTAGCTTCATGAACTACTATAGTATTTTATTTCCGCTGCGAGTTATTCTGATATTTCTGTATCTGTGATTTTGTGATGATTTCATTTGCTCTAAATTTTATTACAATCTGGTTTTTTGCATCATTCAGGTCTGACATGTGTGGATTATTGTCGATTTGAATGGTACAAAATAGTGGATTGTTACACTCGAACGTTCGATTAATTATAACCAACAAATGTATTTATGTAAGGGTGAGATGAAGCCGAATTAAAATATACGACGTCAACCTGGGAAGATTCAAAAAGGGCATCGATTTAATATGATTTTGATGTTCCTGAGCGATCACTTTAATATATGAAGAAGCAATGATGCTTCCACTCATTTTTTATGATCAAAACTTATATAAGTTTTAGTACGCTTTAGTCATATCTACAAAAAATATGTACTTCTATGGGGAAATAGAAAATGTACAGGTTATTATTTTTACATCTTATATTTTATTAAACTTAACAACTAAATAAAGGGCCTTTAATACGGAAGGATGTCCTCTTGGGTTAAAATCTTTATACCATATAATTAGGATAAATACTATAACAATATACGCTACTTATATTCCAAATATACAAGGGTATATATACATTTTTTGCTAACAAATCTGTTGTATACCATCTCTAATGAAATCAAGTCAACTACATGTTTCAATTATACTTATTTTCTAAATCAATTATTAACCACTCAGTGCTAGCGATGGCTTCAATTATTAACCCTTGGAATCATTAGTTGAAAATTATCTATAAAAGATAACTTTAGGTTGAAGATAAAATAATGGTCACATGAAAGGGAAATGATTCTTTTGTACGTTGTATAAAAATTATTTATCACTTTTAAAATACAACATTACTTAAGACTGAACATAAGTATAGAAGAAAACTTAAAGTTCACTAAATTGACTCATATTCTGAATGTGCATGCCTGCACTGCTCTCAGCGCCTCATTTGATGTTGTCAAGCCTTGTTTTTATTGAGTTTTAAGGTGAATCCGTACCATTTTCTGTATCAAATCTTGTTGTGTACTTTCTATATTTTAATTCTCCATCCTTGATTTCATAATTTTTTGTTCATTCTTGTTTATTGTGATGTGTTCCTACGCCTTTGCTGCATCTAGCCTTCTTTTTGTACATCGTCTTCGTACTCTTTACACGATTTGATTTATTGTTCCTATGATCCTATCTAACCTTTAGTTTTAGCTACTTTCAAAAGCATTCTTCTAGCCTAGCAATAATGCACCTTCTATCTTGAAACTAACTACATTTCATTGCACATCATCGACTAATTTTAATGTGCATGTTGATATGACTATACTGAAAATCTTTTATAAAGAGAATGAACCATGTTCTTCACCATCTGTGACATCATTCTAAATCCAAACTTATTTTGATGGAATTTTGTGATAAATTGACTTTAAAACATCATTGGTTCATTTTTGTATTTTGCTGTCTAGTTCCTCTTATAAATTATTTTTTTGAAAAAAAGAAAAACCATTCTTCAGTATCTTGCTTCATTTTTCTGCTTGTGAACATTGTTTTTTATCTGCAGGAAATTATTGTCAAGGACAAAATTTCATAGCTTTTTAGCCTCAAAGACAGACCTTCAATATTTTATCCTGAAGGACAACTTTCTGTAGGCATCAGTTTTTAGTTATTGCTAGCAGTTTTTGGGTATCAGTTTGTAGTTATCGGTAGCATTTTTTGGGTATCAGTTTTAGCTCGGTAGTAATTTTGTTGTCCTTATGAATAATTTTGAAAAATGTTTGTCCTTATGAATAATTTTTAGAAGAATGTTTGTCCCTGTGGTAAAAATATTGAGGTCGTGTCCTTGAGGCAAAAAATATACAAATCTTTGTCCTTTAAATTAATTCCCCCTCTTATCTGCTCCCCTTTTTCTGCTGCTCTGAGGATGGTTTTCCTATATAATTCTGTCATCTTTTTGCATAATGTCCCTGCCTCAAACTTGTTTCATGAATATGTGGTGATGTGTTATTGCTTGCACTTGTTTGGAGTATGGACCTTTAAATAATATACTAAGTCAAAAAAAAAAATACGATAATATTAAATACTATAGTCAAGTTAACTTTAATCCATATGTTTCTCTACTTAAATTGAAATGGATAAGTAGTTGGACTACTTAGGATTGATGGTAATTTCATTTAAATTCTTCTAAAGGCATAGGGAAGAGAAAACAAAGGTTGTGAGTGACTTATATTTCATTTATAGATATATACACAAATCTATTTCAAGTTGTAAACCTTTAATGTAACCCAAAATAATATATGAGTACTTGGTTCATTAGTCTCTACTTGAATTTTAGTTAACATCCAAATTTTCTCAGCTAAAATTGTAGTAGTAGCCAAACAACTATTATGGTTCCTTATAGGGTTACATCTTCTTCTTTTTTTTCCAAGCACTAAAATGATCCATGGATTAAAAAATAAATTTCTACCCTTTTATGTATATAAAATCATTATTATTACCTCAAATAACAAATAAACTACGATTGATTAAATTTTTGAGAGTACATATGATTCAAAAGGTTGTTACAATATTTCAGAAGGCCTTCTAATTTTTATTTAATTTTTTTATTCATGTATGCATCATAATGCTATGTAATATGATTTGTCATATGAAATATCATGAGATTGAAATTTGATAAAACAAAAGAAGAAAATATTATTTTAATTATTTTACCTAATCAAATAGTACATTCGTGGGAAACACTATTGATCTAATATTCAAATGTTTAATAGAGAAATCAAAATATGTTAATGCATATACATACTCTTTTAATCAATTTCTTTAGTCTCTTTTATGTCTATAAAATAAACAATTAACTAATGTTGTAATAAGTAGAAAAATGCATAACAACGCAGCCAAAAATTCATACCAACAGCAATGTATTTAATAATAAGCAAATTAAAGTTTAAATTCCTACTCTGTAGTATGCACCTTATTAGAAAGAAAAACTAAATTATATATTTACCACATAGCATGTCATATTTACCAATCGATATATCTCATGATGATGTTCCTCATGCATCCATACTTAACATTTCCATAGCTTGTGTGTTTTGACATAGATTGAACATCCTACACGACTGTCCAAGGACACAAAAGTCAAGTGCTTATCGAACTTCTACTTAAATATTAATGTTTATAATAAATGACTTAAATATATGCATATATAGTTATTTATGTGCATGTACTTATTCCACAAAAATTTTAGTTTGCATAATATTTTTTTGGTTATGATTTTATGTCAAGATGTAAAACCTGTAAATAATAGTATAGTTTAAGTGCCTAAGTTGTTGTATAAATCAAATTATGATGATAAGTTATGTAGTTATCCTATCCCAATTTTGATTTCAAGTGCAAAATATTCTCATACTTTACATTTGCAAGTACAAGATTGCAATGATCGTTCATTATAGACAGTGAAAACAATGTTCAGGTTATCATAATAGCAACTCCATAAGCACATCACACCATTCATCATTATTTATGCTTTACAGTTTTATCCTTATATTGTCAAAACATGGGAATAAAATTGATAACTAGAATTTTTATTATATTTTTGATGAACATAAGCCAGACCCATTACAACAAAAATACCTTTTTACAACGGGCTATGCCTGTTGTAATAGCGGTTTTGCAACGGACCAACGTCCGTCTTATTAGACGATGTTGTAATAGATCCAAAAGATTTTACAACGGACAATGCCCGTTGTAAATACCCATTGTAGTAGACTTTTTTACAATGGTCCTTAACCGTTGCAATAACATCATTTACACGTGTTTTTGCCTGTTGCAATAGCTTGATTTACAATTGTTTTTGCCTATTGCAATAGGGTCTTTTAGAATATATTTTGCCCGTTAAAATAATTCGAATAAGAAAAAATATGTAAATACAATTGCATTACACTCACAAAATTAAAATTAGTTTGTCATTGAGATCAAAATATTGTACCAATAACAAACATATTCATTCATATCTTTTAAAAATAACAAAAAAGATTTATATTTCTAAATGATAAAATGATTCATGTATTCTTAGTGTTTTACAATACAGATCCTATAGAAGAAACATATATCAACCAAAACAATGAAAATATAATGAATTTATGATTCATCTAACTGTGTATGCCTTAACCTTTGAACTTTAGCAGCTTGAACCCCAGCATAAGCCCTTTCGGCAACAACCTATTCATACAAATCACGAATTTTCAATCCATTGAAATATACAAAACAATTAAAAAAGAACATATGCATACTGAAATGTTAGCAAGTCATCAGAAAAATTCATGTTAATAAGTTTATACATAGGAATGTAGCATGATATTTGTCAAGTACAACTGTTAATAATAAAAATATACATAGGAAGGATGACTAGACTGTAAGTTCCATCGTTCACTTGCATGCAGGTATCACAAAACAGAGACAACATTAATTACTAGTAAACACACACCTATTTATATATAAACATGGAAGGACACAGCGAATACACATGCACGCACACATAACACAGTAGCCACACATCCACATGTATGAACCGAGACACAAATATACCCATCAAAAGATAGCCGCTTCATCTATATTTTACACGCATGCAAAACATGAAAGCCAAAACATTCGATATCTGGAACCCAAAATGTGATGACTGCCAGAGTACACACGCATTGGGAAAGATAATAAACACATGCACAAAATCTATCAGCTCTTACCTAATCACGTCTGCACCTTTCAACTTATATACATAGGGACACATTACAACACTGTTCCACTATCGTAACATGTGTGTGTGTAGTAATAAATTAAGAGGTTCAAAGAGATGCAGGCCTTATCTTAACGCATTCAGAACATGGTACAACTTGAGCAATGTAAGACACCCTCAAATGCAGCCAAAATAAGAAGCAGCAAAAGCAAGTGACAAATTGAAAAAGCAGGGGACATAAACTAAACCACTAACACTTAGCCTTGCATGCAAAAATTACATGATGTGGCAATGAATGAGATGTTGCGCGTCAAAGTACAAAATTAGAAATTTGGCATTTAGACAACAAAACATGTTTTTATCCAAAATACAAGACCGCAAGATGAGACATAAATTCATACATATATCTAATATAGTTTATAGACAAATATTTAATTTAGTTCACTGTAGAAGTAATTGTATACAAATATTCTAAATACAAATTTTTGTAGCTTGCAAGCATTTAGAATTGTACAAGCCACAAAATTTGGCGAATCATGTATAATGATTTTAAGCTTACAAAGAAATGCTTTTCATCGATTTAAAGAAAAAAAGATTGAGAAAAGAATGAAATAATGCGGCTTCATAAAATCTGTTACTTAAGTTAAGTAGAAAACAGAGAAGGGAATATGCTAAGTCATGTACATGTGAACAAACTGACATATATAATACCATAAACGCGCGCACTTTCGTTAGTACACGCGCATGCTCCTTGAGTCTCACAACCGTGCGCAATAAGATGAGGTAAGGCGTAGCAGCACTGGCCACTGGTCAAACGGTCATCACCACCTCTCGATCGGTGCCAGGGTCGAGTTGTTGTGCATTATTTATTTATTTTTATTTTTATTTTCTTTGATTAACTTGATGTATGGCACAGTAAGTGATTCAAAGCATGAGTATATTAATGTGATTCTAAACATAAGCTTAGCAAGAAGATTCAAAGAGAGAGCAGAATAAGGAGATTTAAAGTATAGTACGTAGACATAGATACGTTATGAGTCTGGTCAACTATAACAAAATTTTGAACCCAAAAAAAAAAATCTTTCTTTTGCTTGAAATTTAGTCGAGCTAGTACCTGCTAATGAAATTTCGCACGAAATTGGTCTCCTCGGAAAATTTCCTCAACCACAACACCGAAATTTATGTTAGAAGCCTCTTCACCTCTAGATGCTTTCAATGCAATTCGAGAATGAAAAAGAGACTATGCTTCTTCTTTATCATCAGGCAAGGTCTTTCTCAAAGCCTCATAGTTCTTCACTGCTTCAGCCCATGTCTCAAGCTAGTGGCAACAAGGTATAAATAATGGTAAGTTAATCTACACTTGACAAAAGAAATTATGAAAACATATATGAAATGGGCTATCGATAGTATTGATTTAACTAAAAGGCAATCCTCACCATGGACACAACCAAATTTTCGACAGCATTCACCAAAGTATTTGTCTAATACCGTGGTCCAGTGTAAACTAATCTTTTTTTTTCATAATAAAAAATTATATGCATATTTCAACAAACTGTATAAAATTAGACAAAAAATTTAAAGGACTGTACTGAATATTTGATTGTGTGATAAGTAGTATAAAACAAATGTAAATTATGTTTAACCTTTATATAAGAAGCTGTGCATTAAAGAAGAGACTTTATGTAACGACCCGGTAAATTCGAAGGTATTAAATGAATTAATTTAATATGATTTCTAATCTTATTTAGAATGAAATAAAAGTCTTAAGATTTTATTTGAGTAAATGTGGGAATTAGATATAGTAATTGTAATTTAAGGTAACAATTTAATATTTATATGACAATAGATTTGAATAATGTAAATTGTCATACTTAGTATAAGTTAAATGTAAGAAACCAATAAATGTTGAATTTGTGAATATTAATAATTATATTAACTAGAATGGGACTCATTAATATAAAAATCAATAGTGGAGATTGTACATTTGGTTGTAAAATGGATAGTGACTAAATAAGAGTGACCGTTGAATAAACCAATGCAATAAGTGTAGATAAGTAATTTTAATGAATGCTGTCGATAATAAACTTACTTAAATTAGTAATAAATTAATTCGGTATATAAATAGTAAATTTGTGGACATGGTTGGTAAATATAACTAAATAATATGAAATAAGTATGCATTTATGATATGAAATATAGGTCAATGTTAATTTCACCTATAAATGTCCATTTATTGAATAGTAGGGTTTTAGATCAAGTAACGGATTTGTTAAAGTTTTAATTTATAATTTAATGTGAATTTTTTTGCAGTTAAAGTGAAATAAATTGGAAAATGAAGAATGTTGGATCCAAATAAGTTGTAACCAAGAAAAATCCCATTTTTAATAAACTATGTGGGAAATGAAATGAAACCAAAATGAAAATGTGAAAATATAAAATGTAATGAAATTCTAAGTAATAATGACTTTGTTAGTTAAGTGAAAACTGATTTGATATTAAGTTGTAACTGGATAGAAATCAAATTTATTTGGAATTGATTTGCAATCAATTGAATTTATTGCAATTAAATGGATTCAATATTTAAAATAATTATGTAAATATTATTTGGAAGAAATTGAAGTTATTTGGGTAATAAGTATTGTAATTGGCTAATTTAGATACTTTAAAGTGAAACGGAAATTATTAACGCAAATAGTTGATTGCAATATTTAATTCATCTAATTGATGATAAAGATTTGTTAGATTTATTTAATAGGAATTTTGGGGCATTCAGTAGGTAATTTCTAATTTTGAATCGAATTAAAGGGATTACTGAAATCAAAATTAAGCAACTTTTAAACCATTGCAATTGATTTAGAATATAAAGAGTTGTCTATTTAATTGAGTTAAATTTTTGAAATTGCGTTGTTGCAATTAAATGGGAAATAAAACGTTAAGGATAACCAGTATTCAAGATTTACCATCTATTTAGTATATTAATTGTAACTGATAATCAACTGCAATAAATAATAAATAATTACTACGTTAACGTTAATTTAAGTAATATTTGAAATTTAATATTTAGGAATTATGTAAATGTAAGTTCAGATGAAATTAGAAATATTTACATACTGAAATATGAATCCAATGATAGATTCTTCTATTTGACAATAATAATGGAAAGTAAACTTAATTAGAATTTTGGAAATTTGATTTATAACTTGGTGAAATTAATGAAATTTGGGGATTTCTAAAATTTTAAATTCGACAAGTTAAATTTTGTTTAAATTAGTATAGGTGATTGAAAAATTTATAATAATAAGAATCGTCAATTATCAAAAAGAAATGGGAAATTTGATATAATTGACTAAATTTTAATTTATTTAATTAATATAAAAATAGCCATTTTTGTCACGGACTCGGATTTCGACAAAACCAGTTTCATCGGATCCGTTTCGGTGAATTATTGTAGGGTTTCAAGTTTCGTATCGATCGGACTTGTCGTTTAATCGTACGAACACGAAACGCCTTGAAATCGATTTAATTAAAATCAATTTGAAATCAATTTGGAAATTCTGTTTTCAGCATAACTTCTTCATACGATCAAATTTGGACGTGAAAATTTTTTCCATCGCGTTCAGAATATTTTAAAATACCTATTTGGATATATGGGTTTAACAAATTTTGTTCCGGAGTCAGAACGGGCTTTTTGGGCCAACTACCGCTTAGCACGTTCGTAATTCGTGCCCACCTAGCCTTCTTCTATTTGTCTATATATATGCGATCATAAACCCTAGCCTCCATCTTCTATCAATTGTATGTACGTCCATTTTCTTCATCTCTTTCTCTTCCTCAATGGTTGCAAAACCTAGATCTACTTCAATTCAAAAATCAAATGAAAATTCAAACCCTCCAGAAAAATTCCAAATTAATATACGCTGATGTTCTCGAAGAGCGTAATCCGGGGCTGCTGTTCGTTTTCCGATTCGGGTCTCAGTTTTTCCAGAAAACCCTAGTTTATCCATGGCCGTTCATCATCGTCGCAACAAAATCTGTCGGATCGCAAAACCCTTTCTGGGTTTTGCAGAGGGGACCAAGGGGAGGCGATCTATGTGGTTATTGCATCAAATCAACGGCCAGATCGACTGGAATTTTCGATTAGGGTTTGAATTAGGGCGGCGGCCAGCAACGAATTGGGCGACCGGACCTAGGCAGGTGGATGCGGCCGGAGGAGAGGGGCTCTACGGTGGTGCTCGGCGGCCGTGATTCGAAGCGGAGTGGTGGTAAATGGCGGTCAAAGGCTTGGTCAAAGGGTGAAATATGGGTTCGGTTTCTGTTTTTGGGTGCTTGTAACGTGCGAGCGAACGCTGGAGGAAGTGGGGAGTCCACCTTGCTGACGTGGTTCTGATTTTGGGTTTGTTTTATTTTATTTTATTTTTGTTTTCAACACGTTTATTCGAATAACTTTCTCATATGAACTCCGTTTCGCACGAAATCTCTTTTGCTAGGATCGTAATTAAATTTCGGGTCTGTTGACGCTGGTTTGGACAGATTTGGAGACTGTGCAATTTTTGGGTTTAAATTGAATTTAAATTCGATTTAAATTCAAAAGGTGAGTGTTTTAACCCACTCACAACTTCTAAAAGTTTTTATGTTTGTTAAATTTATTTTAGATATGAGTAGAAATTTATTTATGACTGTTTGGCGTGTTTTATTCATCGTATCTGTTAAATCGCGTTTATTTAATTTAACTGTTAATTTATTTTATTTATTGCATAGCAATTGACAGTTAGAACTTATTTATTCGCATATAAACTGCTAGTAAACAGTTATAAAATTTATTACTGAATATAAACTGTAGTTTAACAGTTGTTAAATTTATATAACTGCCAGTTATTGCCTGTTATATATTATCAGATATATATTGATATTGATTTATTATTGGATGATGATTGTGATTTGGATGATGGATGACAATGGATGAATGGATGTTTTATTTTATATCATTAAACTGCAAGTTATCATTCATTTTTCATTTCATTCGGGATTGTGGTTTGAAATGATACACAACCGCAAAATTTTATTTTAAATTGCGGATTGAAATAATAAATATCCGTATCACTTGACCATAGGATAGAAAATTTTATATAGGCACCGTGGTCTATATATAAATTATTTTAAAAGTGATTTCTATGGTTTGGATGGGATACGTTTTATAAAAAATTAATTTTGATATTTTATAAAATATTATTCTTCGATATATACACATATGAAGTTGAAATTTTAAATTTAAGCTGTGTATAAACCTATTGAATAAAATAATAAAAATGTGAGAAAATGGAATTCGGTAATTTATCTTATATGTTTAAGTTTGGAAATTTTAAGGTATGATATTTATAAATGGACTTTCCAAGATTTACTTAAATGGAATATTTTAGTATAAATTAAATTGAAGAAAATATTTAATTTCTAGAAATTAGAGTTTTATTTATAGATTTTATGTAAATATTCAAAACTAAATAATAGAACATTTAAATTGTTGAAAGAATAAATTCCAACTTTAGTTTTGAAATATTAATACCCCAAATGAATATATATATATATAAATTGAAGTGGTTTTGGAAATTGGAAGTGACATTTTAATTTTGGTTTAGACTTTAAATAAAGAAAAATATTTATAAAGCCATGGAAATTATTTTCTTTACAAAGTAACCTTAAAGTTAAACCATTTATTCTAAATACCATTGAATATACAAACCATTTAAGTTTTAGAAGTTATGGTTTTAAATTTTGAATTCCGAAATATTATGTTTTGAAAGTATATTTCAAATATTTGGTTCCAGATATTATAAATTTTAAAGCAGTATGATTTTTGGGAAAAGAATTTTATTTGGATAAAATGATATCATATTGTTTTGGGTTTTAAAATGATATCGTATTCATAGTTTTGAAATGAAAATGTTTATTTGGTTTTAAAGTATAAACTATATTTTTTAAATGACCGCGGTGTTATAATAACGATTGGTTGGCAAAGAGACCGGGATCGGATATGGACATACTCTCTGTCAATACCGAAAACCACTTTAACTAACCGTGTACGCGGTGGAGATTCCAGAATAAAGTAGGTTGGTGGCGGCGTTTCCTGTAAGGTAAATACGTGGACCCAACTCCCGTGAGTTGGCATAAGGTGGCTAAAACAGGAGCGATTCTCGGGCCAATGAGGTCATTCCTCTGATCGGGCACTCCTCTTCGATATTATACTTTGACTTTGGATTGATTCAATGGCCACTCTTATTTTTGTTTTGGGGGAGTTTGTTCGAGGTGGGCGGTAGCTGCGCGCTGCGCGTTTCCACCAGCCCGGATAGCAATTGGTATATCTACCCTGGCATTGCCTAGTTGTGCCGTGTCACCTACCCTATCGCGCCTTGTACGAGTTTGGATTTCTCCCGTAGCCCGTGTGGTATCCTCTGGTGGCTTCCCGATCAGGAGGGACTATGATATTGGATGAACTACTGGTACTATTACGTGTTAAGGTGGAAAATGTAAAGCCTTAATGCTATTTAAAAGTATGTTTATTTTACTATAGACACTATTATAATAGCGCAATATACTACATAGTAAATTGTTTAACGGATCCTTAGGAGATGTAAATCTCGAGCATCTCTTGAGTTATTGCACTCATATTTATTTTTTGTTAATTTTAACTTACATAAGAACTTTTAGTTCTGACTCGAGTGTTTTTGTCCTTTCAAATTCGCTCGGGTCAGTCCGAGCGTTTCAAGATTGAAGACTTTAGCTTTGGAGGACGAAGACGAAGAATTCGTATTATTATTATCTATATTATTGCACCACACTCATACTGTTCCGCTGCATTGATTGTGTTGGTATGTGTAACTCTGATATTTATTGTATAAAGAAAAATCAAATGTTTTGTAAACAACTTCATGAACTGTATATTTGATTATTATATTTTATCCTTCCGCTGTGAGATTCTGTTTTGGTTTATTTCTTCTCTATTTTTCTTATTTACCCCATAACAATCCGCCCTTCCGTATGGTTTGAATCGGCACGTGTGTCGGTTTAAATCGTGCGAAAAGGCTGGATGTTACAGTTGGTATCAGAGCTTTGGTTTAGCGATAAACCTTAGATTTGTGGGGTTTGACTCTTTGTCAATAGGGTAGTAATACCCTATGGGAGTCGCTGAGTGTATATATGAGAGAGCGTATTTGTTATTGTTATAAAAAGATTTTGATATTGTGTTAATCTGTTCCGTTTTGTATTTATAAATTTTGGTTGATGCATGGGACGCTATGTCATCAATAGGGATTTCTAAACGCTTAATAGGACAGACCGACATAATATCTGTTTTAATATAGGTGAATGAAATAACTTTGCCTATTATATTTTCTATATATAAAAATATTTTATAAAGATATATGTATTTGGTTGATATAGATTGGGTGTTAGGTAATAAAGATATTTAGAATAATTGAAGCTAAGTTGAAATTATAATAAATCAAATTGGAGATTTAGAACTTAAGTCCGGGATTTTTGAAAAATTTGCTTTCAAAGGATTTATGAAATATAATAAATTTGTTTATAAGTATTTTCTTATATAAATATTTAGTATAATTAGGAAAAATTGTTTAAAGAAGATTTTGGAGAAAATAAGTTTCGTACTTTCCTCTCTATCGCTGGAAAATAATTTCGGTAATGGCGGCCGCGTCATCGACTTTCATTTTCGAGTTTCAAAGGGGAAAGGCCACTGTAGTAAATTCTACTGCAGATTTATTTTGAAATTATCTAAAATTTTAATTGTTTTAAATATAATTGAGATATAAAAGTTGTAAGAAATTATTTATCTATTATTTTTAAAATAATTTGAAATTTGACCCGGTATTTAATTCTTAAATTTCCATTTCTTAATGGTTTAAATTATTTTAGTGAAATAAAGGGTAAGTAATTAATGAATTGGAACCTCTAATTTAGGTAAGAGAATAAATGCAAAGTTATAGAGGGCAATTTGAAATTTTTAACTTATGAGACAAAGAGCAATATTGTTGAACATTAAATTTAATTAAAAGATGAGATAAAGCTTGTATAAGTTCTTTTGCATTTTCTTTAACATAAATAACTTACCAAATATGAAAAGTTGAAATGTTAGAAAAGAGATTGGAATAGAATATTATACAAGTAGAAATTTTGGAAATAATGAAGTGTTCAATAAATTTGCTATATTAAATGAAAATTTAATGGTATAAACTTAAGTTATGATTGAAATTTTACTAAAATTAAAGGTAAGAATTCTAAATAGGTGATTTTAAGCTTAAGTAAATGAAATGAAATTCTTTAATAAATAAGGATTGATGTGTAGGGTTATAAACTTAAGTATGATTTACATGCTACTAGTAATATAATAGGAAGTAAGTGACAAATAAATGACTGTAAACCCTAAGTAATAAATTAATAAAATCCTTTATTTATAAGAATGGAGTTATAAGGTTAAGAATTTAAGAGTAATTAAAAAGGGATACTATAATTAAATAAAATAGAAATGTAAGCATCAACTAAATGATTGAAATTTAAGCAGTGCATTAAATGCAATACAAATAAAAGGGAAACTTACATAACCTGAATAAATGAAAATGAATAATTGAAAGTAATAAGTAGAAATAAAGAAAACAACCACTGAATGAAGAAATAAAAGTTAAAAGTTGTTAGAAATAAATGTAAATTTTTAAAGGATAATTTATGTGGTATATAAATGAAAATAAGTGAAAATAAAAGATAAACTGTTATATGAATGAAAAGATCAAACAGCTAATGTATGAAAAAAATTTATAATGAATTAATTGATTTGTTGGTTGAATTGTTATTGTTTGATTTATGGTTGGTCGGGTAAGGAAATTTGAAGTAGTTGGATGAATAAATAATCTATTCGATCTCATCTAAGACTGTTGAGTAAATGATGCACTAGATAGTTATTTTTCATTCCGGACCATTTCAAGCTTTGAACCCGAGCAACTATTTGTTTGTTGATTATATGGTTGTTTATATTTTTTTGGTATGCTGTTTCTTGAAATGGATGCTTGTTGGATTGATTTGATTGTTAGTGATTGAAACCACTTAAAGATTATTTGAAAATGTTATCCAAACTTATTTATTTAAGTACATAAAGAGATAATGATGATAAAACGGGTATATTCCATTTAAGGAAATAAATTTAGTAAATTATTGTTTATAAATTAAATATTTTGAATAAGATGTATTGTATTTAAATTTCTTCTTTTCCCTTCTTTTCCTTTTCGGGGACGAAAAGTTTTGAGTGGGGGAGAGTGTAACGACCCGGTAAATTCGAAGGTATTAAATGAATTCATTTAATATGATTTCTAATCTAATTTAGAATGAAATAAAAGTCTTAAGATTTTATTTGAGTAAATGTGGGAATTAGATATAGTAATTGTAATTTAATGTAACAATTTAATATTTATATGGCAATAGATTTGAATAATGTAAACTGTCATACTTAGTATAAGTTAAATATAAGAAACCAATAAATGTTGAATTTGTGAATATTAATAATTATATTAACTATAATGGGACTCATTAATATAAACATCAATAGTGGAGATTGTACATTGGTTGTAAAATGGATAGTGACTAAATAAGAGTGACCGTTGAATAAACCAATGCAATAAGTGTAGATAAGTAATTTTAATGAATGCTGTCGACAATAAACTTACTTAAATTAGTAATAAATTAATTAGGTATATAAATAGTAAACTTGTGGACATGGTTGGTAAATATAACTAAATAATATGAAATAAGTATGCATTTATGATATGAAATATAGGTCAATGTTAATTTCACATATAAATGTCCATTTATTGAATAGCAGGGTTTTAAATCAAGTAACGGATTTGTTAAAGTTTTAATTTATAATTTAATGTGAAATTTTTTACAGTTAAAGTGGAATAAATTGGAAAATGAAGAATGTTGGATCCAAATAAGTTGTAACCAAGAAAAATCCCATTTTTAATAAACTGTGTGGGAAATGAAATGAAACCAAAATGAAAATGTGAAAATATAAAATGTAATGAAATTCTAAGTAATAATGACTTTGTTAGTTAAGTGAAAACTGATTTGATATTAAGTTGTAACTGGATAGAAATCAAATTTATTTGGAATTGATTTGCAATCAATTGAATTTATTGCAATTAAATGGATTCAATATTTAAAATAATTATGTAAATATTATTTGGAAGAAATTGAAGTTATTTGGGTAATAAGTATTGTAATTGGCTAATTTAGATACTTTAAAGTGAAACGGAAATTATTAACGCAAATAGTTGATTGCAATATTTAATTCATCTAATTGATGATAAAGATTTGTTAGATTTATTTAATAGGAATTTTGGGGCATTCAATAGGTAATTGCTAATTTTGAATCGAATTAAAGGGATTACTGAAATCAAAATTAAGCAACTTTTAAACCATTGCAATTGATTTAGAATATAAAGAGTTGTCTATTTAATTGAGTTAAATTTTTGAAATTGCGTTGTTGCAATTAAATGGGAAATAAAACGTTAAGGATAACTAGTATTCAAGATTTACCATCTATTTAGTATATTAATTGTAACTGATAATCAACTGCAATAAATAATAAATAATTATTACGTTAACGTTAATTTAAGTGATATTTGAAATTTAATATTTAGGAATTATGTAAATATAAGTTCAGATGAAATTGGAAATATTTACATACTGAAATATGAATCCAATGATAGATTCTTCTATTTGACAATAATAATGGAAAGTAAACTTAATTAGAATTTTGGAAATTTAATTTATAATTTGGTGAAATTAATGAAATTTGGGGATTTCTAAAATTTTAAATTCGACAAGTTAAATTTTGTTTAAATTAGTATAGGTGATTGAAAAATTTATAATAATAAGAATCGTCAATTATCAAAAAGAAATGGGAAATTTGATTTAATTGACTAAATTTTAATTTATTTAATTAATATAAAAATAGCCATTTTAGTTGTAACTCGGATTTCGACGAAACCAGTTTCATCGGATCCGTTTCGGTGAATTATTATAGGGTTTCAAGTTTCGTATCGATCGGACTTGTCGTTTGATCGTACGAACACGAAACGCCTTGAAATCGATTTAATTAAAATTAATTTGAAATCAATTTGGAAATTCTGTTTTCAGCATAACTTCTTCATACGATCAAATTTGGACGTGAAATTTTTTCCATCGCGTTCAGAATATTTTAAAATACCTATTTGGATATATGGGTTTAACAAATTTCGTTCCGGAGTCAGAACGGGCTTTTTGGGCCAACTACCGCTTAGCACGTTCGTAATTCGTGCCCACCTAGCCTTCTTCTATTTGTCTATATATATGCGATCATAAACCCTAGCCTCCATCCTCTATCAATTGTATGTACGTTCATTTTCTTCATATCTTTCTCTTCCTCAATGGTTGCAAAACCTAGATCTACTTCAATTCAAAAATCAAATGAAAATTCAAACCCTCCAGAAAAATTCCAAATTAATATATGCTGATGTTCTCGAAGAGCGTAATCCGGGGCTGCTGTTCGTTTTTCGATTCGGGTCTCAGTTTTTCCAGAAAACCCTAGTTTATCCACGGCCATTCATCATCGTCGCAACAAAATCTGTCGGATCGCATAACCCTTTCTGGGTTTTGCAGAGTGGACCAAGGGGAGGCGATCTATGTGGTTATTGCATCAAATCAACGGCCAGATCGACTGGAATTTTCGATTAGGGTTTGAATTTGGGCGGCGGCCGGCAACGAATTGGGCGACTGGACCTAGGCAGGTGGATGCGGCCGGAGGAGAGGGGCTCTACGGTGGTGCTCGGCGGCCGTGATTCGAAGCGGAGTGGTGGTAAATGGCGGTCAAAGGCTTGGTCAAAGGGTGAAATATGGGTTCGGTTTCTGTTTTTGGGCGCCTGTAATGTGCGAGCGAACACTGGAGGAAGTGGGGAGTCCACCTTGCTGACGTGGTTCTGATTTTGGGTTTGTTTTATTTTATTTTATTTTTGTTTTCAACACGTTTATTCGAATAACTTTCTCATATGAACTCCGTTTCGCACGAAATCTCTTTTGCTAGGATCGTAATTAAATTTCAGGTCTGTTGACGCTGGTTTGGACAGATTTGGAGACTGTGCAATTATTGGGTTTAAATCGAATTTAAATTCGATTTAAAATCAAAAGGTGAGTGTTTTAACCCACTCACAACTTCTAAAAGTTTTTATGTTTGTTAAATTTATTTTAGATATGAGTAGAAATTTATTTATGACAGTTTGGCGTGTTTTATTCATCATATCTGTTAAATCGCGTTTATTTAATTTAACTGTTAATTTATTTTATTTATTGCATAGCAATTGACAGTTAGAACTTATTTATTCGCATATAAACTGCTAGTAAACAGTTATAAAATTTATTACTGAATATAAACTGTAGTTTAACAGTTGTTAAATTTATATAACTGCCAGTTATTACCTGTTATATATTATCAGATATATATTGATATTGATTTATTATTGGATGATGATTGTGATTTGGATGATGGATGACAATGGATGAATGGATGTTTTATTTTATATCATTAAACTGCAAGTTATCATTCATTTTTCATTTCATTCGGGATTGTGGTTTGAAATGATACACAACCGCAAAATTTTATTTTAAATTGCGGATTGAAATAATAAATATCCGTATCACTTGACCATAGGATAGAAAATTTTATACAGGCACCGTGGTCTATATATAAATTATTTTAAAAGTGATTTCTATGGTTTGGATGGGATACGGTTTATAAAAAATTAATTTTGATATTTTATAAAATATTATTCTTCGATATATACACATATGAAGTTAAAATTTTAAATTTAAGCTGTGTATAAACCTGTTGAATAAAATAATAAAAATGTGAGAAAATGGAATTTGGTAATTTATCTTATATGTTTAAATTTGGAAATTTTAAGGTATGATATTTATAAATGGACTTTCCAAGATTTACTTAAATGGAATATTTTAGTATAAATTAAATTGAAGAAAATATTTAATTTCTAGAAATTGGAGTTTTATTTATAGATTTTATGTAAATATTCAAACCTAAATAATAGAACATTTAAATTGTTGAAAGAATAAATTCCAACTTTAGTTTTGAAATATTAATACCCCAAATGAATATATATATATATATATATATATATATATATATATATATATATATATATATAAATTGAAGTGGTTTTGGAACTTGGAAGTGACATTTAAATTTTGGTTTAGACTTTAAATAAAGAAAAATATTTATAAAGCCATGGAAATTATTTTCTTTACAAAGTAACCTTAAAGTTAAACCATTTATTCTAAATACCATTGAATATCCAAACCATTTAAGTTTTAGAAGTTATGGTTTTAAACTTTGAATTCCGAAATATTATGTTTTGAAAGTATATTTCAAATATTTGGTTCTAGATATTATAAATTTTAAAGCAGTATGATTTTTGGGAAAAGAATTTTATTTGGATAAAATGATATCATATTGTTTTGGGTTTTGAAATGATATCGTATTCATAGTTTTGAAATGAAAATGTTTATTTGGTTTTAAAGTATAAACTATATTTTTTAAATGACCGCGGTGTTATAATAACGATTGGTTGGCAAAGAGACCGAGATCGGATATGGACATACTCTCTGTCGATACCGAAAACCACTTTGACTAACCGTGTACGCGGTGGAGATTCCAGAATGAAGTAGGTTGGTGGCGGCGTTTCCTGTAAGGTAAATACGTGGACCCAACTCCCGTGAGTTGGCATAAGGTGGCTAAAACAGGAGCGATTCTCGGGCCAATGAGGTCATTCCTCTGATCGGGCACTCCTCTTCGATATTATACTTTGACTTTGGATTGATTCAGTGGCCACTCTTATTTTTGTTTTGGGGAGTTTGTTCGAGGTGGGCGGTAGCTGCGCGCTGCGCGTTTCCACCAGCCCGGATAGCAATTGGTATATCTACCCTGGCATTGCCTAGTTGTGCCGTGTCACCTACCCTATCGCGCCTTGTACGAGTTTGGATTTCTCCCGTAGCCCATGTGGTATCCTCTGGTGGCTTCCCGATCAGGAGGGACTATGATATTGGATGGACTACTGGGACTATTACATGTTAAGGTGGAAAATGTAAAGCCTTAATGCTATTTAAAAGTATGTTTATTTTACTATAGACACTATTATAATAGCGCAATATACTACATAGTAAATAGTTTAACGGATCCTTAGGAGATGTAAATCCCGAGCATCTCTTGAGTTATTGCACTCATATTTATTTCTGTTAATTTTAACTTACATAAGAACTTTTAGTTCTGACTCGAGTGTTTTTGTCCTTTCAAATTCGCTCGGGTCAGTCTGAGCGTTTCAGGATTGAAGACTTTGGCTTTGGAGGACGAAGACGAAGAATTCGTATTATTATTATCTATATTATTGCACCACACTCATACTGTTCCGCTGCATTGATTGTGTTGGTATGTGTAACTCTGGTATTTATTGTATAAAGAAGAATCAAATGTTTTGTAAACAACTTCATGAACTGTATATTTGATAATTATATTTTATCCTTCCGCTGTGAGATTCTGTTTTGGTTTATTTCTTCTCTATTTTTCTTATTTACCCCATAACAATCCGCCCTTCCGTATGGTTTGAATCGGCACGTGTGTCGGTTTAAATCGTGCGAAAAGGCTGGATGTTACACTTTACGTGATTTGGTTGAATTCTAAGAGCTTCACTGCAATCCTCTATTGATCTCTCCCATTGCCTAATTTTTATCTGCAAACAGCTCCGTTACAAAGCAGCACAGGGTTTTAAGGGTCATATTTAAGCCCTTCTCTATATGTAGTTGATGCCTCCGCATAGTTTCCAGATTTAAAAAAATGATTGCCTTACGCACGAGCATGTGCAACTGATCCAACATTGTTAAGCATTGAAATCGCTTCCATGTTGCTAGCATCCAAGTGTATTGCTTTTTCTGCAGATGCTACTACGTTCTCAAACCTATGAAAGGCATTTCATTTTCAGTTAAATACATTATTATAGCACTTCCAAGCATGAAAGAATCATTAACTTTTAGCTCACCTTCTGAATACCAAATCAACCTGTGCTTGTACAATGTATATATAGGAATCTGAAATCATACCAAAATATTTTGATTATAAGCATGATTCTATATTGGGTCTGCTTACAAAATGTATAAATATGACGTGTTGTGGCATAGAGTATTTACTAATGACATGAAAGCTTAGGGTGATGCCTATTAATACCAAATATACCAAACATATTATGACATACAGTATTTCATTAATTGTTTTGAGAATAAATATATCAAATTATTTTAGTAACTTTTTAATCTAGCATACCTTAACAGGATATAAGAATCAAAGTTCAAAGCTAAAAAAGAAGATTCTTTTTACTTGAATGTCATTAACCGAAGATCCGAGTAGAAGTCGACCTCGCCTAAAGTTGATTTTGCCTCGCCTGAACGCAAGCCATCCTCGCCTGAACAGAATCAAAGTCCAAAGCCTAAAGGGAAGTCGTCCTCAGCTGAACATATGTCACCTTGCCTGAAGAGAAGTCAACCTCGCCACACCTGAAGAAGTCACATCATCGCCTTGCTTGTAGCTTCGCTTCGTTGCCTCGCTTGTAGCGTCATCTTGTTGCCTCATATGAAGAAGTAATGGGAACCAACGACCAAAGCCACCTAGATGCGAACCGACACTTGAGGGACAGAGATCGGCATAGGAATTGGGAATTGAGATTAGGATCGGAACGACGACGTGAGATATGGAAAAGCATCATTTGATTTTAGTTTGGGAGTTTGCGGTGCAATTTGGGATCTAGGGCGGGAAAACAAGGAAAAGCTACACATTAGTTTCATGATGACACTATTATTTTTTAATTATGATTTTAGAAAAATTTTAAAATTTTATGAATTTTTTAAAGTTTATTATAGGAAATTTTACAAATTTATATTTTTTAAATATTAAATATTATTATGAACTATAATTATTAAACAGCAAATTCTAAGAAATAAATATTGCATTTTAATTATTAAATATTAAGTACTTATTAATTATTAATTATTAAATATTAGTCTTAGTTATAAATTATTTGATAGAGATTATTTAATAGTAATTATTAAATATTAATTATTAAAAGATAATTATTAATAATTTAATAGTAATTATTTAATATTAATGGCTAATTATTCATTGCAGTTATTAATTATTAAATGTAATTAATAAATATCAACTGTAATTTAATAATTATTATTAATTAGTGATTATTTATTAATAATAATTAATTATTATAAGTTATAAATGATTAATATAATATTATTAATGATATAATGTTATTAATGATTAGTAATTTGTAATATAATATTATAATTAGTAATTAGTAATATAATATTATAATTAGTAATTAGTAACATATGAAAAATATAATATTATTAATGATTAGTTATTATATATTAATAATAACAAATATTAATTTTAAGAAAGCATTGTAATTATTAATTTGATTGTCGAAAATTGGCAACAAACATTTATTACAACGGGTATTTTATGATCGTTGTAAAATTGACATCGACTATAACGGGCATTTTATAACCGTTGTAAAATTGGCACCATTACATTGGACATTTTTTACCATTGTAAAATTGGTACCTATAACAACGGGCGTTATGACCATTGTAAATTTGGCACCTCTCACAACGGGCATTTTGTGACAGTTGAAAATTAGCATCTATTACAATGGGCATTTTGTGAACGTTGTAAAATTGGAATCTATTACAACGGTCATGAAAGAACCGTTGTAATAGCATTTTATTACAACATGAAATCATCGCCCGTTGTAAAAAGAGCGTTGTATATGGCATTTATTACAACGGGTTTGAAAGTACCGCTGTAATAGCATTATATTACAACATGCAGTCAATGCCCGTTATAAAAAGGGCATTGTAATAGGATATTTTTGTTTTAGTGACCTTAGAATGTGAGACAAACTAAAAATGAAAAGAATCGACAGTTACTTATAAACAAAGCTGTGACACCCCACCTCTATACCCACTCTAGCCAAGGACAACGGATGTAATGCCGTCAACTAGCGCGGAGAATAAGGCTGTTGAGGAGCGACCATCCGTGTAATTGCTTTGTGCAAGCACCGATATGTCAGATAGTACAACAAGGAAATCCGACATACCGATACTCACTCAAAGCTGCTACACAGTGGCTATATATATTCTTCGGAAACAAATATAGAAACACTAATCAGTCACAGACATCCATATCACAAAGGCGAAAATAGATATGAATATATAACACATGAAAGTGTACATCAGAGTAGTGGTCACACAAGATCCACAATATCACAAAAGAATAGCTACAAGTGCTAGACAAAAGAATATGGATACATCAATGAGTCTATAGCTCGTATGTATACAACAAAAACTACTAATCTAAGTAGTTAGCCAAAAGTCAGGGTGATAATCCCAGGTGTGAAGTCAAGCAGAAGCACATGTAACATCTCGGTCTGACTCGAGTATTATTTAATAAGAAAATAATAAACGGATCAGTCTAGCTATAAATATCAGATAAAATGATATAGAATAAGAGATATGACCAAACGTGAAACAATAACAATGCCAAGCTGTGATAAACAAGTAATTGAAAATCAACAAGAGATTAATTCAATATCACAAGAATCTTCTCAAATATCAAAAGGAATGACATACTCCTTATTTACCAAATCACCAAACTATAAATATTGACAATAATATCAATGCCAATCACAAAAGTTAATGACACACAAATTCACCAATACACAAAAATTGATAACACATATCAATGAAAATCACGAAAATTGGTGAAACACAAATTCTAGAAGTCATTAATGGAAATCCAGAAATCACAAAAAGGGGGGAGGCCTATCACAAAACGGGAGCATGGAAGCTCACCAAAATGTGTATCACAAAATGGAACGCTATTCCATGGTTGTTAACCATTAATTTTGAGCCGAAGCTCCACAGAACGGCCCGAAGACCATGGGTCGCTACCCCACCAAATTGAGCTGAAGCTCCACAGAAACGGGGTTTAGTTTCCCTCGTAGACAAAGAGACATCGCACATTTGCTAGTCTAAATCACAAAAATGATCATCATCGATCATCAAGAAGTGTCAATTACAATAAGCTAGTAAATATACGAGCTTAGCTTCATGTCTCATAACCACTAGCTCAACTTAAATATTTACGAACAAATTGTAGATCTCCACTCAAAAATTGTCACAAAAGGTTCAATCGAACAAGTCCAAGGATTAACCGCCGAAGTAAACGCAAGTGTTTCATACCACTTGTTTTACTAAGTCGTTTAATTAGATTTCTCATATGAGTGAGGTAAAGGTTTGTATATTTTTAAAATGACAAATCACAAAAATGATCGTAGAGACGATAAATCACAAAAATTCACATTCGAAGACGTGAATAAAATTCCAAAGAATTCGATTCCAAGTTCATCGAAGTGGAAATACCCTTGCGACCTAAAAGTCACGACTTACGACTTAACATAAGTCAACACAAGAAATCAGCGGCTCAAGAAGTAGCACACGGCTTAACAGAGCAACAACATGGCGCGATCTAAGGCATGGCGCGACCTAACATGGCGCGACTCAGTAGTGGAACGACCTAAGAGTTGCGGCCAAGGTAGTGCGACCTAAGGGGTACGCGACCTAAGCGTTGCAAGCGGCATAATAGGCCAAGCGACCTAAAGGGGGACGACCTAGCATCCACGACCTAACAGCCGAGCGACTTAAGGAGCTAACGGCCTAAGGAAATGGGTGAGCGACCTAACTGCAGAAGGCCGAGCGACCTAGTGGATGAACGACCTAGCCGAGCGACATAGGGAGTTAAGACCCAAGGGGGAAAAGCCGAGCAACCTAACAACTTAAAGGGAAAAACAAGGTCGAGCAACGACTTAAGGTGGAACGACCTAGCATGGTCGCGACCTAAAGACCTATGAATATGAGAAGGCCGAGCGACCTAACATGAGAAACCTAGCTACAGGCCGAGGGAATGCAAGCCGAACGACCTAAGGAAGTAAAAAGGGCCGAGCGACCTAGCGACCTATAGAACGAACGACCTAAAACCGAACGAGCTAACTGCAGGCCGAAAGTCACCATTGTGCAGGCCGAGCGACCTAAGGGTTTGGAGTGCAAAAACTCTCCCAATTTGCAACCGATCGAGCATGGACGCTAGGGGATTATGCCCATAGGCAACCCGGTCGCATTGGCTCCTCGATGCATCATCAAAAACGTGTTTAAACATCAAAGATTGGATTTTTAAAAATTTGAACCCAAAACACTAAAAATTGGGATTTTCACCAATTTAATCCAAATCAATGGCAAATGCATATGTAAAAGTGTTAGGAATTCATACCCAATAATCAATGATAGTTATAGATAAAGATGTGTGATAAAAATCTCACCATTACACAAAATTAATGAAGAAGAAGCTTGAAAGCAAGGAAGAATCAACGGCTTCTCTTTGAATTTGGAGTTGGATGTTGGATTTGCAAATGATCTTGAGCTTGGAGTTTTAATTTCCCATTCCTTCCCCCATTTTTGATGAAGCTTGAGTGCTAGAAAATGAAAGTAAAATTATGAAGAGAAGGGGGTTGAGTTAGAATTAATAGTTTAGGCAAATGGGCTAAACCAAACCCAAAACCCAAAGTGAAAAGGTAACAAAATTCCACTAACTCCAAACATATCAAAGTTTACACTCAAAAAGATCGCAAACAGTGTTTTGAACACAATGGAAGTGGTTCCGAGTCCTAATTCGACCATATGCAAAAAGTAACTTTTCGGACTAAAATCCGACTAACGATAAAATATTTAAATATCAAATCGTAAAATATGCGGGTTGTTACAGACTCCCCTCCTTAAAGAAATTGCGTCCTCGCAATAATTAAGAAGAAAATATATATTAACAACCATAAAAGCATATTCAACACAAAAGAAGTTTGAAATAAGAAGTTCACCTCAAAGAGCACGAGAAAGTAAGTCTGGATGTGTTCGCTCGATGAATTCTCTAGATTTCCAAGAGCAATCCTTAGGATTTGAGGACCATTGAACTTTAACAAGCGAAACATCTTTATTTCGAAGGCGCTTGACCTCCGAAGCAATAAGACGTATAGGATGTTGCTCATAAGTTAAATTAGGTGAAACTTCAATTTCTTCCACAACACCAGGCTGAAGAATAGAATCAGAATCTCGAAGGCACTTCCGTAATTGAGAAACGTGAAACACGTCATGAATAGCAGAAAAATGAGCCGGTAAGAAAAGGCGATAAGCCATGGAACCAATACGTTTGGTAATGGGAAATGGACCAATATATCGAGGTGCTAACTTTCCCGATCGACTGAAACGTACAACACCCTTTATAGGTGAAACACGAATAAACACAAGATCCCCCACAGAAAATTCTAATTTCCTTCTCTGGTTATCGGCATAGGATTTTTGTCTACTCTGAGCTTCTTTCATCCTATGACGAATAAGGTCAATCTTCTCTGTGGAATCTCGAATAAAATCTGGACCTAAAACCAGCCTCAAGCCAACAAGAAGGAGATCGGCATGGCCTTCCATAGAGTGCCTCGAAAGGTGCCATACCAATACTAGATTGGAAGCTATTATTATAGGAAAACTCTACAAGAGAAATATGATCTTCCCAACTTCCACCAAAATCAAGAACACATACACGAAGAAGACCTTCAAGAGTTTGGTTCACACGCTCGGTTTGCCCATCGGACTGGGGATGATAAGCGGTGCCAAAATTAAGCTTCGTTCCCAAAGCTTTTTGAAGACTCTTCCAAAATTCACTAGTAAACAATGGATCACGATCACTAACAATAGAAGAAGGAACTCCATGCAATTTAACAATCTCTTTAATAAAGAGTTTGGCCAAAAGAGGAACGGTTCGATTGGACCGAACGGGAATAAAATGGGCGGATTTAGTAAGTCTATCAACTATCACCTATAAGCTATCATGACCCGAACGAGAACGGGGAAGGCCATCTATAAAATCCATGGAAATTTGATCCCACTTCCAAATTGGAATTTCTAAAGGTTGCAATAACCCACCAGGCCTTCAGTGTTCGGCCTTGACAAGTTGGCAAGTCATGCAACACTTAACAAAGTTAGCAACATCAGATTTCATTCCCTCCCAATAATAAAGTCGCTTCATATCCGCGTACATTTTGCTACTACCGGGATGAATGGTAAATTTAGAACGATGAGAATCTTCTAAAATGTCTTTACGAAGACTACTAATATGTTGCACGATAAGTCTACCAAATTTTCGAATACCGCCACGAGAATCAATATCGAAGTCTTTCAAACCTTCAATATCAATTTTATCCTTAAAATTTTGGCCAAGAAGAGCCAATTTGGGATCTAGCTTTTGAGCTTCAAGAATGCGGTCTAAAAGAGAAGGATGAGCCTCAAGGCTACATAAAACAAGAGATGAACGCAACTCGAAAACACGATCTTGAATCTCACAAGTGGACAAAATTCCGAGATCATTCCACTCGGATATCATCATAGAAACAACTGCTTGTTGCTTATGACTAAGTGCATCTGCAACACGATTTCCCTTTCCGGGAGTATAAAGAATATCAAGATCATAAGCTGCAAGAAATTCGAGCCAACGTTGTTGACGCAGATTTAGTTCCTTTTGAGAAAATAGATACTTCAAAGTTTATGGTCGGTGTAAAGAATAAACTTTTCTCCCAAAAGATAATGACGCCAAATACGAAGGGCGAAAACAATAGCTGCGAGTTCTAAATCATGAGTGGCATATCTAGTCTCGGCAGGCTTCAATTGCCTAGAAGCATAAGCAATAACACGTTTTCTTTGCATAAGAACGACACCCAAACCAACGCGACTAGCATCGGTATAAACAACAAAATCTTGATTCCCCTCGAGAATAACAAGAATAGGAGCATCAGAAAGGAATTCTTTTAATTTCTGAAGAGAAACTTCACATTTGTCCGACCAAATGTATTTAACATCTTTCTTGGTCAAACTAGTAAGAGGCATGGAAATGTTAGAAAAGTCCTTTATGAAACGGCGGTAATAACCGGCCAATCCAAGGAAACTACGAATTTCCGTCACACTCTCCGGTCTCTTCCAATTTTGAATCGCTTCGATCTTTGAAGGATCCACGGAATTCCGGATTCGGAAATAATACGACCGAGAAACTTCACACGAGATTGCCAAAAGTGGCATTTAGAGAATTTTGCTTTTAATTTATTGCTCCTAAGAGTTTCAACACAATCTGAAGAAACTTTTCATGCTCCTCCTCGGTTTTAGAATGCACAAGAATATAATCAATAAAGATGAGAACAAACCGATCGAGGAAGTCTTTGAAAACTCGATTCATAAGGTCAATGAAATAAGCCAGAGCATTCATTAAACCAAATGGCATAACAAGCCATTCATATGATCCATAACGAGTACGAAAAGATGTCAAAGAAATGCTATCCTCTGCAATACGAAGCTGATGGAAACCGGTAGCTAAATCTAATTGTGAAAAGACACTAGCACCACTAAGTTGATCGAATAGATCATCAATCCGAGGTAAATGATATTTATTCTTGATAGTAAGATCATTAAGCTTGCGGTGGTCAACGCAAAGCCTAAGTGTACCATCGGATTTCTTCACAAAAATAGCCGAAGCTCCCCAAGGAGAGGAACTAGAGCGAATAAATTGCTTCGTCTTCAATTCGGATAATTATTTGCGCATCTCCTCATTTTCTTTATTGGACATACGATAAGGAGGGCGAGTGATAGGTTGAGCTCCAGAAATGAGATTAATTCTGAACTCAATTGCTCGCTTAGGTGGTAATCCTAAAACGGGCTCAAATATGTCATAAAATTCACGAACAACGTGAATAAGAGAAATAATATCTTCCTCATCATCATTATCGTCATCATGAGGATTTAAAGAATATAAAGATGCAACCAAATTGGAATCCGAATCTTTAAGATAAATAGAAATCTGCTTAATAGATTGATGATGTCGAAGATGAATAGTCCGCTCAGGACATAGAGTTTGGGCTTCATAGCGGTTAAGCCAATCCATTCCCAAAATCATTCCAAAGCATAAGTAGCACATAACATGCAAATCGGCTCGGAAAGAAAAATCACACAAAATAATCTCGACATCCTTACAAAGCAAACTGATTGATGCGGATCCACCAACTGGATTCGCAATTCTCAAAGAAGTCATTAAAGCGACAACACATAAAGAAAAAGTATCAATAAGTTCTTTTGATATAAAAGAGTGGGACGCACCCGTATCAAAAAAAACTCGAATAGGATGACCACGAAATAAAATAATGCCATCAAGGATAGAATGAGAAATACCTTTACCACGAGATGTGTTGCCAGGGGCTTGAGAAACATTAAGCTTTCCCTCCTTCCTGTTTTGAAGTTTGGGACAAGAAGATAAATAATGATCCGGGCTTTTGCAATAGCGACAAAAGTGAGGTTTCGGACATCTATTGGTATAATGGTCTTTAGAACCACAATTGTAGCATTGCCCACTACTAGGGGTAGCAGCCTTTGCTACCGGAACTTCTTGCTTCCCTTTCTTGTTGGGATAAGACCCTTTGAACTTAATAGGCCTTTTCTTGTTGTTGTTGAATTTTGGTTTGACATCAACAACATCAGCATCACTCTCTTTATCTGCCTCTTCAAGTCAAAGAGCGATATCAACAAGTTGATCAAAAGAAACTTCTAGCTTTAGAAGTAATGGCTTCTTGAGATTTTTATTCAAGCCATAGACGAATCTCTGATTTTTCTTCAATGGGGTATTAATGTATTCAACCCCGTATTTAGAGAGAGATTCAAAAGACGCGACATAGTCTGCCACGGAGGATCCATCTTGAATAAGGTCAATGAATTGGCGAGCCAAAGTCACCTTCTCAGCTTCTGGCACAAATTTTAATTCGAAGCGTTCCCGAAAGCTCCCAAGTAAGATCCGCTCCATTTATTTCAGAAATCAGAAGCTCATACCAATCTAATGCTCTTTCTTGGAGCATACTAGAGGCCACCTGAACACGGTGAAGGTCAATAAGATTCATGCGAGAAAAGATTCGATCGCACGATCTCAGCCAAGCCTGGACTTCAATAATGGTTTCAGAGCCTTTGAATGGCTTTCCATCCAAATTAGTATAATCGCTGCACAAATGTGCAAATCCAGACCTAGGGTAAGTAGACTCCGGATTAGATCCGACTGCTTGAGCATTCCTCACTAGATCAAGAAGCTGCTGGGTAGACATAAATACTCCATCATGGGGAGTAGCACAAGATTGACTGGCGCTGAGACGGCCAGGTCTAACCATTTCTCTTCCTTCTAGAAAAAAGAAAGAAGAAGGATAAGGTTATTCACCAAATGAATATCAAGCAATCTTGATAGATAAACAAGGAATCATAAAGAAAATAGGACGAATCGGTACGAAGACTCGAATTAAATCCTAAAGCACGACTCATAAGATGGACTTAGGACGATGATCCTTGCTAGATTATTCTACATTGTTCCGAAGACTCGCTCTGATACCAAGCTGTGACGCCCCACCGATATACCCACTCTAGCCAAGGACACTACGGATGTAATGCCGTCATCTAGCACGGAGAATAAGGCTGTTGAGGAGCGACCATCCGTGTAATTGCTTTGTGCGAGCACCGATATGTCAGATAGTACGACAAGGAAATCCGACATACCGATACTCACTCAAAGCTGCTACACAGTGGCTATATATATTCTTCGGAAACAAATATAGAAATAAACATAACACTAATCAGTCACAGACATCCATATCACAAAGGCGGAAATAGATATGAATATATAACACATGAAAGTGTACATCAGAGTAGTGGTCACACAAGATCCACAATATCATAAAAGAATAGCTACAAGTGCTAGACAAAAGAATATGGATACATCAATGAGTCTATAGATCGTATGAATACAACAAAAACTACTAATCTAAGTAGTTAGCCAAAAGTCAGGGTGATAATCCCAGGTGTGAAGTCAAGCAGAAGCACATGTAACATCTCGGTCTGACCCGAGTATTATTTAATAAGAAAATAATAAACGGATCAGTCTAGCAATAAATATCAGATAAAATGATATAAAATAAGGGATATGACCAAACGTGAAATAATCACAATGCCAAGTTGTGATAAACAAGTAATTGAAAATCAACAAGGGATTAATTCAATATCACAAGAATCTTCTCAAAGATCAAAAGGAATGACATACTACTTATTTACCAAATCACTAAACTATAAATATTGACAATAATATCAATGCCAATCACAAAAGTTAATGACACACAAATTCACCAATACACAAAAATTGATAACACATATCAATGAAAATCACGAAAATTGGTGAATTACAAATTCTAAAAGTCATCAATGGAAATCCAGAAATCACAAAAAAGGGGGAGGCCTATCACAAAACAGGAGCATGGAAGCTCACCAACACGTGTATCACAAAATGGAACGTTATTCCATGATTACTAACCATTAATTTTGAGCCGAAGCTCCACAGAACGGCCCGAAGACCATGGGTCGCTACCCCACCAAATTGAGCCGAAGCTCCACAGAAACGGGGTTTAGTCTCCCTCGTAGACAAAGAGACATCGCACATTTGCTAGTCTAAATCACAAAAATGATCATCATCGATCATCAAGAAGTGTCAATTACAATAAGCTAGTAAATGTATGAGCTTAGCTTCATGTCCCATAACCACTAGTTTAACTTAAATATTTACGAACAAATTGTAGATCTCCACTCGAAAATTGTCACAAGAGGTTCAATCGAACAAGTCCAAGGATTAACCGCCGAAGTAAACGCAAGCGTTTCATACCACTTGTTTTACTAAGTTGTTTAATTAGATTTCTCATACGAGTGAGGTAAAGATTTGTATATTTTTAAAATGACAAATCACAAAAATGATCGTAGATACGATAAATCACAAAAATTCACATTCGAAGACGTGAATAAAATTCCAAAGAATTCGATTCCAAATTCATCGAAGTGGAAATACCCTTGCGACCTAAAAGTCACGACTTACGACTTAACATAAGTCAACACAAGAAATCAGCAGCTCAAGAAGTAGCACAGGGCTTAATAGAGCAACAACATGGCGCGATCTAAGGCATGGCACGACCTAACATGGCGCGACTCAGTAGTGGAACGACCTAAGAGTTGCAGCCAAGGTAGTGCGACCTAAGGGGTACGCGACCTAAGGAAGAAGCGGCTTAGGTAGTCCGACCTAAGGGGTACGCGATCTAAGCGTTGCAAGTGGCATAATAGGCCAAGCGACCTAAAGGGGGACGACCTAGCATCTACTACCTAACAGCCGAGCGACTTAAGGAGCTAACGGCCTAAGGAAATGGGTGAGCGACCTAACTGCAGAAGGCCGAACGACCTAGTGGATGAACGACCTAGCCGAGCGACCTAGCCGAGCGACCTAGGGAGTTAAGACCCAAGGGGGAAAAGCCGAGCGACCTAACAACTTAAAGGGAAAAACAAGGTCGAGCAACGACCTAAGGTGGAACGATATAGCATGGTCGCAATCTAACGACCTAATGAATATCAGAAGGCCGACTGACCTAACACGAGCGACCTAGCTATAGGCCGAGGGAATGCAAGCCGAATGACCTAAGGAAGTAAAGAGGGCCGAGCGACCTAGCGACCTATGGAACGAACGACCTAAAACCGAACGAGCTAACTGCAGGCCGAAAGTCACCATTGTGCAGGCCGAGCGACCTAAGGGTTTGGGGTGCAAAAACTCTCCCAATTTGCAACCGATCGAGCACAGACGCTAGGGGATTATGCCCATAGGCTACCCGGTCGTATTGGCTCCTCGATGCATCATCAAAAACGTGTTTAAACGTCAAATATTGGATTTTTAAAGATTTGAAACCAAAACACTAAAAATTAGGATTTTCACCAATTCAATCCAAATCAATGGTAAATGCATATGTAAAAGTGTTAGGAATTCATACCCAACAATCAATGATGGTTATAGACAAAGATGTGAGATAAAAATCTCACCTTTACACAAAATTAATGAAGAAGAAGCTTGCAAGAAAGGAAGAATCAGTGGCTTCTCTTTGAATTTGGAGTTGGATGTTGGATTTGCAAATGATCTTGAGCTTGGAGTTTTAATTTCCCATTCCTTCTGTGACGCCCCACCTCTATACCCACGCTAGCCAAGAACACTATGGAGTAATGCTGTCAACTAGCACGGAGAATAAGGCTGTTGAGGAGCGACCATCCGTGTAATTGCTTTGTGCGAGCACCAATATGCCAAATAAAATATAACATGCATTTCATCTCAAGAGGAAGTCCGACATACCGACGCAAACTCAAAGCTACTGCACAGTGGCTATATATATAATCTTCGGAAATAAATATAGAAATAAACATAACATAAATCAGTCACAGGCAATTCATATCACAAAGGCAGAAGAAGATATGGATATATAACTAACACATGAAAGTATACATCAGAGTAGTGGTCAAAAAGATCCACAATAATACAGATGAATAGCAACACATGCTATACAAAAGAATACAACTATGAGTCTATATCTCAAGTGTATACAACAAAAACTACTAATCTAAATAGTTAGCCAAAAGTCAGAGTAGCAAATCCCAGAAGATGAGTTAAACAGAAGCACCTGTAACATCTCGGTCTGACCCGAGTATTATTTAATAAGAAAATAATAAACGGATCAGTCTAGCTATAAATATCAGATGACATGATATAGAATAAGAGATATGGCATAAACATATGATAACCATAATGGCATACTACAATAAGTATGTAATTGAAAATCAACATGAGATTAATCAATATCACAAGAATCTTCTCAAAGATCCAAAAAGGGTATCATACACAAAACTCGTATTCACAACAAGTCAATGTCACACGAATTCACCAATGCACAAAAATTAATAAATCATATCAATGAAAATCACTAAAATTGGTGAAGCATAAATTCCAGAATTCAACACATGAAATGAAATGACCCACTTTCTTACCCTAAATTTTTTTTATAGTGTCATACTGTGGTCATCTAATCAAGAGAGTGTCATCTCTAACTTTTTCTCTATCCAGGATCTTTTAGCCAATATAAAAATATTGTTGAACTCCAAATTATCTTAAGCTCTCATGTGTGAAAATATATAAATAATACTTTGTGTTTTTAAATCAAAGTAGAGAAGTTTTGGAAGCAAAAAAAAGATAAATTCTAATTGGAAATCATTATATGATTCCCACATAGCAAAAATAATTTCCAAAATAAGTTTTTCAGTCATACAAAATTTTTGCCAAGCTCTTGATATCATCTTTTCTGGTCTTAGCATTTATTTGTATTTTCATAATTTTATTTCTGCCCCGTACATGTGTGCGTGCATGTTTTCTGTGCATATGTGTCTGAATAATTTCAAGTACTCAGTTTTTTTTCCACACAAATAACTTAGCTTCCTTGATAATTGAATTGTTCATCTCTTATGCAAATTAAGTTATAAGGTATTGAAAGGTGGTCAAACCCAGGCTTAGTGGAAATGGTCAAGTTAGCCTTATTTCCTTTTACCACCATTTTCAAGCAAAATATATGTAATTCTGGGATTCCTTTAAGTGCGTCAAAGCTATTGTTTACCATACTTTTATATCATCTTTTAAACATAAGCTTCTCATAACAGTTACCAGATCATTCTTTTTTTTTTTGAATATACTTGTCATTTCGGATTTTCTAGTACTACACATTTTTGTCAAGTATTCTGGAAGTTAAGGAAAGAAACTACATTCCACAATAAAACATTTTCAAAAGCAACTCATGAATTTTAACTGAACTACACCATTTTGTTCAATACTTACAAAACAGAAAATAACACTACATAAGTTTCTTTTCAAACAACTTAACTGATCATATCATAACATAAATTCAACTTAAACTTCTATTTTAATATCAGTTAATATGAAACTATTGCATCCAATTCCTTAAGCAGCTATCTCATCCAAAGCTTGATTAGAGAAAAACCTATTTGCCTACACAATCACCATGAACTGCCTCATATAAATATGAGACACCCAGTGGTGTATAAACACACAAGGGTCAGACATGTCTGGTATGAGTACCCTACCAGAAAGCACATTCCTATCTTAATTTCATTATCTTTAAGTACTTTATATGAATAAGGAAACCAGAATCATCACTGTGCATAATTCTATAAAGCATGTACACCCATGTCAGTGAAAAACTGATTACGTATGGTTTAAGCAATTTAATTCAAAGAAAAATAATCATAAAACTCAGCAATAAACATCATAGCCTTCCAATACAAGCACTAGTTCAATCATCAAGTCCCTTCTTCAGATTTTTTTTCTTTCTGGCCAACAGGGTTTCACCCATGCCTCACTTGACCCTATTTTTATTTTATTTTTTATTATCCATTATCAAGTGTCAGTTTAAGGTCTTTAGCTACTTTCTCATATTATAACACACATTGCCTGGGACAAATCTCTGTTAACCCAACATACCCAGGCCCCTGGGTATAAACTACCATTTGTGAGCTTGCAATATTCCCCTTGCCAAGCCTTCTGTTGTAGCCCTAAGTTCCATAGTCCTTAGTTAAATTACTAAGTGTTATTTTCCCTTTTTCTTAACTGTGCTAATCTCTTTTGCAGGACATATTTTCAATCAGAGGAAAAATAAACATTTCACCCAATCATACATTCATTCAGAGATGTATGAATCATGTTCTCAGAAACAATTATCTAATCATGCAAATGGATATGGTCACTTATCAGGTTATTTTTGCCTAGGGGTTCTAGTAGATCAGATCATAAACATATGGTCCTATTTAGTTTTTCTGGTTACCCTTTTTTTTTACCTCTAGTTCAATCAAATCTTCATTAATTTCTATATCTGGCTAAACCACAAGTATAATCTATAATTTGGGAGATTCATAAAATCATAGAAGCTCAGCACATGTATCAAATTGCACTTCTATATATTTTTCAATTTAATATGAGGCATAAGCAACAACACAATGTTACTGCCCCATATTTCTTTTTATTTCTGACCATGTATTTACCACCCAAAATCCTGGAATTTAAATGAGCATTTTGAAGGAAGGAACCCATAAAAAGAAATCACTTCATTTCAAGGTTAATCCATAGTCAGATAGTCATTTTAAAACATGAAGCACAAGACTCTTTACTTTGAATAAATCACTATGCAGAGTTTTGTACTTAAATAAATCATTCACATACCAAAAGCACCAAATCATAAAATGAACACAGCTTGCAAAATAAAACATAAAATCAATTAGGCTGCCTCAATATTCAGGACTTAATGCCAAGCTTTTCAGTGAGGTTACTCACCTTAATTCTTTTTCCTAAGCCTTCCACTTCCTCTTATCTCTAATAGCCAGTACTCCACATTTTCCTCTAACTTCTGTTTTTATATATTATTATTTTTTCCTTTTATGAGGCAGAACCATGTAAAACCTCACTGCACCAGGTTTTCTTATATAAACTCTGGTTGCTTCTAGGGTTTAAGGAGATTACCCAATGTCAATTTTACCCCCATAATATGATCTGCCTTTAGTCTTAATTCAAATGAAAGAAAAAGAAAAGGTATGTGGTCCTCGTTATATTTTCAAAAAATAAAACTTATTCTTTTAATCCTACCCCGGGTCATGTTATATGCATGACTAAATTTTTCTAAGCAAAAGAATTACTAAAATGGATAAAGTGTTTTATTCAAGGATTCATACTATTTTTTCTCTGCCTACAATGCCTGACTGTACCCATGCATTTCATATGTATACTTAAGTCTTTATTTTCTTTCATTTAAATATACTTAAATGTCTAGTATTTTCTGCCTGAATTTATTATTTTCTGCCTACATGTTTGATTTCCTTTTTGCTAACTTATTAAAGACATAATCATGCCTTCCACACAATATATATTCCTTAATTATTTTTCCCTAATTTATACATTGATTTCTGACTATTTTCATTATGCAGAGAAGTATGTGTATGTGTGTGCACTATCTTATGTACACATCCATATTCAAACAATACACTTGCAACAGTTTATTTTTCTATGCAAAAATTTTGAACAAACATGAACTAATTTAAATCATAAAACTTGTTTATAAAATCAGGGTTATCACATATACCCCTCCTTTTAGGAATTGTGACCCACAATTCTTTCATACTTAATTCAAATATCACCAATCCAGAAAAATCAATCATCTTCTTAACCAATCACTTAATCAAACTCTATGCGTATCAAGGTAAAAATTCATAATGCATAATCAATCAAAACATTCATCAAAATATTTATATTTTACCTTTTATTTAACCAAACAGTTGTGGATAATCATTTTTGATTTTGTCTTCCACCTCCCATGTGCAATCATTTGGGTCAAGACTCCATTGCACTTTCACTAATTTTATTTCTTTGTTTCTCAATTTCTTGATCTCTTTAGCTACTATGCCTATTGGCTCTTTTTCATACACCATTCTGGGATCAATCTGTACTTCCTCAAGAGATTTTAGAATTGTTTCTTTATCATGAACCTATCTCCTTAACTGAGATATATGAAAAACATCATGCATTGCTCTCATTTCCTCTGGCAACTCTAACTTATAGGCTACATTTCCTATTCTTTCTAGAATTTTATATGGCCCTATATATCTTGGAATCAACTTTCCTTGTTTCCCAAATCTCAAAATCTTTTTCATGGGTGATATTTTAATAAATACAAAATCCCCAACATCATACTGCACTGCTTTTCTCTTCTGATCGGCATATTTCTTTTGCCTGTCTTGGGCAGAGGCAATTCTTCTCCTAATCAAAGCTATCTTTTCAGAAGTCTCTTTTACATTTTCTGGTCCTAAGACCACCTTCTCCCCAGATTCAATCCAACTTGAGGGTTATAAACATGGCCTACCATAGAGTGCTTCAAAAGGTGCCATGCCTATGCTGCTGTGATAGCTATTGTTGTATGCAAATTCTGCTAAAAATATGTGATCTTCCCAGCTTCCTCCCAAATCCAGTATACATGCCCTCAACATGTCTTCAAGCAATTTATTCACAATTTCTGTTTGACCATCAGATTGAGGGTGATATGCTGTGCTCGAGCATAAATCAGTCCCCGTCGCTTTGTGAAAACTTTGCCAAAATTTTGAAGTGAAGATAGTATCTCTACCACTCACTATGGTTTTTGTTATTCAATGCAATCTAACTATTTCTTTAATAAATAATTGAGCTAATGTGCATGCATTCCTTTCTGATTTTACAGGTATGAAATGAGCTGATTTGGTTAGCCTATCAACAACAACCCAAATACTATCATTTCTCCTCCTAGTTTTAGGCAAACCATCAATGAAATCCATTGATATATCTTCCCATTTCCACTGTGGTATTTGTAAAGGTTGAAGCATCCCTGAAGGTCTTTGATATTCAGCCTTTACATGTTGACAAATCATGCACTTAGACACATAAGTTGCCACTGCACTTTTCATACCACTCCACCAATAATCTCTCTTGAGGTTATGATACATTCTTGTGCTTCCTGGATGTATGGTATATTTACTTTTGTGATAAGCATCCAATATTTCTTGCTTCAATTCATCAATGGCAGGAACACATATTCTTTTTCTTTTCTCCAATTGGCCTTGTTTATTCAACTGAAAACCTTCCACTACCTCACCATTTAATATCTAATTTTTCTTCTCAAGTAAAGATGAATCTTGGTCTTGTAGCTTTATAATTTTATTTTTAAATTCTGACTCCAAAGTAATAAAGCTTAACCTTCCCATCTCTACATTCTCACTGCATATGCTCATATTTTCTACACTTTCACTTTCTACTTCTGAGTCAATCAATAGTGATAAAGTGTTAAACTCTTCTATCATTAACCTAGCTACATTAACATGTTGTCTACTTAAAGCATCTGCTACTTTATTAGCTTTGCCAGGTGTGTATAATATTTCAAAATCATATGAGGCTAGTAGTTCAATCCACCTTTGCTGCCTCATGTTTAATTCTTTTTGTGAAAACAAGTACTTAAGTGACTTATGGTCTGTGTAAACTTCAAATTTAGCCCCTAACAAATAATGTCTCCATAACTTAAGAGCATACACTATAGCAGCCAATTCAAGGTCATGTGTAGCATACCTTACCTCACTGGGCTTTAACTATCTAGAGGCATAAGCTATCACTTGATGTTGTTGCATCAATACTGCCCCCAAGTCCTTGTCCACTTGCATCAGTATATATCACCAAATTTTCATTTCCCTCAGGTACTTTTAGTATTGGAGCTTGTATTAGTGCTTCCTTTAACCTCCCAAAGGCTTTCTCACACTCCTCAGTCCAACAAATACCTTATTCTTCCTAGTCAATCTAGTTAATGGAATTGAAATTTTTGCAAAATCTTTTATAAACCTTCTATAATAACCAGCCATTCCCATAAATGATCTGACCTCTGTGACACTAGTATGACTTTTCCATGCTTGAACTGCAATTACCTTATTCGGATCTACAGATATACCTTCTTCTGATATCACATGTCCTAAAAAGTTTACCTTACTTTGCCAAAAAGTACATTTTGAAAATTTTTCCTTCAAATTTTCTTGCCTCAGTTTCTGTAGTACTATATGCAAATGATTCTCATGCTCTTCAACTGTCTCATAATAAATTAGTATATCATCAATAAATATCAATACAAATTTATCTAAGTATTTTCTAAAAATTCTATTCATCAAATCAACAAAGTAAGAGGGAGCATTTGTCAAGCCAAATGGCATTACTAAAAATTCATAAAGTCCATATCTAGTGTTGAAAGCTGTGTATTTAATGCTTTCCTCTTCTACTTTCATTTGATGAAATCCTAAAGCTAAATCAAGTCTAGAGAATATTTTTGCACCACTTAATTGATCAAAGAGATCATCAATTCTTGGTAAGGGGTATTTGTTTTTAACTGTGATTTTATTTAACTCCCTGTAATCAATACATAATCTAAGAGATCCATCCCGTTTCTTAACAAAAACCACTGGTGCTCCCCATGATGAGCTACTGGTCTGATGAAGCCTTTCTCTTCTAGTTCAACCAGTTGCTTTTTCAATTCTATCAATTCTTTAGGCCCCATTCTAGTTGGCCTCTTAACCACTGGGTTAGCTCCTGAAATTAGTTTAATTGAAAACTCTGCTGGTCTATGGTTTGAAACTCCCTTAACCTCACCAAACACATCAGCATATTGATTTACTATAGGGATTTCTTCTAATGCACGCATGTGCTTCTCACTGGTCAAATTAACAAGGGTGGCTATATTTCTGTTCTTATTTGCTTCACAAAGAACAACTACCCTTTTTCCATCAGAAGTTCTCAATGATATGGTGGAGGTCTCCATATTTATAACAGCCTTATATTTTCTTAACCAATCAACCCCTAAAATAACTCCTATGTCTGGGTATTGCAACACATATAGGTCTGCACAAAACACATATCCCCCTATATTCAATCCTAGTTGCATACACATCATGCCCAAAACACAGGAACTACCTAAAGGACTTCTAATGAGCAATGGCTTATCAACAATCATACAATTTAATTTTAGTTGTTGTGCAATGTCATGGGAAATTAATGAGTGTGTAGCCCCAGTATCATACACTACTGCAAAAGGTATTGAGTGAATGAGCAAAGTACCTTCAACTTAGCCATGATTCTCAACATTTGGTCCCTCAGTTGCTTTGCCTTTCCCTTCCAAAGCTCCCATTTTTCCTTTCTTAAAATCTGGACAATTTCTCCTTATGTGCCCTTCCTTCCCACACTGGCAACATTTGAAGGATGTTGGTTTAAGATTTGTGCACCTGTTCTTCATATGCCCCTCTTGGCCACAGTTATAACAAGTGATCTTCTTCTTAACTTCAGCAGTCTTGACCTCTTCTGGATTCTTGGTGGAAGCTACACCTGTTTTCTTTTTATCATAAGGGTGAAACTTACCCTTTCCTTTCTTATTTTGGTTATTCCTGTATGCACTGAAATTTTCCCTGGCTTTATCATGCTGTTCAATACTCAAAGTCAGATCCAAAACTTGATCAAATGTCCTGTCCTTATATGGCAACATAGCTCTACTAAGGCTAGCATTCAGCCCTTGAATGTATCTGCCATTTTTAGCCTCTTTAGTTGTGATAAGCACTGCACCAAACTTTGCTAGTGATTCAAACTTCTGTGTATACTCAGTAACACTTATAGTCCCCTGCCTTAATTTAATGAATTCTTCTAGCAAAGACTCTTTAGCTGATGCAGGTACAAATCTTCCTTCCAACATTTCCTTAAATTGATTCCATGTCACTTCTCCTTCTGGCCTTCCGCTATGATAACTTCCCACCAGTCCAAAGCTGCTCCTCTCAATTGTCTAGATGCTATTTGCCTCTTCTTTTGGTCTTCAACTTGCGTATCTGTAAAAATTCTATCCAAAATTCTGAGCGAATTTTGAACTCCCATGATCCCTTCTGTTCCATCAAAAGTTTTGCCTCCAAGATTGGTAAAGGTCTTGAGTAGTTTGGAGAGCTCCCCATGTGGATTTTCTTGCCTATTGCCTACCCCATCCCTTATGGCTCTCATGAATTCTTGCATATTCACCATGGATGGTTCACTTGGTCCTACCTCTTGTTGTCTGGGTCTCACCATAGTTCTATGGATATGATACTTAAGTCAGTTCATCTTGCCTAACCCTCTATAAATTAATTCACTTCAGTTTATCCTTATTTAGTTTTAAGAGATATTAGTAATATATGTATTAACAAAACAAGTCATCCAAAGCAGTCAACTCTTTCATACATTCAATGCAAACAAATTCATACAAAATTTTGCTATGTTACTTAACAACATAGCTCTGATACCAAATTGAAATGACCCACTTTCTTACCCTAAACTTTTTTTATAGTGTCATACTATGGTCATCTAATCAAGAGAGTGTCATCTCTAACTTTTTCTCTATCCGGGATCTTTTAGCCAATATAAAAATATTGTTGAACACCAAATTATCTTAAGCTCTCATATGTGAAAATATATAAATAATACTTTGTGTTTTTAAATCAGAGTAGAGAAGTTTTGGAAGCAAAAAAAAAGATAAATTCTAATTGGAAATCATTATATGATTCCCACATAGCAAAAATAATTTCCAAAATAAGTTTTTCAGCCATACAAAATTTTTGCCAAGCTCTTGATATCATCTTTTCTGGTCTTAGCATTTATTTGTATTTTCATGATTTTATTTCTGTCCTATACATGTGTGTGTGCATGTTTTCTGTGCATATGTGTCTGAATAATTTCAAGTACTCAGTTTTTTTTTCCACATAAATAACTTAGCTTCCTTGATAATTGAATTGTTCATCTCTTATGCAAATTAAGTTATAAGGTATTGAAAGGTGGTCAAACCCAGGCTTAGTGGAAATGGTCAAGTTAGCCTTATTTCCTTTTACCACCATTTTCAAGCAAAATACATGTAATTCTAGGATTCCTTTAAGTGCCTCAAAGCTATTGTTTACCATACTTTTATATCATCTTTTAAACATAAGCTTCTCATAACAGTTACCAGATCACTCTTTTTTTTTAATATACTTGTCATTTCGGATTTTCTAGTACTACACATTTTTGTTAAGTATTCTGGAAGTTAAGGAAAGAAACTACATTCCACAATAAAACATTTTCAAAAGCAACTCATGAATTTTAACTGAACTACACCATTTAGTTCAATACTTACAAAACAGAAAATAACACTACATAAGTTTCTTTTCAAACAACTTAACTAATCATATAATAACATAAATTCAACTTAACCTTCTATTTTAATATCAGTTAATCTGAAACTATTGCATCCAATTCCTTAAGCAGCTATCTCATCCAAAGCTTGATCAAAGAAAAACCTATTTGCCTACACAATCACCATGAACTGCATCATATAAATATGAGACACCCAATGGTGTAAAAACACACAAGGGTCAGACTATTGTCTGGTATGAGTACTCTACCTGAAAGCAAATTCCTATCTTAATTTCATTATATTTAAGTACTTTATATGAATAAGGAAACCAAAATCATCACTGTGCATAATTCTATAAAGCATGTACACTCATGTCAGTGCAAAACAGATTATGTATGGTTTAAGCAATTTAATTCAGAGAAAAATAATCATAAAACTCAGCAATAAACATCATAGCCTTCCAATACAAGCACTAGTTCAATCATCAAGTCCCTTCTTCAGATTTTTTTTCTTTCTGGCCATCAGGGTTTCACCCATGCCTCACTTGACCCAATTTTTTTTTTATTATCCATTATCAAGTGTCAGTTTAAGGCCTTTAGCTACTTTCTCATATTATAACACACATTGCCTAGGACAAATCTCTGTTAACCCAGCACACTCAGGCCCCTGGTTATAAGCATACCATGTGTGAGCTTGCAAAATTCCCCTTGCCAAGCCTTCTTTTGTAGCCCTAAGATCCATAGTCCTTAGTTAAATTACTAAGTGTTATTTTCCCTTTTTCTTAACTGTGCTAATCTCTTTTGCAGGACATATTTTCAACCAGAGGAAAAATAAACATTTCACCCAATCATACATTCATTCAGAGATGTATAAATCATGTTCTCAGAAACAATTATCTAATCATGCAAATGGATATGGTCACTTATCAGGTTATTTTTGCCTTGGGGTTCTAGTAGTTCAGATCATAAACATATGGTCCTATTTAGTTTTTCTGGTTACCCTTTTTTTTAACCTCTAGTTCAATCAGATCTTCATTAATTTCTAGATCTGGCTAAACCAGAAGTATAATCTATAATTTGGGAGATTCATAAAATCATAGAAGCTCAGGACATGTATCACATTGCACTCTTATATATTTTTCAATTTAATATGAGGCATAAGCAACAACACAATGTTACTGCCCCATATTTCTTTTTATTTCTGACCATATATTTACCACCCAAAATCCTGGAATTTAAATGAGCATTTTGAATGAAGGAACCCATAAAAAGAAATCACTTCATTTCAAGGTTAATCCATAGTCAGATAGTCATTTTTAAACATGAAGCACAAGACTCTTTACTTTGAATAAATCACTATGCAGAGTTTTGTACTTAAATAAATCATTCACATACCAAAAGCACCAAATCATAAAATGAACACAGCTTGCAAAATAAAACATAAAATCAATTAGGCTGCCTCAATATTCAGGACTTAATGCCAAGCTTTTCAGTGAGGTTACTCACCTTAATTCTTTTTCCTAAGCCTTCCACTTCCTCTTATCTCTAATAGCCAGTACTCCACATTTTCCTCTAACTTCTGTTTTTATATATTTTTATTTTTTGCCTTTTATGAGGCAGAACCATGTAAAACCTCACTGCACCATGTTTTCTTATATAAACTCTGGCTGCTTCTAGGGTTTAAGGAGATTACCCAATGTCAATTTTACCCCCATAGTATGATTTGCCTTTAGACTTAATTCAAATGAAAGAAAAAGAAAAGGTATGTGGCCCTCATTATATTTTCATAAAATAAAACTTATTCTTTTAATCCTACCCCGGGTCATGTTATATGGAAAAGAAATTACTAAAATGGATAAAGTGTTTTATTCAAGGATTCATACTATTTTTTCTCTGCCTACAATGCCTGACTGTACCCATGCATTTCATATGTATACTTAAGTCTTTATTTTCTTTCATTTAAATATACTTAAATGTCTAGTATTTTCTGCCTGAATTTATTATTTTCTGCCTACATTGATTTCCTTTTTGCTAACTTATTAAAGACATAATCATGCCTTTCACACAATATATATTCCTTAATTATTTTTCCCTAATTTATACATTGATTTCTGACTATTTTCATTATGCAGAGAAGTATGTGTATGTGTGTGCACTATCTTATGTACACATCCATATTCAAACAATACACTTGCAACAGTTTATTTTTCTATGCAAAAATTTTGAATAAACATGAACTAATTTTAATCATAAAACTTGTTTATAAAATCAGGCTTATCACACGAAATCCAAAAATCACAAGAAAGGGGGAAGGCCTATCACACTAACGGGAGCATTAAAACTCACCAACATATGTATCACACGAACGAGACGCTGTCTCATGGTAGCTAGCCATTAATTTTTGACACACGAACGGCCCGAAGACCATGGAGAGCTACCCCACATGTGTGAGTCGAAATCACACAGATGAGGTCTAGACTAACCTTGCAAACAAAGAGGTATGTGTGAGTCGAAATCACACAAATGGTGTCTAGTCTAGCCTCACAGACAAAGAGACATCACACAATTGCTTGTCTAAATCACATAAATGACCGTGATGATCAAAGAGAAGTGTCAATTACAGTAAGCTAGTAAATATATGAGCTTAGCTTCATGTCCCATAACAGTAGCTTAACTTAAATATTTACGAACAAATTGTAGATCTCCACTAGAAAATTATCACAAGAGGTTCAATCGAACAAGTCCAAGAATTAACCGACGAAGTAAACGCAAGCATTTCATACCACTTGTTTTACTAAGCTGTTTAATTAGATTTCTCATACGAGTGAGGTAAAGGTTTGTATATACTAGTAGATTGGAAAACGGTTTAAGAAAATAACTTTTTTATTGAAAATAGAGTTGAAATCATTTTGATGAAAGAGTTTTGATATTTACTACTAGTATTGAAACCTTTATATTTTTAAAGTGACAAATCATAGAAAGGATTGTAGAAACAATCAATCATAAAAATTCACATTCGAAGACGTGAATAAAATCCAAAGAAATCGATTACCGAATCCATCGAAATGGATATTCCCAAAATCATGAAGAAAATGTCATCAAAGTCAATAATAAGTGATAATAACAAAAGGGAATCAACACGAATCGATTAAAGTTGGAAATTCAAGCTAAATAGGCAAATAGGCAAAAGAGTGCAGATTCAGACGTCTGAAATCAAGGATTCAGACGTCTGAATCTGGAAAATAAATATTTTCCAAAAATAGAATTCAGACGTCTGAATCTTTGATTTCAGACGTCTGAAATAGGCACATTTTAGCCTATTTCCTTTCTGGTTCCAAATGAACCAATTCAGACGTCTGAAATATAGATTCAGACATCTGAATACTGGGGAATAAAAATTCCCAGTATAATATTCAGACGTCTGAATCTAATGTTTCAGACGTCTGAATCATGGGTTCAAGGCATTCCCTGAACCTAGACCAAAAATGGCCAAACGAATACCGGAAGTGATCGATCGAGCGACAACGACTAAGGATTTAAGCCAAGCGACAACCCAGCCCTAACGGCTCTTCGATACGCCTCAAATGTCAATGTCCAAATATCCATAAAAGGATTTTCATAGATTTTGATTTCAAAACACCAAAAATTGGAATATACACCAAATCAATCCAAACCAAAATCAATTGCACAAGAATAAGTGTTAGGAATTCATACCTAACAATCGAAGATAATTGTAGACAAAGATGTGAGATAAAAATCTCACATTTGAACCCAAACGATTGAAGAAGAAGCTTGAAAGCAAAGTAGAATCAACCACTCTTCAAATCCAACTCAAGAAGCTTGATTCTAAACTTTAAAAGAAGAACATTCCCAAAGTTAGGTTTAGGAATTTCTGAAATTCAAGAGAGAAGGAGTTGGAGAATATGAAGAGAAGGCTTACCAATGGGTTCTCTTGAATTTGGAGCTAGAAGTTGGATTTGCTAATGAAGACTAGGGCTTGGAGTTTTAATTTCCTCTTCCACTCTCCATTGTTATAAAAGCTTGAGTATTAGGAAATGAGGAATGAAGTAATGAAGAGGAGAAGGGGTTGGGACTGAGTTAGTAAGTAACTAATGGATTCAGCCTAAACCAAAGCCCTAAGTGAAAAGTGGCAAAATTCCTCTAACTCCAAACATATCAAAGCTTATACTCAAAAAGATCGCAAACGGCGTTTTGAACTCAATGGAAGTGGTCCCGAGTCCTAATTCGACCGTATGCAAAAAGTAGCTTTTCGGACTAACTTCCGAGTATCGATAAAATATTTAAATAAAATATTTAAATATAAAAATCGATAAATATGTGGGTTGTTACAGACTCCCCTCCTTAAAGAAATTGCGTCCACGCAATATTTAAGAAGAAGATATATAGTAACAACCACGAGAGCATATTCAACACAAAAGAAATCTGAAATAAAAGGTTCACCTTAAAGAGCGTGGGAAAGTAAGTCCGGATGTGTTTGCTCGATGAACTCTCTAATTCCCAAGAACAATCCTTAGGATTTGAAGAAAATTGAACTTTCACAAGCGGGACATCTTTATTTCGAAGGCGTTTGACCTCCGAAGCAATAATTCGAATAGGATGCTGCTCATAAGTTAAATTAAGCGAAACTTCAATCTCTTCCACAACACCAGGCTCAAGAATAGAATCAGAATCTCGAAGACATTTCCATAATTGAGAAACATGAAACACGTCATGCATGGTAGAAAACTGAGCCGGTAATGATAGGCGATAAGCCATGAAACCAATACGTTCAGTGATAGGAAATGGCCCAATATATCGAGGTGCTAACTTTCCCGACCGACTGAAACGTACAACACCTTTCATAGGTGACACACGAATAAACACAAGATCTCCAACAGAAAATTCTAATCTCCTTCTTCGATTATCGGCATAGGATTTTTGTCTACACTGGGCTTGTTTCATCCTATGACGAATAAGGTCAATCTTTTCTGTGGAATGACGAATAAAATCTGGACCTAAAACCAGCTTCTCACCAGCCTCAAGCCAACAAGAAGGAGATCGGCATGGCCTTCCATAGAGTGCCTCAAAAGGTGCCATACCAATACTAGATTGGAAGCTATTATTATAGGAAAATTCAACAAAAGGAATATGATCTTCCCATCTTCCACCGAAATCAAGAACACATGCACGAAGAAGATCTTCAAGAGTCTGATTCACACGCTCGGTTTGTCCATCGGACTGGGGATGATAAGCGGTGCTAAAATTAAGCTTCGTTCCTAAAGCATTTTGAAGACTCTTTCATAATCCACTAGTAAACAATGGACCACGATCATTAACTATAGAAGTAGGAACTCCATGTAATTTAACAATTTCTTTAACAAAGAGTTTGGCCAAAAGAGGAACGGTTCGGTTAGACCGAACGGGAATAAAATGGGAAGATTTAGTAAGTCTATCAACAATCACCCATAAGCTATCATGACCCGAACGAGAACGGGGAAGGCCATCTATAAAATCCATGGAAATTTGGTCCCACTTCCAAATCGGAATTTCTGAAGGTTGCAATAACCCACCGGGCCTTTGATGTTCGGCTTTAACGAGTTGGCAAGTCATGCAACACTTAACGAAGTTAGCGATGTAAAGTTTCATTCCCTCCCAATAATAAAGTCGCTTTATATCCACGTACATTTCACTACTACCGGGATGAATGGTAAATTTAGAACGATGGGAATCTTCTAAAATGTCTTTATGAAGATTTCCAATATTTGGTACGATAAGTCTACCAAATTTCCGAATGCCGCCACGAGAATCGATATCAAAGTCTTTCAAACCTTTAATATCAATTTTATCCTTAATATTATGGCCAAGAAGAGCCAATTCGGGATCTAGCCTTTGAGCTTAAAGAATGCGGTCTAAAAGAGAAGGATGAGCCTCAAGGCTATATAAAACAAAAGATGAACATAAATCGGATACGCGCTCTCGAATCTCACAAGTGGATAAGATCACGAGATCGTTCCATTCAGATATCATCATAGAAACAACTGCTTCACTACTACAAAAAATGCATATTGCTTCGCCTCATTTGAATCGGTTGAAGTAAAAACTGATGCAAAAAGAACTATTTGCATCAGTTCTGTCTTCATAACCGATGCAATTGGTACGTGGAAAGTAATAGGTAATAAAAAATCAAATTTGCATCAGTTGTCACCAACAACCGAAGAAAATATGTCGATGCAAATAGTTTTAATCGCATCGGTTCTAAAATCAACCGATGCAAGTACGTTAATTTTGCACACTTTCTTTAATTCCCGCCTTCCCAATTTTTTCTGCCGCCACTTATTTTCCTATCGTTTCCCCTAAAAAGTATTTCACTAACCATGTCAATCGAAGATGTAGCCGCCGCTCCTACTTCCATTGTCGAAGAGCAACCTGCCCCCGCCCCCACTCCTGCCCTCGCCATTGAAGAAGCTCCTTTTCCTTCCTTTCAACTTGAACCTTTAATCGACTCCCCCACAGTGCCCCCTCTTTCGATACCGCAGACCCTAATTCCCAAAAAAGATATCTGGCGACTTTTCCCTATTTCCCGCTAACAATCCAACAAACGCCTCCTTTTACTTCTCCCATACACCACCCCTCTTCCACCTTTGCTAAACCTAATTCGACCAACTTAAATCTGTAACATCTTCAGATATTCAGGAGATGTCAATTGAAGTCAGTTCAGAGGATGCTAAGAAGATAGCAATTCGGTACTAGTTTGGATTAGAGGTAACAATTTCAAAACCTCCGCTGTTCGGATACCAAAAGGAATGTAAATATTGTTTTATTTGTAAATAAGTTTATTCCTTGGTTCCTCATTTCTCTATGAAGTGAGTTATATCTATTCGGAGGAACAGATGATTAGTTGTTTATTTATTTTATTGTAGAATCGATATATTGCAGCCTTTTGGACGATGAAGAGGAAAGCAAGGAGAAGGTAGTGTCGATAAATATCATTCTTTGTATACAAATATAGTTATGGTAGCTGAAGAAGAATAGTTCCAACAGCGAAGAGTTTGCACAGAACCTGATATTATGCACTATCCTGAGTTTTTCTACAGCATGGTATAAGCCACGCCTTGCTTTAAACATGTTTACAAACAATCATTTGTACGATCTAGAACTATTGATATGTTACCACCATTTGTACGGTCTGAATTAGTTGCATCATCAATGGACAAACATTTATGTTAAACATCATTTTATTTTTCTTTTATAAGTTGCTTAACACAACTGCTTTTCGGTACATAAACATAAACACTGAATTTCATATTACTAAACTACATTTTGGCTTTCATTTCAGCAAGCTATCGAAACACTGTTTTACTAAAACCTGCGACACCCTTAATAAAATTTATGAAATGTCCCGCATTCAGTTTTGATGGTAAAACAAGCTTAAATGTTATCCCATTTTTTCATGTTTTTCTTCAATAACTAAATTTCAGTCCTGAATGTGACATCGGTATATGATTAATACAAGTGATGTTTCTCTTTATGATAATTTAGGAGTTTGGTTCTTAAATTTTATTTGTTCAAAATCAGTTTATGTTAGAAAATTTGTTTTGTTAACTAGATGTTTAATTTGCAGTAAATAAACTAATTATTTCTTCTCCCAGGGATGCTCAGGCTGCAGGTTTTTTTGTTAAGTAAACTTTGAGGATTTGAATATACTGATAACATGATTGACTGTAGTAGGTTATTATCATTTCTTTATTGGAATATAAGAAAGGCAACTAGATGAATTAGAATGAAGAAAGAAATTGTATGGGTTTGTAGTTCATTTATATTCATGAAAGGCATGTGCTGAAAAGAATTGAAAAGGTGAAATAAACAAAGTAACCTTTCACATACACAATATATGTGGTGTGCGTTTATCGTCATTTGTGATTTTAATCGCTCAATTTCGTTGTTTCAAGTAAATGTTCGTATTGATTTATCCCTTCAAGACTTGGAATGCATACCAAATTTGTTCCCTCATTTGGAATGCACCAACTATCATATTTTGAGTATTGTTATAGCTCATTCGACACCGCACAATATAAGTGATAATTTAACCCTTAAATACAAGACTAATGTACATGGTGTTATCATCTACAAGTGAAACTAATCATTATTCCTGAAGATTTTAATGGGAAACCATATGGGGCTCCAGCTGTAAGTATTTATAGTTTTGTAGTACTGCTTTTATTTTTTTATTATTATTATTATTTTCCCTGTGTGAAGGAAAAAAAAGAAAAGAAACGAAACAAATGTAACTTTATTTAATTTTTATAGGTTGTGTGTTCTAGTTACACGGATGATGAATATTTTCGTATCAGATGCAAAGGTAATTATCTGAAAGACTGACCGGACATCTCTATATAGCTTGTATGCATTCTGGTACAAAAGAAAAATAAAATGAAATCAACAAATGAATTTGTACTATATTGCTTGTAGGCAATAAAAAATATTATACAACAGATGTGGAAAATACAACATCCATAAGATATGGCGAGATGATGTTTTACCATGCCGAGTTTATCTTAAGCATTGGTACAGATACACAACACTAACCTTTCTATCACCTGGTTCAAAATTCTTCATACCAGAAAATAATTTGATTTAATACCGAATACCTCTTGAATTATAATAAGCTGCTATTTTATTGTAGTGTACTGGCAGCCAAAAGTCTAGGCAAATCAGCTTATGATAATTTCTTAGACCACACATTCCTGGGAGATAGAAAAACAACTGTAAGGCAAAATTTGAGTACCAAAGGTGCGGGTATTATGGAACAAGTGTATAAGTTTATGCAACCATTAATTCAATGCTCTGCTCTGCTCTGCATGGTGTACAATGCTCTTTTTTGTTTTAAGTTGGACAAATTACATTTATGCTGATTAATCAATTTATGAACCATGCTGGAGTTCAAGCAACCGTTCAATTTATGATCCATATTCTTTGAATATATATGGTATAGATGTTTTAATGTGTGTTTATATATAACTTGGATTTGAAATGTAACACACAGGGATGTATATCAGTGAGCATGTCAGTGCACCAAACCAGCTTCTACTTCGTGTGCAGTCACTTAGCATCCGAATAAAAAGAAGGAGAGGAAAGGAGGAGGAATGCTGATGTCATTGAAATCTTAAAGAATATTCAGTTTCCCAAAATCTGCAAGAATTCATCAAGGAGAAGAAATCCTGGAAAAATCACTGACCATGAGTAAGTTTTTTTACTAAAAGTAAAATAAAATATTGCATATAAAACTCTACTTTTTTGTCTGTAATTCTACAATCGAGTAATATGGCTAGGAGATCTTAATTACCAGATATCTCTAAGCTATTCAGTGACAAGGAATTTGCTTGAACTTAACAATGGGGATGCCCTTTTCGAGAACGATCAGGTTATTATGGTTCTAACTGTACGCTAAATGCATTATCAGAAATTTCCCAAAAATGTATAATATGTTTTTGATTTAATAGCTCAAAATTGAAAGAGAATCCGGAAGAGTTTTTAAAGGATGGAATGAAGGAAATATATTCTTTGCATCAACATACAAGTATTCATGCAATTCAGATGCTTATTCTGGAGAGACTGCTATGTCTAAAAAGAAACGTCGAACTCCTGCATGGTAAGAAAACTGTTGGGTATTATGGAGTACAAAATTTAGATATACGACTTGTCTAACAACTTGTCATTACGGTGATAGTGATCTGTTTGTCTGTTTTTATGTTATCATATTTATCGTCTATGTCTTATTGCATAACCTTACTGCATAAATTTCGTTATTGAAAATTTGTTTCTCTTACCTGTTTACATTATGTTTTACTCTTATGAAATGCCAAGCTCACGCTCCTTTAGCAGTGAGCAAATGCACTGTTTCTTATTGATTAAGGTTGTATTAATTTATTGAGGTTAAATGTACAATTGTGGGCAGGTCATATTCATCATTGAATAAGAGTGTATTATCACACTTCAGTCACCAGTATGAAACTAGCATCCCTCATTAATTCTCCATGCATTTGCCAGTTTAGAATACAGTTGATTAAAATGTCCTTTTATCAAAAACACCATTTAATATTCCGGGATTGTTATATTCATTTTGGGGAACAACCTGTTACATGAATTGAGCAAACTGTCATATTTAGAATGCAAAATGAACAGAATTCTCTATTTTACCTACATGGCAGAAAATATGGAAAAGAAGATCTTGGTTCAGTAACTGTATCTCCAAAAAAATGACGTGTATATGTACACATGTCAAGTAATTGACTCAAAATGCCTTTCCTATTGTACAGCGAAATTACCAAGTAGATGAACATTGAATTATGCTTGTGGTCTTGATTCCTATTCGAATTCATAATGCAATTTCAATTAGTGGACTTCAGAATTAGACTATAGAACATGTCTATAGGTTTGTCTGCATTATAATCCAAGTACTAACTTAAATTTTATATAATTTATATTTGAAATTCATATTATGCATTTCCATCTTCGTATTAACTAATTTTCACCACACAGCCTATTTATTTGAGTCGGTGCTTGCTTTTTTTTATACAGCAAATCTAAAACAATGGAGCACCACGAAGGAACAGGATGCAGAATTCTAGAGGGACCAATCCTATGCATAAACAACTATGGTTTTTTTGGAAGTGCAACCACAATGAACATGTGCTCTAAATGCCACAAAGATTTCATACTAAAGCAAGAACAAGCCCAGCTGGCCGCTTCGTCCATTGACAGCGTCATAAATGGAAGCAATGCCACTACCGAGAAAGAAGCTGTGGCCATAAACAACATCGATTTGAATAGCCCTTTAAGTGTTGTGAGTATACTGAAAGAAGTTGGAGTTATTTTTCTCAAATTCTATACTGACAAACAAATTATGAACAGGTAAAAACAATCTGAAAGTGTATACAGATGTTAATTTCCATATATTTATTTGACTAACTGCTACAACATACTTGATATTTGATATTAGACTGGATTTAATCTTTTGAATATATGAAATTTTGTACCATATGTTTTGATTAATGGGATAAGAGAAACATGTTGTCAGAGTTTTGTCGGCAAATACATAGCTTTTCATTTATAATTGTTTGTTATAATCAATAATATATATATATAGTCTATTTGAGCACTGTAATAATGATTTCTGAGAATGGTTTTTTTGCATCAAGTATAAATACCTGATGCAATAGAGGAATTAGTTTGCATCGGTTGTTATAAAAACCGATGCAACAAAGAAGCCTTTATTGCATCGGTTTTCAATACAACCGATGCAACATGAGGGCTGTGTCCAAGCAACCAACCATATTTTGCATCAGTTGTTAGTAACAACTGATGCAAAAAGGACCATTTTGCATTGGTTTTAGAACTGATGCAAAACTGTTAAGCCTGTTGCATCGGTTGCATATGCATCGGATGTTGAACTGATGCAAAATGGGGGTAAACAACCGATGCAAATGGCCTGTTTTGTAGTAGTGCTTGTTGCTTGCGACTAAGTGCATCGACAACTCGATTTCACTTTCCGGGAGTATAAAGGATATCAAGATCATAAGGTGCAAGGAACTCGAGCCAACGTTGTTGCGCAAATTAAGTTCCTTTTGAGAGAATAAATACTTCAAAGACTTATGATCGGTATAAATAATAAATTTCTCTCCCAGTAGATAATGACGCCAAATTCGAAGGGCGAAAACAATAGCCGCGAGTTCTAAATCATGTGTGGCATATCTAGTCTCGGCCGGCTTCAATCGCCTAGAAGCATAAGCAATAACACGTTCTTTTTGCATAAGAACGGCACCCAAACCAATGCGGCTAGCATCGGTATAAACAATAAAATCTTGGTTCCCATCGGGAATCACAAGAATAGGAGCATAGGAAAGGAGTTCTTTCAATTCTGAAAAGAAGCTTCACATTTGTCCGACCAAATGTATTTCACTCCCTTCTTAGTCAAGCCAGTAAGAGGCACGGCAATCTTAGAAAGGTCTTTAATGAAACGACAGTAATAACCCGCCAATCCGAGAAAACTACGAATCTCTGTCACACTCTCCGGTCTCTTCGAACTTTGAATCGCTTCAATCTTTGAAGGATCTACGGAAATTCCAGATTCGGAAATAATATGACCGAGAAACTTCACACTGGATCGCCAAAAATGGCATTTAGAAAATTTTTCTTTTAAATGATTACTTCTAAGAGTTTCCAATACAATCCGAAGATGTTTCTCATGTTCCTCCTCGGTTTTTGAATACACAAGGATATCATCAATGAAGATGAGAACAAATCGATCGAGAAAATCTTTGAAAACTCGATTCATAAGGTCAACGAAATAAGTCGGAGCATTCGTTAAACCAAATGGCATAACAAGCCATTCATAAGATCCATAACGAGTACGGAACGATGTCAAAGGAATGCTATCCTCTGCAATACGAAGCTGATGAAATCCAGTAGCTAAGTCTAATTGTGAAAAGACTCTAGCACCACTAATTTGATCGAATAGATCATCAATCCGAGGTAAAGGATATTTATTTTTGATAGTAAGATCATTAAGCTTGCGGTAGTCAACGCAAAGTCTAAGTGTACCATCGGATTTCTTCACGAAAATAGCCGAAACTCCCCAAGGCGAGGAACTAGAGCGAATAAATTGCTTCGTCTCCAATTCGGATAATTGTATGTGCATCTCCTCATTCTCCTTATTAGACATGCGATAAGGAGGACGAGTAATAGGTTGAGCTCCAGGGATAAGATTAATTCTGAACTCAATTGCTCGCTTAGGCGGTAATCCTAAAACGGGCTCAAATATGTCGGAAAATTCACGAACAACGTGAATAAGAGCAATGACATCTTCCTCATCATCATTATCGTCATCACGAGGATTTAAAGAATATAAAGATGTATTCAAAGAAGAATCCGAATCTTTAAGAATAATAGAAATCTGCTTTACAGATCGCGGGTGTCGGAGATAAATAGTCCGCTCGGGACATAAGATTTGGGCTTTATAACGGCTAAGCCAATCCATTCCCAAAATCATTCCAAAGCCTAAGTAACGCATGACATGCAGATCGGTTAGGAAAGGAAAATCACACAAAATAATCTCCACATCTTTACAAAGCAAACTAAGAGTTGCGGATCCACCAACCGGATTCATAATTCTTAAAGAAGTCATTAAAGCAACAACACTTAAAGAAAAAGTATCAACAAGCTCTTTTGATATAAAAGAATGGGATGCACCCGTATCAATAAGAACTCGAATGGGTTGATCACGAAATATAATGATGCCATCAAGGATAGAATGAGACATACCTTGACCACGAGATGTGTTGCCAGGGGCTTGAGCAACATTCAACTTTCCCTCCCTCTTGCCCTGAAGCTTGGGGCATGAAGATATAACATGACCGGGACCTTTGCAGTAGCGGCAAGAGAGAGACTTAGGACACTTGCTCGCGTAATGGTCCTTCGAACCACAATTATAGCATTCCCCACGACCAAAGGAAGAAGTCTTTGCCACAGGGGTTGCTTGCTTCCCTTTCTTATTGGGATAAGGACCTTTGAATTTATTAGGCCTTTTCTTGTTGTTGTTGAAGTTTGGTTTGGAACCTGCCACTTCAACACATTTTCCCTATCCGCCTCTTCAAGACGAAGAGCGATATCAACGAGTTGGCCGAAAGAAACTTCTAATTTTAGAAGTAATGGCTTCTTGAGACTCTTGTTCAAGCCATAGACAAATCTATGATTTTTCTTCAATGGGGTGTTAATATATTCAACCCCGCATTTAGAGAGAGATTCAAAAGACGCGACATAATCTGCCACGGAAGATTCACCTTGAACAAGGTCAATAAAACGGCGAGCCAAAGTCACCTTCTCGGCTTCTGGTACGAATTTTAACTCGAAGCACTCTATGAACTTCTCCCAAGTGAGATCCGCTTCATTTATTTCAGAAATCAGAAGCTCGTACCAGTCTAATGCTCTTTCTTGGAGCATACTAGAAGCCACCTGAACACGGTGAAGATCGATGAGCTTCATGCGAGAAAAGATTCGATCGCATGTCCTTAACCAAGCCTGGACTTCAATAATAGTTTCAGAACCTCTGAATGGCTTCCCACCCAAATTGGTATAATCGCTGCACAAACGTGCAAATCCCGACTTTGGGTGAGTAGGTTCCGGATTAGCTCCAGCTGCTTGAGCATTCGTGACAAGGTCAAGAAGTTGCTGGGTAGTCATAAAAACTCCATCCTGGGGAGTAGCACTAGATTGACCGACGCTGGGACGGTCAGGTCTAACCATTTCTCTTCCCTTAGAAAGAAATAAAGAAGAAGAAAAAGGTTATTCACCAAATGGATATCAAGCAATCTTGATAGATAAAGCAAGGAATCATAAAGAAAATAGGATGAATCGGTACGAAGACTCAAATTAAATCCTAAGGCACGACTCCTAAGAAGGACGTAGGACGATGATCCTTGTTAAATTATTCTACATTGTTCCGAAGTTTGGCTCTGATACCAAGCTGTGACGCCCCACCTCTATAACCACGCTAGCCAAGAACACTACAGAGTAATGATGTCAACTAGCACGGAGAATAAGGCTGTTGAGGAGCGACCATCCGTGTAATTGCTTTGCGCGAGCACCGATATGCCAGATAAAATATAACATGCATTTCATCTCAAGAGGAAGTCCGACATACCGACGCAAACTCAAAGCTACTACACAGTGGCTATATATATAATCTTCAGAAACAAATATAGAAATAAACATAACATAAATCAGTCACAGGCAATTCATATCACAAAGGGGGAAGAAGATATGGATATATAACTAACACATGAAAGTATACATAAGAGTAGTGGTCAAAAAGATCCACAATAATACAGAAGAATAGCAACACGTGCTATACAAAAGAATAAAACTATGAGTCTATATCTCAAGTGTATACAACAAAAACTATTAATCTAAATAGTTAGCCAAAAGTCAGAGTAGCAAATCCCAGAAGAGGAGTCAAACAGAAGCACTTGTAACATCTCGGTCTGAGCCGAGTATTATTTAATAACCAAATAATAAACGGATCAGTCTAGCTATAAATATCAGATGACATGATATAGAATAAGAGATATGCCATAAACATATGATAACCATAATGGCATACTAAAATAAGTATGTAATTGAAAATCAACATGAGATTAATCAATATCACAAGAATCTTCTCAAAGATCCAAAAAGGGTATCATACCCAAAACTCGTATTCACAACAAGTCAATGACACACGAATTCACCAATGCACAAAAATTGATAAAGCATATCAATGAAAATCACTAAAATTGGTGAAGCATAAATTCCAGAATTCAACACACGAAATCCAGAAATCACAAGAAAGGGGGGAGGCCTATCACATGAACGGGAGCATTAAAACTCATCAACATATGTATCACACGAACGAGACGCTATCTCATGGTAGCTAGCCATTAATTTTTGACACACGAACGGCCCGAAGACCATGGGGAGCTACCCCACATGTGTGAGTCGAAATCACACAGATGAGGTCTAGACTAACCTTGCAAACAAAGAGGTATGTGTGAGTCGAAATCACACAGATGGTGTCTAGTCTAGCCTCACAGACAAAGAGACATCGCACAATTGCTAGTCTAAATCACAAAAATGACCGTCATGATCAAAGAGAAGTGTCAATTACAGTAAGCTAGTAAATATATGAGCTTAGCTTCATGTCCCATAACCACTAGCTTAACTTAAATATTTACGAACAAATTGTAGATCTCCACTAGAAAATAGTCACAAGAGGTTCAATCGAACAAGTCCAAGAATTAACCGACGAAGTAAACGCAAGCGTTTCATACCACTTGTTTTACTAAGCCGTTCAATTAGATTTCTCATACGAGTGAGGTAAAGGTTTGTATATACTAGTAGATTGGAAAACGGTTTAAGAAAATAACTTTGTTATTGAAAATAGAGTTGAAATCATTTTGATGAAAGAGTTTTGATATTTACTACTAGTATTGAAACCTTTATATTTTTAAAGTGACAAATCATAGAAAGGATTGTAGAAACAATCAATCATAAAAATTCACATTCGAAGACGTGAATAAAATACAAAGAAATCGATTACCGAATCCATCGAAATGGATATTCCCAAAATCATGAAGAAAATGTCATCAAAGTCAATAATGAGTGATAATAATAAAAGGGAATCAACACGAATCGATTAAAGTTGGAAATTCAAGCTAAATAGGCAAATAGGCAAAAGAGTGCAGATTCAGACGTACGAAATCAAGGATTCAGACGTCTGAATCTGGAAAATAAATATTTTCAAAAACAGAATTCAGACGTCTGAAACTTTGATTTTAGACGTCTGAAATAGGCACATTTTAGCCTATTTCCTTTCTGGTTCCAAATGGACCAATTCAGACGTCTGAAATATAGATTCAAACGTCTGAATACTGGGGAATAAAAATTCCCAGTATAAAATTCAGACGTCTGAATCTATTGTTTCAGACGTCTGAATCAAGGGTTCAGGGCATTCCCTGAACCTAGACCAAAAATGGCCAAACGAATACCGGAAGCGATCGATTGAGCGACAACGACTAAGAATTTACGCCAAGCGACAACCCAGCCCTAACGGCTCTTCGATACGCCTCAAATGTCAATGTCCAAATATCCATAAAAGGATTTTCATAGATTTTGATTTCAAAACACCAAAAATTGGAATATACACCAAAACAAACCAAAATCAATTGCACAAGAATAAGTGTTAGGAATTCATACCTAACAATCGAAGATAATTATAGACAAAGATGTGAAATAAAAATCTCACCTTTGAACCCAAACGATTGAAGAAGAAGCTTGAAAGCAAAGGAGAATCAACCACTCTTCAAATCCAACTCAAGAAGCTTGATTCTAAGCTTTAAAAGAAGAACATTCCCAAAGTTAGGTTTAGGAATTTATGAAATTCAAGAGAGAAGGAGTTGGAGAAGATGAAGAGAAGGCTTACCAATGGGTTCTCTTGAATTGGAGCTAGAAGTTGGATTTGCTAATGAAGACTAGGGCTTGGAGTTTTAATTTCCTCTTCCACTCTCCATTGTTATAAAAGCTTGAGTATTAGGAAATGAGGAATGAAGTAATGAAGATGAGAAGGGGTTGGGACTGAGTTAGTAAGTGACTAATGGGTTCAGCCCAAACCAAAGCCCTAAGTGAAAAGTGGCAAAATTTCTCTAACTCCAAACATATCAAAGCTTATACTCAAAAAGATCGCAAACGGCGTTTTGAACTCAATGGAAGTGGTCCCGAGTCCTAATTCGACCGTATGCAAAAAGTAGCTTTTCGGACTAACTTTCGAGTATCGATAAAATATTTAAATATAAAAATCGATAAATATGCAGGTTGTTACACCTTCCCCCATTTTTGATGAAGCTTGAGTGTTAGAAAATGAAAATAAAATTATGAAGAGAAGGGGGTTGAGTTAGAATTAACAGTTTAGGCAAATGGACTAAACCAAACCAAAAATCCAAAGTGAAAAAGTAACAAAATTCCACTAACTCCAAACATATCAAAGTTTACACTCAAAAAGATCGCAAACAGTGTTTTGAACTCAATGGAAGTGGTTCCGAGTCCTAATTCGACCGTATGCAAAAAGTAACTTTTCGGACTAAAATCCGACTAACGATAAAATATTTAAATATCAAATCATAAAATATGCGGCTTGTTACAAAAATTCACTAAGTTTTTATTTATGCTTCTGAACAATTCACCATGCAAGTAATTAGTATTTGTCGTATATTATTTATAAGTATATGCCAAACCTTTGTATACTTTTATTTATGCTCCACTTTATTTTCATTTTACATACACGATATAAAAATTACACACGGTTCTTTTTGTACTCTCATTATTTTGTATGTATTTTATGCACTAGGTCACATATCTGTGCCATTTGGAGCATATTCATCGCAACAGTCCTTTGGGTTCAAACATAACTGGAACTACACAACAAAGCATGCCCAATCTAATGCAACAATTTCCATGTGTGCAATAATATTCGAATATGCAGTAGTTTTCACAACCATCTATGTCTTATCAGCCACCTTACAATTTTGAAGAAAATCAATATAGTGAAGGTATGGAGTGACTGGAGTTCCCACTTTACATGTTTGCTTCGTTTTAGTAGTTATGGTAGTATATGTACGTATGAGTCGGCGGACTTATTTGCTTTGTTTTTTCCTTTTTGTTAAAGTGATATGTGTAAATGTCTTAGCGAACATGTTATGTTATTGCGATAAATGTATCAGACGTGTTATGTTATCTTTTCCATAAAAATAAATTATTTATCAATCTTAATGGATGTGTTGTGTTACATTAAATAATTTATCATTTGTGTCTTCTTGTTGGATACAGTTTGATTTCTATATAATAATAAATATATTTTGATACATGAAATTATGGTGTGAATTTAGTGATTTATGTTTGATATATCATTGTTCACTGTCATAGGCATTGCATTTTATGAATTAAGTAAACTTAAGACTGATTATAAACTGAATTTCAATTTTTAGTATTCAGTTTCAAACGTATTATAGACCGAATTTTCAGTCTTTAAATTTTAAGACTGAATTTTCAGTCTTAATTTTTTTTGCGATTAAGAATTCAAAGACTGAAATTTTGGTCTTTGATTAGTTTTTAAATATAAGTTAAAGACTGAATTGCATTTGTAAAGACTAAACTTTTCAGTCTTTAATCCAATGTTTTCTTTAGTGATATGCATATATGAATTGATATACACATCTTCAATATCATTTTATGTTTGTCATAAACTATAATCCAATTTGTAGTTTCAAAATTTGGAATACTATCCATTTACTCTTTCTTTACATAACATAGTAGCTACCTACCATTCCAACCAATGCATGAAGGGAGCATTTCTTATAGCTAACCTCATTTTTTACTAACCTACCCCAAAATCCATTCCAACTAAGTATGGTTATGGGAAAATCTGAGTTTGATCTAAAACAATGGCCAATGGTACTCAAATATTTGTTGAGACAAGTCGTTTATAAAATGATGACTACCTAATGACAGAGCACCGATAATGTTGGACTGTAAACACGTTGTGCATCCTAGCATTTTTCCCACTATTTATATTTAAAGTGATTAAGCCAAAAGAAATTTAAACTACTATAACCGCACAACGGTGGAGAAACCGACCGTTCGATTGTATAACTTTGATAAGAAATATACATTTAAAATTTTTATTAATATTACTTAAACATTAAGTGATAATATGTTGGAAAAGAATAAAATGATTTTAATATGAAAATATGAATTTCAAATTTAAATATTAATCAAACCATTCAAAATTGTCGATTTGAAATTGAAATTATAGAATTTGAATATCATAATAGATTTAAATTTGGAATCTTTGATGCGCGAAATAAAAGGAGGAAGTTTAGGGAAACCGCGATGAGACAAAATCCACGTTTTTTTGGCTTCAGAAAAATTAATTTTGGCCAGTGACATTAAGCAAACCTCGCTAACGGTCGGTTTGATTATTTTGGGCATTACGAAAACTCAACAATTATTTTATATTAACATATTTACTTTGTTTCTCTGTGGTAATGAAATGGAACTAATTTTTTTATATGTGTTTGCCAAACTACAAATTGAAAAAAATAAAGTCAGTGATATACTGTTTCCAAATATAACCATTTTCATGAAATTTTCACATGATGTAACGACCCGATATTTTCAACCATTCGCATCCGCACATGTCGGACTTGAATTGTTAAAAATACCGCGTTGTAAATAAAATTTGGCAAATCTAAAAATATACAGTAAATAAATAATCACAGAATCACAAACACATATATCATAAAAACTCGCAGCGGAATTTAAAAATACATAGTGGTTCATGAAGCCACTACAAATAGTCTCAACAAATAAAAATTACAAAGTCTTTCATCCCAAATATAGTTTAAATCATCAAATAGAAAATCCAAAAATTCCAAAGTTTTGATTTCATAAATAAGATAACGGACAGAAAGAAGCCAGCAGCTTGAAAGGATCTACAGAAGTCCTAGCTCCGGGATGATAACTGAACTGCAACTCAGGCTGACCCGAGCGTAAAATAAAACATAAACACTCGAGTCAGGACATACATACTTATATAGTGTAAGCTAATTCAAGTGTACTGTAATATAGAGCAAGTAACGTAAAGGATGCTTGGTACCGCCCATCCTCTAAGGATCCGTTAAACTATTTACTATGTAGTAATACTTCGCTATTATAATAGTGTCTATTAGTAAAATAAACTTACTTTTAAATAGCGTTAAGGCTTTACATTTTCCACCTTAACACATAATATATTCCCATAGTCTATACAGTACCGTAATCTCCCCCGGAATGGGCGTCGTCAGAGGGCACTCCATAGGTATGGTACAAAACCAAAATCGTATAAGGCGCGCTAGGGTAGGTGACACGGCACAACTAGGCAATGCCAGGGTAGACATATCAATTACGCTTCCGGACCGATGGAAACGCGTAGCGCGCAGCTGCCGCCCACCTCGAACATAACTCCCAAATCAATGGTGCGCACCATAACAATCAAAAAAGTAATAGAATGGCATACGAAGAAGTGCGTCCGATCAGAGGTGCTACCTCATTAATCCGTCGATCGCTCCTGTTTTCGCCACCTTATGCCAACTCACGGGAGTCGGGTCCACGTATATACCTCAAAGGAAACGTCACCACCATCCTACTTCATTCTGGAATCTCCACCGCGTACACGGTTGTTAAAGTGGTTATCGGTATCGACAGAGAGTATGCCAGATATCCAATCCCGGTCTCTTTAACAACCAAACGCCATTATAACCCGTGGTTACAACTTTTAGAAATGGTATTTATACTTTAAAAATCAACATAAGTTTCAAATACATTTCAATACCATCATTTATTTAAACATCAGTCATTTTATTTAATATAAAATACCATTTAAATCTATTCAATTTATTTAGGAATTAATTTTCCTTTCAACTCACATTTAAAAGTTAAATTCTTCCATTTAAAACCATTTAAAGTCAATTCCTTATTTTTTATTAATTACATATTAAATTCCAAAATTTAAGCCTTTTTCCCCAAAGATCATTTCCATTTATTTTAAACAATCCGAAAATTCAGTTTCCGTAGCATTTATGAAATGCCCCTAAAGTCTGTAAGTCAAAACAGTTCATTTATAAAAGACAGCATTTAAGTGCTGTAATAAATTATTAACTTAACAATCAAATTTTAAATTCCCAAATATAACTTATTATCAATTATTTCCTTAACTAAAACTCACTTTTAACAAAATTTCAGAATTTCCCAATAAGTTATATTCCAAAAAATTTACTTAAACATTTATTTATTTAACATTTTGACTTATTCAAAAATCATTATAAATTTTATAAAAATCCTTTAAATACATTTGAACCAGAATATTATAAATTCCCATTTAAAATATTTTTAAACATTTCAGAAAAATATTATATAAACCACGGGTCTGTATATAGTTTTCTAGCCTAGGTCAAGTGATACGGATTTATATCATTTCAATCCGCAATTTACAAAATCCCGGGTTCTATCATTTCAAACCCGCAATTCCAAGTTAACAAATAAATAATTAAACAATTAAATAAATGAACAAATGATTATCGTTCAGGCCTATCATTTCAGCCTATAACGATCTCAAATTTACAGGGAACTTACAGTGATGATTTAATCAGTAAATAAGCATTACATAGTATAACTGCAATAATATTACAATAGATAAACAACTGATGAGGTGCCAATTTAAAATGGGGTTTAACATCATACGTTATACAACAGGCAGATAAAATTTAATAAATAATTTACAAATACACTTGTGATAAATCACGGATATATAGGTATGTTTGTCTAGTGAGAAATACTCACCTTAAAGCTGCAGAAATTTTGATTCAAAATAAAAATCCCCCGAAAAAGAATCGCACAGCGGGTAACGATCAAATTTTCCCCAGATGTCACACCTAGATTCAAGATCCAAATACCGAATACGTGACTTTAAAAATTACGGTCAAAGCAAAAATTTTGAGACAATTGGAACGAATAGAGTAAAAGAAATTTTGGTTCAGCTTTTGCTCGACTGCCTCACCCCACCTCCCGACCCCAACTTCATAGGCTTGGAAATACTATTTATTATTATTATACATTTTATTATTATTATTATTATTATTATTATTATTATTATTATTATTATTATTTTCCAACGGCATGTCCTAACTTATCTAGTTTTGAAAATATGTATTTGTGCAAAACTTGTGTCTCTGCCTAAACTATTCTTCAATGCAAACTCTCTCTGTTTCTTAATTACAACCCGTTTCTGCCACTTCAATTTCAAAACATGCACTAACGCCCAGGCTTATTTCATATCCTATTTTCTTTCTCTACCATATATATCAATTTCCTTTTCAACTACCTCTACGCAACACGTGAACTAGATTTGCAAAATAATAAAACACTTTGGGGAAAAATATGCAGGCAAGCACTTATGCATGGCACGGCCCTGGATTGTTTCACACGCACTACTATATCACAAAGTATTCCAGATGGCTCCAAATATATCCCCATTTGCTAACACACATCAATATGGCTCACATTAAAGGTCACGTGTCCCAACCTATAGGTACGCATGCAACATTTCTCAACAGAATGCAAAAGAACGAACAAATCTTGGTTTCCTTTATCACTATGGTATGCACGGCAAAACATGGCAACACTATCAGGGGTTGTTCGGGATATAAGCTCGGTTATGAAAACTTAGAGGGACGTGACGTGGTGGAGGGGAAAATGGGGTGTAGGCCGAGCATTTTTTTGAAGCAGTGGAGCAAACGATATAAACTGATCATAAGGAAATGGAAAGAAGAAGAAAGAGTAAAACCATTACCTGAAGCTTGTACGCAACAGCTCGAGAAGATCAGAGGAGAGAAGGTATATGAAAGTTTAGGTGAGTGAGTAGGGTATTTATAGATGGTAAAACTTGCGAAATCTAGGAAATCAAATAGGAAAGCTTGAATTTATTTTTGTTGAACAGAAAAAAACGTAAGAGATAAATGGTAAAGGGAAACGAAATAAGGAGGCAAGCGAAATAATGTTTACATAATTATGCGTGATTTATTGCCAGATATACGAAAAATTTGATTGCAACGTTATCTTTTTTTTTTCCAATTAATAGTTGCGTGCTATTTTTATAGTCTGAGAGATTTATATACAAAGAATCAGCAAGTATTAATTTTCTTTGGATGCTACTTCAAGGACAGATTTGAATGCATGCGTTGATTTATGTCACGGAGTGAAAATGGTAAGAAATTTAATTTTCTGATTGATTGAATTTTAGAAGGCAAGCAATTATATTTGATTGAGAGGAATGAATGGCAAGTGGAATAAAATTTATTTGTGAAAGTTTTTAAATCAAATCTCTATAAAGAGGCAAATGACAAAGATGTTAAAGGAAATAAATTGCACTGATATATCACGCGCAAAGAAAGCAAGTTTGATTTCTTTCCAGATGATATTTGCGTGAAAGGGAAGCACGATTTTGAAAACAATATTGGTGGTGGGAATCTCCTTAATTAGTGCATGATTTTAGAGAAACGGATAGGCACGAAATCAATACGTTTTGGTTGGAAATCTCCTAACTGATTTTATTAATCCATATAGATATTAAAATATAATTTTTTAAAATACGCCAAACTGACGCATTACAATACACCCAAAAATTTATACAAAAGTAACGTTTTTAATTTATACGTTTTTACGTTACTTATATCATTACAATGCGTACCCTTTTTAAATGCGAAATTTAACAGTCTGTAAAACACTGGATTTTACAGTTATTACTTAACTAAAATTTTAACTTGTTTACATTCTTCGTATTTAAAATATACGTAGTTCATTTTTATTAAAATTCCAATTGGAGTTGTCTTTTAACAAAGTAAAAATTTCAAAACTTCCAATTTTATATTTAGACTTTTAGAAAATGATTAAATCAAGTTAAAATTTATATTAAATTTCAAGGTTTTATAAATAAAAAGAAATAAAGAGTAGGCAATTAAAACGGCAAGCAATTAAGACAATATAACGCATACCCTTTTAGTTTCTTCCAAGCCATAAATAAAAGATATAAACAAGCAATAATCTAATAAATAAACATGACTGTCAAAAATAAAAATAGAAAGATAAAATAGAGGTGGATATATGAAATAATAATAATAAGAACATATATATAATATGTAATAAAAGTAGAAAAATTTATTGCATGTAAAACGCTGTATTTTATCAAAAAAAAAGTATAAGTTTTAAATTCCCAATAAATCCATATATTTGATTTCTCAATCATGTTATTGAATCGACTATTAACTTATCCTCTTATGGGTAATATTAAAATTGGTTTTTATACTAATACATAAAAAAAATTCCCAATTCATCCAAATTTCAATTAATTACTTTCCAATAACTACCATGTTTTAATCCTACTCTTTTATTAGATCTGTTATCACTTTATAAACCTAGTTATTATTTGTTTATCTTTCCTTATATATTCCAATTTTCATCTTTCTTTTGTAATAACTTGTTATTTTCAATTATATTGAATTCCCCAAATATATACATTTATCTTAAATAAAACCTAAATCAATTTATTCAACTTGGTTTCATTCCTTTATTTCATCTTATGAATAAAATATAAATTTCCATTTATGTCATTTCATTTACATTCACACATTACAGTTACAGTCCTATCTCACATTAATGAACATTTACCTACATTTACATGTAATTGACTTCCTACTCTGAATTTAGCAGCCCTAAATAAAAAGGTGACTTGCATAAATGTTGTCACTAACTTTATATTACAATCAAGTTTATTATTTCCACTAATTATCAGAATTGCTTATATAATGTTGAATTGCTTATATAATGTTGAATTCACTCCATTACCATACGTTTATTTGCATATATTCAATTTAATACCCAAATGTAACAGTTAAAATTACATTAATAGACCAATTAAATAGTAACTTACAACCGTTACTATATCCCTATTAATTGTCATTAACTCCATTTTAAATATCCGTATATGCCTTCATTCAAGTTTTGAATTGCTTACCAGGAATAAGGTAGATTCATCAAATAAATTGATTGCAAGTTTCATTGTTTTAAATTGCTTAACAATGTTCACCACTAACATAATTAATATGTAAAAATTGACAATATTCCACCAACATGATTTGCATGTCATAACCTACCCAATTAACATAATTAATTAACCACTTTAATATGTTACAAATTTTCCCCTTTCATTATTTTTAGGGAATGGATATGACAACAGATATTATGATAATATCCAAAACATTTAGTTACCACTCACTTCATTATAAATTATAAAGGTTTTTTTTTTCTTCTTAAATTTAGTTACAAAAATCTTATTAAATTAACGAGTTTAATTCTCTAAATTTACAGGTCATTACACTCTCCCCCACTCAAATTTTTTCGTCCCCGAAAAGGAAGGAGGTAGGAGAATAGAAACACCCTGAAAGAAAACTAAATTGAAACTCAAAATGGAGTCATTTATTTAAACCATATAAATTCTATTTAAATTAATTAATATTCAATAATTGATTTAATTCATTTGATTTTTACTGAAGATAAATCAATCTTAACTATTTCCAAATTAGTTATCTTATTATCCAATTATTTTGAAATTAAAATTTTCTAAAATCAGAAATTTGTATAGTCATTTATAATAATCATCTTTTATTCAACAAATTTAATTCTTCTTTATTCCAGATTATTATTAAATATATTCTACTTAATATATCTTATCGCACATATTAAGTAGATTATATTTAATATAACTATTCCAATATATTTCTAAATTTCCTTTAACACCATTTGATATTGTATATTATTCAATTATTATTTTATTTCTATTTACCTCTATTTGTCTTGTTGTAACTGAAACTTTAAGTGTATAACATTTATTATAACCACTCAAATTTTATTTATAAAATCCTTTTATATTATACATTATCCAATTACATAGTTAATTTCTGAATGATTTAGGTAAGTTATATTGGCATGCAATTATACAAGTAAAATTTTCCAATTCTTTTTATTCAAGTTTAAATATTCATTCCAAATTTGACTTTATTTTATCATTAGAATCACCTTTTAACATAAATTTATGAATTAAATTTCCAATTAACTTCAAACCCTTTAGAGATAAATAAATACATACATATAGCATATGTCAAATCAAATTTAAATCATATATCTATATATATTATAAATTAAGTCATATTTAGAAATTCAAATCAATTAAATTTTTGAAGCAAACTACAATGTGGTCTCTTTACTTCGATACTCGAAAATGAATGTCGATGATGTTGTAGTCATCACCGAAATTATTTTCCAGCGACAAAGAGAAGAGCACTAATTTTTAAAACTTTAAAATTCTTTGGAAATAAATTTATATTCGAAAATAATTTAAATAATAATATCCTTTTAAGACTTTAAACACAAGGTTTGAAACTATCAGAAATTAAATTCTTAAATTCTTGTTTTAAATTCATTTCTGTTTCCAAATAAATTTATAACCATGTTTTATAGTTCAATTATTTATATAAGACAAAACCAATGGTTTACAAAACCAAAAATAAAATCAAACACTATTATCTCTAAACAACTAGTTAAATTCTGAAAATTATACTTATATATATAATATTAGATTTTTCCCAAATATAGGAATAAATTTTTCAAAACAAGGATAGAGATTCAAATTAGATGGATTAAAATCAAAGAGAATTTTGATTTAAAGATAAATTGGAATCAGAAGATCCGATGATTACATAACAGAACAAGGAACTAGATAAGTTTATATAAATCGTGGGCAACCTTAACCTGGTCAACCGTGACTTAAAGGGTCAGATCGAATGTAGATTTACCATTCGATCCGAAGAGATAGAGTTCGGAATAACCAAAGATACTAGCATCTAAACCGAGGTTAAATATAAATCTTTGGTGAATCAATGCTAATTGTAAAGGAGTTTTACCCCTTTATTAGAATATTGGCGAGACCGCCAATTCACTATAAAGATCATCCGAAGTGGAGTTATGGGATACTCCAGAATCGAAAGAAAATGAATAGTAAGGGACACGAATGAACTTCGGAACCGCAGGGAACGTTCCAAAATTCAAAGGAAATCGAATCAAAAGGGAGAGATTCAAGCTCGAATGAAAGTGATTCTGTAAATCAAATTTACCATACATTCTAAGTTTTGCCTAGAGCCAAAGCTCTGATACCAAATGTAACGACCCGATATTTTCAACCATTCGCATCCGCATATGTCGGACTTGAATTGTTAAAAATACCGCGTTGTAAATAAAATTTGGCAAATCTCAAAATATACAGTAAATAAATAATCACAGAATCACAGACACAGATATCAGAAAAACTCGCAGCGGAATTTAAAAATACATAGTGGTTCATGAAGCCACTACAAATAGTCTCAACAAATACAAATTACAAAGTCTTTCATCCCAAATATAGTTTAAATCATCAAATAGGAAATCCAAAAATCCCAAAGTCTTGATTTCATAAATAAGATAACGGACAGAAAGAAGCCAGCAGCTTGAAAGGATCTACAGAAGTCCTAGCTCCGGGATGATGACTGAACTGCAACTCAGGCTGACCCGAGCGTAAAATAAAACATAAACACTCGAGTCAGGACATACATACTTATATAGTGTAAGCTAATTCAAGTGTACTGTAATATAGAGCAAGTAACTTAAAGGATGCTTGGGACCGCCCATCCTCTAAGGATCCGTTAAACTATTTACTATGTAGTAATACTTCAGTATTATAATAGTGTCTATTAGTAAAATAAACTTACTTTTAAATAGCGTTAAGGCTTTACATTTTCCACCTTAACACATAATATATTCCCACAGTCTATACAGTACCGTAATCTCCCGGAATGGGCGTCGTCAGAGGGCACTCCATAGGTATGGTACAAAACCAAAATCGTATAAGGCGCGCTAGGGTAGGTGACACGGCACAACTAGGCAATGCCAGGGTAGATATACCAATTACGCTTCCGGACCGATGGAAACGCGCAGTGCGCAGCTGCCGCCCACCTCGAACAACACTCCCAAATCAATGGTGCGCACCAAAACAATCACAAAAGTAATAGAATGGCATACGAAGAAGTGCGTCCGATCAGAGGTGCTACCTCATTAATCCGTCGATCGCTCCTGTTTTAGCCACCTTATGCCAACTCACGGGAGTCGGGTCCACGTATATACCTCAAAGGAAACGTCACCACCATCCTACTTCATTCTGGAATCTCCACCGCGTACACGGTTGTTAAAGTGGTTTTCGGTATCGACAGAGAGTATACCAGATATCCGATCCCGGTCTCTTTAACAACCAAACGTTATTATAACCCGTGGTTACAACTTTTAGAAATGGTATTTATACTTTAAAAATCAACATAAGTTTCAAATACATTTCAATACCATCATTTATTTAAACATCAGTCATTTTATTTAATATAAAATACCATTTAAATCTATTAAATTTATTTAGGAATAACTTTGCCTTTCAACTCACATTTAAAAGTTAAATTCTTCCATTTAAAACCATTTAAAGTCAATTCCTTATTTTTTATTAATTACATATTAAATTCCAAAATTTAAGCCTTTTTCCCCAAAGATTATTTCCATTATTTTAAACAATCCGAAAATTCAGTTTCCGTAGCATTTATGAAATGCCCCTAAAGTCTGTAAGTCAAAACGGTTCATTTATAAAAGACAGCATTTAAGTGCTGTAATAAATTATTAACTTAACAATCAAATTTTAAATTCCCAAATATAACTTATTATCAATTATTTCCTTAACTAAAACTCACTTTTAACAAAATTTCATAATTTCCCAAAATAAGTTGTATTCCTAAATTTTTACTTAAACATTTATTTATTTAACATTTTGACTTATTCAAAAATCATTATAAATTTTATAAAAATCCTTTAAATACATTTGAACCAGAATATTATAAATTCCCATTTAAAATATTTTTAAACATTTCAGAAAAATATTATATAAACCACGGGTCTGTATATAGTTTTCTAGCCTCGGTCAAGTGATACGGATTTATATCATTTCAATCCGCAATTTACAAAATCCCGAGTTCTATCATTTCAAACCCGCAATCCCAAGTTAACAAATAAATAATTAAACAATTAAATAAATGAACAAATGATTATCGTTCAGGCCAATCATTTCAACCTATAACGATCTCAAATTTACAAAAAACTTACAGTGATGATTTAATCAGTAAATAAGCATTACATAGTATAACTGCAATAATATTACAATAGATAAACAACTGATGAGGTGTCAATTTAAAATGGGGTTTAACATCATACGTTATATAACAGGCAGATAAAATTTAATAAATAATTTACAAATACACTTGTGATAAATCACGGATATATAGGTATGTTTGTCTGGTGAGAAATACTCACCTTAAAGCTGCAGAAATTTTGATTCAAAATGAAAATCCCCCGAAAAAGAATCGCACAGCGGGTAACGATCAAATTTTCCCCGGATGTCACGCCTAGATTCAAGATCCAAATACCGAATACGTGACTTTAAAAATTACGGTCAAAGCAAAAATTTTGAGACAATTGGAACGAATAGAGTAAAAGAAATTTTGGTTCAGCTTTTGCTCGACTGCCTCACCCGACCTCCCGACCCCAACTTCATAGGCTTGGCAATGCTATTTATTATTATTATACATTTTATTATTATTATTATTATTTCCAACTCTCTCTGCCTAAACTATTCTTCAATGCAAACTCTCTCTCTGTTTCTTAATTACAACCCGTCTCTGCCACTTCAATTTCAAAACATGCACACATGCACTAACGCCCAAGCTTATTTCATATCGTATTTTCTTTCTCTACCATATATATCAATTTCCTTTTCAACTACCTCTACGCAACACGTGAACTAGATTTGCAAAATAATAAAACACTTTGGGGAAAAATATGCAGGCAAGCACTTATGCATGGCACGGCCCTGGGTTGTTTCACACGCACTACTATATCACAAAGTATTCCAGATGGCTCCAAATATATCCCCATTTGCTAACACACATCAATATGGCTCACATTAAAGGTCACGTGGCCCAACCTATAGGTACGCATGCAACATTTCTCAACAGAATGCAAAAGAAAGAACAAATCTTGGTTTCCTTTATCACTATGGTATGCATGGCAAAACATGGCAACACTATCAGGGGTTGTTCGGGATATAAGCTCGGTTATGAAAACTTAGAGGGACGTGACGTGGTGGAGGGGAAAATGGGGTGTAGGCCGAGCATTTTTTTGAAGCAGTGGAGCAAACGATATAAACTGATCATAAGGAAATGGAAAGAAGAAGAAAGAGTAAAACCATTACCTGAAGCTTGTACGCAACAGCTCGAGAAGATCAGAGGAGAGGAGGTATATGAAAGTTTAGGTGAGTGAGTAGGGTATTTATAGATGGTAAAACTTGCGAAATCTAGGAAATCGAATAGGAAAGCTTGAATTTATTTTTGTTGACCAGAAAAAAACGTAAGAGATAAATGGTAAAGGGAAACGAATATAAGGAGGCAAGCGAAATAATGTTTACATAATTATGCGTGATTTATTGCCAGATATACGAAAAATTTGATTGCAACGTTATCTTTTTTTTCCAATTAATAGTTGCGTGCTATTTTTATAGTCTGAGAGATTTATATACAAAGAATCAGCAAGTATTAATTTGCTTTGGATGCTACTTCAAGGACAGATTTGAATGCATGCGTTGATTTATGTCACGGAGAGAAAATGGTAAGAAATTTAATTTTCTGATTGATTGAATTTTTGAAGGCAAGCAATTATATTTGATTGAGAGGAATGAATGGCAAGTGGAATAAAATTTATTTGTGAAAGTTTTTAAATCAAATCTCTATAAAGAGGCAAATGACAAAGATGTTAAAGGAAATAAATTTCACTGATATGTCACGTGCAAGGAAAGCAAGTTTGATTTCTTTCCAGATGATATTTGCGTGAAAGGGAAGCACGATTTTGAAAACAATATTGGTAGTGGGAATCTCCTTAATCAGTAATCAGTGCATGATTTTAGAGAAACGGATAGGCACGAAATCAATACGTTTTGGTTGGAAATCTTCTAACTGATTTTATTAATCCATATAGATATTGAAATATAATTTTTTAAAATACGCCAAACAGACGCATTACAATACACCCAAAAATTTATACAAAAGTAACGTTTTTAATTTATACGTTTTTACGTTACTTATATCATTACAATGCGTACCCTTTTTAAATGCGAAATTTAACAGTCTGTAAAACACTGGATTTTACAGTTATTACTTAACTAAAATTTTAACTTGTTTACATTCTTCGTATTTAAAATATACATAGTTCATTTTTATTAAAATTCCAATTGGAGTTGTCTTTTAACAAAGTAAAAATTTCAAAACTTCCAATTTTATATTTAGACTTTTAGAAAATGATTAAATCAAGTTAAAATTTACATTAAATTTCAAGGTTTTATAAATAAAAAGAAATAAAGAGTAGGTAATTAAAACGGCAAGCAATTAAGACAATATAACGCATACCCTTTTAGTTTCTTCCAAGCCATAAATAAAAGATATAAACAAGCAATAATCTAATAAATAAACATGACGTCAAAAATAAAAATAGAAAGATAAAATAGAGGTGGATATATGAAATAATAATAATAAGAACATATATATATATATATATATATAATATGTAATAAAAGTAGAAAAATTTATTGCGTGTAAAACGTTGTATTTTATCAAAAAAAAAAAAAGGTATAAGTTTTAAATTCCCAATAAATCCATATATTTGATTTCTCAATCATGTTATTGAATCGACTATTAACTTATCCTCTTATGGGTAATATTAAAATTGGTTTTTATACTAATACATAAAAAAAATTCCCAAATCATCCAAATTTCAATCAATTACTTTCCAATAACTACCATGCTTTAATCCTACTCTTTTATTAGATCTGTTATCACTTTATAAACCTAGTTATTATTTGTTTATCTTTCCTTATATATTCCAATTTTCATCTTTCTTTTGTAATAACTTGTTATTTTCAATTATATTGAATTCCCCAAATATATACATTTATCTTAAATAAAACCTAAATCAATTTATTCAACTTGGTTTCATTCCTTTATTTCATCTTATGAATAAAATATAAATTTCCATTTATGTCATTTCATTTACATTCACACATTACAGTTACAGTCCTATCTCACGTTAATGAACATTTACCTACATTTAAATGTAATTGACTTCCTACTCTGAATTTAGCAGCCCTAAATAAAAATGTGACTTGCATAAATGTTGTCACTAACTTTATATTACACTCAAGTTTATTGTTTCCACTAATTATCAGAATTGCTAATATATAATGTTGAATTGCTTATATAATGTTGAATTCACTCCATTACCATACGTTTATTTGCATATATTCAATTTAATACCCAAATGTAACAGTTAAAACTACATTAATAGACCAATTAAATAGTAACTTACAACCGTTACTATATCCCTATTAATTGTCATTAACTCCATTTTAAATATCCGTATATGCCTTCATTCAAGTTTTGAATTGCTTACCAGGAATAAGGTAGATTCATCAAATAAATTGATTGCAAGTTTCATTGTTTTAAATTGCTTAACAATGTTCACCACTAACATAATTAATACGTAAAAATTGACAATATTCCACCAACATGATTTGCATGTCATAACCTACCCAATTAACATAATTAATTAACCACGTTAATATGTTACAAATTTTCCCCTTTCATTATTTTTAGGGAATGGGTATAACAACAGATATTATGATAATATCCAAAACATTTAGTTACCACTCACTTCATTATAAATTATAAAGGTTTTTTTTCTTCTTAAATTTAGTTACAAAAATCTTATTAAATTAACGAGTTTAATTCTCTAAATTTACAGGTCATTACACATGACATCATAATCATATTTAGAAGGTATTTTAAAATGAAATTGTTATAAACTACTGAACAAAAAGTTTCATGAAATTTTGATTAAGATAGTTTTCATGAAATTATACTTGTTTTCATTTTCTATAATATTCATATTCAAGAATCATGCTGCAATTCCCTTAAAATAATAGAGAACCATAACTCAATTTAACATTCGAGAACCATCTAGTTGAGAACCATCTAGTTGTTTTCTATTTATATTTTCTTTTATTTATTAATCAATCCAATGTGCAGCTTTGACGCAATGGTTAGATCATTCGCATGGTGATCTGTACATCCAGACTTGAGTCTGAAAACAGTCTCTTTGCAATGCGGAGGAAATGCTGCATACATTATCGACGTCTCGAGAGTCCGCTATCATGCAGAAGCTTCGTGCATCGGGTTTCACTTTTTTTTATTAATCGATCCCTTGAATTTTTGAGTTAGTTTTCCTTCTACAGCCAAGAATGTAAGTTACTGTTACTTATTTTAACAATCAATGAATAATCAAATGATCATTACAGTTGTCCCCCTCAACTATATCATTTTCGTAAATTATTTTCTTACCAGTATATGAGGTTTGATCCATATCTTCTTTTTATGACAACTATGTGGATAAAAGTTTTGTTTATGAATTGATGCATTCTTGCATCTAAACCACCTGTATTTGAAACCTGAATTAGTGGTAGTGTTCACATTGATTCAAATTTTGGGTTAGACTATTAATCTGGTGCAGAAGTATGAATCCATATCGTAGCGATTAAAGTTTGAATAAAAACCTTTCCCGTTCTTCAAAAGAAATAAGATGGAAACTATTCACATTTATGCAAAGTTCGAAATTCCGTTATCCGTGTCCTTTCCAGCCATTGGTAATAGTAAAATTTCCGGATCCGTTCTGAAAATTCTGAAAGTTCCGCTTTAATTCCGGTTTTTAATTCCGATACTTTTTTGCTTTAATTTGCTATATACGCTAACAAATATCCAATACTGTCGTATATCTATAATACATATTTTACATTACATATAAAATACATACTTTAATTAAAAATCCACTGTGTAAGATTATGTATTATTTATTTGAGATTTTAAAACTTTGATCAGTTTTGAAAATTTTATATTTTTTGTTATGATTCGATGTAAATTGACAAAAGTGTAACAACTATTTTATGAAACTACACGATTTCTTCCCCATTCATTTATTGTCCCGATTAATTTTTTTTAATTTTTGTATATTTTTTGTATTTTTTAATTTTTTATAAGTTTTTTTCAATATATTAAAGAGCAAATCCGGAATTTAGAGCGGAACTGGAATTTTAACCGGAATCCGTTCCGGCCATGAACGAAACCGGAACGGAATCACCGAAATAACCGGAATTCCGTCGGAATTTCGAACAATGGGAATAACACCTATGTTGTACAGGTTGCATCTCGAGTATAAATGTGACATTTATATGTTTATATTTCTTTACTTGACCCCATACTAGAGTTTTAATTAAATAGCACCATTTTATTTAGCACATGTAGGAATCATCCTTCTTAAGATATTCATATACCAATTACAACATTATGCAACATTCATTCACAATTATTGCTACCTAACCGTTTTTTCTTATGTGGGTTTGTAGGTAAATTGCTTTTTGACTTTTTTGACATACCGAGAGTTTAGCAAGACCCTATTTTATTCTGGTACTTGCGGCACGAGCAAGAAAAATCAACTTCATGCTAAAGCTCTTCATCAAACTTAAAAACCACCTTGGGCTTACTAGCTTTTTTAAAATTACCGATTTGAAAGGAAGAAGAAAAGAGCTCTATATGAATCTCTTATGTTTATTGCATGCACCATCTTCTTTGTATTATTAACGAACTAGAAGCTCCTTAGGTTTTTCATTACTGATTATCATCATTAATGTATAAAGTTGTATACTGCACAATTTCATAGACATGAAATTTTGGTTTCTACTGAAGGTACCCGCTCTTAGAAAAAGAATGTATGTTATTGGTCTGTCCATTGGAGTAAATATTGACACCGTATTTTCTTCTTCCATTATATATTATCTCGTCTTTTAATTATCACATGAGAGAGCGGCATGGTTCATATGAGTTAGGGGTAGCATGTGTCACTCTATGTTTGAATAAACAACTCACATATACAGGTAAATCCTAGACCTATGCATTTCAAATATATAAATAAATCCTAGACCTCTGCTATTTGATATATAACCTCATTTTTTTATTTAAGAAATTACTACAATTTCAACTATGTTGCTTTACCTAAATCTAAATCCTCATCTTTCATTGTTTTGGTACAGTAGTTCTTTTTTTATTTCAACATATATTCATCATCTATCATTTATCTTAACATTATTTGGCACGTTATAAGCAAATAGTTACATAAACTGTTTTCTAAATCATTTTATACTCTGAAAAAGAACAAGACAAAATAAATCTCAATTCTTCTCATCTTAAGTTTTCTTTTCTATCACGAATCTTTTGTACATATTAACACTAGCATGTGCCAATGATGTTCTTGCATTATTTCTTTGATCAGGTACGTTGGGATGAAAAATTATCTACTCCTACGCCGAATAAATTTCATCAGGGAAAATTGAATATGCATATATCAAGTCTACTAAAGGTTCACCAAGCTTTAGACAAATTCAATACCCTCGTGTCTCGAAGTTTATTATCATTACCATAATAAAAAGATGAAACCTAGTGCACGAGGTTCTGAGAATGTTGAAAATATACGCAGTTTTTCCCTTACATTACGAAGAGGCTGTTTCCGGTCTTCAAACAGGATGCCCAGATCACCGTGCGGATGACTTAAACGATACGCCAAGGCTCGATAATATTTTAGAAAAATCAAACAGCATTCAATGAAGGTTGCCAAAATTGTACAATTGCAAGCAGTGTGCATAGCACGAATCAACACTAGTATAATATATTGCTACAGACCAATCTATAGCACAAAGCTTTGATTGCTGTAATATATTTCTGATATGATAGTTCTATTCGTAATAATTTATTATAAAAACATGTTTTTTATTTTTTTAAAGTTTGAGATGAACACATCAACATACTGCTGATGAGTTAAAGGAAAAGTAAGTGTAATGCATGATTGATAATAAACTAATATCGAGAAAATATTTTTCTAACCATGAAAAGAATTTCAGCATGGCATGTCAAGTACTAAGTGCCAAAAGTAAAGAAGGAGAAATAGAATAAATACGCACTTATTAATAGACAATCATACCTGGAATTGGTTGGCTTCTCCTGCATTTTTTAGTCTAAGTGACAAAATGACTGGCATCTTGACTATAAGAACAACATGGTTTTCGATGGCTCAAAGCCGTCGGCGGCCATTGGACCGTAGGAATAACTGTTGGAATACGAAACTCGTTTAGTAACGATTTCTAACGGCATCAAAGGCACATTTCTGACGGCTTCCAACGATAATCTCCGACCGTTTCCAACGACAAAAATGTCCACATAGCAATCCTGAAAAACCAAATAGCCGTCCCACGCCGTCGTAAATGGTCGGAAATTGCTGTTGGAAACCGTTGGAAAATTATGACTTATAAGCCGTCGAAAACCGTTAGAAGCTGTCGGTAATCTGACTAATCTTTTTTTTATGAATTTGAACATGCTGCCTTCCAGCCACCCAACATCCATCAATACTAATAACAGCTCCTTTTCGAGCATATATAAACCAATAATCATATAGATAAGCATACATAATATTTCATCCATAAAATCCAAATCCAACATAATCCACAAAATCAACGTCCAAATCCATAAACTCAGCATCCAAATCTGCATAAAATAATATACAATCCATCAAAATGTATCAAACACATTCTCGCCCACTCGAAGCGTATATATACAGACCAAAAAAATAATAGAACATACCTAGTATCACTGATCATCATCCCCTGCAGAACCACACAATGAAGGAAACCTCCCATGCTGCTCCATATACTCAGCCACGTGCTGGTTCAACTGCTCCATCTACGCAGCACGACGGCGGTCATGCTCCCGCAGTTCGGCGATCTCGGCTCGTAGCGCTGCAATTTCTTTTTTGTCTTGAGTAACCTTATACACCTTCTGCGATGTCCTAACCTATGAATATAATTAAATTGTTATAGTGCCTCCAACATCATAAATGTAATTTACATAACTTTAATTGAAAACTTGCAATATTTAAATTTAGTTTATTTTCTGAAAATTACTGCTTGGTTCCAAATCCATAGTGCCTGCTATGGGATGGTGATCCGTGACAAACTCAAAAATAGCGTCATCCTCATCAACTGTCAACTCATCCCGTCCTGTGTCAGCCAGCAGCTTTGCTCATGCTACTTGGAACTTTCGCTTTAATGCAAAATACAGAATACAATTTAGTAGACTAATCCTTATACTAATTGACAAAAAGTTGAAATGGTCACGGTATAAATAACACTAATTAATATATCTATAAATATATACTTAATTAATTAACTGATGACTTTTAACTTAATTGTACTATACTTGCATAGGCAATAGTCGCTTTATCATCATGCTCCTATGAGTATATGACCGAATCTGAATCGTTGGTCTGTTTCAGGGCATGAGCATGAGCAAAAACATCTCAATACGAAACAGCACCTCCTTATGCTCTTTCCTGAAATATATATATATATATATATATATATATATATCTGTGTGTGTGTATGTATATATATGTTTTTATTACCTATCTATTAACAACTTATAACTTCAAATATAAAAATGTGAATATAAAAATTTACCAAATCCTTCAGACGATGCAAGAACGACCGCAACGTGTGACAGAATTCTTATTTCTATGTGCAGAGTTTCTATTTGACTCCCTTTGCAAATTTCAATTGGAAATAACATTACAGTTCTAAATTACGTATTTAAATACACGCAACAATTTAAAGTAATTAATATATGATAAACTTACCTAGAACTCCTCATTGCCCCACCATATGACCCAGGCCAAACGCCAGCACTCATCCAGTTGGGTTTTTTCCACGCTCTTCTCACTGCGGACACTGTATCCCTATAATTTTTGGCCATTTTGCTATTCCAATGCCGCTGCATTAGGGATATATCGGTCTTTTGTAGGTTGACCGTACCCTGCACATTTAGAAAATGAAAGTTATACATTTTTATAAATAGTCTACAGTATATAAAGTGATCTATGATCAAAGAGAAAATGCGAAATATAAATTTACACTTACCATAAAATCCTGCCAAATGCTCTCCCGGATGTTTCTGGTATCTTGCTCCATTTAGGCCAGCAGGCAGTCATCCTGCATTTATACGTCTGTTTGGATATGGAGAGAACTGTGGTTGATGGCTCGAGCTCAAAGGCACCGTGTCAAAAAGAAATAAACATTTAATAAAACGAAGACTAATATATAATAATAGATCATATAGACAAAATATTGTTAATATCCAAATAAATTTAATACTTACGATCCATCGGCTTTGGTCTGCAACCAGAACGCAGGAGCTGACTCCTATGATGGGCCGAGGACATCTTCAGGTGGGGATGCACCCATCCCTCTTTGAGAAGAAGAGGGAGATCCTGTATGGGATGAGCTGCGTCTACAGGAAAACAACATGTATATACAGTAACTGTTACAAACATATCCTATCTGAGAAATATATAATTTAATTAAATGAAACATACATTATGGCAAAAACATAAAAGGATCATGTGAAACAGATTACAACTAAACATATCATTAGCAGAACGCATCATTTTTGATGAGATAATGTAACATAAATAAAACAGAAATTACCTTCTACCGATATGTATATTATTAATCAGTCCTCGTCGTTTTCTGATTCAAACTCTGTTTCGTACTCTATGTTTTGTTCCTCTGTAGTCTCAAATGCTTCTATTAATGCATTTGATTCATCGTTTAGAGGTCCAAAATTGGTTTGATCATCGATTATTATTATTCCAGTATTTTCCTCGATATCTGCTTCATAGACTTGTTCGTTTGGAATACTCTCCGTCAAATGTAAATCTTGCCTTTGTTTTAAAAACAGTCGAGCAATCTGCTTTATCTCTTCGTAGAGATGGGTATGGAGCGTAATAAACTTGAAGAGCTTGTTTGGCAAGTATAAAAGGATGGTACTTATAATAATGCAATGTATGCTTTATTTCTATAAGATTATACTTTGGGTGCACGTTGATTCCATAACCTAGAACGTTGTTGAACCAGTTGCATTTTAACAAAAAACTTCTTCTACGGGTCTTGCAAAATATATCAATTGCAAAACCTAAGTTAACATGCCATAAAAGTCTTTTACATGATCATTTGGATCATCACTACCCTTAACACATACACCGGTATTATTAGTTAATTTTTCAGCACCGTATTCTTGGTGGTAAATTTATTTCCATTAATGAAGAATATTGGATTGGTCTTGACTTTCTTTTTTGGTCCCATAGCTAAATGTTTCAATCCTTAATCGACCACATAGTTTATCGAGTCGTAAACGTAATTTGAAAACCAAGTAGCGAAATCTTTGCCGATATCGCCATTTGGATGTTATAATTCATAAACACTGCAATTATAGATGAAATATTGCATTATAATTAACACACACATGTGCATATGTATACATACGCATATGTAGATGATATAATGCATTAAGAAGAATATATGTGCATTTACCTAACAAATGGTGCAACTTCAGCACAATTGAGAAGAATATATGTATGTGCCACATGGTAATATCTATCGTCCAACCATAATTCCACACATTTATCAGCAGGTCGGCCATGTTTTATAAAAATAGATAAACTCGCTTGACAATCATCTTGATCAATGCCTTCATTAGTACGCGTAGCACTTTGAAACAATATGTTCACATGATCACTAAAATAATGAGAGAGAAAATACGAAGCTTCTTCTTTGATGTATGATTTGCAAATCGAACCTTCAACTCGTGCTTTCTGTCTCACTTTTTTCTTTAGATGATTTAAGTACCTATTAAGAATTATTCCAAATTAAAATTTATTTATGCATGAAGTAAACTAATATTTAATGTACTAAACATTAATACCACTCAAATGGATACATCCATCCATATTGCACAGGCCCTCGAAGACGTGCTTTAGATGAAAGATGAATAGGTAAATGCTCCATTACATTAAATAAACCTAGATGAAATATTTTTTCTAGCTTGCGGAGCGGTATGGAGATTTCTTCCTCAAGTTTACATAGACGATTAACTTTTAACATAGTAGAACGAAGCTCCTTATAAAACAATCTAAGGTTCTGTTACAACTGTCCAAACTTTTGCGGGTAATAGTTCTTTAAAAGCAATGGGTAACAAATTTTCCATCAGAATATGACAATCATGGCATTTCATCCCACTAAGTTTATTGGTCTTATAGTTGACACATCTACGAATATTAGAAGAAATACCGTCAGGAAATCTTAATCCTTCCACCCATTTTAAAAGTAGCTTAACTTGGTTATTGTCTAGCTCGTAGCATGCTTTTGATTTTTTATCATTTGGCTTGATATGAAGTCAGGGCGATTATATATTGCTTCGATATCGCGTCTTGATTTTAAATCATCCTTCTCTTCCCCTTAACATTCAAAATTGTATTAAAAATATTGTCAAAAACATGTTTTTCTCGTTGTGCATCGCGTTAATATTGTGACGAAGTAGTAGATTTTCCAATACGGCAACTCTCAAAATATACTTTGTTTGCATCAATTATGAATCGTTAATTTACCTTGAATTTCAATTTATTCTCCGGTCTCGTATGTCTTTGAAAAATCCTTTAAAATTTCTTATATATCTTCGCTTGACCGAACCATTGGTGGTTGCAAGGGCTTGTGTCTATTAGTTGCAAATTTTTTTTGTCTCTTCTAAAAGGATGACTATTATGGAGAGATCACCGATGATACAATCAAACCATGAAATTTTTCTTCCATGCAGTAAAAAAATGCTCGTGTTTCCTCTATGCAATGAGGATAAGCTAGACGACCGGACATACTACAACCTGAAAGCATTGCATACGCAACAAAATCGCTAATAGTCAACAACAGAGAAGCAAACATAAAAAATTCTTTTTTTTTGAGATGTCGTATATTTTAACTCTTTCGTACCACAATGTTTTCAACTCTTCAATCAACAGCTGTAAATAAACTTCGATTCCTTGTGTCGGATCATTAGGGCCGGGACTATAAATGAGAGAAACATATATGGAGCTTTCATACACATCTAGGGTGGTAAGCTATAAGTGTAACGATTATAGTCCAACATGAATATTTAGAAAAAAATTGAGAAAATGGTGAAAATCCACTGTACATAAACCAAGTCCAACAATACGGCTCTCCGCTATAAAATGGGATATTTTTAATCAAAATGCTTCCATGCTTCCCATCAGTTGCGTGTGTTAATATACCTTCTTCCTGCGTCCTAATACTGTGTCATCTCATATGATGCGTGGTTACAGAAGATGCATATAACCTTTGAAGCCTAGGAGTAATAAGTAAATAATGCATACGTTTTTATGGGACTTTTGTTCCTTTCTTCTTTCTTGGTTTATATCTTTCTTGATTACATACTTTACAATTCGTAAGATTGATATCTTCTTTTCAAAACAACATGCAACCGGTTAAACATGTATCTATTTTTTGATACGGTAAACCAAAAACTGACATAAGTTTTTCACTTCATAATGGTTTTCGCATATTAAGTTGTCAGGAGGCATATGCCGCTTCGCAGCTTGTACAACAGCTGTAAATCCAGCTTCTGTGAGGTTGTATTTAGATTTCATTGCAAAATATTCTACAGTTACTAATAATTGGGTGCCGCGTGTACCACCTTCCCAAAGGGGTTTCTTCGCCGAATCCAATAAATCATAAAAAAAATTGCTCCAATGTTTGGTTCTTCTTCAACATTAATATCGTCATTGAAAAATTATGCAGTAGAAAACTTTGAACGTGTTGCATCTTCAACCATATATTCTATGAGATTCGTCATAACAATTTCATTGCTCACTACCTCCTCTGACCGTACAGGATTAGGTGCTTCAAGTTCTCCATGCCGATCTCGTACAAAATAGTTCGGGCCGAAACCGTACTGACGCAAATGAACTATAACATTTTCTGGATCAAATGCTTCAACAATTTACACCAACTGTATGGACAACGGATTTCTTCATCGTTTTCATTATTACTTAAAGCGAAACCAATAAATACGTATACATCATTATTAAAATGTTCATTTATTGAGCCTTCAATTTTTCTTCATTGTTGATACATGCAGCTTCGATCAGTAAAATAATTCATCATCTCTCCTACTGTAATAAAAAATACGATATAAATGAAAACCACATTCACAATTTATTTTTCAATACAGTTTTACAGTTTAATATTTTATATTAATTGATCACTGACACTTTGTTGTTGGGTCATCATACTTTCCATTACAAACATAGTAATGTAATTACATCTCGTAAATCATTTCAATTTAAACGATTCAACAAAATTTCGATAGCATTTTCTTTTTGTTCCCTGAGTCATATACGGTTGTGTGTACGCAGGGAATATAAAGGAAGCGCTGTCGAAATTTTATGAACCATTTAAAATGAAATAACTTACGAGATGTAATTACGTTATTGTATTTGTAACTTTTCCAATACTGTGACAAATCCAAAAAATATTGTATACGATGAATATAGTTGTCAGTTCTGTCAAAAAATGAATACACACATAACGACCATATACAATACTTATCAGACGGGACCAAAAAGTACTATAAGGGTTTTATGAATAAAATATATTTCATATTTTATATTTTTAAAAAATTGGCTTTCATCGTTTACATTAAACTGATTAACATTTAACTTAAGTTAGACTACCGTATATGATGGTTTATCATATACGCACAGTTTAAAACTTTAATTAACTAATCGTACGTATATAAAATTAATTATCGTGTTCGACGTTTTAGAAAACGCATAAACTAAATTATGCTCATCCAGACTAAATAGCCCAAGTAATTCGTAAAAGTACTAAATTATTCAACTTATACACACTAATTTCTTATCGCACAGACTAACAAATTAAACTATATAAACTAACAAATCAAATTAACAATCTAATATTTAATAAACTATACTACACAATCAATGAGATAATATAAACAATTAAACTAAAAAATTAACCTTAAATTAACAAATTCACTAAATTAGGGTTTAGGGATAATACCTAAAATAGAGGAGATTAGAGGTTTGGAGGAGATGGGAATCCGATTTGATGAAGTTGGAGTTGATTTCGGCAACAATTCATTGCTTGGAGCTGGAGGAGGAAATGGTGGAGGAGGTTTTTTGATTTGGGGAGGAAAGAAATGGTTTAGGCTTCGGCCTGAAGAAGAAGATACACGCGACTTTCCAACGGCTTTCAACGGCCTCAAACGTCATATTTCCAACGGCTAGCGACGGCTAATTATTTTAATCGTAATAAAGTCTAGAAAATATATGTCGTTGGAAGCCATCGATAAATTGCGTCGGCGGCCATCGGTAATGGTTGTCGAAATATACTTCCAACTCAACCCCCTACGTAAGAAAATTTTGTTGTTATAAATATATTTCCACTATTAAAATTAAATTCCTAAGTTAAGGTCGTGGTAACATAAATCAAAAGAGGAACCAATGGGGAAAAGAAAAGAAAAGGAAAAACTATTATCATAACTTTTGGAATTGCGGTGCATACTTATTTCTTGAAATTTGCTTACCATGTAGATTAATGACATATAAAAAACCCAACAACTACCGCCGAATCTAAATCGCGATAAAAAATGTTACTGCAATCATATTATAAATCAAAACCTCATTGAACTCAAATTTTTTCATAATAGCAAAGATTCGCTAAATGATGTATAATGATGGCCGATGTTTAATTTTTATTTTAAACTGGCACCTGTAATTACAGGATTGTGCATAAGCATAAGCATAACTATACCAGTATCTTTTGGCTTCGTCAATCATGGTCTAGCAACACCTGTACTTAAGCATAAGCATAATGTTTCAATGAGCGGCATGCATGCTGAGCAATCACCTAATAGATAACAACACTTACAACAATTGCAGGCACAAAATTTGTTATGACTATATTTAAAACATATTTGAACAACTTCAAGCTGCTCTTGTACCTTCTGCACATCTATTTTTGATATTTTAGTGCCTTCAATATTATTTTTATATGATTTTCACTTTATCATACCATTAATTAATTTTGTGTGAATGTCTTATAAAAATCAAAATTCATGTAAAAATCTTATTATTATAATTAACATCGATAAAACAGGTAACATTAAAATTAGATGTTAGGAAACGACACATCAATTGATACCTAATAGCAAAAGAAGGGATTGGAGTGGATTGATGAGAGTTGATCTTGAGTGTAGTCGCCACCGCCGTGAGTTCGTCGACAGGATGCTGAATTCGTGAGTGATGGAGAGGAGGTTCGTAAACCTAGTTTTTTTTTCCGTAAGTACGTAGAATTGCATGAAAAAGAAAAGAATGAAGCGATGAAGGGTCTGTGTAGCATAAGTTTCTTTCGCCAAAAAATAGACGGGCTGGACGGCAAACATTTGAATGAAATGCTAGCGATGGATGTTGCCGAAACCAGCTTTTTTTAGCGATTTCAATACAAAAAAATCAAAATCCAAAAGGGAATCATAAATGAAATTTTAAAAATTGACTCAAAATTCAAAATAATTAGATGAAATGAACTAATTTGGGAATCATAACTTGAAAGATTAATTGGTATAAATAATTTTAATTAAGTAATTAAATGAATGAAGTTTGGTTAACAGTTTGTATTAAAATTACTATAGATTGTACATTTTTTCTTTCAAATATGTATCATATATTACATCTAAGAATATAATGTAAATCTGTTCATTCTAGATATGTATGAACGTATGTATATAAAAAAATATAGGAACTCGCAAATCGAAAATAGAGCCGAATTCTCAAAATTTTTGAAATGGAACCAAAATTCAAAGTCATCAATGATCGAAAAGAAACTGAAAACAGGACTATGAACCTAGATTGAAATAATAGTTTTAAGATTCGTTTAAGGAACAAACCCATAGTTCGTCTATTTTAGAAATGTAAATTGTCCATTTGTGACCATGGAGCAATTTCTTTCTTTTGCACATTCAGTGAAGCAATTTTTTGTTTTCTTTTCTATGCAAGTTTTTACAAGACCAGCTAATTGCACTTATTTGTTAAATAATGAGATATTACAACTGGACATAAGAATCATCCAATGACATTGATCCGACAAAAAAAAAAGTTTAAGAAATGAATTAAACAGTTTTCTTTTCTATGGAAGGATCATTGGAAGATTTTACAAGACCAGCTAATTCCACTTATTTGTTAAATAATGAGATATTACAACTGGACACAAGAATCATCCAATGACATCGATCTAACAAAAAAAGTTTAAGGAATAAATTAAACATTTTTCTTTTCAATGGAAGGTTCATTGGAAATTTTTATTAGTAACCGTACAACGGTGGGAAAACAGACCGTTTAACTATATGATTAAAAAAAAATTATTGTAGTTTACCATTAATTTAGTTAAATATATAATGATTATATGTTCGACAAAAAAAATAATAAATTGTTAAATAAACCAAAATATCATAAAAATGTATATCATATAGTCGAGAACAACTAACGATTGGATATTGGAAATGATATGTATGGACATACATACATATTTTATAATATAATATAATATCATATTAATGATGTTTATTTCCTCTAAGTTTTTGAATAGAACTTAGTTCTTTAGTTCATAAAAGAAAGTATATATTTAATATGATAATTTCTCTAACTAACTACAAGTAGTGTTATTTTTTTTTTCTTTAATTTCCCAGAGAACCAAACTTTGTCTTTAAACTCCTAAAAAGTATGTGCACACCAAACGAGTACTACATTTACTTGCTAGGTGGTTACATGTGCTCTTACATTAATATTTGTACCTTAATTACCTTATTAGAAACATAAAAAGAAAGAACTCCAAAATCTTTGCAGCTGCTTCCACGTTGATCAGCAAGAGCTCAAACAATGCTCATTACTCAGAGCATTCTAAATGCAAGAGCACAACTTTTGTCAATATCAAACAATTTATATTTGACATGACATTGCAACATATATTATATTTGTATATGTAGTTTCTGGAGTCTCACACACACATGCCCAGTTATATGCATATGTTGATAGAAATCAAGCATGTTTCCTTTAATATATTGGTTGCATGATATAGAAATTAGTTAACAGAGATAACCGAATATAATAAAACAACTGTCTTTTACATGAGTATACACACATGAGATGAGTTAATAGCCTATCTTTTGACTCGGTTACATTTGGATTGATTGGATAAATTAGACTCGATGATAGACAAGGCAAGCGGCCTAAAGAGGTGATCACAAAGACCAGAGATCAAGCATAGACAATGGATTGAAGCAACGATCAAGTGAAGATAAGAATAGACTCTATAGAACATTCTAAGTATGGATTAGTGCTTCCCTTAGGTAGAGGATCGAATCGGATCACTATGGCTATGGACATCACAAATCAATAATTCAACTCAAAGGGAATCAATTGATATCTCTACAAACATGAAGGCAACTTTGCAATAAAAATGGAAATATGAAGCTAGCATTGAGGGGGATCCGCCACGATGATCGCATGGCGCCACATGGCAAGGAAGACCGATCGGCCCCGATCACTCCATATTGGAAATTGGACCGCGAAATTTTCTACGTGACCTCGTATACATTTGGAGATTCTATCGACGAATTTTCAAGAGGATATTCAGTCGTCTATCCTATAAATACATGATTAATAGCTCATTTGAAGGATCTTTATGCTATTATTTTTATTGTACTCCATTTTAATCACGTTTTCCAATCCAAATATCCCTTTTGTGCTCAGAAATTCAAGTGATTAATAAAGCTATTTCATCAAAATGGATGCGGGCATTCAATGTCGAACCACTATAAATGTATTTGTCTTTGTTTTTTACTTCTTTTCTGCTTGTTTCCTCTGGTTTAATTTTAATTTCTTCATTTATTTCTCTATGTATAATCTATTTGGTGTTTTCAATAATTTTTTATGTAAATATTTTGGTGCTTTCATTGAGAAAGAACTCCCAGTCTGATTATTTCTCATCATCTATTGGTGGATTTCCAAATCCATGAGATAGATCCAAACTTCTACAGACAATTTTTCGTTTCTACTTAGATTTGAAGATCTAGAAGAATGTTATTAGCCATGGCAAGAGGAAAGTTTAGTACTTCTCATGTCGTTGAAAGCAATAACAATGTTGTTGTTCAACAAGTTAATCAAAATGTTCAACAGACTACCAATGTCCAAAATTCAACTAAATACACCACCAAAGCTAATTTTAAAGTCCTAATAAAGGAAATGATGGATAGCCATTACCAGCTCAACCAGCAAATCCAGGCTAACATCGACCTGATGAACCAATTGAAAGATCGGCGTGGAAAGATAAAGAGGGAGCCTACTCCATATTCAGGGTCAAAAAACTCCTCATCTGACAACTATCACCGAAACTGACACTGCAGAATGGATGCATATGCAGTTGGAGCATCAAGATGAGATTAGGCGATTGGCTTTGGATGATCGGCACCGATCGATACCCAATCCTCTAAGGGGATCGACGCTGTACCCTCTAATCAAGGGGGTGATCAACATGTAGGTAGAGGAGCTTACTCCAACGGTGCCCCAATCGATCAGGGTGCTAGAGCTTAGGAAATTGTATTGAACTGCATCCGAGAGATGACGATAAAACTGCTACTTAAGAAATGCATCAAGAGAAAGAGGTGCCTTGGCAACATGGCATTGCTATGAGGCATGGATTGGGTCGCTCACATGAGGTGGAACACGACTACCGTCTGACACCAACTTTCCAAACACCAGACTTAACAGCCATGGTGGGGCAGTTAGTGAAAGAAAGTCGAGGCTTGAATAACAATCATTGGAGACTCTCCAGAAGTCATACTCCATTCATCGAAAATATTCCACATGCAGAGTATCCATGGTGGTTCCATATGCTTATGATGTCTGCCTATGCGGGAAAAACCGACCCCAGGTAGCATTACTTGAAGTATGGATGGCACATGGACTCCGCCTAAGCCACTAATGTAGTTAGGTAAATGTGTTTTCCCATTTTCTAGAAGTTGTTGTGACTATGTAGTTAACCAAACTACCACTGTGTTCAATCTTTTCGTTTGATGAGTTACTGATGAAGTTTCCGGAGTAGTTTCGTATGCACACGATTCACCCCAAGAATGTAATGTCACTCTCCCGCTTGGTCCAGTCTTCAAGAGAGTCATTGAAAGGTTTTCTAGAAAGGTTTAAAATAGCTGTTATAGAAGTCAATAATCCGAATGATGATGTAATACTCATGGCACTGGCTAGGGGAGTTGACCCTGATTTCGAGTGCGACGACTAGTTAGCAGGAAAGCCTTCTCTTACGTTGGACCATTTCTCTACAAAGGCAGCTCAATTTTTGAGAAAGGAAGAAGCAAAGAAAATCAGGAAGAGAGATGTTGCAAGCCCAAGCGCTGACGGAGTGCAAAGTAATATGGCGGTGAAGCAGTCCGGCGATAGTTCTGGAAAAGTTCAAATCAATGTTTAGAACAAAATGAATAATCAAAAGAAAGAAGGCCATAGAAACCGTGACCGAAAATGGGATTTCGGGAGAGCAAAGCCGAGGATCCCATCATTTGATACATACACGCTATTGAATATGTCGCTAGAGAATGCTTATCTATCGACTTGTAACACTATGCAGTACAGGATAACACCTCCAATGGAACTGATGGAGAACCAGAGACAGTCCGAAAAGTACTATAGATTTAACAAAAATTATGGACATACCACAGAAGAGTGTCTCCACATCCGTGATGTTATTGAAAATTTAAATGAGGAAAGAAAGCTGCAGTAATTTGTTAAGGCCCTTAGAACGGCGAGCAGGGGACATCCGACCCTAGTCAAGGCCAAGTTTCGGCCAACACTAAGGAACCTCGGCGAATAACAGGGAGATTAGTTATTAACACCATTATTGAAGGATCACATTCGATCGACAATAGTTGGAATGAAATAGAGCGTTACTTGAATGTTATCAGACTCGAACACGGAGGACGTTGCAAAGAAGCGGCGAACTATGACAAACGATATCGTGTTTCGGAGTAGAGATGTAAACAAGGTGGAGGCCCTTACGATCGACCTAATGGTGACCTAGGCCATGATCGGCCCCGCATTGGTGAGAAGATTCTGATTGATTGTGAAAGTTCTATGAATATCATTTTCAAGAAGGCATATGACCAAATGCTACTAAAACCCAAAAATCTAAAAATGTGCAAAGCCCATATTCATGGCTTTAACGGTATTGCAACTTAACTGGTTGGCTATGTTGAGCTACTAGTGGAGTTAGGAGATGGCAATCGAAGGAGAGTACGGGTGCTTCTATTTATTGTGATGAATGTAAACACTTCATATAATGCTTTTCTAGACCGACCGGCCCTGATTCAATTTAGGACAACTTTGACCCTTGGTGTTTGATGCTCAAATTCCCAACAGAGAACAGCATGAGAATTATTCATGGAGATCAGGCGACTGGTTGAGCCTGTTATGTAGCTGAGTTGAAAGATGCTCGACGGAGGGAAAAAGGAAAGGTTATGAAGAAGCCTCTCTGTATCATAACTAATGAAACTTAGCAATTAGCATCCATACCTTGGCCCTGGCACCACAATCAGTTCTATAAAGGTATAGATCCGAGAGATGAAGAAGAGGAGCCCAAAGACTAAGGCTGCACCCGCTGAACTGACGATCGACATCACTGTCAGCCATGGAGACCCATCCGGGTCCTGAAGCTCGAATCATAGCTCAGTGCAACTATGCTGAAGGAATTAACTGGTTTTCTCTTAGTGAATCTTGATGTATTTGCTTGGACCCATAGTGACATGTATGGGATCTCACTGACCATCATGAACCATGCATTGAATATTGACCCGAGGCATGTCTCGGTGAAAAAAAAACGACACGGCATGGATCCGAAGAGATCTGCTGTACTTAAAGAAGGTGGATAAACTAAGAAACAATGGGTTTATCCACGACGCCATTACTTGAAATGGGTATCCAATCCAGTTCTTGTGAGAAAAGCTAATGGAAAATGGTGGACATTCATAGATTACTCGGACTTGAGAAAGGCGTGCTTGAAAGACGACTTTCTATTTTCGAGGATCGACCAGTTGGTAGACTCAACTACTGGACATGAACTGCTATCACTCATAGTCGCACACTTCGAATACAATCAGATTCTGATGCATGTCGTAGACCAACCAGCTTCATTACTGACCTAAAATTATACCGCTACGTTGTGATACCTTTTGGACTAAAGAACGCTTGGGCTACTTACCAAAGACTAGTCAATCGAATGTTCAAAGACTAGATCGGGCAATCGATGGAAGTATATGCAGATGATATGCTTGTGAAGTCATGTTGATCAAACGACCATATCGATTACTCAATGGAGATATTCATTGTTCTCCTGATATATGGAATGAAACTTAATCCCTTGAAATACTCTTTTGGTATTGCATTAGGGAAATTCTCAGGTCTCATCCTTAATTCCCATGGAATTGAAGCCAACACTTAGAAGATTCAAGTGATAAGCGATGTTCAAGTGCTAAAGACATTCAAGCACATGCAAAGTCCAAATGGGAAGGTCGCTACCTTAAGCCATTTCATCTCTAGAGCCATCAACAAGAGCATTCCTTTCTTTTACTTGACCAGGAGGGGAAGAGAAACTTTGAAGGATGTAGGTTTGTGTTGATGCATTTCAAGCTCTGGTACATCACTTAGAAAGACCCCATATCTCGTCCAAGCCATTGGATCATGAAGACTTGTATATTTAGTTAACAGTGTCTGTATATGCCGTAAGTTTTGCATTGCCATGCAAAGAGGATCAAATCCAAAGGCCGGTGTGTTATGTTAGCAAGCGATTGATAGGTGCTTAAAGAAACTATCCGACGTTGGAGAAAATCACATACTATCGTTGATTGCATCAAGAAAGCTTCGCCTTTATTTTTAGGCTCACCTTATTAATGTCTTCATTGACCAGCTGTTATTACAGGTCCTACAGTGACCTGAGATGTTTAGAAGGTTACTAAAATGAAACATCGAATTAAGCTAGTTTTATATCACTTATCTCCCTCAAAGAGTCATCCAGGGACAAGCACTGGCAGACTTCATAGTCGAATTCACTGCATAAGATGACTCTTCAGAGAGTAGTGAAGGACATACCATCTAATGGAAGATGTACAAGGATGGAGCATCCAACGATCGGTGTTCTGGCACTGGAGTAATACTAGTAACTCTTGTGGAACGCTCGATTTGCTATGTCCTGAAACTCGTCTTCCCTATAACGAAGAATGAAGTTGACTATAAAGCCTTGATCGCTGGGCTTAAACTGGCTAGAGAGTTGGTAGTAAAGGCTTTGCAAATGTTTTTAGATTTCTAGTTAGTATTAAACCAAGCTAGGGGAGAATATCAAACCAGAGGAACGCGACTTGCTCCTTACCTCAACTGAGTCCAAGAACTGCTAACCGATTTTGAGCACTACACACCATTACACAGATCCCTAAAGAACAAAATGAAAAAGCCGACTCACTGGCCAGGCTGGCCAGTTTCGCGGATGCACAAAAAATGGGCATGGTCCAAGTTGAAATACTCAATGCTTTGAACAGATGAGATCGAATGGGTCTTAGATACGGATCCTGGATGACTCCAATCAAAGGTTATTTGCAAAGGGGAGTTCTTCCCAAATGGTGGAATGAAAAGCTCCAGATCCTTCGTAATGTTTCACGATACATTCTTCAAGATTGAGTCATGTACATGAAGGGTTTCTCCGTACCTCTGCTTTGGTGTATCGTCAATGATGAAATCAAGCGAGTATTAAGAGAAGCCCAAGGAGGAGAATGTGGAGATCATATCGGGGGGTAAACCCTAGCTAAGGAGATACTTTGCTGCGGTTATTTTTAGCCAACTATCAATCGAGATGGAGCTGATTATGCTAGATGATGCGATAAGTGCCATATTTTTGCAAGATTCTGAGAGCCCTACAGACTAAAATCACTCAAATGGTCAGTCCATGGCCATTTGCTACTTGGGTTATTAACATTATCGGCTCCTTGTCGATTTCCTAAGGTGGTGTGAAGTACGCCATTATGGTAGTTGATCACTTCACTAAATGGGCTGAAGCTGGACCTTTGGCCACGATAACTATGAAGAAAGCATTCAATTTTGTTGTTCGAAACATTATATGTCCTTTTGGGATCCCCCGAACAATCATAATTGACAATGGGACCTAATTCGAAAGTGCCGAATACAAAGACTTCTGTTGTCAACATCGAACCAAGAAAATATTTGCGGCAGTTGCTCACCCTCAAGCTAATGGATAGGTCGAAGTTGTCAACAAAATCATAAAGTCCATTACGAAGAAGCGTTTGGAAAAGGCTAGGGGAAGTGAGTTAATGCACTCCCATCTACGTTATGGGCGTACATAAACACCCATAAGTCCATGATGGTCATACTTCATTTTCCCTTGCTTACGAATCTGAATCCATGATTCCTGTAGAGCTTGCAATCCCTTCTCATCAGGTAACTAATTATGACCCCAGAACTAATAGAGATCTCCTTTTGGAATCCCTAGATATGGTCGATGAGAAGCATGAAGAAGCTGATTTGATGGTGGCTTTACACCGAGTCGCTTGATACTATAATATTAAATTCCAAACCAGGACCTTTGAAACCGGCCATGTCTGAAGCAGATTTTTCTAGATCCGTAAACATGGGTCTGAGATGGGAAGGATCATATGTCATCAATTAGAAGCTTAGAGATGGAACTTTCAAGCTAGCGACTGTTGATGGCATCACACTCCCTAGATCATGGAATAGCGAGCATTTACGACACTATTTCACATAGTTTGGTTTCATTCAGTCACATTTCGTTTAGGATTTATATTTGTAGTTGAATTCAGAGCCGTATAATAAGATAGAATCTGTCACTTCTTTTTTAATCTGCAATAAAATCTGAAGTTTCTCTATATTTGTGAATTGTTTGTGAAAAATATAATAGTTGTGATATACGAACAATTTACATCTACAGATGCCTAATATAAACCATCAAACACCCCGAGTTTGGTCCCAATCAATTTCTCGGGTCCATAATCAAATTAAACAAAATGAACGTGACTCGACCGTTCATCCATTAACTCTCACCTGTAATCTAATGGGTTGAGTATAAAACAGAGAACCATTGTGACTCAACCATCCGTTAACTAAATCCATCTCCTGATTAGATGAGAAGAATGAAAAGTAAATGTATTCGTCATATGAAGGAACACTCTTCGACTTTTGCCCTAGACTTCGGGTTAAGGGAATTGATCAAAGGAAATGAGATTCGACCGTTTCCTAAAATGACTTCCGCCCCCAAAGTGTGCGCTAGGTTAAAAATACCAAACAGGTGTGATTGATCACCCATCGGTTAACTCTAATCCTCAAAGTGTGGATAAGAGTATAAACTAAACGAGTAATTGCGATTCGACTATTCATTCTCCAAATCTGGCCTGAATCTGATAGGAGGAGGACAAACTCATTATGGATGTTACTCGGCCATCCACGAACGAACTCCGCAACCCAAGACTAGGGCCAGGAGTATAATCCATTAACCGCTGAACATGACAACGTAACACTATGGCTCGCACCTAGTGTTTGATGCAACTTAACAAGCGATGAATTACAAGTACATTGAATAGAAAACATAATAGCTTTAACATTTAAACAAGCTTCATACAAAAGCTGAACAGAAATGAAATAATTTTTATTCATGTACTGAAAAATGAAAACGAAGTACAAGTTTATTTCTAAAACTAAAAGCCAAAAACAGGGGGCGTACCTACATAGTTGCGGCAAACAAAAAGAAACTAGCTACCCACTACACACTACCCAAGCCGGTTCGGCGGCTATTTCTCCCCTTTTCTGTGTTCTTAGGGGTGGATTCTCTAAAGCTACCACCTCATCCTCTCCTCTTTGACCCTCTTTTTCCCTTGCCACCCTTAGGAGAAATGATTTCAAAGACAAAAGCGGTCTCACTTTAGGTTACAGAAGGGTCGACCTCCTCTAGAGCGATGCCGCTCGACAATATAACTTGGGACGGAGTAATATCCACATCAGCCCTCTCCTTTTTGGCATCCATCTTCTCCTTTTCAATACGTGTTATCCAGAATTTTAACCCATCGAGATCTAAGAGAAGATGGGACGATAAGATGAAGTTAGAATGACTTTAAACTCAACCAAAAGGGGCCAAAGCAACGACTGAGTTTGACTAAAGCAAGAGACAAGCATCCGTTCAGTCCAACTAGCAGCTAAATATAGCCAACAAGTAAATCATCATCAAAACAGAGCGACTTGCAATGAGACTACACGAACAACGTTGATACAAGGCAATGAAAGCATTCCAGACATCAAAGCCCAGAAATAGACTAAATGCATGGATCGCTAGCGATCCATTCACTATCGATCGCCAGCGAACCATACAACATCATTGGGTCGCTATGGCATGCAGGAGAAAAGAAGGCTTCAATGACAAAGTGCAAAATATCCATACATCGTGGATCGCTAGTGATCCATAAACCATGGCTTGCCAGTGATCCATAATTAATCACGGAATCATGATGACCTAAGCAAGGCAAAGAAGGGAAAAAGGAGCTAAGTGATTAGCTCGCATGCGAGATAAATCTATGGATCACTAATGATCCTTAATTTTGGTTTGGGTCGCGAGCCAAGTTTCGTTGCATCCTCCTATGTCCATTTCCAAGCAATTAGCTAACAGGCCTGGCTGAGAAGCTCTCCGATCTTTGTAAATATCATCCTACCTGCAACATAAACTGGATCTTCTCCGGACTGATTGTTGAAACACTACTGGAAACTTCCTACACTTTTCACCTCCATCACAACAACCTCCAAAGAAATTCACTATGATTCTCTAGTCGATTTTAACCTTGGAGATTCAATCTAGCTAAGGACAATCAAAAGCCTTGTAATCAAACACTTCTTCTAACACCAGCCAGTCTATAATAGAAATTATAAAGTGGATGTATGTAGGCTTCTTTAACAGCCGAACCACTATAAAAATCTTCTTGTTTTTTTTTCTTTCGCTGCTCTTTTCTATACCTATTATCTATATTATTGCTCTGTGAGAATAGAGCTGGTGCTTTTATACTCAAACTAGGGTGTTGATCCATTTTTGGGTTAACATTTTGGTGCTTTCACTGAGAACTCCAACTCAGAATTCGAATCCAGCTATCTACTTTGTATCCTATAGGTCCAAAAGTAAGATCCTCAATCTTTGCTTGAAATATCTACCCCTTGGAATCAATGGCTCCTGGAAGAAGGAGAGCTGCCTTTGGAAACTCCATAGTAGCAGTGATAGTTGGAGAAGATGTTAATCCTCAACATACTAAAGTAAACATTGCAAACTTATGAAATCAGGCACCATCATCCTCCAGTCAGCATGAAGTCATTACAAGGGATGAATTAAATAAGATGGTTGACGAAATCAACCAAAGGATGGAAAGTAGCCAAAAGGCTGTGATGGGGAAGCTTAACGTTCTTCTAACCCTACAGTCAAATCCTGCTCCAAGAACTATGTCTACATCCGTGGCTACTATAGAACAAGAAAACTCTCTCGTTTCTTGTCCAAACAGAAGAAACATGAAATAGCGACAAAAAAGGATGACTATAGGAACCATTTGACACAGCGTGGAAGCAAATACAAATATTTCGCTCGCCATAAGGCAACCAATTCTAAACTTAGATCAAGGGACGAAGACCCCACAGGAAGATATAGCTATTGACCTGTCTAACTTAGAAGATGGAGAACAAGACAACCAGTTGGAAGAGAGTGTTAACGCATTTGATGGCGCTAGGAATGCTGAACTGCCCCAATCAGGCCAATTGCAAGCCAACGGGATCCTACGAGAACGGACTCCTAAAGACAGGAGAGCCTTGGCTTCAACCCACTCACCAAGACCGTTTGCAAAGCTAAACACTTGCTGTAATGGCTGACTACCGTCCCAAGGATTACCGAACATCATAGGCATATATATATCTGTTAGCGGAAAAATGGGTCACTAACACCCAAACGCCGTTGACAGCACCAATTCACTGTTATAGTTCACAGATAGTAAATATGAAGAGGAAATAAATATGAAGAACAATCAAAATGAAAAAGAAAGCAATAATAACAGTGGATTTATAGTGGTTCAGCTGATTCTGGCCTACGTCCAATCTAGAAATTTCCTTTTATTAATATCAGAATCAATTACAGTTACAATCTGGAGTTTTTAAAATGATAACGGTAGAGTAGCCTTAATGGAGAAGACGAAGGGAAATAGAATGAAGATTCCTTTTCTGAAGCTCCACATACTATATTTATAGGTAAGGTCCAGGTTACTGGGCTTCTCGAGTGATCCGGGCCCACCAAGACCCAATCCCTTCCTCTAATATACCGACCCTTTGTTGTTTCTGCCGACCCAGAGCAAACCCATCATTGGCCCGAAGTAACAACTTCACTGACTCAAAGCAGCATGTTCCATGACTCTAAGCGCAATCTTTAAGGCCGATCCCCTTTCGTTTCCTACAGCCGACCCCATCTCTTCATAACCGGCCCAAAGACAAGAAATTGCCAACCCGAAGTATTGAGCATGACGACCCGAAGATGGTATGAATGAAGATCCCATGAAGTGTTAGGACATGCCGATCCCATAGCCTTATGCCGACCTGATTTGCTGTGTCGACCCGAGGAAATGCTACATCCGACCCGGAGTATGTAGAAATGTGCCAACCCCTTTGAGGAAAAAACATGCCGACCTGACCTCCTCTTGCCGACCCGAGGATATGAAACAGACGACCTAGAGTTAAGCTCCAACATGCCAATCCCACATAGATGCCGAGCTCTTAATTCATGCCGACCCGGGGTAACAAAGATGATGACCTGTAGCTAAAGTGTTGTCGACCTCAAGTAGCACCAACTCCATGGAAAACATGCCGAACCCATAGTGACTCGAAATAACCATTCAAATGACCCGGAGAAAACTGCTTAAAAACCCGAAGCGAACCCACAAACGACAGAAGCAAACTCCAACCATCTCGAAGCAGGATTTTTGTCGAAATTCATATTTCAAGTATCCGTGCCTTTTGTTCATCAACTATGCCGAATCCCGGTTTCATAATCATGTTTATCATTTGTGATCAACCGTCTATATATCCAACCGAATCAAACCCGTCGTATTCCAGCTTCGATAACCGAGCAATCAATTTGGTTAAATCTGCTTGTTTACGGCCTTGCCAAAAGACGATTTAACAATAACAAACATGGTCAAAAGATTAATGGATGAGAGTAAAAACCAAAAAGATGATGAATAGGGATCTACTCCAAGTTGGACTCCCTTTGCCGATTAAATCTTGAATGAGAAATATCCAGAAAAATTCACAATGCCAACTATCCCATCTTATGACTAGTCGAAGGACCCAAAACCCCATTTATACAAGTATAGTTGGTATATGGACGGAGCCAATGCTTTAGAGGTTCTTTGCTGCAGATGTTTTCCCCATCTTTCTAGAAGGAGTTGCGTCTATATGGTTCACTAGGCTTTTGCCAAGATCTATCTCTACCTTTGACTAACTAGCAACAAGATTTCTTGACCAATTTAGGCTCCATACCGCACAACCAAAAGATGTTATTTCCCTATCCAGATTGTTCTAAGGACGTAACGAATCAATGAAATATTTCATGAACTGGTTCAATACTGCAGTGACGGAAGTAAGCAACCCCAATGTGGATATGGTCTTTATGGCATTAGTCTGTGTCATTCACCTGGATACTAAATTCGAAAAGTGGATTAAAATGAAGCAACCTACCACGAGGAAAGACTTCAATCGTAAAGCAAGCCAATACTTAAGATTGGAGGAAGTGCAAGAGCTGGAAAGAAATTTCATTGGTGTGCAACCGATGAACATCAGGCAGAGCGATGTAGCACTGAATCAAAACATGCACGCTTCTGGAACTGCTCAAGGAGTCATAAGAATGATGGAATTCGAAAGAAGAAAAATCAGAACTCCAATAAAAGAAATAGTAATGGCAATATTAAAAGTTTAAAAGGGTTCATGCCTAAATAATACACCCCTCTAAACGACACTCCAAAAAATAATTATCTCGCAACAAAGGGGACTGAGGAATACAAAAAACCCCTAGGAAGGAAGCAACTGAGCAGCAAAAACGCTCAGGAAAGTTCTGCTACTTCCACGAGACTCATGGCGATAACACAAACGATTGCCACCATTTGAAGAATCTCATTGAAGAGTTGATCTGGGAGAACAAACTCCAATAGTACGTGAGAAAGTCATAGAATTTTGATCAACCCACGATCGCTCAGCCTCCTAGGGAACAAAGGAATCAAGGCGGAACGAGTGAAAAAGGGTCTAAATGAACTTAACAAAGATTTATTATTGGAACAATATCTAAGGGACCACACCCCCATGCAAAGAAGTTGGGGAGAGATGGGGTGATATACAAGATCGTTTAAGCATGCTGCAAAGGAGTCATGTCTCGCACTAGAAGATGAAACCCCATCCAAGCCGCAGAAGGTCTTGAACGATGACATAGTGTTCCAAAATCAGGACACCAAAGGGATCGAATTCCTAACTCTCGATCCAACCGTGGTAACAGTGGGAATTAGTCCCGCTTCCCACTGTTGTTCGACGAGAGTTGGTCGATAGTGGTAGCTCTGTCAATATACTTTTCAAATGTACTTTTGATTAAACGAAGATCAGCATGAAAAGCATGTCCGCATGCCAAACAAAGATCCAATGGTTCATGGGCGAACCCAAGCAATCTGTAGGAACAATCGCCTTGCCAAAGGAACTTGAAGAAGGTGATCGAAGAGTCGCCCTCATTTAGACTTTTGTAACTGTGGACAAAATGTTCGCATATAACACCTTCTTGGGACGACCCGCTCTAGCAGATTTTAGGATAGCTTTGGCCCAATGGTGTCTAACCATGAAGTTCTCTATTGCAAATGGAATCGGAGTAGTGAAAGGAGATCAGTATGCTTCCAAAGAATGTTATATTGCAGAGTTAATTGAATCCGTAAGAAATGAAAAGAAGAAGGATATGGGGAGAACTCCCCAAATCCGTGTACCTTCTGAATAGCTACTAGAGAGCCGTCCTGGCTTGGGGACCATAGCCGATTCGATAAGACTTTGGACTCTAGAAAGAAGAGTTTAGGGGCGGAACGGAAAGCACTGCCTGAATTGATGGTGTTTGTCCCGGTCGATATGGAAGACCTAACAATAGTCTTGAAACTTGGATCGCACTTTGGAACAAGATGCAGTTGCAAACTACCAAATTTCTTCGTGCCAACAAGGACACATTCGCATGGATGCATTCCGACATGTGTGAGATGTCACCAAAAATCATGCCAGTGCTCAACATTGACCCCAAGTTCATGCCTGTAAATCAAAAGAGGAGCATCTTGGGTCCTGAATAGTCCAAGGCGTTAAGGGAGGAGGTGGACAAGTTAATGACCGACAGTTTTGTCCATGATGCAACTTATCTAGAGAGGATATCTAACCAGGTCTTAGTCAAAAAATCCAATGGGAAGTGGCGAACCTACATCGACTATTCGAACTTAAACAAATCCTGCCCGAAAGATAGCATCCCTCTCCCTAGAATAGAACAGCTTGTGGACGGAAGGGCATGACACGAGCTACTACCATTCATGGATGCATACTCCGGGTACAACCAAATCCTGATGCATGAGTCGGGCAATGAAAACACTAGCTTCATCACTGACCTAGGCCTATATTGCTAACGGGTAATGCCATTCGGCTTGAAGAATGCCGATGCAACTTACCAAAGGTTGGTGAATATCATATTCAACGCCAAATCAGGAAAACTATAGAGCTTTACATAGAAGATATGTTGATCAAATCATGAGCCGCTGCCAACCACCTAGAGAACCTCGCCATTTGTACGAAATACTTCGAAAATATGGAATGAAACTCAATCCACTTAAATGTCATTTGGAGTACCCTTGGGGAATTCTTAGGATTCATCGTAAGTGCCTGATATACACGTAAATGTGCATATTTTTACCACCATATTTAATCTATTTAAATTGAATAAATGATTATATTGGTTTTTTAACTTGTTTAAACCAAATTTCAAATTATTCTCAAATTGTCACATATTCGTCTTCATACAGGGTAAAATGGTCATTTTTGTGCATTTATTAAATCGTGAAAATTTACTTGGAATTTTCTATGTTGTTTTGTAAGAAATTTGGTGAATTTTACAAGTAGTTTTATGATGAAATATGAATGCACAAAGATGATGCAAAAAATTGAAGATGGAAATAGTTCAAAGTGAAGAACATGGAGGACCCCACCCACTTACCTTGATTTTCAGTTAGACGCTAATGTACATGTTTATGGAGTTTATGGCTTCATGTACACTTAAATGATGATTGGTAGAAGCTAATGATTACTTGACCTCCACACTTTCTCAATGGTGTTTTGGGCATTCCCCAAATATATGAATTAAGGTATAACACATGTATATATACCCCATATGTTTCATGTAACCCTCCTCTTCCTCTTTATTAGTTTAGGATCAAAATAAAAGAAAGCTTCTTTTTTCTTTTCATGGCTACTTAGCCATTTTTATTTTCTTCTTATGGAACTTTAATACATTGCTCTTTCCTTCTCCTGTTTGTTTTTCTTTCATGTTGTAGTGTAGATTTTTCTTATTTTATGCAAGTAGAATAGTTTTTCATTTCACTTTGCTTTCTTTTCCTTTTCTTTTCTTTCATGTCGCAAGCTACATTTGTTAATCAAATGACAAATATGAGAGGATAAACCCCTTCAATTTAGGGGTAATGAAGCTCTCTAATTATGTAGCTTCAACTATTTGTTAATTTATGCTCTCTTTTTATGCTTAATGATGATCAATGTAATGTTTTATTCGTTGTTCTTGCTTTGAATTTGATAGCCTATATTATTGACACCAAATAAGGTATGCTTAAACAATCACTAATACGAATGCCTCTTCATCAAAATATGATTATGGCATAAGAAAGTGATTTGAAATTCAAATTTGATGGTCTATATTAATAATCAATAGTTAATAGACCATGCCTAAAATAGATTTCATTTTCATTTTCTTTGTCAAGTGTGTTATAGTTTGATGGCTGATGTTGGCTAATCAATAGCACAAATATGTCATATTTATGATAAGCACATCAATTAAAGCACTAATGACCATAGAAGAGAGATCATGATTTCATATATGTTGAACTATGTTATCTAGAGAGTGGATTTATTCTCTAAATTGTCATTTAAATTTTATATTTGCATCTCTTTTCTTTTAGTTAGTTAGCTAATTTTCTAAATCTCTAGCTTAACTTTCACTCGACTTTGGTATATTTTTATTGAATAGAATTTTTAAAATGATCATTTCCATGCGGATCGACCCGTATTCGCCACGTACTACAAGTGTACGTCGTGCGCTTGCGGTTATTTTTAATTTAAATTCGTTTAAAGGTTTTCTAAACTGATAGAATTTCCATCGACGAACAGTTCCAGGGGCATTGAAGCAAATGCTGAACAAATAACGGTAATACGAGAAGTCTAAGCTTTGAAGAATATGAAGGAACTGTAAATCTTGAATGGAAAAGTCACAGCACTAAGTTAATTTACCTCAAAAGCCACCGACAAGTGTATACTATTCTTCGATGCACTGAAGAAAGGAAAAAAGAACATCGAATGGAGAAAAGCTTGTCAAACAGCATTCAGAGAATTGCTGTAGCACAAGGAAGCTCCGCTAATCCTATCAAAGCCTATGGATGGAGAAGTCCTGTTCATTTACTTAGCAATCTCACCCCATGCATTGACCACCGCTCTTGTGCGTGAAGAAGATAAAATCTAGCGACCCATGTATTTTATTTGCAAGCGGTTCACTGGAGCCGAAAAAACTACTAAAAATGAAAAAACTAGAGTATTTCCTCTTAATTGCATCTAGCAAGTTACGACCATACTTTCAGGCTCTTATAATTAGTGTTGATTGACCAACCATTAAAGCAAGTATTGTATCAGCCTGAAACATCCTGATGACTAATCAAGTGGAATATAGAATTGAGTCAATATGATATCACCTATCAACAAAGGAAGGCCATCAATGGGAAAGCGTTAGTAGACTTCATCGTCGAATTCAGCATACAGGATAAAGAGGAAGAAATGCAGTTGGAAGTGGACATGCAGTGGAAACTCTTTATTGATGGCACATCTAACACTCTTTGTTCGAGAACAAGGGTAGAGCTTGAAACCCCAAAAGGACGAGCCGTTTGTTATGCTTTGCACTTGGAACTCCCTACTACAAATAACAAAGCGGAATATGAAGCATTGATGGTGGGAATAAAAATTATGAAAGAGCTCAAGATAAAATATGTCTACATCTACAGCGACTCCCAGCTGGTCGACTGCTAAGTAAAAGGGGAATACCAGGCTCGAGGGGAGAATCTTGCCCCAAAATTGTCAAAAGTGCAAGAACTACTAAGCGACATCGAACATTACACCATAACTCACATTCCACGGAAGCAAAACATCAAGTTGGATTGTTTGGTTAAACTGGCAAACTTCGGAGAAGCTCGGTCATTGGGGCTAGTCCCAGTTGAAATTCTAACGACCCCAAGCATAGACGAAATGATTGTCGACTGGATCCTCAAGATCACCATCGAACCAGAAACATTGGATAACACCGATAAAGGACTATTTACTTATAGGAACTCTTCGGACAGATTGGAATCTAACAGAAAAAGCTTCTTCGGAAGGCACCGTGATTCATGATACAAGACAGAATACTCTACCAAATGGGATTCTCAACCCCTTTCTTATATGTGTGTTTGATGACGAAGCTCGATGTATCTTAAAGGAAGTGCACGAAGGCGAATGTAGAGACCACACCAAGGGGCAAACCCTCACAAAGAAAGTCCTTCGATACGGATAATTTTGGCCAACAACAAACCATGATGCTACAGACTATGCCAGAAAATGTGATGGCTTCCAAAGATTCAACAAAATTAAAAGAACTCATTCAACATAGCTATATTGTTGTTGTTTATTTCATGAAATGGGCTGAAGCGGAACCGCTAGCCACATAACCATAAAGAAAGTCATTAATTTTGTTACTAAAACATTATTTGTAGGTTTGGCATGTCCAAAGAAAATCGTCGCTGACAATGGAACTCAATTCGAAAGCACCAAGCTCAAAAACTCTTGCAAACGCTTATGGATTGAGAAGAGCTTCTCCACGATAGCTCATCTATAAGCAAATGGGCAAGTGGAAGCAATAAACAAGATCATCAAGTCCACTATCAAAAAGCGACTGACAAAAGAAAAAGGGAACTGGGTTGATAAACTTTCACTCACACTATGGGCTTACAAAACTACCCACAAAGCAGCAACCGACCACACTCTATTCACTCTGGCATATGGTTTAGAAGTAATTATTCTCATTGAATAAGAAGTCCTATCACGCCGAAGGAAATTTTTTAATCAAAAGCAAAACAAGTAACTCTTACTTGAATCGCTAGATACGATTGAAGAATGATAGGAAGAAGCCGAGTTAAGAACAGTCTCCCACCAAAAAAGGGTCGCACGATACTCCAACTCCAAAGTTCACAACCAAACCTTCAAAGTGGGAGATCTGGTGCTCGAGCGAGTCTACCCCATCCCGAGGGCCTTTAGACCAAACTAGGAAGGACCATATGTCATCAATCAAAAGCTAAGGGATGGAACTTTTAAGCTAACGACTGTCGATGGGATTTACATCCCTATGGCATGGAATAGCAAATCGCTCTGATGTTACTTCATTTGAAAATTACCTTACGTACTCTCTATTTTTCAACAAATAAGCCATCCTGCGATGTCGGGAGCATTGTAAATAAGCAAAACCTTCCATGCTTTCCTTAATAAAAATTTATTCTCCTTTTGAACCGACAAACCATGTTCATAATAACAACTCGTCGGGTCGACGAAAGAAAATCGACTTAAATCATTGGACCGATGGAACCCGTTCTTTGTCTTCTAGAAACCGATGATACCCTAGCAACAAAAGGCCAAAAAATTACACTCCTCACATTGCCCGAAGATAGAAAACACCGATGAATACTAGAATTCGTGCATTTCATAAGCCACACACTAATTCTTAAAAAATTACACTCCTCACATTGCCCAAAGATAGGCAAAACTGAGGAATCCTAGAAGCCGCGTGTTTCATAAGTTGCGCACTGACTCTTAAAATTCAAACTCCGCACGTTGCCCGAAGGTAGGAAACATCGAGGAGTACTGAAACCATTTTGGACCGACGGGTCGTATTAGAACCCAAAAGCCATGCATTTCATAAGCCATACATTAACTCCTGAAGCCATGAAGTCATGCTACTAAAACGAAAAATCTTCGCTATACCGAAAGATTGGCAACGTTGAGGAGCGTTGCCGTGAAATCACACTCCTAAAATGAAAACTCCTCGCGTTGCTTGAAGATAGGTAACGCCGAGGAGCGTCGCCATGAAATCACACTCCTAAAACGAAAAATCCTCACGTTGCCCAAAGATTGGCAACGCCAAGGAGCGTCTCTGCGAAATCGCACTCCTAAAACACAAACCCCTCATGTTGCCCGAAGACTCGCAACATCGAGGAGCGCCAAAACCGTTCCAGATTGATGAGACATATCGACCCTAAAATCCACGCATCCCATAAGCCGCGTGCACTTTCAATCTCGGAATTGCCCCGGCAATACCAGGGAATATATCCATACAGGAATAACAAGAATCAAGCCATTCATGTTGTTGGAAACAATGGAGATGACTCCAACAAAATCGGAGTGCGGTGGACTATTACATTAAAAATTGACAACGTGTATCTGCACACATTCAACTTATACAGTATGCACATTTCAAACATGCATGTGTCGCATACTTACAAGAATATTGCAAAAAAATTAGACTACGTGCTTGAGTCACAAAACTTCTAAATGAGGAAAAATCGAGCTGTAATTTAGTCAAATTTCAAGTTTTAATATATGGACTATTTAAATCTTAAGTTACCGGTCATTTGTCAATTGTTTGAAGTAAACAGCACTGTGAACTAGCGGGTATACACCACATTTAAATAAAAATACTTGAAAACGATAATTTCACAAGTTCTGTTACTTCAAAAAAAAGAATTGTTATTCCTAATAAAGAATTTTGGTAGTAACTAAAAGAATTGGATAAGTGTAAACAAAACAAGTACAAGTGCACATAACACATATGAACAAACAACTAAGAGTACAGTCAAAAATATCAACAATGTATTGCTTGTAACATTCTTTTATACAGGGTCAAAATGTGGGGGTCATACCTACACAACGCTGGCCAACAAAAGAAAAATACAGACACTACAACAAAAACACTAATTGCAGACACTGCACTTGAACGGAATGACTCAAAAAGAACCAAAATCAGACCGGTCACCATCAAAACTTCTCAGTGCTTCTTTCCATCGCTCCCCTTTCCGTCTTTTGTTCGAAGTTTCTACCTCGCCTCGGGAGTGATGTCGCTACCAGTAATATCAACAATCTCCTCCACACTAACATCTTCCTCCTACTCTTCAACCTTCTCTAAAGATTCACCCTTCTCTTTGCGCTTCCGTGACTTGCGAGAGCTCTTCGAGGCCTTAATTGCTTCAACCTTCTCTTTCTTGATAACGAACATTTCTTGCCGAGTCTTGCAAGGCTGCTACTTGTGAGTTTCCTGCTTCCTAACTTTGGCCACTGGTATGTCACCTTTTAGAGATACAGAAGGGTCATCCAAGACATGAAGTGCGGCTATCTTTTTGGACTTCGGCCTCGGCTGCGAGCCAAACACGGACGCGGAGACCAGAACAGGAACGTAAACAAGCAACAAAGATCTAGAAATAGCAGCAGGTCCAGGTGCCAAGGAAGTTGGCACATCAACAGAAAAGGTAGACGGGCCAAAAAGATCAAAAATGAAAGAATTTATCCTTCTCTTGTGGCGTAAGCTGAAAGCTCACGAACTCGGGGAAAATAAGAGGATTACCTGCACCAGAAGAGTGACCAAGAATGTCAACTTCGTATTCACTGCCTTCAGCCTCCTTAGATGGCTCTATAATCCAAGGGGAATCCTCAAGCCCAAAACAAGTTGGCAAATTGCAGGGCTACTCTGATGGCTCGCAGACACCAGAAATGAAAGGCCATGTAAGCGCTTCAGTGGCCATAGTCATAGCGGCATCGATAGCTTCTTTCTCCCTCTTGTTTTTACAAATCTCATGGCCCTCCAGCAAAAGCCCTCTTTGATTCTTCATTAAGGTAGGCATTTTCTAACTCTCGCTCGGTATAGACATCACCATTGTCACGAAAGAGGGTCAAGATTTCTTCCCAGACTACAACGAGTGTGTGCCGAAATTTCGGGTCTAAATAGCTAAGGATCCCCTGATGTAGTAGAGAATTGACATAAAAATTCAAGATGGTCTCATCCATTTTTTCCATGTCCCTTTCAAAAGCATTTTGGAGCTCTAGATAATCTGCCATAACCGCGGTCTTCTCAACTTCGATGTAAGACCTACCGGCACTAAGCTGTGCAAATTAATCTTACAACCGGGCGATTGTCTCAACCTAGTTGGAGAAGGTCTTATTGTGCCCCTCAACGATAAGATTGCAATCGAAGATGGTTTTCTTCTGAGCTTCTATCGTTGCGCTATGAGCGGCCACCTCCTCTTTTAATTTGGCCTCTTCAGCATGAGCCTTCATTATTTCGTCCCTTTAGACGATCTCAATTCTTTCATGGGCCTCTCTTAGTTCTTTCAGCGATTTGGCATTCTTTTTTGCTTTCTTGAAGCAATGCTTCATTCTCTTCATCCAGTTATTTGATCCTAGCGATGCATTTTTACAACGCTCTTTCAAAATCATTCTTCTCTAACTTGAAAGAAAGGATTTCCAGGTAGTTGTTGTGATTGGTATTTTCTAGCTGCTTACAAAATTTTTCCCACCCTGCGGCCCGTTCTAAATCACTTTAGATTGCCTGACGATGTAGCATGTAAGAATCTCTACGAACCGGATAGAGATCGCGATCAAACTTAGCCCCCTTAAAAGCCACCCAGGGAGCGCTGCCACAAGTTTGGGAAGACCCATTGGAAGAATATAAGCGGGTCTCCAGTGGGGACGTGAAACACGGGGGCAAGAACAATAGAAGATGGCGGGATGTAAGTTGAAGGCGGAATAAGGAGAGAAGTAATGGGGATTTCCAGACCCGTTGAAGAGTTTGTTAGAGCAAAAGCTTGCTGTTTTGGAGAATGAGAACGATGATTGAATTTTGACCTTTTCGAAGGCTCCTCCCTCTCATCAAAAGTCCTCCTCTTCTCATTCCCACCTTTATATGACCTGCTCCGCACTCTCTCGTCTTGGTGATGAGCTTTGGCCTCTAGATACTTTCATCCTCTATACTCTTCTTCCATTTCTCGAGGCTAGTGACGGCCGAAAGAATGCTTGGACCTGCGCTAGGAGTTGGTAAATTCCTTGAAGTTGTCAAAAGACCGCGTCCTCTCATCATACCTAACACGAAGCATAAATAAAAGTCTTAGAAATAGAAAACAGACGTGGAAAGTGTGTGTACAAGTGAGTGTGATCCTAGTGTAGCGTGTGATGTGTTTGGGAGGAGAGCCTAAAACAATGCCACAAATCGAATCAAGCGGGCACCGCAAAAGGAATCAAACTAACTTCAGATGCGATGTGGCTCGAAAGAGGGGGAACCTTCTAAAATTTGAAATCTTCCCCTATAAACATGTTGAAATCGACATAAACATCGCTCACATCTCCAAACTCCACACTGGCATCTTTGCTCGGAGAGTCCTGACGTCCCCCGGTTCCTTGGACATTATCTTTATCACTTATGTTTGGAGAAGTTGAGCCAAGAATAATCGGGATCATCCCTGGAGTCTCATCGCACGATTCATAATCCCCATAATTAGATTCTGTGTAAAAGTCACCGCCAGAAGTGGACTCAACGCTACTACTCCAGATTTTCCACTCCTCATTTTCTATGTCCATCAAGGCTTTGCCTTCCCTTGGCTTGAACTTTTCCTTTCCTTCTTCTAGAATCGAAGATATTCTGGCCGGGTGACTAACTCTAGTCGCAACAACATCTCTCCCATCACGAGCTTCTTCAGCTGATTCTCCAGACAAGCCTTCTCTCTATTGAGAAGTGCCTTCTTTGAAACCATGAAAAGAGGAAGTGGATCGCGTACGAACCCTGAATCGAGAAGAAGAGTGCGCTTCAACTGGAACTGTGGACCTCTTCGGACGTAATAACCCATATCGAAGTAAATTCTCGTCCGTCATTAAGACTTTAACAGACCTTTCCTCAACATCAATGGCCAGGGTTTGACAAACTTCATCAAGAGACAAGTCCCTATTCGGCCTCGGGATAACTATAAGAAATGTTTGACTTGTTAGAAGCATCGCATCATATGCTGGAACTCAAAAAATAGGGAAAAGAACTTACCACTTGTCGTCCACGGACGGTTAAACCCTCGAGGCACCTAACGAAGAAATATTGGGTTTTAAACTTGGATAGGTTGCTCTGCAGTCACAATATGATTTTTTGATTCTTCTGAGCTTCGATTACGATCAAATACAAACACTAGCCCTTCTCTTGAATGAAAGAAAGTACCACAACTCGCCGAAGCTCGAAGCGCGATTGAATGTGCGCGTGAGAAGGACGTGCAAACAAGTTAGGATGGCATAACCATTGGGATGAATCTAGAATAAGAAATGCCTAAATTCAAGGGAGTCTCGTGCAAAAAGTCATTGAACGTGGGCAAAACTCCATTCAGACACATACACCGATGGAAAGCGGTATATCCCGGGGGAGGCACATGAGCAAACCCGTTCTTCTCTTTAAGGTGTACATTCTCTTCTAGTATGTCGTGTTGCATGTAGATATTGGGCAGAACCTTAACAAAAACCATGAAAGAAGCTCTCTTGGTGGGTTGAGAAGAACTCTAAAATTAGGAGGAGTTCGATCCAAGATTGGATCTACTGGGACCAACTGGCTATATTCAGCTTGTGAGGTGGAAGGAGAAAGGGCAACGGACGACGACCCGACTTTCGAAAGTGTCTGGCTTCCTCCGCTTGACTAATGGCGCGAAGATGGATACTTCATTCTAAAAAAATAAAACTCGCATCCAAAACGGTCAGGTGATTCTATTCTAAACTAATAATTTCCCCTACAACACTTGAATTTTGAAGAAACATTGATTTGTGCCGACATGATGGATTTCAAGTATGTACCGGGGCAACTACAGTGTGATGTCTATAAGGGGTGAAGTCGGTGTACGAAACACTACAAACGCTCTATCCCGTGTAGATAGTTCGCGTGCAGTGGAAAAGGAAAAGGACTTCCTACATTGTTTCCATTTATTTTTGCTTCCTCTACACTTACCCATTATCAATTAACGATCAATAACGAATCTGTTTTCCGAAGCGATGTGGGAGATTCTTTTCATTACAGGAACACCAAGCATGCAATAAGCAAGCAAGATAAGTCGAAATTCGTCAGAAGAGCCGGACCAATTCGCAATGTGTCATACAATATCAACTATGGAAATTGGAACAAGTCAATTCTGGCTTAATGGACGAAGATAGCAAAACATGTCAAGCACTGGGACAAGGCCTAAATGTCCTTCCGGGAGAAACTCAAGACTCGATTTACTATCTTCCTCCATTAAACCGCAATCAACTCAAACTCCTCACGATAAACATCATGAACACAACCTCACCATCAAATCATTCAATGAACGTTGTAATCTGCGAACCCACCTCGGATTAATGATCTAAATGCAAAATTGGTAGAAGCTTCGAGATTGACAAACTGCAATGAATCGATGGCGATCCAAGGGTAGGTTGAAAGTGATCCAAAGTACAAGAAAAACTAGGCATTTTGTCGTAGGTTTCCTGAGAAGGGAGTGGAGGTGCTCTGATAGTGGTGATGCTGAGGGAATCACGGTGGAAGGGTGGAAGGCTTGAGCTAGATCGGATCTTAGGAGGCGATGGATTAAGTTGGTGAATCAAAGGCTAGAATTGCTGCAAGTGTTCAGATCGCACGAAGGAAAGCTCGGGTCGTAATGAAAGTGATGAGATAGGTCGGTTCAGTAGCATAAATAGGAAACAAATAACATGAAAAATATCCTAAGTATTCACGTTGCTAGCGATCCATCTGCTATGGATCGCCAACAATCAATCTGCCATGGATCGCCAACGATCCATAGATTTGCCCATCTCCAACTTCAAATTTTCACCGCGACGTCTACCTACTAATTAATGGTATATCAGGAAGCTTCGGAGAGAAATTTGACCCATTATGGCAGGCAGTAGTGGTCGAGACCAAAACTAAGTGACGAGCAGCGTGACCTAGCTCACGTCCGCAAAGATCTAACACGATTACTTGAAATTCAACAAGTAGAGACTAAAAGCGATAACTCCCAGAGTATGCCTTGTTTCCAATGAAGACATGCTCTAGAGGGAAAATTTTATCCATATTTTTAAGCCATCAGGATCCAAGAGAAGATGGGACGACTTGATGAAGTCGGAATGACTCCGAATTCAACCAATAGGTGCAAAAGCAACGACTAAGTTTGGCTAAACCAAGAGAAAAACATCTGTCCAGTCCAACAAACAGCTAAATATAGCCAGCAAGTAAATTTTCATCAAAATAAAGCGACGTGCAGCGAGAATACATAAACAATGTCGATATAAGGCAATGAAAGCATTCCAGGCATCAAAGTCCAGAAATAGTCTAAGTGCATGGATCGCTATGGATCCATGCACTACGGATCACCAGCGATTCATGCAATGTCATTGGGTCGCTATGGCACATAGGTGCAAAGAAGGCTTAGAGGACAAAGTGAAAAATACGCTAAGTGTATGGATCGCTAGCGATCCATACACCATGGATCGCCAGCTATCCATACTTGATCATGGAATCATGGGGACCTAAGCAAGGCGAAGAAGGGAAAAAGGAGCTAAGTGATTAGCTCGCATGCGCGCTAAATCTATGGATCACTAGCAATCCATAGACCATAGATCGCCATTGTTTTGACTCAGGTCACTAGCCAAGCGTCATTGCATCCTCCTATGTCCATTTGCAAGTAATTGGCAAATATGCCTGGCCCAAAAGCTCTCCGATCTCTTTAAATATAATCCTACCTGTAGCACAAATTGGATCTTCTCTAGATTGGTTGCTGAAGCTCTACTAGAAAATTTCTTCACTCTTCAACTACCTCACAACAATCTCCAAAGGAATTCACCGTGATTCTCTAGTTGATTCTTACCTTGGAGATTCAATTTAGCTACGGACAACCAAAAGCCTTGTAATCAAACACTTCTTGTAACAACAATTAGTCTGTAATAGAAATTATAAAGTGGATGTAGGCTTCTTAACAGCCGAACCACTATAAAAATCTTCTTATCATCTTTCTTTTACTGCTCTTTTCTATACTTATAATCTATATTATTGCTCTGTGTGAACAGGGTCGAGCTTTCATACTCAAACCAGAGTATTGATATATTTTTTGGGTTAACAATGCGCTCTTTCATACTATTTTTATAAGTTTGCTTATAGATATGGGTCACTACGACATCCTCTATTTCATCCTGAACCTATTGGTCAGCAGTCTTTTCTTATTTTAGTGCCCCTATGACTTTGGCATCTGGGCTGGAAGTCTCAGCGGTTTGATCGGTAGGAGCCATCTGTATAGTGACAGCCATAGTGGACCTCATAGTTTGTGCCTACTGTCCGAGGGTAACATCATCATTGAGAGCATAGGAAAATGCAGATGGACCTAGAATTCTACGAATACTAATAGGCAATCCCACAACTATCGGGCGCGAGATGTAAACCTTCTCGAACATCAGGAAAGTAAGAGATATACCTTCACTAGATTAGCCTTCGGTCATTTCTGGAATGCTTCCTTCCTGAATCGGAGACATCCCAAAAGATTTATGCATCCTTGGATTATTTGCTTCGTAGCCTGCATCTTTTTGCCAGGCATGAGAAATTGAAGCACTAGTTGTTTGAGTAGTAGGCAGGTCTTGGAAACTAGATCTCGAGGATTCGCCGCCATCTTTCACCTTTCCAATGATCGACGATTCACCGAGTAGACTAAAACGAGTAGCCCTGAGTTCATTGGGCTTCTCATCGTGCAAGATTTTGCACATGAGCTCCTCTTTATCCATTTCAGCATCATCAAGGGGCTTCTTTTTTAGGTCTACAATAAGGTCCCAGGCTTCGACGAGTGACATGGGATTCCCCTCTCTAAGGAAGCAAAGGTTGTGATTCATGAGGATGAATGTATTGTAATATATCAACGATGGATAAAACTCATCCTTTATTTCTATCTGACCAGCCTCCCTAGCCTCTTCCTTGAGGGCCTCTACCTGCGTAAGTTGTTTGCCAGCCTCTATTTTAGCTTTGCAAGCCTCGACGATCTTCTTGTATTACCGTTAAGACTCCAACCGAGCATCAATTTTTCCTACTTTTCCTTCTCAAGCTCCTCCTCAAGTTGTTTAGTACGAAGGCCAAAGCGTTATTGTCTTTTTTAGCACATTCTTCTCCTTCTATAAGATGTCTTTTTCAGGGGCTAAAGTACCACTACGATGAACGTTGGTGTCTAATTTAGCTTGATGCACTTCATTAAATGCACGATGGCTTCAGAAGACTCGTTGGTTTTTCCTTAGCATTGACCAGCTTCGTACCCAACTGCTTGACCTCCTCATCCAAGTACTTGATGATATCTTTATCGTGAATCGCCTCAAGATTTAAGCAATCAATTTCATGTTTCATTTCTCTCGACACCTCAAAAATTCTCTTAGCCACATGGAGAGTTGTACTGTGTTGGACATAGACATCATTAAAATAAGAGTGCATTCTGTCCTTAGCCTCTAGAGGAATTGAATGCAAAGCGGGGAAATTTTGAAATCGTCAAGCACAACTTAGATAATGTGTCCTTGAGTTCAATCATCTTCTTAATAGTAGTGGCATTAAGAGTAGTCGGGGCTAGCAGGCCCATCTATCATGCTTGCGGGATGAAGTATCAGGACCTTCTACGTCAAACTGGCATTCGAAAGATCGACGGGTGTTAGAGGAACCCAAATGTTGCTCGGGTTTAATAACCGAAGTAGGAACAGCATAAGACAGTGACTTACTACTACTATGTGTAGTGGAGTATTGATTGGCACCCTTATGGCAGGAAGAATGAGATTTTGATTTATGCTTGTACAATGAGTCCTCGGATTGGTGGCTTCGGTCTCCGTCTTCTCTTCTTTCATGTCCTTCTCTATCTCAACCAGGATCTGGACCTCGAATGGGCCAAAAATAAGACGGTTGGGAGTATGCTAATCTCTTCAAGTGATCATAATTGCGGGGGGATCCCATCGATCCAGAAAACAAAATAAAAGTGTATAAGAATCACTGAAGTCAAAAGTGGATAAGTGTCATGCGGTGCATGTGATCGTGAGTCTCCTAGTGATTGTGAATGTCAGCACCAAATTGAATAGAAGATTCAAACACCTAAGGCTTAAATTGGAAAATTTATAAGTCCCAGCATCATCAAAAACTAGGATCCAACAGGCCCTCGAATAAAATTTCTGGATGCAGAGAACTAAATTGATATATAGCAACAGTGGTTGACTTGGATTTCATGGAGACCTGCCCGCTGCGAAAATTATAAATGAGCCATTTTCTTCTTCTCTTTTCTAAGGTAGGGAGCTATGGATCTTAGGAGTATCCAACCGTAGGCTCATGACTTGAGCTCACATCGTCACAACGAGGATCATTAGCATTGCCTTCCACCTCACCTTCCCCAGCGACATCCTAAGCCCTTCAACTGGGAGCATGACGGTATCAACTTCGTTACCTCCCTACCTAATGGTGCCTTCTCTTTCTACAACCTTTTCCTCGATGTTTCTTCGTAGTCCTGTGTTGCAGCCTTCTTCTAGTAAATCAAAGATAAAAAGTCACTTGTCGGTAAGAAGAGATTTGATGTCCCTATTAGCCACTGGTATATTTTGTAGCGTTGAAACTGCCTTCGAGTATATGTCGTGGATAGGAAGAGGATGGCTACCTGTAATGTTCAATAAAAATTGCTTAGTTTAGGATACGATTTGACTAAAAGCAATTGAATTTAAGTTTGAAGCAACACTTACGTCCTTCCAACCACCATCCTACAAAACCAGATAGGCAGTGCACATAGAACCAATCATTCTTAAAAGTGCTCAGTTTGTTACAAGCTCCAATTACGACTTGACAATTAGTGACTGAATTAAGGAAAGTGTACAAGAGGATTCCCTTTCATTTTTTAAGATTGTAAATGAATCTGATGTCTTTTGGAGTCAGCCACAATATAAGATTTAGAGGAATATCTTATACGTGTTGCGCAGAAATGCATACATGTTCGGATGCAGCTGAGCCAGCGCCAATCTTAAATAATGCAGCATTTTCTGAATGAATGGATTGAAACGCGGACCTAACACATAAACTTATTGCATGTAGTACACCCCTCCAGAGGCTAGTGAGCCCTATCGTTCAAGATGGGACTCGATCCTCGTATGGAATCCAATGTTTAATGCATAGCCTGTGGATAGAGGTCGCATCGACCTTTGAAGCAACCAAATCCTCCGGATCATTTAAAAATATGGCATCATCTAGAGTGTCAAAAGTTGGCTCGATTTCCGCTTCTAAATTCAAAGGAATTTCTAGAACTTTTGATAACTTTCAGGCTGTTCAGATCGATGACCTGGAGAGTTTTATATGGTTATTGTTGCGGAGCTTGATCTAGCATCAGGATTGTCATAAGAAGTTTATTCAGTACCCATAGCAACTAAATGCTCTTAGCGTCTAGAACCCATAGCTATCAAACTCAGCAGATAGTAATTATTTTAAAAATAAACATGTTCCTCCTGTGCTAAGTGTAAACTAGTGTGATGTGGTGTAGTGTAGTGCGGTGTAGAAATAAACATTTCTGAAATAGAACGACGGTTGTGATGAGACTCATGGATTCGACCAGAATGACAATCATTGTAGACCATCCACTTGCTTTCACACAACAGTTGTAGATCTTATCTAAGCTCTGAGAACAGTTATTGGCATATTAGAGTACGTTATTTGCATCAGGTTCACATATTCTAAGTCATATGCATTAGTATTTAAGTTAAAGTGCTAATAACATGTTCGAGTCCCATTCTAAAGTTCAAGTTCAACGTTGGATATGTAAACTTTCATGTCCAAGTTTGTTTCCAAAGCCCACTTCCCTAAGGAAGGGTTTAGGTTCGTCCATGCATACATGTTTGTGTAATCAAGTCTTAAAGTTCAAGTGTGCTCAAGCAAGACTGAAAAATGTCCTAAGTCTCCTTAGGCATAGGGATTGTACCTAATTCTTCACACAGATAGCAATGCCTTAGGCCATTTTGGACTCTAATACGCCTCAACCAATCCCTCCATGCAACTGATCCCTCCGTGCAACCGATCCCACACTTTAGTTTGTCTCCCGTGGTCCTACGATCGATCCAACATTTATTTGCAATCCATCATCATCATCTTCCCTGACCCAGTAGCCGAACCGGTCCTTATACTCTCTCCATCTCACGTCTCCCTACATCATCACCGCTCTGTTCCTCCACGACCATCGGCAAAATTCTAAGCATCCCATCGCCTCTTCACATTAAAACTCAAAATCGAATGCTACAAACCCACCTATATATGTGACATCAAATATAAATGCGAGGCCAAGAGTCGAGTTAGCTCAAGAAGGACGAGGACGATGTGGGTTCGAGCTTAGATCTGGAATTGAATCGGTGAGGTCGGAAGCTAAAACAATTCAGAGTGACGATAGAGATTTATGGTTAAGTGGAAGACTGGATCGATTATAGGATTGGAAGGGTTGACAGATTTCTCACAGTCTAGGATAATAATGGCGATACTGAAGGAAAAGGTTTTAGATCAGTTGCAAATTAAATGAAGCAAGTGAGAAGGATTAAGCTAAGTCCATAGCTTATATACGAATGTGGGCGGCTCCTCTTTGGACCCGAAACTTGGTTGTCTAAATGGGTAGAGGGATTGGATCTGTACCCACACATAGAGGATTTATTCCAATCCCCCGTCAATGTTTTACAAAAATGGGAATGTGAATGGATGAAGAAGAATATAGAAATGCAAATATATTTCAACTACATGATATTGACAACGACCCATGAACGTACGTATGTTCATACCCAACATTTAGTTTCCTAGATCGACAGGAATTGAATTCTCGCTTGGATTTCTCAGAAAAGAAGTCAGTGTAGATAGTCGAGGTCTACTAGCTTGATCGATGAGCTCAATGTAACCAAGCATTGGCAAAGCCTAAGAATTACACTTAGGAATTATGCTCCGGATTTATATTGACAAACATCGATCAAGTGTCATGACAAATGAACAGAGATACGACTCTTTAGAAAGGTAATTCAGCGGAAGAATAATGGCTATTCAGGAAACTGATTGGAATCCTTTCTCGTGACTCTAACTTACTTTGATTCAAAGCACGTCAGGTTTGAAAACAAAACGTACTTTAAGGGGCAAGTGATATCCAGCCTTTTGACCCGGATATATTCGGATTGATTGGACAAATTAGAATCAATAATAGACAAAGCAAGCAGCCCAGAGAGGTGATCACAGAGACCAATGATCAAGCATAAACAATAGTGTGAAGCAGCTATCAAGCAAAACCGAGAGATAGACTTTATAGAACATTAAGTATGGATTCGTTCTTTCCCTATAAAGGGGATCAGATCAGATCACTATGACTATAAACAACATGAATCAGCAATTCAACTCCACGAAAATCGATCGATACTTCTAAAAACATAAAGGCAACTAAGTAAACAACTATGGAAATATGAACAACTATGGAAACATGAAGCTAGCATATAGAGGGGCCCATCATAGTGGTTGCATGGCACCACGTGGTAGGGAAGAATGATCTTTCCATATTGGAATTGGACCTCAAAATTTTCTGGATGATCTCGTCTACATTTGAAGATTCTGCAAGTGAATTTTCAGGAGGATATTCGGTCGTCTACCTCTATAAATATAGGATTCATAGCTCATTTGAAGGATCTTTACGCTGTTAATTTACTTGTACTCCACTATAAACATATCTAATCCCTCTTGTGCTCAAAATTCAAGTGACTAATAAAGCAATTTCATCAAAGTGGACGTATGCATTCAACGCCGAACTAGTATAAATCTGTTTGTCGTTGTTTTTTTACTTGTTTTCTACTTGTTTCCACTATTTTAATTTTAATTTTCTCATTTATTTCTCGACATATAATCTACTGACTATTTGCGTCAACTTTTGGTGTGAACAAGAGTATACTGGAAATAAGGAATAAACCAAATTATTGCTTACAAGTGCAAACGTGGGTTGAAGAATGGTTTCGAATGGGTATTATTTAGCCTATAATAGTTTAAAACACGCACTCCCAATTCAAGATGGTAAGAGCAAGATAATGCATGTATGAACGCATTAAATAATTGAGACTTTCAGCTGCATATAACTGTTTGATTAGTGCAACATTAATAGTATGTATCATATAAGTTTACTGTAAGCAAACATTTGGTTGTAGAATGATGTATGGGAGATCGATATGCATAGAAAATCTAGGACCGCAACTCAGAAAAATACCCCTGCTTCAAGTATCAATCACCACATTTCAATTTTTTTTTATCAACAATGGAAGCCTAAAGTAGAGAGTTCCAAGTATAAGGCAGTCCAGCAAGACGCCAATAACTACAATCAGCATATAAATCAAATTATTTTCTTTCACTTTCAGTCGGTTAACTTGTCTTGCCTTAATATGTATACAGACATATGTGCATCCCGTCTGTATTCTGATAAATTTGTTATATTCAGATTCTTGACCAGAGCTGTCATATTTTTTATTGTTTCTTCCACTATAGACACCACTGATGTAGGAAATGGTTTTTTGTATGTCTGGTTGGTGATTGGTTGTGTCTAATTGTAGCATCAATGTAGATTTTCTCTGTGTATGTTAAATTATTAACATAGAGCATGTACCTGTTTATGTGTATAAGACAAAGCTTCATGCTCACATTTTGTGCTTGGGAGACATGCTGCGAAAGAAGACAGTGGTCGTTTTAGGATTCACTGCCTTTTCTACCTAGCTTGCCCAAGTCTTCACTGCTATTTCAAATCTTCGGTATTCTTCCATATCTTCCACTAAATTCCTAATGTGCTTGTAAAAGCTCCACCTACAAAATGCTAGAAAATTAGTACATCTATGTTATTGCTTCAACCAATGAAGGATAAAGCCTGATGGTTGAGAAGTTACGTTGTTGACCTCCCTTATTGAGTCCACCAATGGCCAGTATTGTATGTCAAGACAGCTGCATTAATAAAAAGCAATAACTGAAACAATCAAACATCGACGGATGAACGTTCTCCCCTCATGCTCTCTACGTGTTTCAATAATGCAATTCTTAGTCAATTTCAATATTCTTCAAGCCCAAGATATCATAATAATTCGTAATCAGTTTCAATACTCAGTTGTAGGGTTTTTGGTGTTGCCTAATTCAAACTATAAATAATGATGCACTACCTTGCGGTTTTCCGAGCAAATGAATAAAGCATTGTCAAAGAAGGAAGATCGATCGGATTTGGAATTTGTTATCTGGGTTTTTAACCGAGCAGAAACCGATAGTAAGCTAGGCAACCTTAGGCCGCAGGATGATTCAAAAGCTAACCGAAGATGTTTTGACTAAAGTTCGACAAGGATCTAGCAACACGGTCAAGATGACGACAAGAGTGAACCAAGCCAAGAGACGAGCATCCCTGTGGGTCAACCAGGGTTTAAGTATCAGCAGCTATCGACTTACTGTCAACATGTGACTACACCAACGAATGCCTGAGAAAACATCTCCAATTTTAGAATCCAGGGTAGATCTCTGTTGCTGGAACAATAACAACCCATGTACTCCATAAAGACCATGAACAAACAAGCTATGAAATACGAAAAAAGAAGGAAGGATCCAACGGGTGAAAATAGACTAAGTCTATGGGTCGCCAGCGATTCATGGACCATGAGTCACCGGCGACCCATGGTTGGCTACCCATGGATCATAGGCCGCCTGCGGCGACCCATCCCCATCGGTTGCTTGCGGCCCATGGAGTTTAGCAATTTTCGATCATGGAATCCCCCTTGGTCGCCTGTATCATACCTGAGACCTGAAAGTGACAGGCTTGGCCTAGAAGCCCTCCAACATCTATAAATAGCATACCTCCTACAACATAAAATGAGGTTCTGGAAACTGACGGCGGAAGCTCTGTTAGGACTCTTCTTCACTTCTATCCTCCCTCAAACCGATCTTAGAAGGAATAAATCGTGATTCTCCGATAGATTCTAACTCTAAATCCAATTCATCTAACTCTAGAGATCCAATTCAGCTAACTTTAGAGATCCAATTCAGCTAGAAAATAGCTAAAGCCTTATAATCAAACAACCTTCGTAATGGCAGTCAGCTTATAATAAAACTAATAAGTGGACATTGGCTTCACTAAAAGCCGAACCACTATAAAAATCCTCTGTCTATTTTCCTTTGTTGTTTCTTTTCTATTTCTGTAATATGCTATATTACTTTGTGAAGATAGAACTGGTGCTTTCAAATCTGAATAACGTGTTGATCCATTTTTTGGGTCAACATTTTGGTGCTTTCACTGTAACGACCCGTATTTTTACGGATCGAAATTCTGTTATTATTAGTTTGCTGTGTTGATAAGTCGTTAGAGTTAGATCGTCCATAGTAAGATCGTCTGGAAGTTAGGACGTGTGATGGTTTGAGACGACTTAAGAGATTGGGACGACCTATAGGAGTGGCCGACTTATAGGAGTGAGCGACCTAGGGATGAGTCGGTCGAACGAGTTAACGACCCAGTATTTAGGAGCGACTTAAGGTAGATAGCGGCTTAATGATTGAGCGACTTAGTGAAGTGAGTGCTAAGATGTTAAGACGCGTGTGAAGGCATAAGTCGTTTACGAGTTAGTATCTTTAAGTCGTAGGAGGAGTGGAAGTGTTAACCCGTTAACTCGTTAGGTTGCTCAGTTGTGTTGGTCAGTTAGGTCGGGGTGTTAGGGTTAGGTCGTAGACGACTTGTGTTGAGATGGTGAGTGTAGTTAAGTCGTGACCGGCTCATGTTAGGTCGTAGGTCGCGCGCGTGTGTTATGGCTTGGGTCGTTGAACTATTGGGTCGGGCATGTTTTAGGACGTGTTGTGTTAAGCCGTATGTCGTTGGGTCCTTAGGTCGGCAACGACTTAAGGAGGTGGACGAGTTAAGGGGGAAACTACCTATAAATACACCCGTTTGTTTCACTTTTTGGCATCAGATTTTGAAGCGACGAAATGCTGCCATTTTGAGAGCTCGACTACAACACTTCTTCACTTCTTTTCTCCACTTTAATCTTGTGCTTCCATCCATCTAAATCGAAGATCCAAGAGCTTAGATTGAGGATCTCCATCCATTGAAGAGAGATTTCATCGTTTGAAGCGGAGTTTTGGCGGATCAAGCTAGATCCTTTGCTGTCCAGATCTGAAGTTAGTTGCTTTTGAAATGTTTAGGTGATTCGGTGAGTGGTGGTTATCTCTCACACGGACCCAAAGGAGTATATTGGATCGGTGGCTTGTTTGTGTGTTAAAGATAGTGATTTCATGCATTTTCCTTAAGTCTGCATGTAGATCCATTGTTCATAAAGTTTTGATATCCATTTTACTACATGTTAACCTATGCTAGTTCATTCATCAAGATATTACTTAGAATTCATGCTTGTTAGATTTGGACTCTTTATTTACGAAATTGCCATTATTGTTATAGCTGTTTATTTAGACCTTGTTTGAATGATTGATTACCTGGATTAATGATTGATCTGATTGATTGTTAGAAACTAGTTGATTGATGATTTGAATTTGGACAAGTTGGACGAAGATGATTCAAAAGCTAAGTAGAAAGGCTCTTGAATAAGGGAAGCTGCTTATGGCATATGAAGCGGATGATAAAGCTCATATGGATAGATTTGATGATGATATTGAGATGGGACTTTGCTATGATGCGATGAGGCAAAACATGATGTTGAGATAGGACTTTGCTATGATGCGATGAAGCAAAGCATGATGTGAGATAGCCTTGGTTCAATCCAGACGGGATCATCCCAAGCATGTTGATAACTCGGTGATATGGTTCGAGTTTGCTGATAACGGTTGGCTTGAGAGGCGCTTGAGCTAGTATGGAAATAATCGTCGAGGAGGATGACTAGAAGGCTGAGATCTCATCGTTGTTGAAGGTTCTAGCATGCTCAAAGCAAGAGTACGCTGGGCAGATTCGATAGTCCCAAGACTAATAGTTAATGGTCTAGTACTCTGGTCAGATTCGATAGTCCTAAGCACGGGTCACGATGACGTGCGGAGTTATGACTAGAACCGGGGCTACCATTGGCCCTTGACGGACGGATGAAAGAATGAGCCGGTCATTCAATTAACGGTGATATCGAGGCAATGATAACAGTGATAGCCAGGGTCATAGATGTTTGGATGTTTGGTTGTATCGTCACTCGATCTCAAGAGCGATGTTTATGGGTGCTTATCTGATCTTGGTTTAGGCCTTGGGGGTTTGTACTTAGAAAACATCGACCTTGACTCGAGTGATAATTGCTTTACTTTAATTGTCTGCTTTGTTATGTTTGTTCTGCTTAGTGTGTCTAGGGGCTATCACTGTAGAAAGAGGTGGAGTGGGATGGTTGGGTTCCTATTCCTTTGTACCCTTTATGCTCTTTTGGTATGTTGATAGTTGATTTACTGCTCACTAGGACTTTTCTCTGACTCAAGGTTTTATGTTCAATTCTTATTACCTTGGCCTGTTCATCCGTTTTGGGATGGGCAGACTAGGTAGCAGGTGACAGGTGTTGCTCTTAGTGACCAACGCTGTTGATGACGAAGACGAGCTGGAGGCTTTTGCATATTGTTTTCTTACTATATGTACTGGATGTTCCGCTGTTTGTATGATTCTCTGAGTGATATGTAGTGAGGCTTGCTGTATTGACTTTTCAGATTGTTGTACCAAACTATTATGAGTTTATATGATGAGATTCTGTTCTGTAGAGCTTCACTATGTATACTTTTCTATTGTATTTTATCCCTGCGCTGTGAGTAATACGATAGATTATTCTGTGTTTACCTTACCCTGATGATCGTCCATGGCGGCCTGGCACGCCTTTCAGCGCACTATTTCCTTGTTTAGTGAAGGAGTCATGGGCGGTCGTCACATTTGGTATCAGAGCTTTGGTTAATCGATTTTGGCCAACGCTCGCTGACGTAACTACGTATGAGAGACGTAATTGTATTTTGATGGATGATTACTATATATAATATAGTAGCTTAGAAGGATTTGAACTTCTTATGCAGATGCCTCTCAAGGTGTATTAATCATTTTCTTATAGATATTAGGAATGAGTCGAAGAGAGAGACAAACTGCTAGAGAAGGCCATGCTTCTGAGGGAGTTGCTGATTATGCTTCTATGTTCGAGGCTATGATGACTTCGATCATGAGAAGAATACCAGCTCCAGGGCCAACGGTAGATGTTGGTGTTCAAGTTCAAGCTCCAAAACCAGTGGATTTTGCTATGTTGTGTAAAGACTATACTGCTCTTGGAGGAAAGGTTTTCTTGGGAACAGAATCAACCATAGAAGTCCAGAGATGGATAGATGCTTGTAGAAGGATCTTTGGTGACTTGGGAATTGAGGATGCAACTAAGAGGAAGCTTGCATCAAGACAGCTTCAGGAAAGAGCTTCTGATTGGTGGAACTCTATCACCGTTGATACTCCGGAGGAAGAAATTACTTGGGAGCAATTCCAAGCTAGATTTGAGGCTAAGTTCATTTCTACAGCTCAGAAATCTATTCTGTTCAAGAAGTTTGTGGAGCTCAAGCAAGGTGGAAGATCAATTCTTGAGTATGTTTCTGAGTTTGAAGCTTTGTCCAAGTATGCTCGGTCGTATATTGAATCTCCTTATCAGAAGAATGAGAAGTTTGTGACAGGTTTGGACACTTATCTTGGGAGACAGTTGGTGGATTATCTGGACGATCCATTTGAGAAGCTTGTGGAGAAAGCTCTCAGGCATGAGAATCTGTTTCCTAAAGGAGGATATGTTGTTGCTATGACCAAGGAGGAATCTAAACCACAGCAAGGTGGGAACAAGAAGAGAAAGCAGCAGCAGTAGAAGGATAAGGATGGCCAGAAGAAGCCGAAGGGTATAGTGACCTGCTACAACTGTCAGCGGAAGGGTCATCTCTCCAGAGATTGTAAGAATCCGAGAGTGCCGGTGAAGTGCCACAACTGTGACAAGCTGGGGCATATCAGGAGGAATTGCCCAGAACCGAGGAAGGAAAAGCAGATTGTGCAAGCTTATGCTTTGGGGGCTGTGCCATCGTCTTCGAAAGCTCCTACTACGGAAAAGAAAGGAAAGAGTGTGGTGGTACAAGGTACTCTTTCCATTTGTGGTGTTCCAGTTAGAGTGTTATTTGATACTGGGGCGTCGCACTCCTTTGTTTGTGGTGAACTTGTAGGCCGGTGGGGTTTGGAACCAGATATTGTTGATAGACCATTGGTTGTGACTAATCCAGTTGGGGGTTCGTCTTGCTTGTGTATGCTATGTCGTGATCTGATTGTATCGAGTCATGATTGCTCTTTTGTTTGTGATTGTTTTGTTCTGAACTTTGCGAGGATTGGAATTATTTTGGGTATGGACTGGCTTAGGAAGTATGCGGCAAGGGTTGATTGTAAGAGGCTGGAGGTGACAGTCGAGAATGTGGAGGGGCGAAGGGTTGTGATACGATGTAAGCATGAAGAAGGCGTCTTCTTGAGCTTCATGTATTCGCTGGTTGTTCCACGGGATGGACTGTCATCGGTGCCTATTGTGAATGGATTTGAGAATGTCTTTGATGAGGTCAAAGGGTTACCGCCGCATAGGGAGATCGAGTTTCGCATCGATCTAGTTGAGGGAGCCAGACCTGTTGTGATGCCTCTTAGGCGGATGGCGTCTAGGGAACAGCAAGAGTTGAAGGTGCAAGTTGATGACCTTTTACAGAAAGGATTCATTCGGCGTGGTGTGTCCGAATGGGGTGCACCAGTTGTGTTCGCAACCAAAGCGGATGGATCGTTGAGGTTGTGTGTGGATTATCGTGAGCTGAATAAAGTGACTAAGAAGAACAAGTATCCATTGCCGAGAATAGATGACTTGTTTGATCAGCTTCACGAAGCTAAGGTGTTTTCTCAGATGGATTTGGCAACGGGATTTCACCAATTGAGAGTGGCAAAGGATAGTGTGCCGAAGACTGCTTTCAGGACACCATCCGGTTTCTATGAGTGGCTGGTAATGCCGTTTGGATTGACCAATGCACCAGCATATTTTGTGGATCTTATGAATAGAGTGTTCAGGGATCAGTTGAACAAGTTTGTACTTGTGTTTGTGGATGATATTTTGATTTATTTCAGAACTGAAGAAGAGCACAAGACGCACTTGCGGATTGTTTTGGAAATCTTGCGGAAACAACAGCTGAGAGCTAAGTTTTCGAAGTGTCACTTCTGGAGGAGCGAAGTGAGGTTCTTAGGCCATGTTATCTCTGGAAGTGGAATAGCGGTTGATCCCGCTAAGGTGGCAGCAATCCAGGATTTGGTTAGACCAAAGAATGCATCTGATGTGAGAAGTTTTCTTGTATTAGCAGGATACTATCGTCGGTTTATCAAAGACTTTTCCAAGATAGCTGCACCATTAACAGGATTGACGAAAAAGAACCAAGTGTTCAGGTGGGATGCTAAGTGTGAACAAGCTTTCGGAATTCTGAAAGAGCGACTAACAAGTGCTCCTGTTTTGACTATTCCAAGTGGAAATGATGAGATGGTGGTTTACACCGATGCATATGGTACTGGACTTGGAGCAGTGCTAATGCAGAAGGATAAAGTTGTTGCATATGCAAGTCGACAACTGAAGCCGCATGAAAAGAATTATCCGACTCATGATTTGAAGTTAGCAGCGATTGTATTTGCTCTGAAGATGTGGAGACATTACCTATTGGGAGTTCGATTCGAGTTGTTTACAGATCATAAGTCATTGAAGTATCTTTTCTCCCAAAAAGATTTGAATCTCCGGCAGCAACGATGGCTAGAGTTTTTAGCATCATATGATTTTGGTATAGCCTATACTCCGGGAAAAGGTAACGCAGTGGCAGATGCGTTAAATCGAAGACATGCAGAATTGGGAGCCATGTTTTCAGAATGGAAGAGTCTTGAGTATTTGGCTGGATTTGACTTCAGGCCTAGATGTGAATTGGAACCTGAGATGTTGGCAAACTTATCCATAAGACCTACTCTTGTGGAAAGGATTGGAGAGAGCCAAAAGCGAGACGATAAGTTTGTCAAGATTATCCGTGATTTGGAATATGGATTGGACCCAGAAAAGGATAAAGGATTCGAGATCGATCGAGAGGGTTGGCTTCGGAAACAAGGACGACTGGTTGTTCCTGATATAGATGAATTGAGAGATGAAGTTCTAAAGGAGAGTCATCACTCGAAGTTGACAATTCATCCAGGTGGAAATAAGATGTATCGGGATATGAAGAGAACCTATTACTGGGAAGGTATGAAGAAGGATGTTGGAAATTTTGTTTCCAAATGCATGAACTGCCAGTTGGTAAAAGCCGAACAGAAGAAGCCAAGTGGATTACTTCAGCCGTTAGAAGTTCCTACATGGAAGTGGGAGCAAATATCGATGGATTTTATCGATGGGCTACCTAGAACCAGAGCAGGAAATGAAGGGATTTGGGTCATCGTAGATCGTTTGACTAAGAGTGCGAGATTCATTCCTGTTCGATCAACTAGGACTGCATCGAAATTGGCTGAGTTGTATGTTAAGTGGATAGTTCGATTCCATGGTATTCCGAAGAGTATAGTGAGCGATCGAGACCCATTGTTCACTAGTGGATTTTGGAAGAGCTTCCAGAAAGTTTTGGGAACCGAGTTGTGTTTGAGTACAGCTTATCACCCTCAAACAGATGGTCAGACCGAAAGAGTCAACCGAGTTTTGGAAGATCTACTCAGAGCATGTGTTTTGGACTTCGGAGGATCATGGGAAGATCATCTTCATTTGGTGGAGTTTTCATATACTAACAGTTACCAGTCAAGTATTGGTATGGCACCATATGAGGCATTGTATGGAAGACCGTGTAACTCTCCGACATGTTGGTTGGAAACAGGAGAAAAGTTGATACTTGGGCCATAAATGATTCGACAGACTTCCGATTGCATAGAGATCATTCGGCGACGAATGAAGGCAGCCCAAGACCGTCAGAAAAGTTATGCCGATAAGCGTCGTAAGGATTTGGAATTCGACGTAGGTGATATGGTTTTTGTGAAGATTTCTCCACTGAAGAATGTTATTCGATTCGGGAAGAAAGGGAAACTGACTCCGAGATTTGTGGGACCGTTCCCGATCATCGAGCGAATTGGAAAGCTCGCCTATAAATTGGAATTACCAGAAAAGATGTCGGGTGTGCACAATGTTTTTCATGTATCGTATCTACGGAAGTATGTGCACGACTCGAATACAGTGGTTTCTACTGATAGCTGTGCAGATTTTAAAGTTGATCCAGTTGTTAGAAGACCTCGTAAGCCGCTTCGTATTGTGGAAACTGACACGAAACAGCTTAGGAGGAAGGTAGTCAAGTTGCTCGAGGTACAATGGAGTGATGATGTTAACGACTGTACATGGAAGGAGGAAGAGAGGATGAAGGCAGCTCAACCTGAAATCTTCGAGGTATGGCCCTAAGATGTCGTGACATCTTATGAATTTGTAACTTGTTCTAGTCTTAGAATTCTGCATGCTAGGTTAGTAATTGGATGCATGGTTTGCTGATTGCTATGGATGGTAGGCATGCAGAATAGTTTTGGTTGCTCTTGTTTATTTGGAATTTCGGGGGCGAAAATTCCTAAGGGGGAGAGAATGTAAAGACCCATATTTTTACGGATCGAAATACTGTTATTATTAGTTTGTTGTGTTGATAAGTCGTTAGAGTTAGATCGTCCATAGTAAGATCGTCTGGAAGTTAGGACGTGTGATGGTTTGAGACGACTTAAGAGATTGGGACGACCTATAGGAGTGGCCGACTTATAGGAGTGAGCGACCTAGGGATGAGTCGGTCGAACGAGTTAACGACCCAGTAGTTAGGAGAGACTTAAGGTAGATAGCGGCTTAATGATTGAGCGACTTAGTGAAGTGAGTGCTAAGATGTTAAGACGCGTGTGAAGGCATAAGTCGTTTACGAGTTAGTATCTTTAAGTCGTAGGAGGAGTGGAAGTGTTAACCCGTTAACTCGTTAGGTCGCTCAGTTGTGTTGTTCAGTTAGGTCGGGGTGTTAGGGTTAGGTCGTAGACGACTTGTGTTGAGATGGTGAGTGTAGTTAAGTCGTGACCGGCTCATGTTAGGTCGTAGGTCACGCACCTTTGTTATGGCTTGGGTCGTTGAACTATTGGGTCGGGCATGTTTTAGGACGTGTTGTGTTAAGCCGTATGTCGTTGGGTCCTTAGGTCGGCAACGACTTAAGGAGGTGGACGAGTTAAGGGGGAAACTGCCTATAAATACACCCGTTTGCTTCACTTTTTGGCATCGGATTTTGAAGCGACGAAATGCTGCCATTTTGAGAGCTCGACTACAACACTTCTTCACTTCTTTTCTCCACTTTAATCTTGTGCTTCCATCCATCTAAATCGAAGATCCAAGAGCTTAGATTGAAGATCTCCATCCATTGAAGAGATATTTCATCGTTTGAAGCGGAGTTTTGGCGGATCGAGCTAGATCCTTTGCTGTCCAGATCTGGAGTTAGTTGCTTTTGAAGTGTTTAGGTGATTCGGTGAGTAGTGGTTATCTCTCACACGGACCCAAAGGAGTATATTGGATCGGTGGCTTGTTTGTGTGTTAAAGATAGTGATTTCATGCATTTTCCTTAAGTCTGCATGTAGATCCATTGTTCATAAAGTTTTGATATCCATTTTACTACATGTTAACCTATGCTAGTTCATTCATCAAGATATTACTTAGAATTCATGCTTGTTAGATTTGGACTCTTTATTTACGAAATTGCCATTATTGTTATAGCTGTTTATTTAGACCTTGTTTGAATGATTGATTACCTGGATTAATGATTGATCTGATTGATTGTTAGAAACTAGTTGATTGATGATTTGAATTTGGACAAGTTGGACGAAGATGATTCAAAAGCTAAGTGGAAAGGCTCTTGAATAAGGGAAGCTGCTTGTGGCATATGAAGCGGATGATAAAGCTCATAAGGATAGATTAGATGATGATATTGAGATGGGACTTTGCTATGATGCGATGAGGCAAAGCATGATGTTGAGATGGGACTTTGCTATAATGCGATGAAGCAAAGCATGATGTGAGATAGCCTTGGTTTAATCCAGACGGGATCATCCCAAGCATGTTGATAACTCGGTGATATGGTTCGAGTTTGTTGATAATGGTTGGCTTGAGAGGCGCTTGAGCTAGTATGGAAATAATCGTCGAGGAGGATGACTAGAAGGCTGAGATATCATCGTTGTTGAAGGTTCTAGCATGCTCAAAGCAAGAGTACGCTGGGCAGATTCGATAGTCCCAAGACTAATAGTTAATGGTCTAGTACTCTGGGCAGATTCGATAGTCCTAGGCACGAGTCACGATGACGTGCGGAGTTATGTCTAGAACCGGGGCTACCATTAGCCCTTGACGGATGGATGAAAGAATGAGCCGGTCATTCAATTAACGGTGATATCGAGGCAATGATAACAGTGATAACCAGAGTCATGGATGTTTGGATGTTTGGTTGTATCGTCACTCGATCTCAAGAGCGATGTTTTATGGGTGCTTATCTGATCTTGGTTTAGGCCTTAGGGGTTTGTACTTGGAAAACACCTACCTTGACTCGAGTGATAATTGCTTTACTTTAATTGTCTGCTTTGTTATGTTTGTTCTGCTTAGTATGTCTGGGGGCTATCACAGTAGAAAGAGGTGGAGTGGGATGGTTGGGTTCCTATTCTTTTGTACCCTTTATGCTCTTTTGGTATGTTGATAGTTGATTTACTGCTCACTAGGACTTTTGTCTGACTCAAGGTTTTATGTTCAATTCTTATTACCTTGGGTTGTTCATCCGTTTTGGGATGGGCAGACTAGGTAGCAGGTGACAGGTGCTGTTCTTAGTGACCAACGCTGTTGATGACGAAGACGAGCTGGAGGCTTTTGCATATTGTTTTCTTACTATATGTACTGGATGTTCCGCTGTTTGTATGATTCTCTGAGTGATATGTAGTGAGGCTTGCTGTATTGACTTTTCAGATTGTTGTACCAAGCTATTATGAGTTTATATGATGAGATTCTGTTCTGTAGAGCTTCACTATGTATACTTTTCTATTGTATTTTATCCCTGCGCTGTGAGTAATACGATAGATTATTCTGTGTTTACCTTACCCTGATGATCGTCCATGGCGGCCTGGCATGCCTTTCAGCGCACTATTTCCTTGTTTAGTGAAGGAGTCATGGGCGGTCGTCATATTCACGAGAACGTGCAACCCAAGATCCAGATCTAGTTATCCACTTTGGATTGTATAGGTCAAAAAATTAGATCTCCACTTTCAATTTAGAATCCAGATCTAGCTATCTACTTTGGATTGCATAGATCTAGAAGTTAGGTCTCCAATCTCTACCTAAAAATCCAGATGTCTTACAAAGTCAAATGGCTCCTGAAAGAAAAAGGATTTCCTTAGGAAGAACCGTAGGGGCAGCAATAGTCGTGGAAGGAGTTAGTACCCAACAAGCTAAAGTAAATGTTGTAGGCTTAGGAAATCAAGCACCAAGGTCCTCTAGTCAGCATGAAGTTGTTACCGGAGATGAGTTGAATAAGATGGCCGAGAAAATCAACTAAAGAATGGAAGAAAGTTAAAAGGCTCTAAGGGAGAAGCTCAACGCCCTGATAACTCTTCAATAAAACCCCGTTCATAGAACCATCCCTGAACCAGCTACTTCCGTGGAACAGGAAAACTCCAGTTTTTTTGGCTTATGCAGAAGAAATGGAAAACGGCTGTTGAGAAAGGTGACAACAGGATATAACTTGGAAGAGAATGAGAACAACCCACTTGACCCAAGAAAACAATATTTGAATTTGAATCAAGGGGCTAAAACCCCACTGGAGGATGTGGCTGTGAACCTCTCTGATTCGATGGGTGGAGAGCAGGGTGATCAGATAGAAGAATGTGCCAATGCATGTGATAATATTAAAAATGTCCAGACTGTCCCAGTTACGCCAAACACAAGCCAACGTGGTCCCGTGGAAATGGCTCTCTCGAAGACAGGAGAGCCTAGGCATCAACCCACGCGCCAAGATCATTTACTGAACCAAACACTTGGCGTAGTAACCGACTACCGCCCCTAGGACCACTAAACATCAGAAGCATATATATCGGACACGGTCAAGTGGCTGATGGACGAGAGTAAGAGTCAGGAAGACAATTAATGGGGATCTACCTCAAGTCGAACCCTGTTTACCGACGAGATCCTCAATGATAGGTACCCAAACAAGTTTAACATGCCAATCACCCATGCCTATGACAGGACTAAGGATTCGAAACCCTATTTGTACAAATATATTAGTATATGGACGGAGCCAATGCTCCGGAAGCCGTATGTTACCGACGTTTTCCCATCTTCCTAGAAGGCGTTGCATCCATGTGGCTCACCAGACTTCCCCCAAGATCTATCGCTACTTTCAATCAACTTGCAACAAAGCTCCTTGAACAGTTCAGACTTCGTACTGCCCAACCAAAGGACGTCACGTCCCCAACAGGACTAGTTCAAGGGCACAATGAGTCATCGAGATCATTTATGAACAGATTCAACATGGCGGTAACAGAGGTGAGTAATCCAAATGAAGACATGGTTTTTATGGCCATAGTCCGCGCTATTCATCTGGAGATGGAGTTCAGGAAATGTATCAAGATGAAGTAGCCCACAAACAGGAAAGGTTTCAACCACAAAGCAATCTAATAATTGTGGTTGGAAGAGGAACAGGAGCTGGAAAGAAAGGCTACTGAAATACAACAAACGAGCATCGAGCATAATGGCCTGACTTCTAATCAGAATTCACGCAACCCCAGGAATAGTCAGGGGATCACGGGGAAGAATAGAAACCAGAAGAGAGGAAATCAGAACTCTGATAAGAAAAATGGTGGTGGTGGTAACAAAAGGTTTAGAGAGTTCAGACTAGGAGATTATACCCCTCTGAATGGTACCCCAGAGAATATCTATCTCGCAACACAAGAAACTGAAGAGTATAGGTAACCCCTCAAGAAGAAGGCAATGGAACAGCAGAAGCGCTCAGGAAAATTCTGCCGCTTCCATGCGACACACGGGCACAACACAAATGAATGTCGCTATCTCAAGGACCTCATTGAAGGATTGATCCTCGACAACAAGCTTAAGCAATATGTAAAAGGACGGAGAAAACCTAGCCAGGCTATAGTCCCTCAACCATATAAGGAGCAGGGAAATCGGGATGGAACTAGTAACCAAGGGTTGAAATGAACTCACCAAAAGCTCATTATCGAAACAATATCCAAGGGACCGCATCCTGCACAAAGAAGTTGGGGGGAGATGGAGAGATACAGAAGCTCGCTAAAACATGTCATGAAGGGGTCATGTTTTACAATAGATGGTGAAACACTGGTTAAGCAATAGAAGGTGCTGAGCAATGATATAATATTTCACGATCATGGTGCCAAAGGAATTGAGGCACCAATTCTTGTTCCAATAACGACAACAGTGAGAATCGGGCCAGCAGTTGTCTGACGAGTATCGGTTGACAGCGGAAGCTCGATTAATATATTTTCAAGCATACTTTAGATCAGATGAAGATGGGTATGAAAAGTGTATCATCCTGCCAAACAGAGATCTAGGAATTTACCAGAGAACCTAAGCAGCCTGTGGGAAGCGTTGACCTACCTGTAGTACTCGAAGAGGGCAAATGATGAGTCACCCTCATTCAGACTCTTGTGATTGTAGACAAGATGTCAGCATATAATGCATTTCTAGGAAGGCCCGCATTAGCCGACTTTAAGATAGCGCTGCCTCAATGGTACCTCACGATGAAATTCCCTACCAAGCATGGAATCAGGATTATAAAAGGGGACCAAAGCGTGGCTAGAGAGTGTCATATTACAGAATTACATGAATTTAAAAGAAGGGAGAATGCAAAGGATGTGGGGAAAGCTCCCCACATCTGCAAACCATTTGAATAACAACTACAGAACCGCCCTTGGTTTGGGGACCATAACTGATTCGATAAGGATTTGGACCCTAGGAAGAAGAGCTTAAGGGAAGATAGGGTAGCTCCAGCTGAACTGACGATGTATGTCCTAGTAAGTATGGATGATCCCATGTGGGTCTTGAAAATCGGATCACAGCTTGGAAACAAGATGCGATCAGAGTTGACCAAGTTCCATCATGCAAACTTTGACGTATTTTCCTGGATGCATGCTGATATGTTTGGAGTATCACCCGAAATTGCCTATCACGCACCTAACATTGATCCCAAATTCACTCCAGTAAAGCAAAAAAGGCGCCCTTAGGCCCTGAATGGTCCAAGGCAATAAGAGAAGAGGTGGATAAACTAATGGCCAATGACTTCATCCGAGATGCCACCTACCTCGAATGGGTATCAAGCTAGGTGCTAGTCAAGAAATGTAATGGAAAATGGAGAACCTGTATTGATTTTTCAGATCTCAACAAAGCCTATCCAAAGGATAGCTTTCCACTCCCTAGAATTGATCAATTGGTGGATGGAACAGTGGGACATGAATTGCTGTCATTTATGAATGCATATTCGGGCTATAACCAAATCATAATGCATGAACCGGATCACCGGCTTCATCACTTACTTAGGATTATACTGCTATAGAGTAATGCCATTTAGTCTGAAGAATAAGGGGGCCATGTATAAAGGACTAGTGAATAATTTTCAATTGCTAGATGGGGAAAACTATTGAAGTCTATGTGGACAACATGTTAGTCAAATCCCGAGTAGCCGTTAACCACCTAGATAATCTTGCCGAGATGTTCGAGATATTCCGTAAGTACAGAATAAAGCTCAACCTACTTAAGTGTCATTTCAGGGTGGCTTCCACGAAGTTCTAGGGGTTCATAGTAAGTGCCCTGGGCATCGAAGCAAATCTGGAGCAAATAACTGCGTTACGTAAAGTCCAAACCCTAGGAATAAGAGAGAACTTCAAAGTTTAAATGGAAAAGTCGCGGCACTAAGCCGTTTTATCTCAAAAGCTACGGACAAGTGTAAACCATTCTTTGATGCACTAAAGAAGGGAAAGAAAAACTTTGAATGGAGCAAAGATTTTCAAACAACCTTCGTGGAACTGCCGTGACACATGGAAACTCCTTCGGTCTTGTCGAAACCAGTCGATGGGGAAGACTTATTCATTTACTTAGCAATTTCCATGCATGCATAGAGCACAGCTCTTGTATGGGACGAAGCGAGGATCCAACGACCTGTGTACTACATTAGCAAGCGATTCACCAGAGTCGAGAAGAATTATCCGAAATTACAGAAGCTAGCATATTGCCTTTTGATCGCATCTCAAAAATTGCAACCATACTTCTAGGCTTATCCAATTAAAGTACTGACCGACCAGCCATTGAAACAAGTTTTATACCGGCCAGAGACATCCGGACGATTAATTAAGTGGAACATAGAATTGAGTCAATATGATATAATTTACCATCCGAGGAAGGCAATCAACGGGCTAGCACTGGCCGATTTCATTGTTGAGTTCACAATAAGGGATGATAAAGAGGAAGTTCAGTCGTAAGAAGATACATAATGGATGCTTTTTATCGATGAAGCGTCAAAAAACACCTGTTCGAGCATGCTAGTGCTCAAAATCCCCAAGGGGCGGGCTAATAGCTATGCTCTACATATGAAATTCCTCGCCACGAACAACGAGGTGAAATATGAAGCACTGATCGCAGGGCTGAAAGTTGTGAAGGAACTCAAAATAAAATCCGTTCATATACATAGTTACTCTTAATTGGTTGTGTGTCCAGTGAATGGAGAGCATCAAGCGCGCAGTGAGATTCTGGCTCCATATCTCTCCAAAGTGCAAGAGCTACTGAGCGGCATCGAGTACTACACCATAACCCATATACCACGGGAGCAAAACCAAGGCAGAATATTTGGCCAAGTTGGCAAGCTTGCGTAACCGTACATGTGGATGACACTAGTAAAATATTATCTTCTGGCAGGAACTCTTTCGACAGACCATAGCCAGCGAAAGAAATTACTAGAGAAAGCATCGCGGTTCATGATACATGATGGAATACTCAATCGAAGGGGATTCTCGACCACTCATCTTAGGTGTGTGACCGAAGATGAAGCGTACCAAATCTTTGAAGAAATGCGCGAAGGCGAGTGTGGAGACCACGCTGGGGGGCAGACGCTAGCAAAGAAGGTTCCTCGGTATGGGTACTTCTAGCCAACAGTAAGCCACGATGCTGTAGATCATGCCAAGAGATGTGATCGCTATCAGAGATTCAGCAAGATTAAGAGAACTCCATCAATAAAGCAAACAAAAATGGCCAGCCCATGGCTGTTTGCGATATAAGGGATCGATTTGATTGGCGTCCTTCCGATGCCAAAAGGAGGAGCCAAATGTGCAATAGTGGCCGTAGAATATTTCATGAAATGGGCGAAGCGGAACCGTTGGACACCATAACCACAAAGAAAGTTGTTAACTCATTGCTAAAAAATATCATTTGCAGGTTTGGAGTGCCACAAAAAATCATCACTGACAGTGGAACGCAGTTCAAAAACGGCCAGTTCCATGACTTTTGCAAGCGCTTCCAGATTGAGAAAAGCTTCTCCGCAGTGGCTCACCTTTAGGCAAACGGGCGAGTGGAGGCAATAAACAAGATCATCAAGTCCACAATTAGAAAGTGATTGACAAAAGCAAAGGGAAACCGCGTTGATCAGCTTCTACTCGCACTATAGGCTTACAGAACAACAGATAAAGCTACTACCGACCACACTCCATTTGCATTAGCGTATGCTTCAGTGGCGATGATTCCTGTCGAACTAGGAGTCCCCTCCCACCAAAGGCTAAATTTCAACCTAAAAAAATGAGCAACTCCTACTTGAATAACTTGACATAGTCGATGAAAAGAGAGAGGAAGTAGAATTAAGAATCGCCGCCCACCAAAAACGGGTCGCACGATACTTCAACTCTGAAGTTCACAATCAAACCTTCGAAGTTGGCGATCTCGTGCTCAAATGAGTTTACCCGGTCCCATGGGCCTTCAGACCGAATTAGGAAGGATCATTCGACATTCATCGAAAACTTGGAGATGAGACATTCAAGCCGACGACCGTCGATAGGATCGCAATTCCTAGGGCTTGGAATAGTGAATCTCTGCGTCGATATTACATTTAAAAGCAACTTTATGTATTTTCTTATTTTCAGCAAATAAGCCATTACAGAAATACTGGTGTTATTGTAAATAGGCAAAGAATCTTCCTTTCTTTTCTTAATAAAGTTTGCTTTTTTCTCACGTCGCTTGGAGATAAGCGATGCCGAAAAGCTTCAAAATCAAGTTTCTCACGTCGCCCAAAGATAGCGATGCCGATGAACTCTAGACGCAAGCTACTCGCATTGCCCGAAGATGGGCAATGCCAAGAAGCCCTAAATTCAAGTTTCTCGCATCACTCGGAGATAGGTGATGGAGAGGAACTCAAGACGCAAGCTTCTCATGTTGCCATAGATACGCAACGGCGAGGAGCCCCAGATTCAAGTTTCTCACGACGTCCGTAGATAGGTAACGCAGAGGAACTCCCCACGCAAGCTTCTTGCATTTCTCAAAGATGGGCAACGCCGAGGAGACCCAGATTCAAGTTTCTCGAGTTGTCCGGAGATAGCGACGTCGATGAACTCTCAAAGTAAGCTTCTCGCGTTTCCCTAAGATATGCGATGACGGGGAGCCCCGTATTCAAGTTTCTCATATCGCCCAGAGATAGGCGACGCCGAAGAACTCTTGACGCAAGCTTCTCGCATTTCCCTCAGATCGGCAATGCCAAGGAGCCCCAAAATCAAGTTTCTCGCATCACTCGAAGATAGGCGACGTTGAGGAAGTCTCGACGCAAGCTTCTTGTGTTGCCCGGAGATAGGCAATGCAAAGGAGCCCCAAAATCACGTTTCTCGCATCACTCGAAGATAGGCTACGCCGAGGAACTCTCAACGCAAGCTTCTCGTGTTGCCCGACGATAGGAAACACCAAGGAGTCCCAATTCAGGCTTCTAGCGTCGCCCGAAGATAGGCGACGCCGAGGAACTCTTGATGCAAGTTTCTTATGTTGCCCGGAGATAGGCAATGCCGAGGAGACCTAGATTCAAGTTTCTCGCATAGCTCGAAGATAGGCGACACCGAGAAACTCTCAATGCAAGCTTCTCGCATTGCCTGGAGATAGGCAATGCCGAGGAGTCTCAGATTCAAGTTTCTCACGTCGCCTAAAGATAGGCGATGCCGAGGAACTCTCGATGCAAGCTTCTCGAGTTTCCCAGAGATATGAGCCAAAGATTCAATTTTCTCGCATCGCCTAGAGACAGGCGATACCAAGGAACTCTCGACGCAAGCTTCTCGCATGGTCTGAAGATAGGCAACACCGAGGAGCCTCAAAATCAACGTGTCGCCCGGAGAAAGGCAACGCCAAGGAACTCTCAACGTAATCTTCTCGCGTTGTTCGAAGATAGGCAACGCCGAGGATCCCTAGATTCAAGTTTCTTGCGTTGCCCAAAGATAGGCAATAACGAGGAACTCTTGATACAAGCTTCTCATGTTGCCCAAAGATAGGTAACGCTATGGAGCCCCTGATTAAAGTTTCTCACGTCGCCTAGAGACAGGAAATGCCGAGGAACCCTCGATGTAAGCATCTCATGTTGCCTGGTGATAGGCATCGTCGAGGAACCCCAAGTTAGAGTTTTTGTGGCGTGTAGAGTTAGGAAACGTTGAGGAATTCTCAACACATGCTTCTCGCTTTGCCCGGAGATAACAATGCCGAGGAGTCCTAGATTCAAGTTTCTTGCATCGCCCGAAGACAGGCGATGCTGAGGAACCCTCGACGCAAGCTTCTCACGTTGCTCGAAGAAAGGCAATGCCTAGGAGCCCCAAATTCAAATTTCTTGCATTGCCCGGAGACAGGCAACGCCGACGAACTCTCGACACATGTTTCTCGTGTTACGTGGAGATAGACAACACCGAGAAGCCCCAGATTTAAGTTTCTCACATCACGTGAAGATAGGTGACATGAGGAACTCAAGACGCAAGTTTCATCCGATGCCCGAAGAAAGGCAATGCTGAAGAAATCGTGATTTCCATCTTCTCGCATTACTCGAAAATTTAGAATACTTAGAGTTTGTTTGGAGTGAACAGCCTTGTCAACTGGGGGACATATACCTGCATAAAATTAAAATCACCTGAATGTAGTTCACAAGTCCTATCACTTGGAACAACAATAAACTCATAAGTTTTGTCTTAAAAGTTAACAAGAATCCCGAGCGAGAGTTAAATTCCCAATTTTTTTTAAAGATTTATAAATAGGATTAAGCAATTTTAAGATTCTTCGGAGGTTTTATGAACTTCTTAACAAAAATCCTCTTAGTGCTATTAGTAAAAATATGAAATGTAATGTGTGCGCATAGAGTATGTGCAAGAAGATAGACAAAGTTACAAGTCAAGATACCATTGGATTGTTTGAATTTTATGATCATAAAATCAAAATGTGGGGGTCATACCTACACGACAGCCGCCAACAAAGAAAAATTACAGACTACACGACCAAGACCCAAAGTATAGATGCTTATGCATAAGGACTCAAAAGGCACATAACAAGTCAAGTCGCACACGAGTTATTTGACAAAACATAGTCCCTCCTCGAATGGGCCTACCACCACTTCCTTTTCCACCTTTGGTAGGCAAATTCTACTTCTTTTCTGGAGAGGTGTCGCTGTTGATAGTGTTCATTTGTATTTCCATAGTGATCTCCTCCTCCTCCGAATGCTTTCCAGTAGAGCTTCCCGATCCCTTGCGCTTTCTCCGCTTTCAAGAACTCTTTGAGGCCTTGGCTGCCTCCGCTTTCTCTTTCTTAATGGCAACCAAGTCATGCGAAATCTTTGATGGCTACTCTATCGATGTATCCTACACTTTGGCCTCGATGGCAGTCGTATCACCTTCATGGGACGCCGAAGGATCATCCAGGCCATGAAGCGCCATAATATTCTCAACCTCTAATCTCAGTTGAGTTCTAGGTGTTGGTGTAGGGCCAGGAATAGGAATAGGAACATGAACAGATACAATTTCAGAAGATGTAAAGATAGCAGCATGCATAAGCGACGAAGTAACTGGCACATCAATAGGAAGTATAGAGGGACCTATAAGATAAAAAAGAAAAGCATTAAACTCATCTTGCTCCTAAGGCGTAAGATAAAGTCCCCCGAATTCGAGGGAGACATGATCATTACCTCACCAAAGGAAGGGTCGTGGATGACAACTTCGAACTCATTTCCTTCAACTTCTTTGGAAATCTCCGCCACATAGGGGAACAACATCGAGCCCCGAGCTCGTCGGCTTATCATGAAGATGCCTCGAAGTTTCACTCGCATCAGAGAACAAAGGCTTGAAAGGCACATTTGTGATAACCATCAGAGCTGCTTCGGCATTTTCCATCTCCCATTTCGCTCGGATTATTTCTTGTCCTTCAAGCAACGCCTTCTTAGATTGCTCATTAAGATAGGCATCTCGCAACTCCTGATCTGCATACAGTTACTGTTCTTGGCAAAATGAAATAGGATTTCTTCCCAAACAAGGGCAAGAGCGCGTGGGAACTTTGGGCCAAGATAAAAGAGACTCCTCTGATGCAATATAGAGTTGACAGAGAAATTCAGGATCGTCGAGTCTAGTTTCTCCATCTTCCGATCAAAAGTATGCTGAAGCTCTAGATAATTTGTTATCACCACGGCCTTCTCTGTCTCAATCGTAGTTTTGTCAACATTAAGTTATACAACCTGAGCTTGTAATCTTGTAATTGTCCCTTGCAACTCCTGAATTTTTTTAGCTTGATCAAAGATTATTTTAGTATGCCCCTCTACAACCAGATTGTGGTTGGCAATTGTCTTCTTTTGGGTTTCGATAATAGTGTCGTGGGCAACCACATCTTCCGTCAACTTGGCTACTTCGACATGCGTCTTCTTGATTTCGTCTCTTTAGATGATTTCGGCTCTCTCGTGCGCATGTTTCATCTCCTACATCAATCTGGCAGGCCTCGTACTATCCTAAAGCGCTGCCTCTTTTTCCTCCTCTAGCTGTTTATTTCTGGAATCCCACTTAGTTAGCGCCTTTTCAAAATCATCTTTTTCGTCTTCGAAGGAGAGGATATCCTGATAGTTGTTCCTGTTAGTATCATCTAGTTGTTCACGGAGCCTCTCCCACTTCCCGCCCTGCCCCAAATCAGCCTGAATGCCTTGAAGGCGTGGTATATAAATGTCCCTCCGAATGGGATAAATATCCATATTGAACTTAACGCCTTTAGAAACCAACCCAAAAGGGCCGCCTCAAGCTTAGGTGGACCTACGGGAAGAATATAGGCCAACCTCTGGTGGGGATGAGAAGGGACAGGGGCAGTAGCAATTGCAGAAGAAGATGAGACGTGCGTTGAAGGCAAAATTGGGGCAGAGGAAGTAGCAATCTCTTGTCCCGCCAAAGTATGTTTCGAAACAAATTCGAAAGAAGGGGAGCGTTGATCGAGCTTTGACTTCTTCGATGAATCTTCCCTTTCATTGTGAGATCTTTTTCTTTCATAAATGCCTCTACGTGGGTGATACTTATCCTTTTCCTCCTAACGGCGAGTCTCTGCCTCGAGTTTGTTAAAACCTCTATTCTATGATTTCAATGACAACAACTATACAATAACTAGCATACAATATATATATATATATATATATATATATATATATATATATATATATATATCATCTATATGCAGGTGAATGATCACAACCAAGACTTAATGACAAGTACAAGAGGATCACTATATTAGAAATATTAGTATATTGTGTTAGTGTCATAAATAGATGATGTGTACAATCTCCTTGAGTAGTTCTTACACACTAAAGCATATACAGGCTATTGAAAAGTTTTTACAAACTCAAAAAGGTAAATTTTCATGCTATACAGGTGTCAGACGTCTGACTCATAAATTCAGATGCTTGGTAAATTCCACTATTTAAAATTTTCACTACAGGTCAGACATCTGACTCAAACGTCCAGACATCTGACCTGGGTAACGGCCGAAAGTTTTCAACAGACATCTTCTTCGATCAAAGAGTTACATCCATAGTTTTTGATCATATCTCTTCCTTCTTAGAAATTGTAGCTCTTGGACTGAAATAGAATATGCTAAAGATCGTTACTTCTCAAAGAAACTCTTCAACATCTATAATTAAGCATGGATTTGAGAAGTTAAACTCACTTGATTTTTTGAACAGTTTTCTCATTATTCTCTAATATTCCCGTGCTTTCTTTTATTTCTAAAAGTACTCAAAAGCATACTTTTATTTCTTCCTTATATCAGAGCTTCAAATTACATACTACTCAAAGGAGATTATAGGAAGGATTGTACTGAGCAGTCAAAAACTGCATTGTCAAGAACACACTATTGTCAAAGAAAGTTCTTTTAATGTAAGCCTATTCTTCTGGGCGAAGCGTGGGGAGTTTTGATAGTTGAAAATCCGAAGGGGAGCTTCGAAAATTGGATGTAGGACGAGAGGTCGGAACCGATATAAAAATTTCCGGTCTGATCGTTTTCTTACTTTACTTGTTTTGCTTTGCTAGTTGATATATAATATTTCATATATACACACATGATTCATATACTCTTTCATTTGGTATTAGAGCAAGGTCCTTTCAAGTTACAGTAACACGTATTTGAAACATATTTAGTATGTCAAGCACATTTCAAGAAAGTCAATCTACTACACGTCCTCCACTACTCATAGGTTCAAATTATGCTTATTGGTCTACATGTATGTGTATTTTTATGGATGCAAATGGCCTAGAAATATGGCAAGCAACACAAGTTCAATACATAGCACCAACCACAGACATAAGCACTTGGACATACGCACAAAAGAACACTACTACTAACAATGCTAAAGCAATGAATGTTCTTTTCTGTTCACTAGATTATAAACTAATATTCATGTGTCATGTTGTGCACTACTGCATATGATAATTGGCGCACTTTAAAAGTCACGCACGAAGGAACAAATAAAGTCAAATAAACAATGATTTCAATTTTGTAAAATCAATTTTCTTCATTTAAAATGAAAACAAATGAGTCTATTAGTGACATGTACACTAGGTTTCAAACTATTCAACATGATCTCATGGCACTTGGAGTCAAGTTCAAAGACTTTGATTTAGTTACACGTATTTTGAATTCTCTAACTAATGATTGGGAAAAAAGTGTTGGCCATTGAAGAGGCTAACGACCTATCTCAACTCAAAGTTGAAGAATTGATGGGAAACTTGATGTCATATGAAGCAAACTTGCAGGCAAGAATAAATCATGAGAAAAAGAATATAGCCTTTCAAGCTAATGATAAAGATTCTAACTTTGATGAAGATGAGATAGTATTTATTGTCAAAAACTACAACAAATTCAAGAAGTTCAAAAAGATAACTAAGTTTCAAAATGGAGGAAATTCAAACTCATCTAGACAAACTTCAATCAAATGTTACGAATGCAATTAGTTTGGACATATGAAAAAGCAATGCCCAGAACACAAAATGACAAAAAGAAAAGCAAGTTCAAAAATTCAAGAAAAAGAAACGAGCTTTTCAGGTTAATGGGATGATTTAGATCCATCGTCATCATCAAACAGCGATAACAATAGTGATAATGAGCAATCAAATGTATGCTTTATGGCAAACACCAATGAGGTATGTCCCCATCTTACTTATGATGAAATCTTAGAATTAAGCATGGAAATTGATGATAAATATAGAGAAACAAAGAAGTTAAATCAGGAATATGTCGCTAAGATAAATCAAATGGGACTTGAAATAAGGTTAGTAAAAAAGGAGAAATCTATTTTAGAAGAAGAATTAGAAACTGCCCAAGAAAAATGCAAGAAATTTTCTATTGAAAATGATTTCTTATCATGTCAATCTGGAAAATTTAAACTAGAAAATAATAAAATTAGAAATGAAAACATTATCTTAAAAGATAATCTAGAAGCTTCAAAATTCGAAATTTCTGATCTTAAGAATAAGTTGGAAAAGACTACAAGTAACGTTTTGAAATTTAACAAAGGAAAATAGAATTTAGATAACATAATCAAAAACTATAAACCATCTGGTAATCGAAATGAATTAGGATTTAAGAAAGCTCCTAAACATAAAAATTATAGCTTTCTCTACAAAAATATCAAAAGGCCATCTTCTAACAAAAAGGCTTTAAACTCTTAAGAAATTAAAATTTGTATTCCTAAGTCTAACAATAAGTTAATTAGACAAAAGCATATAGATAAGTTTTTGAAAAATGCTGTTCAAAATAAAAATTATGTTTTTAAGGTCCAAACCCTCTTGGATATGGCTACTTTCTCCTTCTAACAGTTAGCACCCTAACGAAGGAAGTGGGTACCAATTAAATTATTTTTATCTTGCAAGTACACAAAAGAAAACATAAGGAAAAATTGATACTCGATAGTGGCTGCTCCAGACACATGACTGGCAATGCAGATATGCTATCAAATACAACATATATTAATGGCGGGACAGTAACTTTTGGAGATAATCCTAAAGGATTTGTCATTGGGATCGAAGATGTTATCAATATCGGTATGTCCATTTCACCTATTATTACTAATGTTCTCTTAGTCAAGAATTTGAAACATAACCTATTAAGTATTAGTCAACTTTGTGACAAAGGATTTAAAATAGATTTTGAAAAGAATAGATGTAACATATTTGATCAAAACAAAAAACTAATTTTTGAAGGATTAAGAAATAGAAACATCAATGCCTTGAATATGAAATTTAATAAATCAAGTGATTTATGTCTATCCGCGGATTTTAATGATCCATGGATTTGGCGTAAATGGTTATGTAACATAAATTTTAAGTTTTTAAACAAGTTGGCTAAACATAATTTAGTTAGAGGTCTTCCTAAAATAAATTATAAAATTATGAATCTATGTGATGCATGTCAATATGGCAAATTAAAACGAAGTCCTTTTAAATCTAAAAAGAAAATTTCAACTAAACAACCATTAGAGTTATTACATCTAGATCTGTTTGGACCTACTCAAGTATGTTCAATAAATCATAATAAGTATGACTAGTTATTGTAGATGATTTTTCATGATATATATGGATACTTTTTCTAAAACATAAAAGTGATACTTTTGAGGTGTTTAAGATTTTTTCTAAAAGAATTAAAAACTTAACAGATCTTAAGATAAAAGGTATAAGAAGTTACATGGAGGCGAATTTGAAAATGAAATGTATGAAAATTTCTGTAACAAGAAAGATATCTCACTAATTTCTCATTCCCTCGAACACCACAACAAAATGTTGTCGAAGAAAGGAAAAATTGCACACTTCAAGAATGTGCACGAATGATGCTCAACAGTAGTGGTCTACCAAAGAATTTTTGGGCAGAAGCTGTAGCTACTGCATGTTATGTATTGAAGCGTGTCACATTACGTCCTTTAACCAAAAATACATGTTATGAGATGTTTTCTGAAATGAAACCCAAAGTCTCCTATTTCGGGGTATTTGGTTCAACATGTTTTATTTTAAACAGCAAGGACAATCTTGGGAAATTCGATTCAAAAGCCGATGAAGGCATCTTTATCGGGTATTCGGTCGTAGGAAAGCTTACAGAATCTTTGATAAACGTATCAATACTATTGAAGAAAGTTTATATGTCTCATTCGATGAAAACTCTTTTAACTAACAAAAGCAGTGATGAAGATTAAATTTCAAAAAAACCTATAGAAAATACCACTGTTTCAAGTAATAGTAATGAGACATCCGTTAACAATGAAAATATGTTGAGATCGCCTCCTCGTATTCTAAAAAATTATCCAATTAATAACATAACTGGTGATTTATACACAAAAGTTTCCACTAGACATCAACTCAATCAAATGAGTCATGTTGCATTTATTTCAAACTTTAACAACCCTGGTTTGGAGATTACCTGTATGTATTAAATTATAACGGAAATTATAATTAATATTGTAAATTAGAATATAATTAGAAATTTTAAATTGTTTATTTGGAATAAAAATTGAATTTTGTAAATAATATGGGAAAGATAAAGTTTGGAACTTTATTTTGTTTCTTTGGATATAATTATGGAATTAAATATTGATTGGATAAGTATTTGGTTTAAATAAATTGAAATATCGGATATTTATTAGTTTGGAGCTAATAAATTAATTAGGTGATGTATTTCAACGTTAAATTGTTGAAATAAATCTAAAGCAATGGAAATAAAGTTTTAAAAACTTTATTTTGAGAATTTGAGTAGGAAATAATCAAATTGCAATTTTATTTGGGTAAATACAACAATATTGGAAAACATTGCCAATATTAATCTTTTATTGATTCTAAAAAGGAGAAATATGAAGTAATTACGTATTTAATAATATAAAAGAGTGAAATGTAGTTTAAAATAATATTTTGATGATTAAAAAGATTTAAAATGATTTATGGCAATTTATTTGATAAGAAAACAATTTTTGTGCAAATAGTTGGATTGAAAATAGTGTTTTTGTAAAAAAAATAGAGTAAATTGTGAAAATTGTAAAATATTGTTAAAAATAAGGTTTTATTGTTAAAAATAAATTTTTATGGTTGAAATAATTTTTTTTTTGTGTATATAAATTTTTTAGTTACATACAAATTGGTTGTACATACTTCATTTGTTTTTAAAAATTGAGAAACTACTGTGCATTTTGATAATATAGGTTAAAAGTGTGCATATATTAACATTTTTTCTATGTATAAATGGAGCTGGGCTTTTTGGGTTAGGTTTGGATCCATTAACCCTTAATTTGGATACTTCTGGTAAAGGAAAAACATGCAACAGGTTTTTTTCCTTCTTCCTTCTCCAAAAACAAAACTTCACAGTAAATGAAAATAAGAGAAAATAATGGCTTCCTCGAACTAAATCAATTTCCACTCCAATTTGCTACAAATTAAAGAGGAAATCCACATAATTAAGATTATACAAGGTAATCTCTATCCGATACCAAAAATTTTCATCAAAAATCTTAGAATCTTGGCATGAATTATCTGTAATTTGTTTCCTTTGTTTTGCATGTCTATTTTCAAGCTTCTACAGGTTCTTAGGGCTTTTATCTTCACCAAAGTTCACTGCTTGCATTATAAATCGCTGCTAATTCATCAAGGTGGGTAAAAACTCACATTTGCTAACTGGCCTGTAAAGAAATTGCTTTGTAAAATGTTTATTGTATACGTTCATCCTATTGTCTGTTGTTATATTGATTTCTTGTTTCTGGTTGCCACTTTGTGTGGCCATAACTCTTTGATTTTCACTCGAATTGCTGTCGGATGTTTTTCAGAGTGTATTTTAGTTGTTAATCTTGTTGGGTGTTAAATTTCATTCCAAAACTCAATCGTTTGCTATGTTAAATCATCATTGGAAAATCAACACGAAGTAGAAAACACCTAGAAAACAATTCCGTAGCCTGGGTCGATAAGCAGGTCGATCCAGCGGTCTCCAGGTCGACCTGGCCACAGGTCTAGGTCGACCCTTGTTGGCCCTGGTACGTGCCTATTGCTTTTTGATCTAAGCCTTTTCACATTATATACTTATCTTATTCTATGTTTTCGTAGCTCATTTCTAATGCAAATTTTGAGATGATTTGATGATGACTATAGGCTACGATATTCATCAATGGATTAGCAGATATTTGGAGGAATATGGAATTTTAAAAAATTGAATTTAAATTTGATTTAAATTTGAATATCGATTGGGTGTATTTTCAACGTTTTCTCGATTTTCGAGCACTATTCCTTTCAAATAAATTTTGGGAAAATCTCTAAATTAATTGACTTTTGAAATTATCATTATTAAATATTTTCAAATTATTTTAAGATTATTATTTAATTATTTTAAAGCATTTTAAACATGTTATTTCCTATAATAAGGAGAAATTTTCAATAAATTGCTTTCAAAATTGTTCGGAAAATTATTTTAAAATCCCGTTTTCTTTAGAAAATTATTTTGTAAATAATATAATTTATTTTTTTACTTTTTGGATGCATGAGAAAGGTAATTAAACGATTTAGTAAAAAACATGGTATGGGACACGTGAGTTTACTTTATCGGTTAATTCCGAATTTTACGATTGAAACTATTCGGGTATTTGATTTCTGAATTATTTAGCTATTTTATGGTGAGTTTTGGGATTATAATTCCTATTATAGGAATTTTCTGGGAAATACCAATACTTGGCGTGTTGTGGTTCGAGATATCTTTTTCTAGGAGGATAATCCATAGAACTCGATATAGTATTTTCCTTCCTGATGAGATGAGGTAAGCCTTGAGTTTTCCAAGTTTGAGATTTTATAATGATTTATGTTTTCTAATGTGATATTGACTAGTGGTTAGTAAAGCGTTAAATGTGAATGTGTGGTATGGGATGCATGTTAACACTTTTTGAGTTCGTATTTAGGAGTTTGTGACACATTTTTGGTTTACTAGTACTATAAACCTTCGGGTCATCTGGTATTTACGATTTCGGTCATCTAAGATTTACGACTTCAGTCATCTTAGTTTTATGACTTCGGTCGTCTAGGATTTACAACTTTGGTCGTCTGGGATAGGTACCTAAATCATATATATAGTACTGGTCTGAGTTTGGCACGTGCAGCATCGCTTCGGCATGCATCTGGGATTTGGCCAATCCGCAAATTTTATGAGATTTTGATTTTGATTTCACAAATTTGAGATGATGACTTTATTTATGGCCTTGAGTAGAAAAATTCCTATATATATGTTTATGGTGATATCAATATTAGGATTATGAGCTCTTATTCGAGGTTCATGAGATTTGATTTTGGGGATTTCGATGATTTCACTTATGGCTTGTACGATTGCTTATATTCATCCATATTGTCGAACCCTTGAGTGTGAAACATCTATGCTATGTTAAACCCAATCCTAAGTCAATTATGGACCTTTGAGACACTTCCACCCTTTAAAGTATAGGTTAAACTTTACTCATATCATTCCTTTATATTCAAAGGAATGCTTCACTTATATGCTTATATTTCTTTATCTCTTGCTAATATCAAGTTCTAGTAGCCCGACCCGTGTATTCATTACTCGGTCAGACCGAGTTGAATGTTAGCTTTTGGACCTATGCTAGCTTTACCTTTTGGGCTTCATCATCCACTTTGTATACGGCATATTTTTTGTGTAGTGGTCTTTTATTTGGGAATTTTATGATGTATATAATCTTTTATTAGGATGTATGTATATATATTGTGGTTGAATACCACTTGTTACATGTCGTATTAAATTTGGTGTATGTGTATATATATATATTCTGTGTTGCTGTTATGTGACTTGAGATTATTGTAGTTATTATATTTTGTTTCTATATTGATCTTGAAGCCACCGTAGTAGTGTATTAGATAGGAATTAAGTATGTCAAATACTTGAGACAAAATGAAAAAAAAAATGAGTACCAAATCGACATACTTAGCTCTTATATAATGCAAGACTATGATGGTCGCCCTTAACTAGCCATATTCTCCGCATTAGCAGACAGAGTTGCTAAGTAATTCTCTTTGTTAATATGGGTCTTAAGGTGGGGCGTCACACAAACTTTGAGCCAAAGAATTACAAAGAAGTTTCAAATGATGGATCAAGGATCATGGCAATGCAAAAAGAACTCAATCAATTCGAAATAAATGACGTATGAGAACTTATTCCAAGACCAACGGATCAATCTATAATTGGAATAACATGGGTCTATAAGAATAAAGTTGAAGAAAATGGAAACAATGTTCAAAATAAAGCAAGACTTGTCGCCCAAGGATACAATTAAGAGGAAGGCATTGATTATGAAGAGACTTTTTCTCCGGTAGCACGACTAGAATCCATCCGAACATTGCTTCCTTTTGCTTGTTATCATAATCTTAAACTTTTTCAAATGGAAGCAAAAAGTGCTTTCTTAAATGGTTTTAATAAAAGAAAGAGTCTATGTTGAATAGCCACCATTATTCACACATGAAAAATTCCTGAACATGTATATAAATTAAAGAAAACATTATATGGTTTAAAACGAGCACCTCGTGCTTGGTATGATAGATTAAAAACTCATTTAATTAGTTGTGGGTTTCAAATTGGTAAAATAGACACAACACTATTTATAAAAAGAGATCATAATGATATTTTAATTGTTCAAATATATGTAGATGACATAATATTTGTGTCAACTAATGAAAAATTATGCAATGATTTTGAGAATATCATGAAAAATGAATATGAACTGTCCCATATAGGAGAATTAAACTTTTCTTAGGATTACAAATTAAATAATTATAAAATGGTATTTTTATATGTCAAGAAAAATATTGTCATGACTTATTAAAATGATTTGGAATGGAGAAACCTCTAGTAAACCAACACCAATGAGTATAAGCATTCATATGGATAAAGATGAAAATGGAAAGATTTCGATCAAAAGTTATAGCGAAGTATAATAGGCTCCCTATGATACCTAATGGCTAGTAGACCCGATATTATGATGAATGTATATTTGTGTGCAAGATTTCAAGCACAGCCAAAAGAATCACATTATAGAGCAGTTAAACGTATTTTAAGATACTTAACCAACACTACATATTACAGTCTTTTTTATCCTAAAGGCAGCTCTTTCGAACTTTGTCGTATAGTGATGTTGATTTCGGAGGTTGCAAAAAGGATAGAATAAGTACGAGTGACACTTGTCATTTTATTGGTCAATCCCTTGTATCATGGTTCACTAAAAAGCAAAATTCGATTTCTTTTTCAACTTGTGAAGGAGAATACATTTCTACTGCTCTGGCTTGTGTGCAAGTTATATATGTGCAACAAATGCTTCAAGATTTTGGTGAAACTATAGCTTGTTCTCCAATATATTGTGACAATACAAGTGCAATTAATCTAGCTAAGAACTATAAATCATTCTCGAGCTAAACACATTGATATCAGACATCATTTTCGTAGAGATAACGTAGAAAAAGGTATCATATCTTTAGAATTCATCAATACTGAAAACCAGATAGCAGACATTTTTACAAAACCTTTATGTGAAGCATCATTTATAAAACTTAGAAGAGAACTGGGAATATGCTCTTTATCTAAACTTTAGAAAGAACAAGAACAATATTCGTAATTGTTTATTTTCCTACCTCTCAATATTATCTATCTTTATTGGCTAACAGACTATATAATTTTCTACCCTTTTTGTTAAATCCTCTGAACACTACTACTATTTTAACAATTAAAATAAATAGCCATTTATAATAGAAAACCTAAATCTTATACATCTGTGTGAAAATTTATTAACAATTTACAGACAAACGTTTCTAATACACATCTTTTTAACAACTAAAAGAAATTTTCCAACATGTCGTCCGACCATGAATCCACCCACTCTGCCATTGATTTTTCATCACCATCATTTGGTAGTACATATACCTCTCCTATAAAAACAACTCCTAAATCATCTCCATCCTTAAACATTGTTCCCTCTCCTACATATCATACTGGCTATTCTCCAAAAGGAAAGAAAGCCAAGCATGGTATTGACCTTCAAACAGCCTCTCTTTCTAACAAAGCTGATGAAGTCCATCGCTATCAAAAAGAAATAATGGATGTACAAAAGGAGATGTATTATGAACAAAGACGCCAGGGAGCTCATCTAAATTTTCTGGAGAATGCATCCTTGCAATATGCGGGCATTCACCTACAAAGGATTGTGCTCATGTATGCTCCCCTCGTGCAAAGGAAACCCCTCCAAGTGCTCGTCGGATCACTCGACGAAAATTACAGGGAAAAAGCACGTCAAAAGCTCCACCAATGCTCGTACCTCCCTACTGGTCTCCGCTACGACCGTTGAAAGAGGATACAAAGGTTGAATCAAATTCGTGGGAGAAGTAATACTATCATTCCACTAATTCCTCAAACAAAAATTAAAATATTTTAAAATAATTATATAATATTTGTCATGGTGAGCTTGATTATTCATTCATATGATTTGTATATCTTTTTTTTTGATGAATAAATAATATTTCTACTAAGATAGAAATCTAAAAACTAGATTTTATATAGCCAAAAAATGTGTTTGGATTGAAAAGATGCAGACCAGTTTGCCAGTTTGACCAGATGTCTGGCCCCATTCTCTAGAAAATTTCCAAACTCAGCATAAACATTTGTTTTTCATCTCATACATCTGGCTCAACACTCTGCCTTAAAATTTCAACACAACCAAATGTCTGACCTCAAATACAGACGTCTGACCGTGCTCAGTATTCATCGTTTCTACCTCACCTATAAATTATCCATTACCTTTTTTCAATTTTTTACCATCATCTCCTAAACTTAAACAAAACCCTAAATGCCCAAATCTATTTTTTTTTCCATTCAATTCCTCTAAATCAATGGCACCCAAAGCCAAGAAACCCTTTTCAAAGCGTAAGAAGACGGGCCAAGGCTCTAGCTCTCAAACCCTTCTCAGCAATTTTTCATCGATGAAATCAATGATCGATGGAAGGTAAAAAAAGATGGAAGACAAAAGCTTCAGGAGTTGGAAAAGAAGAAGATACATTGTGGTCTATTCTATCCACTCTGAAGATTTTTTTAATTGTGAAATCGACGATTTGGTTAGCGATGTAGAGGTTCACCATCTCATAAATTATGATTCTAACTTCGGCCAAATTGATCGACTTGCGGTATATTTATTCTTTATCAATTTATTTTCAATTCATGTTTGGAATCCGTCTGATCTAGAAAATTGGATTTGGACGAGTGTTTATGTGGAAATTATAAAACTAAATGTCGAAATGCTTGGGCAAATACTTCGGTGCTCATATATAGGAATTAGATTGCAAGATATTCCTGATATGAGACACATGGCAAGAGTTGCAATTACACATCTCATTTGGGAAGATGACTGCGGAAATTATCACCATTCAATTTTCATCCAAAGGCTAGATTACTTAACCGCATGCTTATAAATACCGTACTCCCTCGGTTAGGTAGTCTTGAGCAAGTGTGTGACCATGACCATAGAGCTTTATATGCTATTTTCAAAAATACCAAAGAGAATTCGGCTCAATATACTTTTGACCAAATTAAAAAAATTTAGACCCCAATTCGTCAAACAATCATCTATGCACCATATATTATGTGAATTCTTCGAGCACATAATGTCCCCTTATACTTATCATAGTATTAAGCACTTCTTGTTAAGGACAATGGAATTCATTTTCTATCTTTGATGCATCTACCTAAAAATCCACTAAGTATCACACCCTTTTCTCAGTACCAACACGAACACCAACAACAACACCAACAGCTTACCCCTACACAACCTACCTCTACATAAGGCCCTTCTGAACCAACAGGGTATTACTCTAATTGTAAAATTCAAAAAGCTCGAATTGCAGTAGGATCAGGAGAAAGTATTCGAGATATAACACTTCAAAACCAACGTCTCCTGTCTATAAATCAAAAGGTCTTGGATAAGAAAGTTTCCCGACTAGAACGGTCTTTTTCGACATGAATGACTAAAATAGAAAAGACTTTAGAAAAGGTCATTTCTACTCTTGGAAAGGTTATGAGAAAGGTTCGCGAACATTCTTCTTCACGATCTTCTTCATCTCCGTCTCCTACACCACCTCCAATACCTCACGTATATCCACCAGCACCTAGCACAGCCGAAGAGCCTTTACAAATAGTGCTCCTGGAAATGATCCAGTAAATGAGGACATTGAGGAGAGTGAAGATATATCATGGCCTCCACAGAATGCCCCATATTACGGACATTATCAATCATTTTAAGGCTTTCCATTCGGAAAGATAAAGAGTATCCTGATCAATCGCAATGAAAGAATAGCAACTACGTTGAAAACGCTTCTAACCTATGGGGTTACTTCTCCTATCGGTAAGTTATTTATCAATGTTGAATAAATTTATTCCGAATTCTTTCTGCATATGACTGTGATATTTTGTTGGTTTTGTTCTGTGGCATTCTGTTAGTGGCATTATGCTGTTGTGATATTGTGTTGATTTCTCTACATGTTTCCTTGTATTGTTTCGTATAATCTTATTGATAATGACAAAGGGGGAGGCATTTTATACTACATTTAAATAGGGGGAAAATCACAAAACTCAAGGGGAGCATTCTTATAAAAACTCAGAGGGAGCATTGTTATAAGCTTGATTGTATAATGATCATCATCAAAAAGAGGAAGAATGTTAGAACTTCTATTCTATGATTTTGTTAACAACAACTATACGATACTAGCATACAATATATATGTGTGTGTGTGTGTGTGTGTGTGTGTGTGTGCACGCGCGTGTGTGTGCGTGTATCATCTATATGTAGGTGAACGATTCCATCTAAGACTTGAAGGTAAGCACAAGAGGATCATTGTATTAGAAATATTTGTATACAGTGTTCATTCTTAAATAGAAGATGTGTACAATCTCCTTGAGTAGTTCTTACACGCAAAAACACATACAGGCTACTAAAAAGTTTTTTTTTCAAATTCAAAAAGGAAATTTTTCATGCTGTACAGGTGTAAGACGTCTGACTCTTAAATTCAGATTCCTGGTAAATTCCACTATGTAAAATTTTCACTACATGCCAGTCGTCTGACCTGGGTAATGGCCAGAAGCTTTTAACAGACATCTTCTTTAATCGAAGAGTTGCATCCACAGTTTCTGATCATATCTCTTCCTTCTCAAACATTACAACCCTTGGACTAGAATAGGATATACTAAAGGTCGTTACTTCTCAAAGAAACTCTTCAATATCTATAAATAAGCATGGATTTAAGAAGTTAAACTCACTTGATTTTCTAAACTCTTTTCTCTTTATTCTCTAATATTCCTATGCTTTCTCTGATTTCTAAAAGTACTCAAAAACATACCTTTATTTCTTCCTTATATTAAAACTTCAAATTACATACTACTCAAAGGAGATTATAGGAAGGATTGTATCGAGCACTTAAAAACTGTGTTGTTAAGAACACACTATTGCCAAAGAAAATTCTTTTATTGTAAGCCTATTCTTCCGGATGAAGCGAGGATAGTTTTGATAGTTGAAAGTCCGAAGGAGAACTTCGGGAAATGGATGTAGGACGAGAGGTCCGAACCGGTATAAAAATTCTGGTGTGATCGTTTTCTTACTTTACTTATTTTACTTTGCTAGTTGATAGATAATATTTCATAACACTTGCATATTAAGTATACACACATGATTCATATACTCTTTCAAAGTTCTGTTCTCCGCCTATATTCTTCCACCGACTCTTGGACTTGATGGTGACTGAAAGAATGCTTCAGGTACCATTGCAAGTTGGAGTAATCTTAGAAGTCACCATAAAGACCATGCCATCTCTTCATACCTGAAATAAAGCATACAAGACAAACTTCAGAAACACAAAGAATTGAGCTAACATACGAGAGAATGGAAAAATAAATACAAGAGTGATCCTAATGTGTTGTGTTGTGTATTCCTAAAATAGGCCTAAGACTTCGTCACAAACCAGAGCAAACGTTTGTAGTAGGGGAATAGGACCGATTTCAATTGTCATGGGCAGAGTCGGACTGATGGATGGTGCGATACTGCCAGAACATGATCGCGTCACATCAAAGTTGAAGTTGTATTTAATGAGTGCATCAGAATAAATAAATACATCGCCGATGTCTCCAAAATCTACCCCAACAGTCTTACTGGGGGAACCTTGATGCTTGCCAGCCACCTAGGCCTTATCTTTATCATCAGCATCGAAAGGGGGTGAATTCAGAAGGATGAAACTCATGCCTGGTGTCTCGTCACATGATTCTGAATCTTCACCTTCAGACCCAGACGAATAATAATCAATGGATGTAAATTCATCATTGTTGCTTTCAAACTCTCGTTCCTCCTTCAACAAGTTTATCGTGGCTTTCCCTTCTCTCTGCAAGGGCTTAATCTCTGATTCTACCTAAATCGGGGACAATCTAGTAGAATCGCTTAGACCAGCTACATTCCTTCCTCATGGGTCTTATCGAGCGGACTTTCGGAGGGGCCGCCTATTTCATGACCCTCCTTGGACTCCTATAAAGAGGAAGAAGGCTTTGCATGAACCCTGGCTCAACCGGGGGAGGGAGCCTCAACCTGAGCAACCGATCTCCCCGGAGCTAACAACCGGAATTGGCGCAAGTTCTCGTCAATGAGCAAGACTTTGGCGCTCCGCTCCTTGACATTAATAGCTTTAAGAGTTTGACAAATTTCATTAAGAGCTGTGTCTCTATTTAGCCTTGGAATAACTGTAAAAAGCGAGAAATCGGTTAGAAACTCTATCACGCCACTTTAAAGCTCGACGAATGGAGAATAAGGAAATTTACCCCTTGTCATCCATCGACGGTTAAATCCCTCAAGGCATCTAATGAAAAAGTATTACGGTTAAATCCCTCAAGGCATCTAATGAAAAAGTATTGTGTCTTAAATTGAGATAAGTTGCTTTGCAGACATAAAATGATCTTCTGATTCCATTGGGCCTCGATTATGATTAGGGAAGGGCAATCATCTCTCCTCCCAAAAGCTAAGAAATGTCGCAACTCGTCGTAACTCGGAGCACGATTAAATGTTCGTATAAAGAGGATGTGTAAGCAAGTGAGGATGGCATAACCATTCGGGTGAAGTTGGAATGGGATAATCCCCAAGTTCGATAGCGTTTCATGAAGAAGGTCGTTGAAGGGGGGCACAACTCCATTCCAACACATGAACCGATGGCAAGCTGTAAACCTCGAGGGATGCATGTGAGCGAACTCATCCTTCTCCGAAAGGCGTACGTCCTCTTTGGGGATTCCAACAGATGTTATGGAGAACCTTGGCGGAGATCACCGTCGGGTCTTTTTCAGGCGGATTGAGTAAAAATCGAAAGTTTGGTGGCGTGCGATCCACGATCGACCCAACTAGAACTAGTTGACCGAACTTGGCTTGTGAAGTAGATGACGACTCAAATTCAGAAAGCATTGGACTTCATCCACTCGGCTTGCGGTATATAGATGGCTGCTTCATTCTATATAACAAAACTCGCGTCCGAAAATGGTCAGGTAAATCTATCCTAATTTCATAAGTTTCCCCTATCACACTTTAATTCCAAGGGAACTTTAGCTAGTAATCTACACTATGGACTTCAAGTACGAACTGGGGCAAGTGCAGTGTGATGTCTATATGGGATGAACTTGGGGCTCAATGCACTGCAAACACTCAATCCTATGTAGACATTTCGCTCGCAGTGAAAAAGGAAGAAGAACTTCCCGTGCCAGTTCATTTTTCATGTTTTCTTCTTATGCACTTACCCATTATCAATCAGTGATCGATAACAGATCCGTTGTCCAAAGCGACACAAAAAGCTCTTCTCATTTAAGGAACACCGAGGGCGGAATAATTAAGCAGGATAAACCAGATTCTTTGAATTGACCGATGAAACATCGTACGATGGCATCTGTGAAACTCGGCACAATTTAATTCTAGTATATTGGACGAAGATAGTAAGACATGTTAAGCATTGGACCAAAGCCCAAATGTCATTCCGGGGAACAACACAAAACCCAATTTACTATCTTCCTCCATATAACCACAATTAGTTCAAACTTCTCACAATTAAACATCATGAGCTAAAACCGGACGTTGTACCTCCTGCCAATATTACAATCAACAACTCAACCAAGCGAACTCACCTCATAATCAACTTAATGGAAGTCACAGATTGAACTTGGCAAGCTAAGAACTGGGTCGTGGGCGAGCTAGTGAAGGGATGGTTCGCATACAGCATAGCAATAGGTCGGCCACACCTTAAAATGGAATGAAGCAGGTTGGCTAAGATTCGAATGTGGTGAAGGATCGGCTAGGGTTCGACTTTGTGGTTCGCCTGCAACTCGAGGTGATGCTTCGATCGACGGAGGTGAAGGTGAGCAGATCAAGCGAAGTATGATGGACAAATGGAACACTTGGTTTCGAATCGTTGGTCGAATCATAGGAAGACTTGATCACTTGGATAGATTGAAGTGGTTCGGGTCGAATGAGGGAAAAAGAGGAGGCTCGGGTATATGTAGTTGAAAGTAGGTGAAAAATCTCCTAAGTGTTCATGTCGCATGTGACTCGGCCCATCATGGTCGCTCGTAACCCAGCCTGGCATCGAACGAAAAAATAAATTTCGAGATAGGTCGCCAGTGACCCATCTCACATGGGTCGCTAGCGACCCATCATGTAAAAAAATAAAAATTGTATCTAGTATGTGTAAAAATTTGCATACCTTGTGTATTTGTGTACTCGAAACAGAAAGCTCTGTCCAACTACTTTAGAATCAGTCAATTGCGACAGCTCGACTCTCCAAGACCTACAGGGAGACTGCAAATGAATATAGAAAGTAGTAATTTTCAGAGCACGTCTTGTTTACAACGAAGACATACTATAAGGGCAAATATTATCCGGATTTTTAACCCAGCAGATACCGAAAGTAAGCAAGGCAACCTTAAGCGGCGAGATGATTCAAGAGCTAACCAGAGATGTTATGACTAGAGTTCGACAAGGACCAAGCTACATGGTCAAGATCACGATAGGAGTCAATGAAGCCAAGAGACGAGCATCCTTGGGGTCAACAAGGGTTTAAGTATCAGCAGCTGGCGACTTGCCGTTAGCATGTGACCACGCCAATAAACCCTTGAGAAGACATCCCCAATTTCGAAATCCAGGATTGACCTCTGTGGAGTCCAGGATAGACCTCTATGGCCGAAATAATAACAACGCATGTACTCCTTAAAAATCACGAACAAACAAGCTATCAAATATGATGAAAGAACGAAAGATTCGGCGAGCGAAAATTGACTAAGCCCATGGGTCGTCGGCGACCCATGGTCCATAGGCCGCCTGGGACCCATCCCCATGGGTCGCTCGTGACACATGGAGTTTAGCAGTTTTCGACCGTAGAATCCCCCTGGGTCGCCTGTATCATACCTGAAACCTGAAAGTGACGGGCTTGGCCAAGAAGCCCTCCAACATCTATAAATAGCATACCTCCTGCAACATAAAATGGGGTTCTGGAAATTGAAGATGGTAGCTCTGTTGGAACTCTTCTTCACTTCTAGCCTCACTCACAACGATCTCAGAAGGAATACACCGTGATTCTTTGGTGGGTTCTAACTCTAGAGATCCAATTCAGCTAGGATATAGCTAAAGCCTTATAATCAAACAACTTTTGTAATAGCAGTCAGCTTATAATAAAACTATAAAGTGGATGTAGGCTTCGTTAACAGTCGAATCACTATGAAAATCCACTATTTATTTTCCTTTATTGTTTCTTTTCTATTTTTGTAATCTGTTATATTGCTCTATGAAGACAGAGCTGGTGCTTTCAAATCTAAACCAGGGTGTTAATTATTTTTTGGGTTGACAGAATTCCTTGAATTAGAACAGGATTAGACGAATGCTCCACATCGGAATGAGAATCGTTAGATGTTGATTTAGGAAAAAGCAACGGGAGTGGGAGTAGGGGAAGCGGCTGTTATAATGCAGAGAGTCATTCAATAACATTGATCTGACAAAAAAAAGTATTAGTTTTTTCTTTGGGTTATGCTTTTTTAACATATATTACAAAACAAGAGTGGATAAGAAAAATTAAGCACCCGTTTGGTTTGACATTTTTAGTTTTGTGTTTTCGTCCAAAAACAACATACATGACGCATGTATTTTTGAAAAACAACCAATTTGAAAAATGATGCTAACATATAAAATAAAAAACAAATTTATTTTATTTTTCTTATTATGAGAAATAACAAAAGAATAAAAAACAATCCGTCACATCCGCCGTCGCTCTAACCCATCCGCCGTCGCTCTAACCCATCCGCCGTCGCTCTATCGTCGTCTTAGTGGTCGAAATTTTTGAATTTTTCTTTCGTTATACTAATTTTTTTTGTATGTTGAAAACTCAAACACAAAATACAAAATGAAACCAAACAGACCTTTAAATTTTAAGTCTTTTTGATGATAGAGGAACGGCAGATTGGACAGGTTGTTTTCTATGTTTTTGCTCCTGGAACGCGGAGAACGATAATTTTGCTTTCTATTTTGTATATTAGCTTCGCTTTTAAAATCGGTTATTTTTAAAAAATTCCATGTGTCGTATACATTTTTATTTTGACAGAAACGTAACACTAAATGAGAAAAACCAAACGGGATCTTAATTTTTTTGTTGTATTAGAGATTCTAATTTGAAAATTCAGCATTCACTTAAATAAAGTAGTTATTTTTTAATACTAAAATTGATCCTTTATTCAAGCAGATAGCTTTAAAAAAAAAAATTAAACTATAGAAGGAGCTTATTGCCTATCGAGATATCATCAAATATAAACTGAAAAGAAAAGGGAAAAAAAAGAAAAGAGAGGAACTGTCCAAGCTTTCATTCTGTATTAGTAACCAGAAAAAATGGTAAACCATGTCTTTTAATTAAATACAGTATTAAAGTAGGTAGTGTCGATTCTCAAACAAGAGCTAATGTAGAAGAGATCTGTTATCAATAGAGTTGATATTGCAAATAGGCTGGACTGATCCTCTACATTACAGTGAAGTTTGACAACTGTACTTCATGTTATAGGAATAACTCATTTATCTGGTCCACCTAAAACGAGTCATAGAAAAAGAAAAAACGGTAAAAAAGAAAAAAAGGGCACTTGGATATTTGATTAGGCCTTGTACTGAGATTGCGTGTTTGAAACTCGAGCATGCACGTAAGTTTAAGCTATTTGAATTTATGTTTGTGCATATTGTTCATCTTTAATCCTCAATATTTTGACTCCTCTCTAGTTCCTTGGAACGAAGCATGACACTAATTTTTCTCTGTCTGCGTGAAACCGTATATAGTTCTCAACTTATCTGTATGCGTACAAGTAAAACAATGGCAGTGAATTGTCTTATATCTGTAGGTATTTTCTTTGCGTTGCTGGTGTTTATCTTGTTCTTGCAAGGATTCTATTAAACATGGATTGCCTACTACGCACACAAAGGCAACAAGAGTTTCTCTCTCTCCAACATTCCTCCCATCTAAAGCCACTTTCTCTTCTCAATATATGTACATTATATGCACTTATATCTCTTTGTCATAGTGTATTCTCGAACATATGTAGTCAAATCAGATGTAAACGTATGAACCGCTTATGGTTTCATGTGGTTATCATGCCTCTTTTGGTATGCATTTATACTGCATTTGTCCATTTTATATAAAGTGAAAAATAGATTATAGATATGTCACGGAGCTACTTTGTAGTCATCTGAATTGAGTGTTAATAAATTTGTTTTATTGCAAATACGATCATAAATGGTCAAACATACATTTATGAAGGCAAATTGTATTTATATTTGAAACTATACCGACTTTTTGTTATACCATCTCTAAATGAACATATATTTGATCAGTGAACAAAATCAGTGCCTTCTTTCATGGAAGATGTTGAACGTACATGCATATACGTGAATATTTCATGTTAACCTGGTTTTATGTTAACATGATTTTTAACCCAGCTAAATTTAAAAAGAGTTAGAACATTCAAGTTAAGTCAGAAAAATTCGGAACTTAACCGAAAGTCCTAAAAAAGCATCCTTGAAGTCTTCAAAAAGTATGGGCTAAAAATAGCCGATCTTAATTAGTTGTTCTTTGGTCCTCCAATTCTCTTACATCAACCCTATGCCTCCACTAAGTTCATCCAACAAGTTTGTGTAATCTATATCTTGCGAATAACATAAACCCTAAGATCTAGAATTACATGATTATCACATATGTAATGAATCAATAAAACATACCTTCAGACATCTCGTATATGAATCAGCAATGGCTGTTGTCGAAAGCTGTTTCAATGGATAAAGGAAATGGTTTTTCTTTCTTTTCCTATATCTTTCTTTATGTGTTTTTTCTATATCCTTTGTGATGGGCAAAGGTTAATATTTATAGGTAGAGAGAGAACCAAATTTTCAGATTTGTAGACTTAGTCTTGATCGTCCATCAAGATCAAGATGAGAGAAATTAACACTCTAAATTATAACCGTTTTATTGATTAGCGTATTAATAGGAAAACCATTTAGATTCTGTTGACCGTAAAACGAGGAAAGAAACGTTTGAGGAAGGAAACAGTCAAATTTCCTTACAAAATAAGGAAGGAAAATCCATTAATGTTTTTCGTATTAATTTCCTTACAAAATAAGGAAGGCAAATCAATTAATATTTTCGTACTGATTTCCTTACAAAACGGTCAAATTTCCTTACAGTCTCCCACTTGGTCAACAGTAAAATCCATTAATGTTTTCGTATTAAGGTCATAAGGCGCGCATGATATGCTAAACTTTTCTTTAGTCAGTTATCATAAGTGTCTTGGCTAATCTAGTGGTCAATGGAAGTCATGACGTGTATATGTTATTTTGCAACATGCTTACTTCCATGTACTATGACATTGACAACTTTCATAACTAGACCGTAAATGAGCATAACTTAATGGTCATGTAATTTCTTGAAGCAAAAGACTGTTTCTGTTATCATTTATCTAAATATAAATGTATACACATTATAAAACAGAAATAAAAGATGTCCAAATTATTAAGAGCTCAATAATTGTTATGTCTAGCTAAGTACAAAAAAAGGCATAATAAGAAGATAATTATGAACTATCTGCAAGACTCATGCTATCAGTTGTCTCTGAAAGGTCTTTGGAGGTAGTCCTTTCGTGAATATGTCTGCCACTTGTAAGTCCGTACTTATCGATTCAACAACAATTTTCTTCAGTTTAACATCTTACTTCAGTAGTAGGTATTTCAGGTCCATGTGTTTGGAACATTTGGTTATCCTATCATGCTTGGAGAAAAAGGTTGCAGCTTCATTGTCGTAGTAGACAGTTAGTGGCTTAGAGATAAAACTTAAAGTGCTAAATTGTGAGACAAAATTACGCAGCCATGTTCCTTGAATTGAAGCCTCATAACATGCTACGTATTCATCCATCATGGTGGATTCGAAAAGCATCTCAGATTTCTGGCTTCCCCATGATATTGCACATCCACGTAAGAGGTACACATAGCCAAGAGTGCAGATCCTATTGTCAGGACATCCAGCAAGATCAGAATCAGAATAACCAGTTACCTGTAGGTAACTTAATTTTCTATAAGTGAGCATTTAATTCCTTTTTCCCTTTAAGTATCTCAGTACCTTCTTTGCAGCTTTCCAATGAGCGATTCCTAGGTTACATTGAAATCTACCCAGCATACCAACTGCATGACTAATATCAGGTCTTGTACAGACCTGTGAATACATCAAACTCCCTACAAGAGATGCATAAGGATATCTGGTCATTTCTTCTCATTCCATAGGAGTCTTTGGGCACTGCTCAAGAACAAGTTTGTCTCCTTTCTGCAGTGGGACGGGACTATAGGAACAATTCGTCATGCCAAATCTCTCAAGAATTTTGTCAATATATGCTTTTTGAGACAATCCTAGAACTCCTTGTGATCTATCACGGAATATTTCTATTCCTATCAAATAGGAAGCCTCACCCATATCTTTCATTTCAAAGTTCGTTGAGAGATAATCATTAATTTCACGTAATAAACCAAGGTCGCTGCTAGCTAATAATATGTCATCAACATACAGAATCAAAAATATGAACTTGCTCCCACTGAACTTGAGGTATATACAAGGGTCAACTTTGTTTTCTATGAATTTCGAAAGCGGTAATGATTTCATGAAACTTTAGATACCATTGTCTAGAAGCTTGTTTCAGTCCATATATTGGTTTCTTAAGTTTGCAGACCATGTCTTCCTATCCTTCAATTATGAAGCCTTCAGGTTGACGCATGTAGACTTCTTCTTCCAAGCCTCTATTTAGAAAGGATGTTTTCACATCCCTTTGATGTAACTCGAGATCATAATGAGCTACTAATGCCGTGATAATTCTAAGAGAATCTTTCCTGGAAACAGGAGCAAAAGTTTTATTATAGTCAATGCCTTCTTTCAGATTAAAACCTTTGAAAACAAGTCTGCCTTTATATCGTTCAATTTTACCATTGCAGTCACGTTTGGTCTTGAAGACTCACTTGCAACCGACTGTTTTATGTCCTTGCGGCAATTGAACGATTTCCCAAACTTGATATTATCCGTAGATTTCAGTTCATCTTTCATGACATCACTCCATTTAATAGAATTAACATCCTTAATGGCTTGTGAATAAGAATTAGGTTGGTAGTTCCTTAGATTCTATTAGATAAAGCATATAATCATCAGGAATAATTGATCTTCTTTGTCTTTGAGATCTTATTAATGCTAGTTCCTGTGGTACTTCATCAACATTATGATTGGTGATAATTTCATTATGGAGTTTTTGATCATTTATTGGGTTTTCCTCATTGTGAACAGGTTCAACAATAGGATGATTTCCAATATCTTTCGAAATAGAGGGTAAGATAATGGGTACCTTTATTTCATGAATGATCACTTCTTGTTGTTTTGTACTCCCACTGATTTCACCATTCTCATAGAATTTGGCATTGCCGGTTTCAACAATTCTTGTACTATGGTTAGGACAATAAAATCTATATCCTTTAGATTTTTCTGGGTAACCTATAAAGTAACCACTAACTGTCTTAAAATCTAATTTCTTTTCATTTGAATTGTAATGTCTAGCTTCAGCTGGGCAACCCCAAATTTGGAGATCTCTTAAACTAGGTTTCCATCCTTTCCGAAGTTCAAAAGGAGTCTTTGGAACGGCCTTACTTAGAACTCTATTTAAGATGTAGACAGTTGTTCGTAATGCATTCATACATAATAATATATGTAAATTTGCATGACTCATCATGGATCTAACCATTTCCATGCATGTGCGATTTCGCCTTTCAGCTACACCATTCTGCCATGGAGATCCAGACGTTCTGTATTGTGCAACAATTCCAAGTTTTTGAAGAAGTCTAGCAAAAGGTCCAGGATGTTGTCCCATTTCATCATACCTTCCATAGAATTCACCACCCCTATCTGACCTAATGATTTTCACTTTTCTTTCTAATTTTCTTTTAACTTCAGTAATGAACACTTGTACATCATCCACTGACTGTGATTTTTCATGCAACAAATAAAGATAGCAATAACGTGAAAAATGTTGGATCATAGGTTTTGATTACTGACAAGACACAACAATTCACGAATCTACGACTATGATAACATCCAGACTCATCGGCTCAATATATAGTTTGTATAGTTATATGTATTTTAACAAGAGTCATCAAATATGTATATAGAGTCTAGTTTAGTGCTTTGTTAAAATCTTTCCTCAAGAATCATCATTCACATTCAAATAAACTCGCATGCATATTTTAATAAAAATCAAGTTTTCAAAAAAATGCATGGAGCGGGGCTCGAACCCAAGTCACTAGTTTGGAAGGGAAGTACTCTAACCAAATGAGCTGCTGTTATTTTATACTTGAAAAAATGATCTGTGCACATAACATCAGGTCGGTCGACCGGCCAGAATTTTCGGCTGACCGAACCTATTGTTAGTGCACAGATATGCTCTGTTTTCTACACGATTTTAAACTCAGCTGACCGGCCAGAATTTTCGGTCAACCGACCTGAACATAACGGCTAGTTTTCTGAAGAGTTGCGATTATTCATGAAGAGGAATGTCCCTCAATCCAAGAGATACGGACACAATTTTTGATTGAAACTCTTCATGAAAGATTATAACTATTCTATAACTATATAAACATGTTCAAATAACTTCTATAATAATCGATTCTGGTTTATATTTCTGAAATCCATTCTCTATTTATTTCTGCAAATAAAAGCATTCATTCTCATTCAATATCTCTAGAATCTCTGAATTAATTTATATACTTCGATTCTACGAGATTATCTTCCTTCTAAATCTTCACATACACTACATATTCTTGAGGATTTGATTATAGGAAATTGTACTATCAAAAGACAATCCGTGTTATTTAGAACACACTCGTCAACAAAGTATTTGTATTAAGTTGAAGTCCTCTTTGGCTGTTGAGGCGGGAAAATTCCTGTTCGGCTGCTCAGGTGTGATATACCTATTCCTCTGGGTTAAGTGAGGGGTTTAGTCTAAATCCAGAGGATATTCTGGGACTGGACGTAGAACGGGAAGTTCGAACCAGTATAAAAATTCCTGGTGTGCTTACTTTAATTTTTATTTTACTGCTATTATCAGTTTCTGCATTTATATATCATATTACACGATCCTTAGTACTGCACGTACACTTTCATTTGGTATCAGAGCTAGAGCTAGACTTTTTCATCGTTTTATGATGAAATCCATTATACCAAGAGCCGGTTCTTACCACTTAGTATATCCTAAAAAATTTAAAGCTCTATATGCTATATGTTCGAATACACACGTCAGTTGGGCACAATTACTCATGGATGAGTTTCTCGCATTTAATCAAGGCAAAATGCTTCATATTTACTATGGAGAATACATAATGAGATTGATCAATACCTTTGTCCCACATGCTCCCGAATCCGAAACCTCCAAAGTTCGTACTTTTGATTCAAGGACCATAAAACTAATGAAGTTTCCCGATGCACCTCCTAGATTCATACCATTTAACCAATGGAGTACTACTCCTCGAGAACAACTACTCCGTAGCTTCTCTACACCTCAACCATCAACTCCTGCTACGGAACGTCTAACACGCCAACATTCAATTCAAAGACCAACTCCCGGAATTAGTACAGAGGCGGCCATTAATATTTTGGCTCAAAATCAACTAGACTTGGATGCCCGGCAACGAAAAATTGATGGTCATTTCAAAAAAATCAAGGGATTCTTCGTGAACTTATGGGATGCCTTATCATGTACTTCCGAAGCCGGTGCCTCTTATGTAGCTCCCGGAAAAAGGCCAGCACCAAACTTCTCTTTTTCCACTTCGGAGAATACAAGCTCCGGTACATCAGGAACTCACACTTCTACCGCTCAAAGACGTGGTAAGGAACATGCTCCTCCGGAAGAAAATATCCATCCAGAATTTTGAGGTTCCGATGATGATGAGGAGTGATCATGTTGTTCTACAACTTGCTATCTTAAAATTTCAGTGTTCTATTTTTTCAATATTGTGTACTAAGTAAACATCGTTAATATTCCTATTTGTTTTGAATATGTACTCTTGAAAAGCCGATGTTTTCTTATGTTATGTTACATGTTCCATATTTTTTAAGTATTCCTTTTTGTCGATGACAAAGGGGGAGAAAAATATTGCTCTCTAACACTATTTGCAGGAATAAACCATGCAAGCACAGATTAAAGAAAAAAAGATTATTTATTTATAGAAATATATAGCATAGATTCAGGGGGAGAAATCTATAGCACAATTACAGGAAGATATTCAGTGAGAGAGATAAGATCAACAAAGCTTGTCAAAGATTCGTTCGTAGAAAATGGAGTTGTCATCATCAAAAAGGGGGAGAATGTTGGATCATAGGTTTTGATTACTGACAAGACACAACAATCCACGAATCTACGACTACGATAACATCCAGACTCATCTTCTCAATATATAGTTTGTATAGTTATATATATTTTAACAAGGGTCATCAAATATGTATATAGAGTCTAGTTTAGTGCTTTGTTAAAATCTTTCCTCAAGAATCATCATTCACATTCAAATAAACTCGTATGCATATTTTAATAAAAATCAAGTTTTCAAAAAAATGCATCAAGCGGGGCTCGAACCCAGGTCACTAGTTTGGAAGGCAAGTACTCTAACCAAATGAGCTGCTGCTATTTTATGATCTATGCACATAACATCAGGTCGGTCGACCGGCCAGAATTTTCGGCTGACCGAACCTATTGTTAGTGCACAGATATGCTCTGTTTTCTGCACGATTTTAAACTCAGCTGACCGGCCAGAATTTTCAGTCAACCGACCTGAACATAACGGCTAGTTTTCTGAAGAGTTGCGATTATTCATGAAGAGAAATGTCCCTCAATCCAAGAGATATGGGCACAATTTTTGATTGAAACTCTTCATGAAAGATTATAACCATTCTACAACTATATAAACATGTTCAAATCACTTCTATAATAATCGATTCTGGTTTATATTTCTGAAATATGTTCTCTATTTATTTCTGCAAATAAAAGCATTCATTCTCATTCAATATCTCTAGAATCTCTGAATTAATTTATATACTTCGATTCTTGGAGATTATCTTCCTTCTAAATCTTCACATACACTACATATTCCTGAGGATTTGATTATAGGTAATTGTACTATCAAAAGACAATCCGTGTTATTTAGAACACACTCGTCAACAAAGTATTTGTATTAAGTTGAAGTCCTCTTCGGCTGTTGAGGCGGAAAAATTCCTGTTTGGCTGCTCAGGTATGATATACCTATTCCTCCGGGTTAAGTGAGGGGTTTAGTCTGAATCCAGAGGATATTCTGGGACTGGACGTAGAACGGAAAGTTCGAACCATTATAAAAATTCCTGGTGTGCTTACTTTAATTTTTATTTTACTTCTATTATCAGTTTCCGCATTTATATATCATATTACATGATCCTTAGTACTGCACGTACACTTTCATTTGGTATCAGAGCCTGGTATTCTAGAGATCGTAACAACATCCTAGAATAAATGGCTACAAAGAGATCTAGTCAAGACAATAAGAAGAGGAAGAGCAATAAAGAAAAATCAAAGGAGCAAACAAACAAATGCTTCATGGCAAAAGATAATGAGGTTAGTGATCTAACTTTTGATGATATGATAGAAACAAATTCAGAACTTCTAGACACTTTAAGAAGTCTCAAAAGAAAATATAAGGAAGCTCTAGAAAATCAGAAGGAAGCAGAGTTCGAAAGAGATATGCTTAAAGACGAGAAGAAAATATTAGAAGAAGAACTTGAGAAAATTCAAGATTCACTCTTTGACAATTCTCAACTCGCTCTATTAAGTCAAGAAATAGAAGCTCAAAAAGAAAAGAATAATGCTCTAGCTTCTGAGAATCATGAGTTAAAACAAAAATTAAAATTGTTGAGTTAGATAACACTAGTCTCAAAACTAAGCTTAATGACATTACTAAAAATATTTTCAATTTTAATAAAGGGAGAGAAAATTTATGCAAGATTATTGAAAATTCACAATCTTCTTCAAATAAGAAGGGATTAGGTTATGTTAAGAATTCAAAAGCTCACAATGGTAAAAGTGGTTTAGGATATAATAAAACTGATCGTAGAAATAGCACTAGATATGCTTTCATGTATAGTAAAAATGATAGTGCTAGTACTAAATTTCGAGTAAAGCCTAAATCCAATTTTTATAGAAATTCAAATACTACTATGACCTATAATGTTGATAATTTCTTTAGAAGTACAAAATCATTAAAAAAACATGAATAAAAATTATCTAAGTATATGGGTTCCTGTTAATTGGAAAAATAGAGAAAAATACATTAATGATTATTTTGATATGGTAGTTAATAATGAAAATTATATTTATAAAGGTTCAACCATACCCAAATGTGTATGGTTTCCTAAAAATTAGGAAATTATAAGAACCTTGGGTATCGCATGCTTTAAATGTTAATTTTTTTTGATACCTTACATTATAAGTAGTAATTATTTTGTTTTATATTGCTCTATGTTAACACTTATGTAAAATATATTTTATATCATCATATAAACTCTCCTTTTTGTCGATGACAAAGGGGGAGAAAGATATTGCTCTCTAACACTATTTGCAGGAATAAACCATGCAAGCACAGATTAAAGAAAAAAAAAGATTAATTATTTATAGAAATATATAGATTCAGGGGGAGAAATCTACAGCATAATTACAGGAAGATATTCAGTGAGAGAGATAAGATCAACAACGCTTGTCAAAGATTCGTTCATAGAAAATGGAGTTGTCATCATCAAAAAGGGAGAGAATGTTGGATCATAGGTTTTGATTACTGACAAGATAAAACAATCCACGAATCTACGACTACGAAAACATCCAGACTCATTGGCTCAATATATAGTTTGTATAGTTATATATATTTTAAAAGAGTCATCAAATATGTATATAGAGTCTAGTTTAGTGCTTTGTTAAATTCATTCCTCAAGAATCATCATTCACATTCAAATAAACTCGCATGCATATTTTAATAAAAATCAAGTTTTCAAAAAAATGCATGGAGCGAGGCTCGAACCCAGGTCACTAGTTTGGAAGGCAAGTACTCTAACCAAATGAGTTGCTTCTGTTTTATACTTGAAAAAATGATCTGTGCACATAACATCAGGTCGGTCGACCGGCCAGAATTTTCGGCTGACCGAACCTATTGTTAGTGCACAGATATGCTCTGTTTTCTGCACGATTTTAAACTCAGCTGACTGGCCAGAATTTTCAGTCAACCGACCTGAACATAACGGCTAGTTTTCTGAAGAGTTGCGATTATTCATGAAGAGGAATGTCCCTCAATCCAAGAGATACGGACACAATTTTTGATTGAAACTCTTCATGAAAGATTATAACTATTCTACAACTTTATAAACATGTTCAAATCACTTCTATAATAATCGATTCTGGTTTATATTTCTGAAATCTATTCTCTATTTGTTTCTGCAAATAAAAGCATTCATTCTCATTCAATATCTCTAGAATCTTTGAATTAATTTATATACTTTGATTCTACGAGATTATCTTCCTTCTAAATCTTCACATACACTACATATTCTTGAGGATTTGATTATAGGAAATTGTACTATCAAAAGACAATCCGGGTTATTTAGAACACACTCGTCAACAAAGTATTTGTATTAAGTTGAAGTCCTCTTCGGCTGTTGAGGCGGAAAAATTCCTGTTCGGCTGCTCAGGTGTGATATACCTATTCCTCCGGGTTATGTGAGGGGTTTAGTCTAAATCCAGAGGATATTCTGGGACTGGACGTAGAACGGGAAGTTCGAACCAGTATAAAAATTCCTAGTATGCTTACTTTAATTTTTATTTTACTGCTATTATCAGTTTCCGCATTTATATATCATATGACACGATCCTTAGTACTGCACGTACACTTTCAAAAAATCATCGATAAAAGTGATGAAATATTTCTCTCCTCCAAAAATTGGTACATCAAAAGGTCCACAAATATCTTTATGTATTATTTCAAGAAGTTATGTACTCCTTGTGGCTCCTTTCTTTGTGTCTTTGTCGTTTTTCCTTTAATACAATCAACACATGTTGTAATGTTAGCGAAGTCTAGGTCCGGTAGGGCACCATCTTTCACTAACATCTTGATTCTTTCACTGGATATGTAACCTAGTTTTTTATGCCACAAGAAGTAAGAATCATTCTTGGATGACTTTCCTTTAATTTCTTTTCCATGCAGGGTGAGTTGGGTTTCAGCATTTTGTTTAAGACAAAGTTTATAAAGTCCATCAATTAATATTCCAGAACCAATAAGACAAGAATTTTTAAATAAACTAAAATTTCCATTTCCAACTTCAAAAGAATATCCAAATTTATCAAGTACACTTACAGAAATCAAATTACGAGAAATAGACGGAACATAAAGAGTTTGACATAAGTCTAACTAATAACCGCTATCTAAAATAATACGAAAAGTTCCAATAGCTTCCACTGGAGCTTTATCTTTATTCCCCATGAAAATGAAATTCTCACTTGGGTTTGTGGTTTGGATCATAATGAATCCCTGCATAGAATTCGAAACATGAACGTTAGCAGCAGTATCAATCCACCAAGCAGAAGAAGGTACATTAGTAAGATTTGATTCGAAATGACTTACGAAACCCATTGGGTTACCTTTCTTTTAGAACCATGCTTTGCGCTTAATGCAATCTGCTTGGAAGTGTCCAGGTTTCTTGCAGAATTTGCAGACATCATCCTTCCTTTTCTTCTTGGATGGTTGAGTGGCGTCATCAGATTTGGGTGGTGCTCTTTTATGTTGTGAGTTGTTCTTTTTGCCAGCTTGTTTTCCAACCCCTTTAGTGAAATAAGAAACTTTAACGCCTTGCGAGCCTTGCCTAGACTCCTCTTGAACCAGTTTGTTAGTCAATTCATTTAGACTCCACTTTTCCGTAATAGTGTTGTAATGAATTTTGAATGGTTCATACTGAGGAGGTAAGCTAGTGAGAATGAATTGGACGAGAAAAGCATCGTCCATAACCAATCCCCAGTTTTTAAGTTTGGCAGCAAGGTTAATCAATTCAATGACATGAGCGCTCATTGAGCGAGAACCATCAAACTTCATGGTTACAAGATCTGCCATATGTTTCCCAGTAAGGGATTTGTCTGCAGTCTTGAACCGATTCTAAATGGATTGCAAATATTCTTTTGCGTTTTCATTTTTGGGTAGGGAGGTTTTGATGTTGGTATCAATCACCATTCCCATAAACATCATGCGAAGCCAATTGATCGTTTCCAATCATCATGGAGTTTGTTTTCCTTAGGTGTACTTGTGTCAGTAAGTGGGATTGGCTTTTCCTTAAGGAGAGCCATGTGCAGTTCAAGTACGCCCAAAGAAAACTCAACTTGCTCTTTCCATTCTGAGTAGTTGGTTCCATTGAGTCTGACGGACGTAGTATACGAATTAAGGTTTGAGGGAATTGCAACTGCAGATATAAAAGAAATATAGGCTTCTTTATTAGAATAAAAAATATGTCATAATAAGAGGTTAGGTTTAGCGCCTCCTGTGGGTAGGCAGTAGAACCATACTCATGAAAGAATGATAAACATTAATATTTCATGCGTTATTGTGCAAGCAGCAGCCGACTGTGGATGAGACTGCATGCATCAGACCAGAGGAAACAAGGAAATTAAGCGCGGAAGCAAAAACTAAAACAAGAGAGAAAAGAGGAAAACTGGATCGAACCAGGTGGTCACCTATTATTATTTTTTGCATAAACATTTTCCATTCTTTCAAGTAATCCAAGTAAATTCCATACATGGATTTAACATGTAAACAATTATTTTGCAAATCATATATAAACAATTATCTTACAAGTTCCAGATCATGAATTTAATGTCAAACTAGGAAACAATTATTTTCAATATGTATATTTTCTGAAAAGTATTCGCATACAATAAGTTGTTCCATATTATACAGTAGGTCAAACATTAAAGTAGAAAAAATTAACTTTTGCGGAAATATAAACTTTCCAGATCCAGATCTAAGCATACAGTCAATGGAACAATATTGATAATCATGATTACTATAGCAAGATAAATAATATGAATATTAAACTTGAATCATATTAACACTAATAATCATTATCATCATCATAGTAAAATTACAAACGTCACATCATAGATCTACGCTAGTTTCGTTTTATATATTGATGGATAATCATGAATTCTAAAACCATGCTCTGATGCCACATGTAATCTATATCTTGCGATTAACATAAACCCTAAGATCTAGAATTACGTGATTATCACATATGTAATGAATCAATAGAACATATCTCTAGACATCTCGTATATGAATCAGTAATGGTTGTTGTCGAAAGCTGTTTTAATGGATAAAGGAAATGGTTTCTCTCTCTTTTCCTATGTCTTTCTTTATGTGTTTTTTCTATATCCTTTGTGATGGGCAAAGGTTAATATTTATAGGTAGAGAGAGGACCAAATTTCTAGATTTGTAGACTTAGTCTTGATCGTCCATCAAGATCAAGATGAGAGAAATTAACGCTCTAGATTATAACTGTTTTATTGATTAGCATATTAATAGGAAAACCCTTTAGATTCTATTGATCACAAAATGAGGAAGGAAACGGTCAAATTTCCTTACAAAATAAGGAAGGAAAATCCATTAATGTTTTTCGTATTAATTTCCTTACAAAATAAGGAAGGAAATCCATTAATGTTTTCGTATTAATTTCTTTACAAAACGGTCAAATTTCCTTACAGTTTGGCAGTAATCTAGGCAACCTAATTCAAGAAAAGGATATTCATCCGATTCAGACTGTGGTTCGTTCAAACACATAGGTGAATCATCATCAAAACAAGTCAACAAGATACGAAATCACATGGAGAGCATGAAAATGAAGTAAGGACGACAACTAAGTAGTCGAAGCATCAAAAATGCTTAACTATTTGGATCGATACCGATCCGATCCAATTGGATCGATACCGATCCAAATAGTTAGCTCCTATGACCCTCAAACTTTCTGGGCTCTTTCTTCATACTAAGTTCAGGCTTTTGACAAAGCGGCTCTGACCCAAATGATCTCCAACTCCTATAAATACCTTTCCATCTGCAGTAGAAAAAGGATCTGATTCGATCTCTGCTGTACTACCAGCAGCAACTCTACTATTGTTTCTTCACTCTTCTTCTCCCATACAACAGCCATTAAGGGGCAACTACGATCCTTCCGGTTGTCTCTAACAATGATTACTTGATCTAACTAAGGAAAGAAGAATCATATTATAATCCAAACTCCTTTATAACAACAGTTGATCGTTAAAAGCTGTAAAGTTGACGTAGGCTTCATTAATAGCTGAACCACTATAAAAATCTCTTGTCTCTTTACTATTTCTTCTTTTATACATTTATTTTTCTATATTTTTTGCTTTGAGAAACATAGTTGATGCTTTCATACTCAAAATAGGGTGTTGATCCATTTTTTTGGGTTAACATTTTGGTGTTTTAACTGAGAACTCGGTGAATTCAGGCATAGATCTAGTTTTCTCTTTGGATCTGCCAGATCCAGAGATTAGATCCATCAAATTAGCTCTATGAAGTTTGAAGTTTGCCGTTGAAGATCAATGGTGAGGAGAAAGAGAGCTGCCTCTGAAAAATCCATAGGAGCTATTATAGCCGGAGAAGCGACCAATCCCCAGCAAGTTGAAGTCAACAACACCAATAATCAGCTAATTGGAGCGAATTCTAGAACTAACACCGGATTTAGGTGCCGGGATCTTCTACCCAGCATAAGGTCATCACTAAAAGCGAATTGAATAAGATGGTTGATGAAATCAACCAAAAAATAGAGAACAACCAAAAAGCTCTTATGGAAAAATTAATTGCCCTTCTAAACTTGCAATCGCTAATTGTTCCAAGGATCATGCTAGAACCTGCGGCTACCACGGAGCAGGAAAGAACTTCCGTTTCTGACGTAAACAGAAGAAATGAAATGCAGAAGCAAAAAGGAGTAGCGAGTAGAGCTACATGAACCGTCATAGAAGAAAACATAAGCACTCCACCAACGTCAAAGCAACCTGCTAAAAACTTGAATCTAGGGGCGAAAACCCCACAGGATGATATAACAGTGGATCTCTCCGACTCTGAAGATGGTCAGCAACTTGACGACGACAAGTTGAAAGAAAATGCTAATGCACTCAATACCGGTTAAGAAGCCCAGACTGCACGTACCCGACCTACGCAAGCCAATGGAACTCCAAGGGAGTGTCTCTCTCGAAGATAGGAAAGCCTAGACTTCGGTCCACAAAACCAGATCGTTTACGAAACCAAATACTTGGCATAGTCATTGACAACCAACCCATGGACTACCGGACATTAGAGGCATATCGCGAATATGATCGGGCACTTAATGGACGAAAGTAATAATTGGAGAGAGATGATGAATAGGGATCCAGTCCAAGCCGGACTCCCTTCTTTGATGACATTTTGAATGAACAGTACCCTGAAAAGTTTACTATGCCGACTATTAAGTCTTACGACGAAACTAGAGATCTAAAACCCCACTTGTACAAGTATAATTGGTAAATGGACAGAGCAAATGCTTCAAATGCTGTTCGATGTAGATGTTTTTCTATCTTTCAAGATTGAATTGCTTCTATGTGGTTCACTAGGCTCCTACGAAAATCCATCTTTACTTTTAATGAATTAGCAACAAAATTCCTTGATCAGTTTAGGATTCACACAGCACAGCCAAAAGACGTGATGTCATTATCTGGTGTATTCCAAGGACGATGAATCTTTGAAATCCTTTATGAGTTGGCTCTACACCGCAGTGACTGAAGTAAGTAACCCAAACGAAGATATGGTCTTTATGGCCTTGGTTCGTGCTATCCACCCCGACATTGAATTCGAAAAATGGCTTAAAATAAAGCAACCTACCATTAGGAAGGACTTTAATCGGAAAGCAAGTCAGTACTTGAGATTGGAAGAGGTAAAGGAGCTAGAAGGAAAACCTGCTAACCCACAACCGACTAATGCTAGCCAAAACAGTGTGGCAGCTAACCAAGCTGCAAATACTTCGGAACCACTGTAGAAAACACAAGGAAGGATGGGAACCACAATAGAAAGAACTAGAATTCCAACAAGCGAAATAGAGGTAACAAGCGACTTAAAGGCTTCAGGCCTAAAAAATACACCCCGCTCAATAATGCTCCAGAAAACATCTAGCTTGAGACACAAGAAACGGAGGAGTATAAGAAACCACCTAAAAAGGAAGCAACAGAATAGAAAAAGCATTTTGGAAAGTACTGTCGCTTCTATGAGACATATGGTCGCAACCCGAATGAGTGCCGACAACTGAAGAACCTGACTGAAGAGCTGATTCGGGAGAACAAACTTAAGAAGTATGTGAGGAAGCAGCAGAATCCTGACCAATCTGCTGCACCCCAAGCTCCTAATGCTTAGAGAAATTAAGCTAGAACCAATAAAGAGGGATTCAGATGGACCGATCAAAGACTCATCATCGGTACAATATAAATACCCCATCCCGCGCAAAAGAGTTGGGGAGAAATGAAGCGATATGCAAACTCATTGAAATATGCCTTGAAAGATTCGTGATTTGCGATTGAAGAGTAAACTCCTGCCAAGCAGCAGAGAACCCTGAATGACGATATAGTATTTCGAAACCGAGAAACTAAAGGAATAGAAGCTCCAACCATCGACCCCATGGTCTATCAGTAGGAATCGGACCAGCCATAGTTCGATGAGTATTGGTGGACAGTGGAAGCTCTGTTAATATCCTATTCAAACACACGTTTGATCAGATGAAGATCAGTGTGAAAGACGTATCTCCTTATCAAAAAAGGTTCCAAGGATTCACCGGTGAATCTAAGTAGCCTGTCGGAATAATTGTCTGGCCTATGGAACTTGAGAAAGGCGATCGAAGAGTCGTCCTCATCTAGCTCTTTATGATCGCAGATGAAATATGCGCCTGATATGCTTTCTTGGGTTGGCCTGCTTTGACAGATTTCAGGATTGCTTTAGCCCAGTGGTGCCTGTCCATGAAATTTCCAACAGAGAATGGAGTTGGAGTGATCAAAGGAGACCAAAGTGTCACTAGAGATTGCTACATAGAGTTGCGTGAGTCTAGAAGATATGAAAAGGGTAAGAATATGGGAAAACTCTCCACATTCGTGAACCTACCACATAGCAATTACAGAGCCACCCCTAGCATAGGGATCGTAGCGGATTTGACATGTCTTTGGACCCTAGAAAGAAGAGTTCAATGAAGGATTGGGCAGCACCGACAGAATTGACGATGCATGTTCTAATCGATATGGATGATCCAACTAGGGCCCAGAAAATTAGGTCGCAACTTAAAAACAAGATGCGATTGGAACTAATAAAATTTCTTTGTGCCAACCTGGACATATTCGCTTAGACGCATTCCGATATGTGCAGGTATCATGGATGATTGCATGTCATGCACACAATATCGATCCTAAGCACACGTCAGTAAGGCAGAAGAGGCGCAGCCTAGGGCCTACATGGTCCAAAGCGATAAGAGAAGAAGTGGATAAGTTGACGGCGAATGGTTTTATCTGCAACGCAAATCCTGAATGGGTATCCAACCCGGTCTTGGACAAGAAATCCAATGCAAAATGACAAACTTGTATCGACTACTTAGACCTAAACAAAGCTTACCCAAAGGACAGCTTTCCAGTGCCTAGAATCGACCAGCTTGTTGACGGGACAGCTGCACATGAATTGTTATCATTCATGGATGCTTACTTGGGATACAACCTGATTATGTTGCATGAACCTGACCAGGAAAACACCAGCTTCATCACTGATCTGGGATTATACCGCTATAAAGTGATGCCATTCGACTTAAAGAATATTGGGGCAACTTACTAACAACTATTGAACACCATGTTCAAACATTAAATCGAGAAGATTATGGAAGTCTACGTAGATGATATGTCAGTTAGATCGCGCATAGCTACAAATCAATTGGACAACCTCGTCGAAATGTTCGAAATACTCTACAACTATAGAATGAAACTCAATCCACTTAAATATCACTTCAGGTAGCCTTTGGAAAGTTCATTGGATTGATTGTAAGTGCTAGAGGCATCGAAGCTAATCCCGAACAAATTACCACTTTAGGGGAAGTTGAGACCTAGGGAATCAAGAAAGGGTTACAAAGCTTGAATGGAAAAGTTGTAGCTCTAAGCCAGTTCATCTCAAAAGCAACTGACAAATGTATACCATTCTTTGAAGTACTAAAGAATGGCAAGAAGAACTTTGAATGGATTCAGGCTTGTGAAATTACCTTTGAGGAACTACTACGACATATGAAGACTCCGTCAATCCTATCCAAGCCGATAGACGGAGAAGACTTGTTTATCTACTTAGTGGTCCGGCCCCATGCATTAAGTGCTGCACTTGTATGTGTAGAAGCTAGGGTCCAACGATCTGTATATTACATCAATAAACGGTTCACTAGAGCTGAGATGAATTATCCAAAGTTGAAAAAAATATCTTACTGCCTCTTGATTGCATCTAGAAAGTTATAACCGTACATCCAGGTGCACCTAATCAACGTACTAATAGACCAACCCTTGAAGCAGGTGTTGTACCACCTCAAGACCTCTGGATGGCTTATCAAATGGAACATTGAATTGAATTAATATGAAATTACTTACCATCCTTAAAGGGAGATCAACAGGCAGGCACTGGCAGACTTCATTGCCAAATTTACAATATAAGATAAAGAAGAAGAAGTTACTCAAGAAGTGGAGACACGCAAGAGGTTGTTCATCGATCGTGCATCTAATAACTTTTGCTCATGGCAGGAGTCATGCTAAAAACTCCTGAAGGACGATCCATTTGCTATGCATTACGCTTGAAATTCCCTACAACAAACAATGAAGTAGAACATAAAACATTGATAGCGGGACTGAAAGTTGTGAAGGAACTCGGGATAAAGTCCATACATATCTATAGCGACTCTCAGCTAGTAGTCTATCAGGTGAGAGGCAAACATCAAGCCCAGGGAGAGAACCTCGCCCCGTATCTATCCAAAGTGCAGGAATTGCTGAACGACATCAAGCATTACACCATAACTCATGTCTCGAGGGAACAAAACACGAAGGTAGACTATCAAGCTAAATTAGGTAGTTTTGGAGAAGCTCGGTCAATGGGACCGGTCCCAGTTGAAACTCTAAGTGCTCTAAGCATAAGCGAGATGAAAATTGACTAAATTTTCGAAAAAATAGAAGAACCAAAGACATGGATACACTAATCAGACTATCTTCTCAGAGGAACACTCCCAATAGATAGGAATCAACGGAAAATGCTCCTGCGAAAAGCACCATGGTTCGTAATACATGATGGAATACTCTACCAAAGGGAATTCTTTACCCCATCGCTTAAGTTGTGGCCAACGGCGAAGCTCGAAGTATCCTTTGGGAAGTTCATTAGGCAATTACGGAGACCACACAGAGGGGCAAACCCTTGCAAAGAAAGTTCTCCGATATGGGTATTTTTGGCCAATGGTCAACCGCGATGCAGTAGATTATGATAAACGATGAGACGAATGCTAATGATTCGGTAAGATCAAAAGAACTCCTTCAATAGAGCTAACATAGATGGTCAGCCTGTAGCCATTCGCAATCTGAGGAATCATTGATTGGTGTATTGCCAATAGCCAAAGGAAAGCCAAATATGCTATCATTGTTGTTGACTACTTTACGAAATGGGTCGTAGAGGAATCACTACCTATTATTACCATAAAGAAAGTTATTAGATTTGTCACTAAAAACATTATTTGCGGCGTTGGAGTGCCATAAAAAATCATTCTGGATAACGGGACTCAATTCAAAAGTGCTAAATTCAAAGATTTTTGCAAATGCTTCAGAATCGAGGAAAGATTTTCCGCTATTGCACATCCATAGGCAAGCAAAGGCAGCAAACATGATCATCAAGTCCACCATCAAAAAGCAACTAACTAAAGATATAGGGAATTAGGTTGACGAACTAACACTTGCACCATGGACTTATAGAACAACGCACAAATCTGCAACCGAGTACCCTCCATTCGTCTTGGCATATGGTTCAGAAGCAATGATACCAATCAAACAGGAAGTCCCCTCTGATTAAAGGAAAAATTTCAATCAAAGAAAGAATGAGAAACTCCTGCTCGAGATGCTCGATATGGTTGATGAGAAGCAGGAAGAAGCCGAGCTAAGGACGCCGCTTATCAAAAAAGGGTTGCATGATATTTCAACTCCAAGTCCATAACCATACTTTGAAAGTAGGAGACCTTGTCCTTAAACGAGTCTACCCTATACTAGAAACATTCAGACCAAACTGGGAAGGTCCCTATATAATCATCCAGAAGCTAGGGGATAACACGTTCAAGCTAACGACCATTGATGGAACACAATTTCCCCATGCTTGGAACCTTGAATCGCTACGTCGTTACTTTATCTAGGACTATCTTATGTATTTTCTATGTTCACAAATAAGCCACTCAGCGTATCAAAGGCATTGTGAATAGGCAGGACTCGCCGAACTTTTATTTTAATTAATCAAATTGCTTTGCTTTATGAACCAATAAAACTGTGTCCACATAAGTTAGCTGCCGAGTCAACGGGGTCAAATCAACTCAAAACCGTCTGATCACTACTTGAGACAGTGGAATCATGCTTAAGTATGCTCCATCTACCTGTTGAGTCGACGGAAGCAAACTGACCCAAACTGCTGATCGACGGAACTTGATCCCTACCTTCTAAGAACCAGTGTTGCTTCGACGACACTAGGAAGGCTCGAATCAAAGCTGCACATTTCGTAAGCTGTGCACTCTTAAACTGATATTTGGCAGAACTCTATCCCGGCCTTCTAAGAACACGTGTTGCTCCAGGAAACCGGGAAAGCTTGAATCAAAGTCATGCATTTCGCAAGCAGCAAACTTTGAAACCGTTGGATCGATAGAACTCGATCCCTGCCTTATAGGAACACGTGTTGCTTTAGTGACACCAAGAAGGCCTAAATCAAAGCCATGCATTTCGTAAGCCATGCACCGCCTCTTGGATTTTGGAATCACATCCAAGCAAACATAATTACCTAATTCACGCATCCCGTAAGTCGTGCATTGCTTCTTGGTTCGCAAGACTGCGACCAAGCAAACCTCGATCCCACTGTGCACATTTCATAAGCCACACAATACTACTTGGATCAGAAAAATTGCATCTAAAGAGGAGGAATGCTCGTATTACAAAAGGCGACGCACCATCTCTGGAGCAAAGGAAATATCACTCCAAGAAGCAACATGCATGCATAATAGCCTGAATGTTAGCATTGTGATAGAAGCATTTAATAACATTCTAGTAACCGGTGCTACTCCAACATCATCAATCACTTAGTGAAATTCTTAAGAGCGCAAATCACTCATTGTATGGCCACTAAAAAGCTTCATGGATATCTCAAGTCAAAAGTCAAAATAGGACATCTAAGATGAGGACAATAAAATCAGAAGTTCCTAGAGACAGGAGTTGCAGTATAAACGGGACTAGGGGCATATGGAAGACTGCCAGAGGCATCAAGCCTCGTATTAAGTGTTCGAAGTAAATAATCATGTGAACTAGGATGTACATACACACCAACACTTAACAGAAATAGAACATATTTCACATTTCTGTTACCCCAAACAAATAATTTTGGCAATGATTACGGGACTAAATAAAATAGTATAGGAAAAATATCAATGACTACTTACATATACGTAATCATGCTAAATAAAAATAGTGGTGTATAAAAGGCAACAGTGCATGAAATACAAATAAATAGACAATTGAAATTACGATCAAAATTTCGAAAATTTTATCACTTATAACATTTTTCATGCACAATAACAAACAGCGGGGGCAGTATCCGCACAATAGCAGCCAACAAAAGGAAAATACAAACACCACTGTTGCAACAAAAATAAGAAATGCTAAGTGTAGAATCTACACTTATACAAAAAGCAACAAAAAAAAGCAAAAGCTCTGCTTCATGGATACACGAACAAATCATGGCTTCTTGTCACTGCCTCCACTTTCGCCTTTCCTACCTCTAATCGGCAAATTCTCAAGCTTCTCCAAATCCCCTCCCGAAGTGATCTTTCTTTCTGAAACATTGTCACTAGCAGACCCTCCATTTCCTTTATGCTTGTGGGATTTATGAGAACCCTTCAATGACAATTTTTTCTCTTCAACCTAAAGTTCTACAGGGTGGATTGTGTAGTATATATGCAAGTATATACGAAAAAATATATGATGCAAATAAATTAATATTAGTCTAAGTAAATATAGAATAAACACACTAGAATTTTATACTGGTTCAGACCTCCCGTCCTACGTCCAGTCCCGAAGCTCCCCTTCGGAATTCGACTATCAAAAACCTTCACTTCGCTCGGAGGAATAGGCTTGGTTACAATAAGTTATTCTTATCAAATATGTGTTCTAGTATAACACGGATGTTGACTAAGTAGTACAATTTCTTCCAATATATATCTAAAGAAGATTGTCTATGAAGAACTAAGTATATGGAAGAGTGAATACAAATAAAGATTGCTAGAGTGCAGAGATCAAGAATATATGATAGAGTATAGAATTAGAAAGCGTAAGTAAGTAAGGTGAGTTAGTCCACTTGATTTTTGATGCGATATATAGTTGTAGATAGGTATCTTGAGTAGTTGCATCCATTAACAAACACTCTAAAGTTTCTTCTATTTATGGTGAAGAGTTGTGGCAATGAGAAGCGGAGATGTCCATTCGCATGTGGCAGTTGTTGTTCTTCTCTGAAGTATGAGTTTGAATTCAGACGTCTGGTATTTGTTTCAGACGTCTGATACTATATATTTTTGTACATAGTAGATTTTCAGACGTCTGACTGCTATTACCAGACATCTGGTTTAGCCTGTTTGTTGTCCCAGAGGACTTTTCCAGACGTCTGGCTTGTGTACCCAGATGTCTAATACTAGTGCATGTCTATTTTGTGCATCTTTTCTTTTGCTTCTTTGTACCTATCGACTTGTTGTTCTTGTCTTTCTAGTGATGTTGTTCTAGCAAACACCTGTATATATAACTATATATGTATGTTTAATTTCCATTGTATAGTTGTTTTCAACGAAACTGTAGATTGGATTTTCTAACATTCTTCCCCTTTTTGATGATGACAACTATACAAAATACTTAGATATAATTTTTTAAATCTCCCCCTGAATATGTGGTTACCAATATTTCTCCCCCTTTGGCATTATCAAAAAGTATTAATATCTATAATTATATATACACTGTTGATCCAGAATTTTCCCTAATTTCTGGAAAATTATAACAACGTACTATAATGACGTAGAAGTAACAAACCCAAAAGCACTTTTTATAATCATTAAACACAGTAATTACATACATAGATTCTTAATTTCAATACGAAAGATGAAACATATTAAAAAATATCTAAGAATCTTTTGGGAAAGCTTGAGCTTGATCATCTCCTTCATCTTCATTCTTTGAAGAACTAGCTTGTTTTTAGGAGATGTTGGAGTATGTTCGAGAGGTTCTTTTTCCTCTTCAAAAAGTTTAGAGTGTTTTGAAGGAGGAGGAGAAGGCACTTGAGTTGGCCAATCTTACGAAGGTGGTGTAGGACCACGTACTTGTTGAAGAACCTATTTTAAAATGGATAAAGTTGTTTAAAGCGATGTTTCAACTATGGCAGGCGAGAAGAAAACATTGTTTGAAAGCTATTAATACGCTTAGCCAATAATTTTTGATTTCTTGATAATATATGTTGATTTTGGAGAGTTAAGTCTTGAATACTTTCATTTAGATTGGTCTTAGTGCGAGCTCTAAAATGTCATCTTAGCCTGGATAGTCAAAAGGTTCTGGAGGAGGAGGAGTTTGTTCGTGTTGTTATTCCTCTTCTTGTGATGGTTGTGGTGGTTGTTGATGAGTGTGAGGCCTGGCTTGTCCGGTCTGTTGACGATGCTGCATCTACTCTTCAAACGACATAAAACCCGGAGGATTTTCTGGTAAGTGCAAAAGAGAAAAGAACTTCGTGGAGGTGTAATTTGGAGAAATATCTTCGAAAGTCGATAAATATGTTGGAATGTTGTGAGCTTTTAGAATACGCATGATGTAGGTAAGGTAGATGATAGATGGACGTGATCGAGTCCAATAGTGTTTAAGCTCATCAAATACAAATTTCGCCTAATTTACCCTCGTTCCACTAAAGATGGCATACAGAGCTTTGTGCTCTAATTCAGTTATTTGCTCGTGACTGGCAAGGCGAGGAATGATTATATTGATAATCATCCTGGTGAAGAGTCTTGCCTTAGGTCGTAAGTGTTTGGAAGCAAATCTTGGCATTTCATCTTCCCAAATTTGATAGGTAACATTATCTCTTGCTTTTATGCGCATACTGGGGATGTTGTATAAATCTTCTCCGGAGTCGGAACATCCTAGAGTATGACCTATAATTATCGAAGTTAGACGAATAGTGTTGTCGTAAACACTTGACCAAAGCCAATTATCCTCATTGTCGGTATTCCATACGGCAGCGCTATCGAGGTTAGCATAGAAAAGGAATATGGCAAGCTGATCGATTTGCACATTATTGGAACTGAAGGAAATCAATGTTTCTAACCCAGCATTTTCGCACATTTCATCCAAATCATACAAAGAAAATTTAAGCAAATTGTAGAAAGGACCTATATATAGCTTCTTCTTCTGAATATCATCATATCTTTTGATTGAATGAGGCACTCTATTCATCCATCTCTCAATTTGGTCATCTGAGCACACTGTGGGTTGGAGGAAGTGGCTTGCTCTTGCTTTCTCTTTGAAATTTTAGGGTTTTTTGTTTTGGGCGCCATGATATCGTGGGAATTTATGGAGATAGCGATTTGGAAAATTAGGGTTTTGGATATGAAAGAGAAACGAAATGAAATGGGAGGTAAAAATTTGGGTAAAATAGTCGTTATAAGGTTGCTGAAGCTTGTCGATTGAATTTTAGACGTCTGGGAACTGAGTCAGTTGTCTGATTTTAACCTAAATAGAAGACAGTAAATATGTTCATACATTTGGAAGTTGTTGGCAGACGTTTGGAATCAATATAGTTTGTAAATTTTAAAGATAGAAAGTGTTGTTAGACATTTGGATATAGAAACAGACGTCTGGAATAGGCAGATGTCAATTTTTTAAAGACAGATTCTTTTCTCAAACGTCTAGATATAATGTCAGACATCTGAAAATGTCCTGAATTTGTATCTTAAGGAGGCAGAAACTTTGTTTAGACGTCTGGTCACTATTTCAGATGTTTGAAATAGTTTGTTTTTTAATTTTTATTAGGCAGAGATAGTTTTCAGACGTTTGGAAGTTTATATCAGACGTCTGATACATGCACAGTAGTAAAAAAATAGTGTGTCACAAAGATATCAGACGTCTGAGGGCATAGTATAGACGTCCGAAATCTTTAATATGTCTAAAAATAGTCTTATTTTGGATGGTTATGCGCGATTTTTTAGGGATTATTTTTATTGAAACGTGATATTAGTATTTTTGAAAACAAATACAAATATGCGTATATGAAAAAAAAACAATAAACAAATTTAGTGAAATGAAGATGGAGCATTGCGATCTTCAGAGGTGCATCCTTCCATGGCTTGAGTGGAGACCAAATATTTCCACGTTCGTTGGTTCTTAGGGAACCATAAAATTGCCTATGTGGAGGATCCCAAGGTGTATGATAAGATGCAGAAGGATCTAGAGAATTACAAGGAATTGAAAGTGGTTCGTGTACATCCTTTTTTTGCGAAAGGCAAAATTTGATTGCTACTTGCTCTAGAAAACTTAGTGTCGTGTAGTGACTTTTTGTTCAAAGTATGATTCTCGTTGTAAATCTATTTGTTGTTTTTGGTAATGATGTATCTCATCGATTTTCTCCTTGGTGATAGGAGAAGCAAATATAGATCGTTTGTATCTCTTTTTATCAGGAGTGAATCCCATGTGGTAGGAGGACCACTTATAGATTGGCTCTTGACATGGTGTAGGAGTAGGAAGTCGATGAGGGGTATCTGCTGAACTATCCGAGGTTGGTATTGAGAAGGAGAGATAAGAGTTGTCGGAAGACATGTTTTTGTTTTCTTTTGTTTGTAAAAGGAATATGAAATCTATATATATATATATATATATATATATATATATATTTTTGTTTTGTAAAAAGGCAATTTATACATGGTTAAAAGGTTATATATAGTTAATTTCAAAAAACAAATTCCTAAAAATTATTGGTTAATGTTAAAAATTTGATTTGTGGATAAAAATTTCTAACCAAAAATAGAATGAATGAAATTTAAAATTAGCCGAGAAGATCATTAAGAGAACATATTCCTAAACCGCGTCGTAGTTTAACAAACGTTTGTTCATTTAGTGGTTTTGTGAAAATATCTTTTATTTGATTCTCAATATTTACATATTCTAATGTAATAATTTCTTTTTCTACATTGCCGCGTAAAAAAGATGTCGTATATCTATGTGTTTAGTACGTGAGTGATTTACTGGGTATTTTGATAGATTTATTGCACTCGTATTTTCACAATATATTGGTGATTTATAGATAAATTTTTCGAAATCTTTAAGCGTTTGTTGCATGTAAATCACTTGTGCACATGCTAACGCCGCTGAAATATATTCGGCTTCACAAGTGGATAAAGAGACATAGTTTTACTTTATGCTAAACCTTGAAACCAACGATTGTCCGATAAAATGACACGTTCCACTAGTACTCTAACGATCTGTTTTACATCCACCAAAATCTGCATCACTATATGAAATAAGTTCAAAAGATGATCCCTTAGGATAAAAAACCGTAATCTCTAGTAGTAGATAAATATTGTAAGATACGTATAACAGCTCTTTGGTGAGACTCTTTTGGTTTTGCTTGAAATCGAGCACAAAGATATACACTTATCATAATATCGGTCGACTAGCGGTCAAATAAAGTAAGAAGCCAATCATACTACGGTATAATTTTTCATCAAAATCTTTTCTGTTATCATCTTTTTCCAAGTGAATACTAGCACTCATTGGTGTTGGTTTTCTTGAATTTTTATCCATTTTAAACGACGTAATAGATCGTTACAATATTTTTCTCGACGAATAAAAATACCATTTTCAAGTTGTTTTATTTGTATACCTAAAAAGAAATTCAATTCACCCATGTGAGACATTTTAAATTCGTTTTTTCATAATATTTGAAAATTGAGTGCAAAGATTTTCACTAGTTGAACAAAAAATAATATCATCTACGTAAATTTGTACAATTAAGGTTTCGTTATTTTCACGTTTAATAAATAAAGTCATATCTATTTTACCTATTTGAAAAATACATGTGATCAAATGATTCTTAAGACATTCGTACCAGGCACGAGGGGCTTGCTTTAAACCATATAGGGCTTTGTGCAAATTAAAAAATTGGTCGGTATACTTTTCGTGAACAAATAATGGAGGTTGTTCAACATATACGTTTTCTTTATTAAAACCATTTAAAAAGGACTTTTGACATCCATTTGAAATAATTTAAAATTGTGATGACTTACAAAAGCAAATAATATATGTATGGCCTTGAGTCTTGCTACTGGGGAAAAAGTTTCATCGTAGTCGATACCTTCTTCTTGATTATAACCGTGAACAACTAAACGTGCTCTATTTCTAACTATATTTCCGTCTTCATCTGCTGTGTTTTTAAATAACCATTTTGTTCCAATAACTGATTGGTTTTCTGATCTCGGTACTAATTCTCAAAATTATTACGTTCAAATTGATTTAATTCTTCTTGCATGGCTATTATCCAAAAATTATCGTTTGAAGCTTCTTTATAATTTTTCGGTTCAAAATTTGACACAAAAGCTATATGGCTTATTTCGTTAAGTTGATTTCTACTTACTTTGGAGTTAAAATCCCCAATGATATTATCTTTGGATGATCTTTTAGAATTCTAGGGGATGACACTAAAGTATTATTTTATGAATTTGTCTCATTAGATGAGTTTGCTGTATTTGTTATTGGAATAATTTCTTCATCGTCATTAGTATGATGGTTAAGAAAATTTTCATCGAATGAAACATATAAACTTTCTTCAATTGTGTTAGTATGTTTATTAAAAATTCTATACGCCTTGCTACAATCCGAATATCCAACAAAGATTCATTCATCGTCCTTCGGGTCGAATTTTCTCAAATTATCTTTTGTATTTAGTATAAACCATTCTGATCCGAAAGTTTTAAAGTATGATACTTTAGGTTTTCTTCCAAAAAATATTTTAAAACAAGTATGTTTAGTCATAGGTCGTATGGTTACTAGATTCAAAACATAACAAGCCACAGCAATAGCTTCAGCCAAAAAATGTTTTGGTAAACCATTACCATTTAATAGCGTTCGTGCACATTCTTGTAACGTACGATTTTTTCTTTCTACTACATAATTTTTTTGAGGTGTGCGGGGAAAAGAAAAATTATGACTTATGCCATTTTTGTTACAAAAATTAGTAAAAAGTTCATTTTCGAATTCTCCACCGTGATCACTTCGAATATTCTTAATTTTCAAATCCATTTGCGTTTTAATTCTTTTAGCAAAAAATTTAAACATACCGAAGGTGTCACTTTTATCGCTTAAAAATAAAGTCCATATATATCTTGGAAAATCATCAACTATTATGAAAAAATATTTGTTGTGATTTATAGATCGTACTTGAGTTGGACCAAATAAATCTAAATGTAATAATTATAATGATTGTTTTGGTAGAAATATTATTTTTAGATTTAAAAGAGCTAATTTAAAAGAGCTTTTCTTTAGTTTTCCGATTTGACAATCGTCACATAAATTTTCCACTTTATAATTTATTTTTGGTAAACCTCTAACTAGCTCACATTTTGCTAATTTATTAATATATTTCAAATTAATATGACAGGATCGTTTATGCCACAACCATGGATCATCATGTTTGGCGGTTAAGCATAAGTTTGTATTTCGATTTATATTCATAATTAAGACATAAATATTTTTGTTTCTAAAACCCTCAAAGATATGTTATTTGTTATTGTCGAAAATATTACATCTATCTTTTACGAAATTAATTTGAATACATTTATCGCATAATTGACTAATGCAAGTCGGCTCTGTTTTAAATTTTCTACTAACAAAACAATTGTAATAATAGGAGAGTTAGAAATACCAGAGTTGATGACTTCTCCGATACCAGCGACATATCCTTTTGATTTATCTCCAAATGTTACCGTCCCACCATCGATGTATCTTATATATGATAAATTTTTTGAGTTTTCGGTCATATGCTTGGAGCATCCACTATCAAGTATCCATTTCTCCTTATTTTTTATTTTAGGTACCTGAAATTAAAAAATGATTTAATTGGTACCCATATATTTTGTTAGGGTCCTAGATGTTGGAAGGAGTAGGTAGCCATACCCAAGAAGGTTTGGTACCATTATGAACATAATTTTTATTATAGACTACATTATCTAAAAAATTGTTAATATGTTTTTGTCTAATCAAATTATTATTTGTCTTAGGAATTCAAATTTTTATATTTTTGGTGTTCGTATTAGACTTAGGCGATCTTCTAGTCTTTTGATAAATAAAACTATATTTCTTAATATTATTCCCTTTTTGTTTAGGAATATTTTTAAATCCTATTTCATTTCTATTACCTGACGATTTTGAAGTTTTGATAAAAGTTTCCAAATCTTGTTTTCCTTTATTAAATTTTGAAATATTATTTGTAATTTTATCTAATATTTATTTTAATTCACAATTTTCAATTTTCAATGTTTCTATATTACTTTTCAAGTTGATATTTTCTTTTAACAAATTATACTTTTCTAGTTTAACTTTTCCAAAATCATTAGATATGGTCTTATTTTCAACTAAAAGACTTTAATTTTTTTCTTGAGATAATTCTAGTTCCTCCTCTAAAATAATTTTTTCGTCTTTTAACATTCCTATTTCAAGTTCTAATCTATTTATTTTGGTTATATGTTCTTTATTCAATTTTTTAATTTGTATAAATTTATCATCTAATTCTATGCTAAGCTCTAATAATTGATCATAGCTAAGTTCGGGACATACCTCATAAGTTTGTGTCATAAAACATACATTAGCTTGTTCTCCGTCACTATCGCTGTCACTGTCTGATGATGATGAAGAATCTGAGTCATCCCATGTTACTTTGAAAGCTTTCTTCTTTTTGAAATTTTAAAATTTGTTCTTCTTTTTGTCATTGTTGAGCTTGGGACAATCTTTCTTCATATGTCCAAATTGATCACATTCATAGCATTTGATTGACGTTTGATTTCTCGAGCTTGATTTTCTTCCTTTCTGAAATCTGGGCATTTTTCTAAACTTCTTGAAAATTGATCACATTCATAGCATTTGATTGACGTTTGATTTCTCGAGCTTGATTTTCCTCCTTTCTGAAATCTGGTCATTTTTCTAAACTTCTTGAATTTGTTCTAATTTTTGGCAATAAATATGATTTCTTCTTCGTCTAAGTCGGAATCTTCATCTGTTGCTAGAAATGCTATGTTTTTCTTCTCTGAATTTTTTTCTTTTCTTGCTTGTAGATTAGCTTCATGTGACATTAAATTCCCTATCAATTCTTCAACTAAGAGTGTTGAGAGGTCGTTAGCTTCTTCGATAGATAATACTTTTCTTTCCCACTCTGGAGTTGAAGAATTGAGTATTCTAGATACTAAATCAAAGTTTGTGAATTTGACTCCAAATGCCATTAAATCGTATTGAATGGTTTGGAATCTATAGTACATATCCATTATAGATTCATTTCGTTTTATTTTAAATGATGAAAATTGATTTTGTAAAATTGAAATTTTAGTTTGTTTAACTTTGTTTGTGCCTTCGTGTGTAACTTGTAAGGTACGCCAAATATCATATGCAGTGTTACATAACATGACATGTGAAAATTCATTATTATCTAATGGAAAAAATAAAACATTCATAGCTTTGGCATTATTAGAAGTTGCAGTTTTTTTTGCATCATTCCATGTGTTCATAGCAGTGTCAGGTGCTTCATATTTATTTTGAGTGGCTGACCAAATTTCTAATCCATTAACTTCCATAAAAATTCTCATACATGTTTACCAATATGCATAATTAGAACCATTAAAAAGTGGGGGACATGCTGTGGATTGTCCTTCTCGAAAAAGATTTGCCACATTAAAGTGACTCAAATATATGTTACTGTACTTTGATCAAACCTTGCTCCGATACCAATTGAAAGTCTACAGGATGGATCGTGTAGTGTATATGCAAGTATATGTGACAAAATGTATGATGTAACTAAATAATATTAGTCTAAATAAATATAGAATAAGCACACCAGAATTTTGTACTGGTTCGAACCTTCCATCCTATGTCCAGTCCCAAAGCTCTCCTTTGGAATTCGACTATCAAAAACCCTCGCTTCGCCCGGAGGAATAGGCTTGGTCACAATAATTTGTTCTTGTCAAATGTGTGTTCTAGTATAACATGGTTGACTAATTAGTACAATTGCTTTAAATATATATCTAAAGAATATTGTCTATGGAGAACTGAGTATATGGAAGAGTGAATACAAGTAAATGTTGCTAGAGTGCAGAGATCAAGAATATAAGATAGAGTATAGAATTAGAAAGCGTAAGTAGGTGAGGTGAGTTTGTCCTCTTGATTCTTGATGCTATATATAGTTATAGATAGGTATCTTGAGTAGTTGCATTCATTAACGAACACTATAATGTTGCTTCTGTTGATGATGAAGAGTTGTGGCAAAGAGAAGCGGACATACCCATTCGCATGTGGCAGTTGCAGTTCTTCTCCGATGTCCAAGTTTGAATTCAGACGTCTGGTATTTGTTTCAGACATCTAATACTATATATCTTTTGTACACAGTAGATTTTAGGATGTCCAAGTGCTATTATTAGACGTCTGGTTTAGCCCGTTTGTTGTTCCAGAGGACTTTTCCACACGTCTGGCTTATGCACTCAAACATCTGATACTGGTGCATGTTTATTTTGTGCATCTTTTCTTTTGCTTTTTTGTACCTAATGACTTATTGTTCTTGTCTTTCTAGTGATGTTGTTCCAGCAAGTACCTGTGTATATAACTATATATGTATATTTGATTTCCATTGTATAATTGTTGTCATCGAAACCGTAGATTGGATTTCCTAACACAACCTTCTCATTCTTCATTGCTGCCATTTGTTGCTTGGTCATTGGCTACTCAATCTCAACTTTGTCTAGCTGGCATGCTTGATCCGCCTTCTCCTGTGTGTCAGTAGCTTCCAAGCCCACCTTTTGAGATACAAAGAGGTCATCCAAACCATGCAACATTGCAATTTTCTTGGAGTGTGAACGAAGGTGCGAGCCAGGTGCAGAAAAGATGGTCGATGCGGTCAGAATAGCAGTTGTCCAGCACCGTGAGGAGGAGGTAGCTCGATAGAAAGAGAGGGATGATTTATATTATTATAATAAAGGGCGGTTATCTCGATAACTTTACAGGTGTAAAAAAGAAATCTTCAAACACGGGAAAGATAAGAAAATTACCTACCGCAGGGGTCTATTCATGCATCACAACTTCGAAGACCTCACTGTTTCCCTCTTTTGATGGTTGCATAATCACAAGAGTAGTAGGAATGGTTGAAGAAGCACTACCTACTGAAGTAGGAATGATCCTCTCACTGGCACGTGGATGTGAAGATGACTTACCAAAATATGAAGGAAACTTCTCAGTTATAGCCTTAGCGACGACCGTGGCATCAATAGCTTCTCACTCCCTATCAATTCTCAAGATGTTGTGGCCCTCCCTTAAAGCTTGATGGGACTATTTATTCAAATATGCTTTAACTAACTCCTCTTCAGCATAACCGTCGCCTATGTCTTGAAATCGGACCAGAATCTCTACATGGACTACGGCAAGTATATAAGGGAACAACAAACATAAGTAACTAAGACTTCTCTGATGTAGCATAGAGTTAACATAGAAGCTCAAAACCATAGCATCCAAGCCCTTCATCTTCTTTGTAAAGGTATCTTAAAGCACTAAAAAGCTAGCATCTGTGTTAGCCTTCTCTACCGCCACTATTTCTTCTTAACATCCAAATTTGAGATTTGTTCGTAAAGTGAGGCGATATCTAGAGCCTGCTCTGTTATGGTTTTCTTTTGCATCTCAACCATAGCCTCGCTTATCTTCAACTATTCTTTTAATGCCACCTCATTTGTATGGCAATTTTTTATCTCATCTGTAAATATAATTACGACTCAATTAGTGGATTTTTTAGCTTCTTAAGCAAAGAAGCACTTTTACTCACCCCCTTAGGGTGTCATCTCTCTCTCTTTCTTTAGCCCCTCGTAATCCACATCACGATCTGCGAGCCGCGTTTCATGCTTATCCTTTTTGGACTCAAACAAGAAGATTTCCCGGTAGCTTTTCTTGTTAATAGTCGATAGTTGTATGTATAATTTTTAAGATTAATTATTTAAAGAATAATTAAATTGTAATTAAGGATCATTAATTAGATAAGATTAGATTTTTAATTAATGATTAGGAATTAATTAATTAAGTAATTAAAGATTAATTAAGTTACAGTGTGTAATTAATTAAAGGCTAATTACTTAATGTAATTAGAAAATGATTAATCAAAGGTGATTAATCAAGATAAATACTTTATGCATAATTAATTAAAGGTTTTTAATTAATTAATGGTTGATTAAGCAAAGTTCGTGATTAATTCTTAAGTAATTGATTTAATTTAAGTTAATTAAATTAATTATAACAAGGATTAATAATTGTTGCTTATGATGATTGTTTGGGTAGAATATCTGAATTGGTTGATATCTATTGGATGATATGTTGTGATATTCTATGATGTGATATTGGATATATCATTGATAAATGTGTGATATTTATCTGTATTAATGCTGTGTGAATTCAAGTATTGAGTGGTATGCGAACAAACCACTGATACCATTGTAACTTAATTAATCCTTAATTACTTGATTAATTAATCCAAATCATTAATAAATTACATTAATTAATTATCCATTTTAATTAACTTAATAATTTAATGAATCACAAATCATTAAATCTTAATTTAACTTTAAGATAAAAACATTTCTTACTTATGATATTATCATTAACAAAGCTCTGTCACTCTCTTTCTTCCACGGGATATAGAAATTTCTCAATTTTTTTTAGATAAGGGATTTTAGATATTAATATTAAATTGTTAATTTTATTCTCTTCCAATCTCTGAAATTCTTAATCTAATTAATGTATAATCCAATTATTGTATATTTCAAAAGAAAGAGGTGTAGAAAGAGGAAAAAGAAGCAGACGTAATCAAATCCAAAGGAGAAAGCTGGGAATTATGTATGAGGGAAAATCTTATTTTTTCTCATTTTAGTAATTGTATAGTATAGTTTGGATTTGATATATGCCTTAGGGAATTTTGTTCATGAAAACACCAAACTAAAACCCCGAAATTCTCCTAAAATGAAGGTCAATTCTTATATTCTAGAATCTCAATTATTCTATATTAAAATAGCAGAATTTGTGTAGTTATTACAATTTTAATACTTTACATTCCATTCCACTTCTCACTTTTCTCTTCTTATGAGATTAAGGGTTGTAAAAAGAAAATAAATCAAGAAATGGTGTGTAAATTATGGTTTTCCTATTCGTAGTTTGCATTGCTTATTTCCTTTGTTTAAATACGAATCCTTTTTCATTTTATATATTGAAGCTAAATAAAGTGTAAAGGATTTGAATTGTACATTCCATTGATGCTGATTCTACTATTTTAATATAAAGTAAGTCTAGTAATTGATTCTATTTTCTTATACAAGTCTATTGTTGGGCTAATGGTATTGGTTAATTTTTATGTTATGGTATGAAGTTAGACTTGTATAAATTGAAAGTTTTGACATTTAAACGATTAGTGCAGAACAAAATCTTCGCACGTTTAGGACTGTTTTAGTATATGTATATGTGTGTGTGTCTGAATGTGTGTGTTTGTATATATGAGGGTATAAATAACATGTAATTAATAATGTATTAACTGCATAGTAAATAGGTTAGTAATTAGCATTAAAACCTTATAGGTTGGAAGTTAAGGATCATTATTGTTAATGGCAGAATAAAGAATTTTTCTTTATAGCATTAGTAGAATGCGGTGAGGTATGCGGTAATATAGTTAAGGGAGTGTAAATTATAAATAAGTTATAGGATTGTGATGTCAGTCAAAAGCACATGGAAGTCTGCACAGCTAATTTGGTAACCGAAAGTGTGACTTTAGGGCATTGGGGCTGATGTGAGACATCATCTATAATAAGTATCCAAGAGGACCTAGGTTGGTCCTAATTTTATAGTATAACTCTGTCCAGTTAACTTGGCTATCAGTGCCGACTAATAGTCAAACTAATGTGAAACATCACGGTTTGGGTTACAGGTCATAATATGTAAGGCATGCTTTGAGGATCAGGGGTAGTTAGTGGCTATTGTAAGGTCCACCTCCTCCCTAATTAGTAAGTATCAAATGGCCGAAGATAGAATTTAGGCATGCTAGATAGAAATCTTGAGAAGGATCAACTTTCAGTGTGAGGTATTAAGTGGCTATTATAGGGTCTGCCTCTTTCAATTTTTTTATTAAGTAGCCTAATGAGATTTCATGCAATGTTAGTTAATAGTACTAGAAAGGGGTCTTCCTTGGGTTAGGTATTAAACGCCAGGTACCTGAGGAGCACCTGCCTAAGATATAAGTATTAAATGTTCAGAGTCTACCTAATTTCCATTGAAAAAGTATTAAGTGGCCTAGTTGCTTTCCCTCACATTGTTAGGACATGATTGATGTTTGATGTGTGGGACTAAGAAAGGCCTTGGGCCTACAGTTGAAAGTAAGTTATAGAGTTGGGTTAGAGAAGTGTAATTATAGGATTATACTGGGAGAGCCTTCGGGCTTACAGTCAGAGGTATTTATATGAAATATAGTTAGGATGCAAAAGACATATTCTTATCTAAATTATACTACCTAAGCACTATTATGGAAAGACCTGAGATTTTATTTATCAGATATTGTTGTTCAGACTATCTCCTTATTACAACAATGAGAAGGTGATGCAAATCTTGAAGATGAAGGTCGAGATAGAGTCCTGCAGTAGTTATCTATGTACTTATGTTTTTATATTTTGATGTATCCATTTCGGACATAATGTTATTGTATTTTGAGATATTGTACTACGAATATTGGGATGTTATGTTTTTTTTAGAATTTAAATTTTATAAAACGGGTACTTTTTCTGTGATATTATAGTATATCCTTTCCGCTGTGAGATTCTAATAGCATTAGTATGTAGCTCCATGCATTATTCAACCAGCTTTGGAATGAGTCTAATGTTCGATGGGCCTTTCTTGGATAAAAAATTATGTCTGTTACTAGGTGGGTTGTTGCATTTCTAAACCAAATCATCGGTTCTTATCCTCTCTAGCTTTGTACTCAAACTACATGAGAAAAGTGTAAATTAAACAAATTAATCTAACTTATATAGGATAGCACATAATGCACTATGGATTATGAATTAGGAGAAATACTTAATCGGTTTATGGAACAAAGTGATTCTATTTCCTCTTCCAGTTTTAACATTAACATCCTTGGTTATTGTGAATGAACCATCAGTCTTTGTGAATACAAGATTAAAATTCCTAAACAATATATGTAAAAAAACCAAATTTTAAACAACAATTTAGTCGTAATTCATATCCAAGAAAAACTAAATATAGATTAAAAGCTAAAATAAGAGGAATAAACATAGAATATACCTTTGCTTTATGCTCTCGTGAAGAATGTTACTGAAGTGTACAACGATTGTAAGAGTTTATAGAAAAATTAAACTAAATAATAGTGTTAAAAATAAAGTAGTCAAATAATACCTAGAATCAAAGAAAATTGTACATTTGATGTGTTGAGCAGAAAATCATAACTGCAAAAAAATTAGGCATAGAATGTTGTTTAAATGGCAAAGTTTATAATATAGAAAAGAAAATTTGTAACCGTTTCTATAAAAAAATATTATTATACTTAAAAACAATGAGACCTTCAATTGTGCAAAGTACTCGTACAAAAAACATCATATTCTAAGCATCGCCATTTATTAGTTCATAGATCGTGATGCTTGAAATGTTTTTTCATGCTTGAAATATGCATACAAAGATTTGATTGACGATGATAATTAAAAACATTGAAACTCTAAATGCGAATTCGATCAATTATACTCATTTAAAATAATATTAAACTTTAAATAGAATGAAATTGCATCTTCCATGTCGGTTTGAGTAGTTGAAATTATCAATGAACCGTGGATGTTAATTTAGGTAAACATTGGAGAATTTTGATTTTACTGCTAGTTAAATAAAAGAGAATGGTGTGTGAATGGAAAGTGGTGGGCTTTGCGAAATGTGAGAAAGTGGAAAGGTATAAATGTGCGTTAACCATTGATGACACCGTAAGCGATCAAAATATTATTGATTATATTTTGGCATTTTATAAGCTTTAAAGAAAGGTATTCACATACACACATACATATACATACATACATATATATATGTATGTATGTATGTATGTATTTGTATATGTCAAAAATGTGTGTATATACATGTATATGCATATGCATATGTATATGCATATGCATATGCATATGTATATGCATATGCATATGTATATGTATGTGTATGTGTATGTGTATGTTTATACATGTATATATATAGATATATACATATATATACATGTGTATATATACATATATTTACATGTGTGTCTGTGTACACACATATGTGTGTCTCTATGTATATGTATGCGCTCCTTTTAAACACACATCTACATATGTAAATATGCATACATAAATGGACACACACAAATGCATGCATGCATGTATGTATACACACATATGTGGATGGTGGCTATTCAAACATAAAATAAAACACAACACGATACATATGGAGTTCGTTATGTTTGAATATGAGGGTGAAATCAAAAGAAAGTCTATTGTTTAAGATCTTTTTTTCCGATTATTGTGTTACCTGGTAACCTTAGTTTATATTCAAAAATGTTGAACTAAAATAATACGGGGTAGGGTGTTTAATTATTACGAGACACTTGTAACATGTTTGGTTGGGCTTGGGCTGTATGGGTTACAAGTATTTGCGATTTAAACCCTTTTTATTTAGGATTTGTACTTTATTTTATGAAATAAAGATCTTTGTCCTGCTTCAAAATATATTTATATTCATTATCATTTGAAAACTTTTAACTCCATTAAGATATGAGTGAATGAGAATGGTTAAAAACAATTGTATTAATCTTGGATTTAAAACGTGAATTTAAAAGAGAAACAAATTAAAAATTAAATTATTATTTTAGTTGCCAGTTTCCACTGCATGGTAGAACGTAAAGTGACAACATTGTTTAACTTGTTAAATACAGTGTATTTAAACTACATTCATAATGATTCCTTCCTTTTCTGCATATACTGTTAGAGATCCTTGTATAGGTGAATGAAGTTATAGTCCCACATCGCCAAAATAAAGAAGTTTCCATTTTATATACTCCTTCCCATAAACTTATATTGGCCCATAGGGTCAGGTAATTTTGTGTGAAGGGGAAGACCTATATTGCCATGGTTTAAACGCATATGAGCGCGCACCACATGCCCGACCTGCCGGGTTCGGGTTCGGGATAAATGTGTTACTATCTTTTTGCTAGAAAAAAGCCTATTTTGAACAGTAGTTTTTTCTTCAAACAGATACAAACAATGATGTACATACATGACTGTTTCAAATAATGCGACTTTTGGCGATGGACGGATGCGAATGTTGGTTCAAAATAGAAATGACCTTAGGCGTTGAAAATAACAGACGAACGGAAATGACTGTTAGGTGTTACAAATGACGGACGAACAGAAACGACTATTGGGCATTTCAAATGACTGATGAACAGAAACGACTATTGGGAATTGCAAATGATCGATGAACAGAAACAACTATTGGGCGTTGCAGATGACTCTTTGATTCAGAAAAACAGACACAACCTTCTAAACGTACGCAACCATTGAAGGCTATAAAAGAAGAGGAATACTAATAACTTTTCGCGTCCCCTTTTCTTTGTTTTCTTCATCTTTATTTTGTTCTCAAATTAAAGCATTATCAAATCAGAGTAAATGTACTCGTTAGAATCTCATGTAGAATATTCTATTATACCTAGATAAACTTTATAAATAAAGTTTTAAGGAGATTACTAAGGCAAGCCTCAGAATTCCTTACCATTTTATATCAGTGTTTATTATTTTGCACGTGTGCAAGTTTTCATATAGTTCTTACATTGTGTTTTTGTTGTTACTTACTGTTTTGATAATACGACAATCTACATTATGTCTTCCCCACACAAAGAGGAATGTCACAGAGTACATAATAAAAAAAATACTATATCGATGATAAGTAGATATTCACTTTGAACTTTCGCTGGTTAAAATTTATCGGATATACTTAGCTAACCGGTGAATTATTTCATTGTGAACCCAGTCGTTAGTGTATAACTAGACAATAAGCCTTATAAAGTATTGTTTCTCTTCACGTCCAACCTCTTTGTTGTACTCATTTTGGTCCTGAATAAATTTGGTTCTACGAGTGTATTTAGGGAATTTAAGCCTTAATATTCTCGTAGAGCCGATCTAGCTCGCACTTACGTAGAGTGATCGCATCTATAAAGAGTACCCTACGTATACTCTGCTTAACATTTTCAAGATATGGACATCATTAAAAGTATAGCTTAACCTTTTTTAACACTTCTATTGGCATGTATTTTATTGTGCACCATAGGAATCGAGTAGGACTAAGTCCAAACAAATGCCTTACTTCTTGAGTTGCTCAGAACTGGTTTGCCTATTGATCTAATCCATTGGATCTTCAATAACCTGGATAGGTTTCCATATAAGGTAACTCTTTTTGTTTTAGGCTTTTAAACGCGCTCCCCTCGATGCGTAGACCATTTTCTCTCTTGATAAACTTTTAGTAAATGGATCTGATAGGTTATCATTAACTCTAACATAATCAATGGAAATAATCCCATTTGTGAGTAACTGTCTAACTGTGTTATGATGTCGATGAATATGTCGTGATTTTCCATTGTATGTAAAGTTTTACACTTTAGTTAACGTTGCTTGATTATCGTAGTGAATAAATGTGGTTGTTATAGGTTTGGGCCAAAATGGAATATCTTCTAAAAAATGGTGAAGCCATTCTACTTCTTCGCTTGCTTTAGCTAATGCGATGTACTCAGATTCCATATTAAATCAAGCTATGCATGCTTGTTTAGTTTATTTCCATGACAGTGTTGCTCCTGCTAGGTTAAAGACATAACCATTTGTTGATTCAGATTTCTGAATTTGAAATCCATTTTGCATCACTATATCCTTCTAAGACGGCATGATAGTGTAAAGAAAAGTTTGTAGTATTTAAAGAATATCCCAACATTCTCATTAGTGCTTTCTAGCGTTTCTTGCTTGGGTTACTTGTATACATGCTTTATCGACTTACAGCATAAGCAATATCCGGTCTTACACGATTTATGAGATACAAATTACTCAAGAGTATTCCAATTGAATTACACTCTCATTAGTGTTTTTATATAGTACTTCTGATGGATTAAAAGGTATTCTTACCCCTTTGATTCGATAATCTTAGAATTTTTCAATCACTTTGCCTACATAGTGTGACTGAGAAAATTTAATTCCATTAGGTGGTTTTATTATTTTAATTCTCATAATAACGTTTGCAACTTTTAAGTCTTTCATATCGAAATTGTTGATTAACATTTTCATCATGGTCTCTATAACCTTAATGTTGGGACACAAGATTAGCATATCGTCTACATATAGACAAATCATCCCATATGATTAACCAACTTTTTTGTAATAAACATACTTGTAACGTTCATTTATACGAAAATCATTTTTCATCATGACATTATCAAAATTTTCATGTCATTGCTGTGGAGCTTGTTTAAGTACATATAATGATTTGATTAATCTATAGATTTATTCTCATTTTCCTTGGAAATAAAACTTCAGGCTGCTTCATGTTCTCCATGTAAATCTCTTCATCGAGATCTCCATTTAAGAATGTTGTTCTTACATCCATTTGATGAATTTCTATATTATAGATGGATGCGATTGCTATTAACATTCTTATAGAGGTTTTTCTTGTAATCGATGAATAAGTATCAAAGAAGTCTACACCTTCTTTTTGATAATATCTTTTGGCTACCAATCTGGCTTTATATTTGTCAATAGAACTGTCTAGTTTTATCTTCTTCTTGAAGATCCGTTTACATCTGTTGGTTTTATTCCAGGTGGAATGTCAACTAATTCCAAAGTTTTATTACTTAGAATTGAATTAATCTCACTTTTGATTACTTCTTTCCAATACAAAGATTCTAAAGACGACATTACCTCTTTGTAAGTTTGTGGTTTATGTTCTAACATGTAGGTTAAGAATTCTTAGCCAAAAGACATTGTAGTTCTTTCCCTTATGCTTCTTCTTGGTTTAGTTTCATCCTTTTCATGGTGGTTCATCTCTTTTTCTCTTGCACTTTTAGGGACAAATGTTCGATTATTATTTTTGTGCGGAAACACATCTTCCAAGAATGAGGCATCTCTTGACTCTATGATTGTATTTATATTGATGTCATTTATATCAGACTTGAAGACTAAAAATCTGTAAACACTTCTATTTTCGATGGGTCAGAGATAGTAATAATCTACGGTTTTTAGTTCGAGTTTGACTTTCTTAGGAGGCAAAACTGGAGCTTTTTTCCATGCATCCCCATACTTTGAGGTATTTGAAACCTGGTAGGTATTATTTCCGTAATTTATGTGGAATTATTCCTGTTTTGCTGTATGAAACCCTATTTAGTATGCAATTAGACATATTTAGGGGCTTGCCCCCACAAGTTCGTTGGTAGGCCAGAAGTAAATATGATAACATTAACTATGTCTTTTGGTGTTCTATTCTTTCTCTCGGCAATATCATTTTGTTATGGTGAATATATGGTTGTTTTTTGATGAATTATTCCATTTTCTGCATAGAATTGTTCAAAGGTTGATTTATATTCTCTACCATGATCTGATCTCAATATCTTGATCTTTTTGTTAAGTTGATTTTCTACTTTAGCATTGTATTAAATGGTGTAATTGCTTCATCTTTACTACTTAAAAGATATACATAGCAATATCGTGTATAATTGGCAATGGATGTGATAAAGTACCTTTTTCTATATCTTGTAGTAATGACTTGAAATCACATAAGACAATATGAACCATTCCCAATAGTTTTGTACTCTTATCAATAGTATGAAATGGTTTTTTTTTATACCATTTTCACTTCTATACATGTCTTACATTTGTATTTTTTATCTATTAAATTTTCTAGAGATAATCCTAGGTTTGTAAGTTTTTTCATTTTTTCGAAATTTATATGTCCTATTCTATCATGCCATAATAGAGTTTCATGCATAACCAAAGAAGAAACTTCATTTTTATTCATTGCAGCATTAGAATACATAGTATTTTGCCAACTACAATTATATTTCCCTTAAATAGACCATCACATAAATATTCCCTTTCTATATAAATTCCAGCCTTGGACATAACCGTCTTGTGTAAATCAAAGATCATTTCGAATCCCTTCTTCGACAGTACAGATCCAGAGATTAGGTTCTTATGGATGTCTGGAACATGAAGCACGTCATTTAATGTAATAGTTTTTTCAGAGGTGAACTTAAGAAAGATAGTGCTACTGCCCTCAATGATGGAAACTGTAGTATTACCCATGTATATTTTTTATTCCTGATCAAGTTTGTTGTAAGTAGAAAAATGGATTTATCAGAACATACATGTTGAGTAGCACTTGTGTCGAGCCACCATTGTGCAGGATTCTAAACCAAGTTGCATTCTAACACAACTCCAGAAAAATAGACTCATCCACTTCCATGTTTTCCACCATGTTTTCTCCTGAATTGTTCTTCTTCTTGTGTCTACAATATTTAGCGGCGTGCCCCGTCTTGCCACAAACCCAACAGTTATCATTTAACTTCCTGGACTGCTTATTTTCGTTGGATTTCTTTTCTGACGCTTTCCTTTTCTATGAGAAATTCTTTTTTTATTTTTGTTGAAGTGTTCTTTCTTCTTTGACCCTTCTGCAACAAATGCCTTCTCGCTTTTCTATTGTGTAATCCCATAGTTATCTGCCTCTAATCTAACAAAGATGCCTTGTGAAGAAATTTTCTTATTTTTATGCTTCAGATAGTTGCGGTAGTCTCTCCATGATGGAGGCAGTTTTCTGTTATTGCTTCAACCAAGAAAAATTCTCCAACTTTATAACATTTTGATTCAAGTTCATGAATGATAATTTGTTGTTCATGCAGTTGAGTAATCATAGATTTGAAGTCTACCATCTTGTAGTCCATGAATTTATCTACGATGAATATCTTCATACTAATAATCTGTGTTTTGTATTTTGTGCCAAGTGCATTCTAGAGAGTCTTTGCCGTCTGATGAGGCTGATAAACCTTGTACAGCATCTTGTCCAGATAGTTTAGAATGTAATTCTTACATAGGAAATTTGAGTGTGTCCATGCATCAATAACTAAAATCTTTGAGTGTTTCTCTAGTTTCGCCTAATTTTGGCATAGGTTCCTCCTCTTCTAGATACCTTTGCAGGCCCAATGTAGTTAAATAGAATAGCATTTGATTTTGCCACGTCTGGAAATCATCACCATCTCTTTTGAACAGATCAGATCTGTTGTGAGTAGCAGTTTTTGCTGATAACCACATCGCCAAAAATAAAGAATTTCAATGTTTATATACTCAATTCTATCAACCTATATTGGCCCTTAGGATCAGGTAATTTTGTACGAGAAGGAGCACCTATAAGGTCATGGTTTAAACACACATGTGCACGAGCCACTCGCCCGTCTTACCGACCGACCGGGTTCGGGTCTAATATAGTACTCTCTTTTTGTTAGAAAAAGCAAATCCTGTTTTGAACGATAGTTTTTTCTTCAAACAGACGCAAATAATGATGTAAAAATACGACTGTTTCAAATAATGCTACTATTGGTGATGGAATGATGTGACTGTTGGCTCGAAAAAGAAACGAATGTTAGGTGTTGCAAATAACCGACGAACAGAAATTGCTATTAGGTGTTGCAAATGACAGGCCGACAAAAATGATTATTGGACGTTGCAAATGACTGACGAACAGAAACAACCGTTAGGCGTTGCGGATGACTCTTTGATTCAAAAGAACATACAAAACCTTCTGAGCGGATGCAACTGTTGAAGGCTTTAAAAGGAGAGGTATACCGATCACATTCTGTATCCCTCTTTCTTCGTCTTCTTCATCTTCATTCTATTCTCAATCTAAGCATTATCAAATCACAGAGTAGACATACTTGTCACAATCTCGTGCAGATTATTCTGTTGTATTTTGAAAAACTTTGCAAATAAAGCTTTAAGAAGATTGTTAAGGCAAACCTCAGAATTCCTTATAGTTTTATATCAGCGTCTTGTTATTGTGCATCTGTGTGCATGTTTTCGTACAGTTCTTATACTATATTTTTGTTGTTACTTACTGTTTTGATAATATGACCATCTACATATACAACCATTGCAACAAAGTTAATGTTGAGTAATAAGAAGTTTTCATATTTGATTTCAACACTCAAGCAAGTGTGATGCATCTGTATCTGAAAAAAGAATTTCTCTTTGTTAAAATAAATGCGTGCATAGAAAAAGAATCATCTCTTTTTTTTAATAAAAAGGCCTTTGATAAAATTAATGGTAAAATTGATACGAACTAATTTTGATGTTCGGATTTGAATCCCAAACCTCTAAAATCTCGGTCTAAAAGACTTATTTAGGATGGTTATTTTGTAATTTCAAAAGTATGTCATAAGTATTATTATTGTATATCCCTCTATTAGTAGTAAAGAGAATTCAATGAATATGATTTACGCTTAGAGCAGCGAGAGCACTGGAACTTGGTTTTAGACATGTGGGCGATAGGCAAGCAGAAGAGAAACTTCCACGTGGCGTCCACGTCAGTTGCGATAACCGCCCCTCCACAGCACAGGCAGTTGCCCGGAGCTTTATGGCTTCCCTTCACCTTTCTCTCCTCTTCGCATGCAAATAAGAAGCACATTCCTTCCTTTCTCTCTTCCTTTTCCTCTTTAATTCTTTTGCTTATGTTATTTTCTTTCTTCCTTTTTTTTGTTTGATTGTTTGTTCAGGATTTATAAGGGGGCAGGGAGGTTATGGACTTGCTTACGGTTTTGGTAATTAGATAGAAAGTAAAATAACTAGTTGAAAAAGATGTAAATTAAACCCAAAGATGACATTTGTATTTAGAAACCACTGGTTTGAACTTTTTCCGATTGTTCTTACACACGTCTGATGCACATTGATTGTAAAAAAGTGTAAAAATTTAGTGTGCTATCTTGTTCTTTTGTAGCTTGGATTAAATTATCTACTTGATCTTCATATTTTACTCTAATGGTCAAGCAAAATAATTGAAGTCTAACCCAACTGTTTGGTGCAAACTTTTTTTTCCCCTTTCCATATCGAGGGTCAGGGGATAGCTAACCATATTTGAAAACATATGTATACAGATATATTTTATCCACGATGAATACTAATATATTTTATGTCAAGTGCATTCTAGAGAGTCTTTGCCGTCTGATGAGGCTGATACACCTTGTACAACATCTTGTCCAGATAGTTTAGAATGTAATTCTTGCATAGGAAATCTGAATGTGTCCATGAACCAATAACTAAAATCTTTGAGTTTCTCTAGTTTCATCTAATTTTGGCATAGGTTCCTCCTCTTCTAGATACCTTTGCAGACCCAGTGTAGTTAGATAGAATAGCATTTGATTTTGTCAAGTCCGGAAATCATCACCATCTCTTTTGAACAGATCAGATCTGTTGTGAATAGCAGTTTTTGCTGATAACCACATCGCCAAAAATAAAAAAAAAATCAATGTTTATATACTCAATTTTATCAACCTATATTGGCCCTTAGGATCAGGTAATTTTGTGCGAGGAGGAGGACCTATATGGTCATGGTTTAAACACACATGTGCACGAGCCACTCGCCCGTCTTACCGACCGACTGGGTTCAGGTCTAACATAGTACTATCTTTTTGCTAGAAAAAGTAAATCCTGTTTTGAACAGTAGTTTTTTTTCAAACAGACGCAAATAATGATGTAAAAATACGACTGTTTCAAATAATGCTACTATTGGTGATGGATGGATGTGACTGTTGGCTCTAAAAAGAAACGAATGTTAGGTGTTGCAAATAACCGACGAACAGAAACGACTATTAGGTGTTGCAAATGACGGACGAACAAAAATGATTATTGGACGTTGCAAATGACCGACGAACAGAAACAACAGTTAGGCGTTGCGGATGACTCTTTGATTCAAAAGAACATATAAAACCTTCTGAGCGGATGCAACCGTTGAAGGCTTTAAAAGGAGAGGAATACCGATCGCATTTCGTATCCCTCTTTCTTCGTCTTCTTCATCTTCATTCTATTCTCAACCTAAGCATTATCAAATCACAGAGTAGACATACTTGTCACAATCTCGTGCAGATTATTTTGTTGTATTTTGAAAAACTTTGCAAATAAAGTTTTAAGAAGATTGTTAAGACAAACCTCAGAATTCCTTACAGATTTATATCAGTGTCTTGTTATTGTGCATCTGTGTGCATGTTTTGGTACAATTCTTATACTATATTTTTGTTGTTACTTACTGTTTTGATAATATGACCATCTACATATACAACCATTGCAACAAAGTTAATGTTGAGTAATAAGAAGTTTTCATATTTGATTTCAACACTCAAGCAAGTGTGATGCATCTGTATCTAGAAAAAGAATTTCTCTTTGTTAAAATAAATGTATGCATAGAAAAAGAATCGTCTTTTTTTTAATAAAAAGGCCTTTGATAAAATTAATGGTAAAATTGATACGAACTAATTTCGGTGTTCGGATTTGAATCCCAAACCTCTAAAATCTCAGTCTAAAAAACTTATTTAGGATGGTTATTTTGTAATTTTCAAAAGTATGTCATAAGTATTATTATTGTATATCCCTCTACTAATAATAAAGAGAATTCAATGAATATGATTTCCACGGTGTCTTTTTAAATTTCGAAAATACTATCTATCAACGGAATATCATCACTGGCTTATAATCTCCACCACCTCTTCTTTTCAAATATTTATCAACGAAATTTTACCATCAATTTGTCACCGACAGGGCTAGCAAAATAACTTTAAATAAAAGTGTTTCGACTATCAAAACGTTTACACTCATAACATACATCCGTCCACTCATATTTTTATAAATATAAAATGTAAATATTTCTACCTATTAGATGCACATATGTGTGGTTTATGCCGGTATAGATTAAAAAAACAGAAAGAAAGAACACAAGGAAAATAAGTAAATTTGGTAACGGTAACAAAAAAGTCACCAGACCGATCACTTTCTGATATGCATGAGAGAAAAAGAACAGTGGGATATTTGGGGGAAAAAAAAAGGAAACGAGAGGAAACCAGTGGTTTGCCCCGAAATCATGACTGGTACCAATACTAGAAAAAGTTAACATAGTCAAGTACGCGTCATTTTTCTCACAGTTTAAGTAGTTTGATCCAATGACATTTTCCCTCCTAGAGATAACTGATATATTGTAGAGCGGCATATTCTTTTAACTTGTCGAATATTATGTACTTAAATTCAGCTCATAAACGCTTCTAGTTTTCACAACTGAAGGAATTTGATGCAAAGATATTCCTTCAGTATTTTTTAAACTGATATGTACTCAAATTTCGCTCATAAAAGCTTCTAGTATTCTTTTAACTGATATGTACAGGCATGACTCATTTTCCTCCCAATTGAAGGAATTTAATGCAATGATATTCCTTCAGCACAGACTAATGATGCTGAAATTCACACTCTCAGACTACTGCTACAACAACTTTTTTCCTTTTTTTTCTTCTTTCTTTGAAATGAAAGTTTGCTCATATGAGTGAGATGGGTGAGGCAGCAAATGGTCCATAGATTTTGTCACTACCACCAAAAAAAGCTATGCTAAGTTTACTTTTTTCTGTTACAGACTGCCATTAAAATTGGTAAAAGCCAAAATATAATTAGTCTCTTCTGGCACACAAAAATGTTGTTCAAAGTTGTACAATTATTTTTTTTGTAAGAGTGGTACTAGCATTTATTATGATGTATCGCAAATTCGATCCCAATACCTCTACGACGTATGTGTAGAACGTCATGTCACCTACCTGTTCAACTAGTGCTCCTTAACCAAAGTTATACAATCAGATTATGCCATATGACCAACTAATTTTTCAATCTATCACCACACTAATTAGACCTCTACATTCGTATTTTAGTTGCAAATTCAAAACTTTCCTGCATTTTCCATGCATTATTCAAACAATGAAATATGATAGAAAAGATACAGTAAAGCGTTTGAACCAATTAACATAGATTAATCCGACAAATTAAACATACTGGGGTTGAGCAATATACCCAAATTATTAAACTACATGAATAAAGACAAAACTGCAACAAAAAGAACTAAGAAAGAACTGGAATGCAGGAGAAACTAAAAAAGGGAAGAAAAGAAAAGACTAAAAGGAAATAGAGGAAGAAGAAAAAACAAGAGTCTTAGAGCAGCGAGAGCACTGGAACTTGGTTTTAGACATGTGGGCGATAGGCAAGCAGAAGAGAAGCTTCCACGTGGCGTCCACGTCAGTTGCGATAACCGCCCCTCCACAGCACGGGCAGCTGCCCGGAGCTTTATGGCTTCCCTTCACCTTTCTCTCCTCTTCGCATGCAAATAAGAAGCACATTCCTTCCTTTCTCTCTTCCTTTTCCTCTTTAATTCTTTTGCTTATGTTATTTTCTTTTTTCCTTTTTTGTTTTCTTTGATTGTTTGTTCAGGATTTATAAGGAGGCAGGGAGGTTATGGACTTGCTTACGGTTTTGGTAATTAGATAGAAAGTAAAATAACTGGTTGAAAAAGATATAAATTAAACCCAAAGATGACATTTGTATTTAGAAACCACTGCTTTGAACCTTTTCCGATTGTTTTTACACACGTCTGATGCACATTGATTGTAAAAAAGTGTAAAAATTTAGTGTGCTATCTTGTTCTTTTGTAGCTTGGATTAAATTATCTACTTGATCTTCATATTTACTCTAATGGTCAAGCAAAATAATTGAAGTCTAACCCAACTGTTTGGTGCAAACTTTTTTTTTCCCTTTCCATATCGAGGATCAGGGGATAGCTAACCATATTTGAAAACATGTGTACAAATACTGTGTGTAAAATCTCAGCTTTGATCCAAATAATTTAAAGATAAAAAGAGCAATTAAAGCAACAAATTTTGATAGTACTAGTAAACATGGGCTAGTTGCAAACTAAATTCACCTTTGGAGTTTTCAGAGGAGCTTGAGACCTTTATCAACGTATGATCATATTTTATTTTCCGCTATATTTGTTTGTTTGTTTTTAGCGTTTGTAACAAAGGATTTATAACTATTCAGATTGAATCTAGTTTATACTCTAATATTATATTCTAATTTTTCCACAAAGATTTTGTGGTTAATAATGTATGATTATTCCATTCGTGTGAGATTCTATTCTGTCTTTATTTTTCTTATCCTTAAAGAACTGCCTCTTCGGCATTTGGATTTGCAGCACGTAAATATCGAGAATGTATTGGTGTCGATTTTTAAGGGTTTAAGAAGCAGGTCTTTACGTTTGGTATCAGAGTTTAGGTTAAGCGAACACTTGAAATTTGATGGAGTAAAACTCATTAGAGATCGGATTAGTAACACCCTAGAATGAGTTTGAAGGTATTATATATATGAGCATGTATTTGGTATTGAATATAAAAATGTTTTGTGATGATTAATTTGTTGAGTGGTTTATGAGATGAGCTCCATGCAAGCGATAGGAATTCCTAAATACTTAAACAAGTCAAATCGACACACTCTTGTAGAATGATTGTATTTTTTTTACAAAAAGGGTATAAGTATTTTTGGAAATTATAAGATACATTCCCTGGAAATTATAACATACATTACCTTTGGAAATTTTAATGGATAAGGTCAAAATCTATAGGTGATAATTGGAATAATCTTCTAAGTATCGATCAAATGTTGGCTTGGCGAACAGTATCGTACACTTCGTAAATTATTCTTCTTAATTATCATTAGAGGATCAAGACAAGTTCGAATTCAAACAACTTTGAATCAAGTTATTTGGATAAAAGGATTTTTAAGTCAAGAAACAAATGGTATAAAACTTCTAACAATATTTTGGTATATGACGTTGGGGCAAGATGGATTTTTTATTTATTTCGAGGGATGAGCATTGGATGACTCCAAAGTAAGCACGAAGAGCACATGCAGCAAAAGAAGCAGAAAAAATTAAGATTAGGAGCTTATGCTAGCATATATTGTTTTAGGTGTTTAAAAGAATGGCATTATGCAGTTATGTGAAAAATAAAGAAATAGGACAATGAAAAATGTGTTCGGAACGATATATGTTGTTTTAAGTGTAAAGTGCTAGGACATTTTCTAAATGAGTGCCCATGAACAAAGAAGAAACCGAGAATTCCATCATGGAAGGAAAAGTGTTGCTGTCGATGCAAAGAACAGTGTCCTTTAAAAAATGGAGAAAAGAAGGCTAAGAGAGGTACCCTTCAGACGGCAACCCCTATAGTCTCTGCTTTAATAAGTAGGAGTATATGATTTTGCAGTTCGTGTAATAAATGGGGACATTTCTGGATGTATTGTCCAAAGAAAAATATAGGATCGGTTGACTTAAGTGCCAAGGGTAAAGCACCATCTACTAAGGAGCGGGTATATAAATATGATGTGAATTAATGAATCTCCTTTTGGATTATTTTTTCTGTGCATTTCTTCTATCAACTCAATTTAATAAGATGTTTGGAAATAAAAAATTTAAAGGGATGTTATAAAGAAACAACTTTAAAAAAGTGTTTAAATCTAAGTTAAAATTTCATGAAATATTTCCATAAAGATTTCATAAAAGATAATAAGTACCGGTCTAAATTTAAAGGATAATGTGGATCATTAATAAATTAATTAGTGATCGTTAATTTTGACCATGGTATTCAAAAAAAAGGTTAAAGGGAGTATATTATAAAACTATTTCTTTGAAAGATAAATTTATATATAAATATATTTATAAAAAGGTTTGAATTAAAGCTAATATTTTATCAAATGTTTTCATAAACATGTTTTTACATGTTAATAAATACGTATGTTGTACGTAGATCATTGGTCAGATAAATTTTGATCTAAGATCCGAGTATAGGACTTTGAGGTGTTTATACTAGTCCAAAGAAGGGTATATCACTCGGTTCATGACGATGAACATTGATGAAGATCTGTGTTTGGGTACTCACATTTCTATCATAGTTGAGAGCTATATAAGGAAAACAAATGTTTGTGATCAAAGAGCATGATCAGAGTCTGTACTAGAAGATCGATGGATCAATACTAGTTCAAAAATAAATGTTTTTGATTCAAATAGAAGATCAAATCAAATATTCCATACGGATAATCTATGTATGTCATATGGATTTATAAAATAATGTTTTAGGTAAGTATTACCGGATTTTTGTTTTGATGTAATTTCGGAGACGAAATTCTTTTGAGGGAGGAAGCATGTAACGACCCGTAAATTAATCACTTTGATAAATTATATTATTTTAAAATACTCAAATTTAAGATTTTTTAACATAGATTATGATGTTGTGAACAATAAATGATAATGGTTATCTTATTTTGAATAGATATTTACAAAAATATACACTTTGGAAAAATATCGATAAAATGACCGAAAACCGTTTTATCAATAAACTTCTCTATAATCATAAGAAATCGCACATGAAGCTGGATACATACACTTATTTATATAATTAAACAAGACTATGAAATAAAATTATTTATTTTTGGGAAATTAAATGTATGTATGACATCATCATGATGTCTTCATAATTAATTATTAATTTATGAATTTAAGTTAAGATTTAATAATTATTATAATTTTTCAGATAATTGTTTTAAAATAATAATGATTCATTTTAATTAGTTATATAGTGATAATAAATTATTTATAATAGTTTTATAGAATATGTACTTGATTTGAAAATATAAAGGAAAAATGTATCGCTTTATCGATATAATAGCACTTTTTGTAAACAATCATTTAATATTAATTTACATGGTTTTATAATTCAAATATGATTATTTTAATTAACTTATAACGATGAATAATTATTTTTCAAACTTTTTTTTTACAATTATATGTAATTTAATTGATAAGTGAAAATGTGACTGGCAATCGGCTTTTCGATTTTCAACGGTTTAGCAAACGGAAGTTGTTTGAAGTTGTTGCAACATTGTTTATTCTTTTATGCACCTACATACACATGCACATACATGTCACATGCACACATATACATATATATATATATATAACATATATACATAACATATATACATTTATATATGCACATATATAACAAAATATCAAAGATATTTTCATTTTTCATACCACTTAAGCTTCCTAAAAAGAAAACTAACACCCAAACCTCACACTACTCTTACATGCACATGGATACAAATGGGAGGAGTGTGGCGACATGAAAAAATGATGGGAAGGGAGGGGAGGGGAGTGGGTTGGCACATGGTGTAGGAGATGTAATGGAAAATATTTTTCAAGTTTTTTTTCCTATAAATACACCTCCTTACCTTCTCGTTTCCTCACACTTTCTACTTCGTCTTCTCCACCATTCAAAGCTATTTTAATGGCTTCTTCCTTAGGAGAATTATGAAGAAAAATATCTCTAAATAGAAATAAAATTATATACATATACAAATGAGATCAAAACTCCTCAAAACCAAGTGCAATCACCTTCTTTCCCCTCCTATAGCTCACGGCCACACTCCATCCCCATCAAAGTCGAGTGCATCAACCCTTTTAGGCCAAGGCCAGCCCTTTAGGAAGAAAGGAAGCAAATTCGCAAGCTCCGTAGTGAAGAAAAAGAGAAGGAAGCACTGCTCGCTTTTTACCGGCTCGATTTTAGAAAGCTACGGGAAAAGTTTGGTGGAGTGGAGATGAATCATGAGCACTCAAGTTTAAATATAATTATTTAAAAATTAAATGATGATATGCATGTTTAATTAGTTAATTGATATGCTTGGCTGAAAATTGGGTGATTATATGCTCGGTTATTTGATGATAAATTTTCTATCGGTTAGAAAATCGCCGAAAATGTAATAAAAGTAACCTCAAGCGCAATTTTAATACGTGGCGAGTACGGATCGATCCGCAGAGAACTGAATTAATTTATGTTCTACTCAATCAAATTAATCCAAAGCTTGAGATTGTTTTAACTAAAAAATGTAAAAACTAACTACAAGCAAAAGTGAATAAAAATATGAGAGTAGTAGGCAATTTAGAGGCAAATCCCTTCTCACGTTCACACAAATCAACACAATCAAATTGATTTCTCTTTTTAATCATTTGTGAATTTAGTTAATGTGTTTATCTTAAGTATGGTCTATTTGTGCTATTAGTTAACCCAACATAAACTACCAAACTTTAACACACCATCTAAACCACTTATCAACTCTCATGAAAATGATAATGAAATTAAAAATAAAATTTATTCTAACTATGATCTATTAACTATGATCGGTAACGTAGACCATCAAATTTTGATTTTTAATCCACTTCATTACCAAAATCATACGTAGTTGAAGATATAATTTGTGTTTATGTTGTTCAAGCATAGTCTATTTGGTGTCATCAACATAGGCTATCAAATTCAATATTGAACAACAAAATTTTACCATATCAAAAATTATCATTAAGCACAAAAAAAAGATCAAATGAAATCACTATGTCAACTTTATATGATTCATGAGAGCTTCATCATTCCTAAATTTAAGGGGCTTAGCTTTTCATATTTGAATTCATTATAACATAAGTGATTTCAACATGAAAGAGGAGAGCTAATTAAAATAAACTAAAAACTAATCTGCTTGCATAAAATAAAGAGATCTAACTACTAACATAAAAAGAAACAAAAAAGCAAAGAACATGAATTAAAAGTGTGTGAATTAAAATTGCATATAAATAAATTACAAAAAAATTGCTAAGAAGCCATTATAGAGAAAGGAAGTTTATGTTTACATTTTGTGACTACAACTAAACTAACTAAAAAGAAGGTAAGTGTCATCTACATGAAACATAAAGGGGTACTTATACATGCTTAAAACCATAATCCATATTTTGGGGAACTATCCAAAATGTCTTTTAAGAAGTGTGACCTCCATGTTATCATTAGTTTGAAATTAATCCTCCATTAAATATACATGTACTTTTAATCTCAACTAATATGTGCATTAGCTCTTAATTGTAGACCATGGCTGGTGGGTAGGCGAGGTCCTTCATGATTACATGAATCCTTTTATTCATTCATTCTTTTGCTTCCTTCTCTTGTGCATGCATACATACATGAAGCCATCCAATATTCACTCAAATTCCAACAAACCAACATTAAAATGTACAAGTAAATTTTATCAAAAATTAACACATTCAAAAATGATCATTTTGCCCCCATAGGAAGATGAATGAATGATGATTTGAAAATACTTTAGATTTTGGTTTATTTATGTAAAATACCATGACATTACATAAAAGTTGATAAAATATCGAAGTAAAAACATTCACTTTTACGTACACATCAAATACCCCCACACTTATTTTTTATTCGTCTTCGAATAAAGAAAAACTAAGATAAATTCACTTTCATAGGGAGCACGATCGCATTGAGCATATGTAACAAGTTGTTAAACCTCTATGTGCCTCTAGTAGGATGAGTGTTGTCTCGTGAAGATTTTCAGCAAATACTACCCACAAAATTCAAATGCTTCCTTAATGCACGTTTTTTGAAAATATTTACAAATGAAGAATTTAATTTTAATTTGACACGAATAAGTTAAATATAAGTTCTGTTCACTATCAAGAAATTTAAGTCCTTTTACTCATCAAAACTTCTAACAAAAATTAAATTAACATCATAATTAGACTTTAGTTTGGCTAGTTGTTTTGGTTGATAATATAGTACAACTATAAAACGCATCCTTAGTTGACTATCAAAGTTTTGCAAAGTTGTATTTTTTTAATTTCTTTTGAATAACAAATCGAATCAAATAAGTGAAAATAGTATTTGGATTTCAATTTCTTTCTCTCCCTGTTTTGAAAAATATTAACATTATTATTATTTACACACCTAACTCAAAGAAACGGAGGTCGGATATACCAATCATGCACTGCCTTTCGAGCTTACATGAGAAGGGCACATAACATGGTGAGTTTACACATTTGCGTATGAAAACATGACTTTAGGTGGTTATATTTATTAAAAATTTATTTATATACACCTAACTCAGATAAATCGAGGCCAGATATACTGATCATGCACTGCCTTTCGGTCTTACGTGAGATGGGTACAGAGCATTGGTGAGTGTACACACTTGCCTATGAACACATGACTCCAGGTGTTCCTTATTTTCACAAAAACCATTTTTTATGTTTTTTTTAAAGAGAGAGAGTTACACAAAATCATCTTAGCACCACTTAACTTATAAGATTGAAAATGTTACCGCCGTTACTTTAAATCAACCACTATTTTAGATAAAGATTTCAATTAGGATATACTTCATAATTATCACTAATGAATCTTCCTATATACTAGTTATACTATGGTTGCTTGTAATCAAACTTTATTTTCATTTTTGTTGAGACAAATATTTTTTTAGCAATTTCAATTTAATAACAAAAAACATATACTTATTTGATAGTGTTTCTTTAAAGTAAATCAATATGCTAAAAAGAAATTTTGTTTTAGGATTTATTTGTTTTTTTAGCTTTGAGTTTTGGAAAGAAAATGTAAAATAAATAAATAAATTAAATAAACCATGAAAAATAAAAAATGAACACGAGACTCTCCCCACACTTCATTTTGACTGTGTCCCTACAGTCAATGCAAATGAAAGGAGTAAAATAAAATAAAATAAAAAATATGACATATATTTACATGAATATGAAACGATTATTATGTACACGACATCCGAAAATATACCGTTAAAGAGTAAATGAAACGTTCTTCAATAGACGAATTCATTTGTCTCATTAAGTATGACAGACAAAGCTTAAGCATAGAAAACCAAACCATAAAAGATTCAACGTTGAATGTTGACTTGGAAAAATGAATATTGTTTTATTAAAAATATTAAGAGTTGTTTTATTTTCAATGATTTTCGTGGTGGGTAGAATAATTGTTGAAGTTTAAGTTTATTTTCACCAAATTTAAATTCAAACTCATCATTGACAAATTCTTCAACATTATTGATTTTAAAATCAACATGGTGATTTAAATCTACCACTTCAAAGTTCAACAACTCATCTTCGAAAAGTTCAAAAAATTTGTGTTCAATTCATCTTTCTTTGTTGAATTATTCACAACTTCATCGTATTCAAGGTGTAAAGTTGTTTGAATTTCGTTTTGGTCAAAAAAAGAAAGATCGCATTTACAATCGAGTTTCTCACCCTCAAAATTATTGAAATCCAAAAATCAATTATCGCACTTTCAACATCTTTATTAAGATTGTCATTTTCAATTTCAAAAATTGTTATTTGAAAATCGTTATTTTTGGTAAAAGATGGATTGTTACTTGACTCGTCACATGTTGGGATTTGATTTTGTTTCCCACGTTGTTTCATGTATGTTTAAAACAACAAATCCGTGTGATTTTTTGTGAATTTTGTCCTATTGCTCAACAAAATCAAATTTGTAATTATTAATTTGAGAATTTTCAATTTGAAATTGTTGAGAGTAAAAATTTCACCATGATTGAAACTACTTGCGTTGCCAAAATCATTTAAACAGTTGTTTCCATTTTCACTTTGATATTGAACCTCATTTTGAAGTTTAAAATTGAATTGCATGGGTTATAATCAAAATTATTTGAATTTTGAAGTAAATTCATATTTTGATTATTTTAAAATCCTTGAGTTAAGTTATTGCATAGATTACTCAAATTATTTATCATTTGATTTCGTTGTTCATGTAAAGACCAATCGTTTCAATACTCTTTTCAAGAGTTAATGGTTGGTCATGATTTTGAAAATTTTGTGGTGCAAAATTCAAATTGTTTTATAATAGTTGTTATCAAAATATCGATAAGAGTTTGATACGAAACTATATGGATTATATTTTTTCACAACTATTGTAAAATTCTTGCGAGTGGGGAAATTCAAACATTTTCAAAATTGTTTTTTTTCTAATTTCGGATTTTTTTGAATTCTTTTTCTTTCTTCTTTGTTTTAAAAGAAAAAAGGAAAGAAATTTATTTTACACATGGAAAAAGAAATTTTATTAAAATTTTGAATTTTGATTTTTTTTTTTGTTTTTTTACGTACATGCATGAAACTAATGCAACTAAATGAATGCAAGAACTTAATTACAAAGTTCCTGTCCTTAATAGCTCGTAACCCAAAATTGTATAATTACACTTTGTCTTAATCCAACAAAATAGTTCTTAGTCAGGTAACAGACAGAAGTTATCGATGCACCACAAATCATCATAGCAATGCAGCCGAAGGTTTAAGTATCTTCAGAGAAACCATCACTATAATATTTACGAATCACCATAATATTTATATATAATTATTGCTCTGCCATAGCCTAGATCACAAGAATATAAATTATCGAAAGATGACAACTTGTCAAGATATAATTAAGTCTTAGGTGAACTCGTGACTCCTTTAAGTTCAAAGTCTAACCGTTATTATTTATAAATTCTAAGATGATATGCAACTTGTGGGTCAAGAAAGGGATGATGAAATTTCCCACCTTATGTGGATTTGGATGTTGCCCTTAGAAAAGAAAATAAGATGATATGAATGCGAAACAGAAATTAAATGTGATTTAAGAATGCAACAACAAATGAAATTTGTTTTTATTTTTGAAATTTTTTTAAATGCAAGACCCCAACAATGCAAAGAAATAAAAACAAGAGATAAATGTACAATACCAAAGCGTATTATTAGCAATTTATGTTTTTTAAGCGGCAAAAAAACATTTTTTTAAAGCAAGCAATTTGCCAAGTGAAACAATTATTAACAGGAATTTCTTTTCTTGTGATTTTTTGTTCTTTTCTTGTGATTTTTTGTTTTTGCAACCTAAAAAGTTGAATAAAAAAAAAAAAAATCTTTTTTTAGATCAAGAAGAATAAAATAGAAAATGAAAATTTAACCAAACAAAACAACTCAACTTTTAAAACAAAACAAAGTAAGTCAGCTCAATCCAACTGAATGTCTTTTTTATAAAAATTACATTACCCACCTCATAAATCCTATATCAATTTTCGTTTAACAAAAACACGCAACGCATTGCTTATCTTCACTTAATCCACACAGTTGAAAACAATTTCTAACATACGCGCGCGCAACAGCTCTCAGAACAAAATTCTTATCCAAACGCACTCAATTCCCAAATTGAAAGTTTCAAATCGAAATTCCCAATTCTCATTTCAAGATTCAATCAACTAGAAATCAGCAACTAGAGATGAGATTCGGGTTTTAGGTCCTTGCGAGTTCGGGTTTGTAATTTGGAGATTGTTTGCAGGCGATTGTTTTTTAGATTGATTTTGAGAAATTAGCAACTAGAGAAGAGATTGATTTCAAGATTCGAGATGATAATGGCGGACTTGTTATGGATGGTTGATGGGTTGATGCAAGTTATTGTTTGGACGAGGTGAATTAAAGTGTTTGATTGTGTCGATTGTTGTTAAAGTGGTGCAGACTGAAGGTCATTATTGTTATAGAAGTGTTGAAGTGATTACTGTTGAAGTGGTTGTTATTGGCAGTAGTGGACGGGTGGTTGTTGGAAGGTGAGGTTGTAGGAATTGTAGCAAGGATGCACTTTTGAATAGTGATGTAGTGTGTTCAGTGGATTCGGAAGTGGAGGCACAACAGGTTTAAAGTGGCAATGATATGGAGACGTAGCCACTGTTGCATTGAAGGCAGAGGGTAGATGGTGTTGTTGGAAAGTTAAAGCAGTATAGAGGAGAGTTGACGGTGTTGTGGCTGTGACTGTTAGGAGGAGATGTAGTTTAATGTTCAGAGGTGATGGTTCACAGTCAGGTGTAGTCGTTTTGATGGTTGGAGGAGGCAGTGATGGTATGACAGTGGAGGCAGTTTGATGGAAGTTAGGGAAAGTTGTTATGGGCAGGGGCGATGTTGCAGCAGTAGTGAGGAGTTGTAACTGATTGGGATGGTTCTGTTTATAGCTGTGAATGCAAATTAGGTGGTGAAGGAAGGAGCTGGATGATATATGGTTTGTTGGCAGAAGTGATAGGACGATGGGACCGTTGTGGCAGTAGTGGATAGTAGAAGCAGTGGAGAGGAGGAGCATGTGAGGTTAGATGAAAGAGTAGAGGAGGGTATGTGCACTGCACTGATGAAGGTAGTTGTATACAGGGTAATGTGGTTGCGAGAACCGTGGATGGTTGCTTTCGGGAGAGTAGATAGGAGAAGTGATGGAGGAGTATTGGGTAGTTACAACAAGTTTTGATGTAATGTTTGTTGAAGAAGGCAATGTTCAATGTGCAATGAAGGTGTAATGATGGTTATAGAAAATCAACGAGTTTTTGACAGTGACAGTTCTGGTGATAGTTTTGGATGTTTGATAGTGCTTACTGCTTATGCAATGAGATGATGAAGGAAGGTGGAAATGTTCAGGAATGTATGGCTACAAGGTGGAAATTCGGACTGTGGGTTCTGGTTGAACTATGGTCGAAGACTGTAGTGAAGCAGGAGATGGAGTTGAAGATTGTGGTGAATGATGAGGGTGTTTGCTACAGTGGGAGGAGCAGTTGGCACTAGCGGTGGCTGTTGTAACAGAGGAAGGCAGGTTGGTTTTGTTTGCTGTTTGCAGTGGGTATTGCTAGTGATGTCAGGAGGATAGTAAGGTGATGGAGATGGTTCTTATGGAAGAATTGGAGTGGTGGGGATGGTAGTTTGGTGATGAAGTGTTTCATGTGTGCTGTTGCACTAGGTAGTTGAATGCACAGATATGCACAGTTTTATGTGCACAGAGGTTTGTTTGCACAGAAGTGCTGCTGTTGGAAGGTTGTTTGTGATGTGCTGGGGGTTGGTTGAATGATGAAGATATGTGCAACAGTATGGTATTGATGTGTTGCAGTTTGAGGTGAGGAAGAGGTATTTTACAAGGGTATAGTTGATGGATTGTGGCAGAGGCTGTTGGTGAATGTAAGATGCACAGAACAGTGGTTTGTAACAGAAATGAATTTTGCAAGCAGAAATGTAACAGGAAGAGGATAGTGCAAAGGTTTTGTAACAAGAAATTTGTAAAATCAAAACAGAAAATGTAAATGTAATACAAACAATAAAACAGGAAATTACTGTCTGGGACAAAATTTCACAGCTTTTTAGCCTCAAAAACAGACCTTCAATATTTTATCCTGAAGGACAACTTTGTATAGGTATCAGTTTTTAGTTATTGATAGCAGTTTTTAGGTATCAGTTTGTAGTTATCGGTAGTAGTTTTTAGGTATCGGTTTTTAGCTTGGTATCAGTTTTGTTGTCCTTATGAATAATTTCGAAAAATGTTTGTTCTTGTGAATAAATTTTAGAAAAATATTTGCCCTTGTGGTAAAAATATTGAGGTCGTGTCGTTATGACAAAAAATATAGAAATTTTTGTCCTTTAAATTAATTTCCCATAATAAAATATTTTTGTTTTGACATTGTGTATGTTTTTTAAACAGATATTCAAATGCAAATAGGAAAAAAAAAACAAGCATACAAAACAAATGAAAGCACAAATCACACAACAAACACACAACACAACACATTCTTTTTTTTTATAATATAATTCAACAAACAAAATTAACATACAATAAAATCAAACAAAAATAATTCAAACAATAGAACTAAAATCAAAATGCAACTCCCTGGCAACGACACCAAAAAGTTGTTTGACGACGAATTTTCTATCGGTTAAAAAATCATCGAAAAATGTAATAAAAATAACCGCAAACACACGGTATGCAATTTTAGTACGTGGCGAGTACGAGTCAATCCACAGGAAGTTGAATTAATTTTATTTCTACTCAATCAAATTAACCCAAAACTTATAATTGTTTTACCTAAAAGGAAATGAAAAAACCAACTACAAGCAAGCAAAAGCGAATAAAAATATGAGAGTAGTAGGCAATTTAGAGCCAAAACCGTTCTCTGGATCACATAAATCAACATAATTAAATTATGATCTCTCTTTTTAGTCATTTGTGAATTTAGTTGATGTGTTTATCCTAAATATGGTCTATTTGTGCTATTAATTAGCCCATCATGAGCCATTAAATTTTAACACACCATCCAAACCACTTGTCAACTATTTTGAAATGATAATGAAATTAAAAATAAAATCTATTCTAAGCATGATTTATTTACTATTGATTAGCAACATAGAATATCAAATTTTGATTTCCACTTCATTACCAAAGTCATATATACATGAAGAGATAATTTGTGTTTTTGTTGTTTATACATAGACTATTTGGTGTCATCAACATAAACTATCAAATTCAATATTAAACAACAAAATTTTACCACATTAAAAATTTCCATTAAGCACAAAAAGGGATCAAATGAAATCACTATGTAAACTTTATGTGATTCATGAGAGCTTTATCACCCCTAAATTGAAGGGTCTTAGCTTCTCATATTTGAATTCATTATAACGTAAGTGATTTCAACATGAAAGAAGAGGCCTAATTAAAATAATCTAAAAGCTAATCTACTTGCATAAAATAAAGAGATCCAACTACTAACATAAAAAGAAACAAAAAAGAAAAGAACATGAATTAAAAGTGCATGAAATAAAATTGCATATATATAATTTACACAAAGAAAAGGCTAAGAAGCCATTATAGAAAAAGAAAGTTTATGTTTACATTTTGCGGCTACAAGTAAACCAACTAAAGAGAAAGTAAGAGCCTTCTACATGAAACAAAAGGTGGTATTTATACATGATTAAAACCATAATCCATATTTTAGGAGGCTACCCAAAGTGCCATTTAGGAAGTGTGGCCTTCAAGTTATCATCAGCATGAAATTAGTCTTCCATTAAATATGCATGTGCTTTTAATCCCCACTAACATATGCATTAGCTCTTAGTTGTAGATCACGATTAGTGATAGGTGGCGTCCTCCATGATTACAAGAATTTTTTTATTTTTTTATTCTTTTGCCTTCCTTTTCTTGTACATGCATATATCCATGAAGTCCCTTCTAATATTCATTCAAATTCCTACAAAACAACATTAAAATATACAATTAAATTTTAACAAAAATTAACACATTCAAAAATGACCATTTTGTCCCCATACGAAGATGAATGAATGATGATTTGAAAACACTTTATATTTTGGTTTAGTCATGTAAAATACCCAAACATGCTTATATATTTAATAAAAGCAGATTAAATATGAAAGTAAAAATATGCACTTTATGTGCACATTAGTTATATGGTTGATAACTTGGATAAGGTAAATGGTTAAGTGATTAACCATGGTAAATTTAGGGAAAATAAATCCATATAAATATGTGTATGGAGTTTGCTGAGCCTCATAATGGTTTTGAAATATTAAAAGGTTGGAAATTAATATTATAATAATATAATATTATGAAATAGTTTAAAAGTGAATATGAGATTTAATATGGAAAATATTAGTTGAAATGGTTTAGAATGGTTTATAAATGTTTTATAAACATTAAGACTCAATTTGGAAATTTTTTGACAAGTTATGGAATGGGAGTCAAAATAGACGCACCACGTAATGACAGTTCGCGTTTTCACGTTGTAAAGGTTTAAATCCATTTACAAAATGAAATTGGAGTCGAATTCTTTAGAATAAGAATTTTTTGAGCTTTTATAATCATAGTTTTCAAACAAAGGAAAACGATTGAGATTTCTTTTAGTAGATTTGAAATATAAGCAAATTAAAATTTCAAAGTAATAGCGGTTTGACAATTCGGAAACCAAAGCGATAAATTCTCTAAAATTGATATTTTTAATTCTTTAAAATATAGAGTAAATTATATAAATTTTATAAAAAAATTTGAGTTATAAAAATGGATTTCTAAATGATAGAAAAGTGGTTTTGATCAAATAAGCCTTAAAAACACTATTCACAGCACTTTTTGCAGCAGTTTTTAATAACTTTTGAAATATGGCTTTTAACTTATGTATTCTTTCCTAAATTTTCTATAAATATTTTCAAATAAATAATTGAGTATTTTCATAATAATGTGGAGGTTTATAATTCATTTTAAAGAGTTTAAATAAATGATTTAAAGAAAATATGTTGTAATTAAGTGATTTAATCTTGGTTTTAAAAGCCGATGAGTGGGCTGGATTTTTCTATTTGTAAGATCCAGCTGTAAGGTGTTTAAATTAAGGAGATGATCAGGAGCAACCAGTGTCCTGGCTCACCTGGCCTCTTTCCTGGACAAGGAATGGATAAGGTTGAAATTTCGTAAACAAGGCAGGTATAAAAGACTTATTTTTTTCAAATTCTATAAAACTTGGATTGTATCGAAATATTCTTCTTATACTTGGTATTAAATTCCAAGGAGGAAACCTGTACTATCCATGTGAATTTAAAAGGTGATTCCACCATTTTTCGATGGATACAGAAGGTTTAATATGAAAATTGATATCGAGTAGAATTAGTATAATTTCTGTGGATCCTTTTCTTCTCAATACTAATTGGTTTGGGTCTACAGTAAACGATGTCTTAAATAATGTTGTTTTTGACCCACTTAAAAGTTATGATTTGAAACTAAGAAATCTTTTCCAAGATTTGAATAAATGATTTAGAAACGTTTCTCCTAAGTAAAAGGTCAGATGATTTGGAAAATTTTCCAAGATTAAAAAGGTTTAGCTAACCAGAGTATTTGATTAACGAAGCTTAATGATTCCATATACTTTTGAGAAGATAAATGGAATAGTTTAGAAGAATAAATCTTTGAAAGATATTTTAAATGAATGAAAAGTCAAATTAATTGGATGATGATTGATAACCACTTACATACCTGACATCTTTTTACCGATGATTGGTTTGGAGAAACAGGGGGCACATTTAGATAATTCCTATCCGAAAGCCACTTCGAACCAATGTACACGTTCGGAAGTGAAGACGTGCCGAAGACAATGATTTTGAAGATGGAGATCTTCATGTTGAAGGGTTGCTTGCCACTTGCCCCATGATTTCATATGATATATATGGTTGTAATAGTGCTTTGTTATGAAAATTTTCGATGTAAGGACTACTTGCTACTAAGTCTAAGGGTGATTCTCGATAGGATGTAGTACGAAAGTACTTTCATTTTGTCATGTTTGTAGACAACTTGTATGGATGAGTGTCTGACATTGAATTTCTATAACCATATACATTGATCTCTACAAACATTCATCTGTTTGGTGATGTAGGAGGTAACTCTCTTACACTTAACACCCTTCTTTGAGACGTACGAGCTCAGAGGTTGTACTTCGGTGGAAATCAATAGTTTGTTGCTAGAAATGGCAATGTGGCATTCAAACTGGAACCTGTTATGAGAAAGGCAAAGCATGGCTTCGTGAAAAGCAAAGCATGGAATTATGGCAAGTATAAGCGTAGCTTCTCAAGCTTTACATCCCGATAATGATACAGGTAATTACGTGGTCTGCAGAACATATATTTCGGGCTATTAGTTATTACGGACACGAAAAGAAAAGGGCATATATTGCCTAGAGGCTAGTGTGTATGGACCCTCGATATTATAGTTTTGTATGTGTCCTTGTACAAAAAGCCACTAGATACACAGTAGTGTAGCAACACGAGATATACAATGGTGTATGAGCCCCCGTGCGAAAAGCCATCGGGTACTATGATTGCTATATGTAGAAAATCCACGAAGAAAGGAACATGCCACTAGTTCCCTATAATGTTGGAAATCCAATTTCAATACAAGCTTTACGGTACTGGTTGTATTCCCAAAATAGCTATAATGCCTTGCAAACATTCAGCTACCCTTCCTAGAATTTGATAATGCTAACAATTTCGGCTATGTTTATATATTTTTACTTGGAAAGGATTTTCAAAGCAATGTCATTAGAAATAGTATCAAATGGTTTAAGTATGAAGTGTTTTGGTTATCATTAGGTAAAAACCCGTTCATGTTTATGTGCGACGTGCTCTTGTGAGATACTCTTCTTTTTTCAAAAAGGGTTTTGTTAAGTAGATCTATGACACCACCATATATATATATTTATAAGTCGTGACTCCCGTTGGTTCATCAAGCCTCATCCGGGTGTTTTTAATACTCGAGTCAGGTCCGAGTAGTTTTAGGTTTGGCAAAGAATGCTTAGATTTTCCAAAGAAGAGCTGGAGATCTTCATCGACATATAAACATATTCTACTTCCCACTATTTTTATTTTGTTGTTTTCAACATTTATACGGACAGAGAATTTATAACTGTCTAGGTTGATCCCAGTTTAGACTTTGATATTATATTAAAATTCTTCCGCTGTAAAAGATTTTGTGGTTAATAATATATGATTATTCCTTTCATGTGAGATTTTATTCTTCCTTTATTTCTTTCTTACCCTTGAACGACCGCCTCTCCGACATTTAAATTTGTTGCATGTAATACCGAGGATGTATTAGTGTCGATTTTTGAGGGTTGAAGAAGCGGGTCTTTGCACAAAGTCTACTTCAATGTCGTTCGGTCTAGACTTTAAATCTTATGTTATTTTTAGTATATACTACAAGTTTATGTTAGTTTAGGTTTGAACTACGATGTTTTATAACTACATATACTTTATGAATAATGTGAATAGATGAATCTATTTGACATTTTGAAATATAAATCTTTTTTGTTATTTTTAGAATATGTAAATTACTATATTTGGTTTCAATAGAAAATCAATTTTAAATTATAGGTGCAATACAACAGTAATCATATTTTTTTTTCTCATTTGAATTTTTTTAACAACTGGCCAAAACTATTGTAAAAGACCCCATTGCAACATGCAAAAAGAGTTGTAAAAGACCCTATTGCAATGAGTAAAAACCGTTACAAAAGATCCTATTGCAATGCGCAAAAATAGTTGCAATAAACATCTATTGCAATGATCGAAGACATTTGCATGACGATTGTTAAAGATCTATTACAACTGGCATTGCCAATAATAAAATGGAAATTTTGTTGTAGTGACATGTACATGTATGTAAGTGTATAATTATAAAAGTTATAATTATATAATAATTCCTCAAAATAGTTTAGAGAGAATAAAATTGAAAATTTTCAAAATTTTAAAAGTAGTTGAAAGGTTTAAGTGAAATAAATAATTAATTAAATTTGTTTAAATACTTAAATACAAACATATATACAAGCATAAATATATAAATACACACACACCCCCCAAATTATAAATGTTCTGATTATATAGTAATTCAAAATTATTTTAATTAACATTAAGATTTGTTACCTCGACTTTTGGTCAAGGCCATGATACCAACAAATTGACTAAAAGGATGGATATCAGGATTGGAGATCGATTGGAAACAAGGCTATAATCGATACCATCAAAATTTTTCCGAGCTCCAATCAAGGTGGGATCGATTGGGGATGATGAACAAGGCTTGGAGAAGCCATGTTTCAAATTTTAGGTCAACCGGAGATCATATGCTCGAGTTATGGATGGATCAAGGTTCGTGAAAATTCAGTTCATGTCGATACATTCGTACCGAACAAAATGGATTCAGCATTTACACTAGATCGATGGTTTTGTATCGATCCATATGGATATGGATAAGGGAAATGCGCTTGGCACCTCACTTTGGACCGATGGATTTCGTATCGATGCAACGCGCATCGATTGGATGGATACGGCAAGGCATACTTCGTATCGATCAAAGCTTGGATCAATATGAAGGGAGAAGAATTTGGATGGATACGAAGGAACGTGTTTCACAGGGTGGCATTAGATCGATGTGAACAATGTGGATACAAACATGGCATGGATTGATATGAAAGGCAGGTATTCATAGATCGATAAGAATAGAGGCATGGATACGAAATGTTGGACACAAGGCAACGAAATGTAATGGATACGAAGGCTCTGTACTTCATATCGATGGATACTAAGGAAGCGGTCGAGGTGTAGCACAGGATATGGAAAAGAACGTGTGAAGTTTGAATTGATGCGAAGGCTACGACTATGGAAATGGGGAACGATGGATACATGGACGATGGCTACAAATTATTATGGATACGAATGTGGTTGATGTCAATCGATCGATACGAAGATGTATCGATATGAATTAGTATCTCAAGCTAAACATCATACCAAAAAAACAAAACTTGCATCGATCATAACTCAATATCTACAACACCAAATGCTATGAAATTTTCGTAGTGCTTATGCACTCGAGAATGTTCTTGATCGATCTCAACTCAATTGGAGCCAATTTGGATGGTTATGAATTATGCTTGGATCGATCCCAAATCGCTCGGGATCGATCTGGGGAGCCCACCTGCGTAAGAGAAGAGGCATTCCAGGTTTTGGGGTGAATATTTTCGGATCTACTCCTATAAAAAGCGTCCTATGGCAACTTAAAAGGGGGTCTTCTTCTTCTCTCCTAGGCAAAACTCTAACATTTTTGCTATTGATTTTCAGAGGCTTGTAACTGTAATCTCACTACAAAAGCAATAAAAGGATTGATTTAAAGTGGACGTAGACCGAAGATAGCCGAACCACTATAAAACTTGTTTTCTTTTTTGCTTTCTTACATTTTTTATCTTTGGAATTTCTTCATTTTTTTCCACTACTTGATCTGGATCTGAGATCTATGTGTGGATATTAAGGATCTGTGTACATACGCTGGTGCTTGCACCATTCCTGGGGTTTGTGACCAATTTTGGTGCAAACACTTTGATGCTTTCACTGAGAAAGACTAGCACCCGCTACTTCGGATTTGGGGTTCAGATTTGGAGAGCTATAAGATTAGATCTAAGGGGAACCATGACTAAGCAATCAGCCAGAAGACAAAGATGGAAAGGAGTCAGCATGAAAGGAGTCATGAGGCTTTCTCGGGAGCAAATCAGGCCTTGGTTTTCATCACTAAAGATGAGATGGAGACGATGATGGGATCTATGCAGGAAGAATTATTGAAAAGGATGGAGGAATTAACATAGAACCTTCTCAGACAGTTTGGGTAGGTAGGAACAGTTGGAGCTTCAGGAATTCAGATCCATTAAGCAGGAACAGAATGATCCAGCATGCAATCGGATGGAGCAGCTCAATAGGGTGTAACCCCCAACCGACGCACACTTACCAATTTGGATGGATCCAAACTCGGGGGCACAACACCATGCAATGATACATCAATTCATGGAGGGATTCCAGGTGACACTGCACAACATGAAGCTGATAGAAATGCAGGTGTGCGTGATGAAGAGTACGTACCAGAATTCCCACGAGGACTTGGGGGAAACTCTTGGTGGATAACATTGGATTAGCTGAGATTATCAAACGAATATGCGCGGAGGTTTAGCAAACAGAGAACTAGAAGGACTAAGCCGGATCTCGTTTACCCATGACTCAGAATGGCTCGGAATCCACTAAAGTTCAAGCTACCTAATCTGGAGGTATACAATGGCATGGCTGATCCTATCAATCACTAGATGAGATACACGAGACATATGGAAGTGCTGGGGGTATTGTAGGAGGTTATGACTTGATGTTTTCCTCTGTACTTGATGGATGTAGCTACCATATGGTTTCGACGGTTAAAGGATTGATCTATCAGGACATGGATAGAATTGGTGGGCAGGTTTTTGAAGCAGTTTCAGGTTCATATCAAAAGACCGAAGAATGTGATGACACTAACGTCGGTAAAACAAAGGATAGGAGAATCGCTCAGGGCTCTCTTAACTCGATTCAATGCAACGGTTGCTTTGGTAGATTAGCTGGATCCATTGATGGTCATAATGGTGGCAATATCCGAATTTAGGGACAACTCGGAGTTCAAAGTATCACTTATACAGGACCCACCAGTGGATCTCAGGGAGTTCTTTCACGAGGCTGAAAGGTTTCTTCGAAAGGTGGATGTGAGGCTGGATCTAAAGCCAAAGGAAGTGAATATGGTTATGGATGGTGGACCATCCAAGGAAAGCTTGGGTAAAGATAAAGATAAAGGAAAGAGGAAGTTTGATGACGAATCTAAAAAAGCAAGGAAGCGGTAGAGAGAGCTGAAATTCTCCACATACATAGGATTGAATGAGCAATTAGAACGGATATTCATGGAGACTCGAGATCACCTTCCTTATCGGAGGATAGCAAGGAGGGAACCCTCAGAATGCTAGAGGGCATCCGAAAGGCAATGTATCTTTCACGATCTGGACGGGCATGATACCAACAGCTGCAGGCATTTAAAGGATATCATCGAGGAACATATAAGGAAGGAATTATCATTTGCTGCAATATATCAAAACTCGGAATGTGAAAATGGAATAGGAGCAGCTACAGTCTACCTTATACGACGATGGTAGAGGCGTAGGGATGATGTTGATTGGTTATTGACTAATAGAGATGATATGGAATACGTAGCAAACTTTAGGCAAATGGCCAGTCACTTACTCATGTATGGGGATGGAGATAGCCTCTAGACATGCTCTGTGATGATGATAAACCATGACGCTCTAGTTTTTGAAATCTACTTTCTCTTTTTTGATTTGGACACTCGATTTTTTGCTTTTTCTAGTTTGCTTTCGGAGTTTGGTTTAAACTTCTAGTTTTGTTTGTTCTTTGGTTTGGACTTTAGTTTTGATGCTTGTTTTCTGGTTTGGATACTGGTTCGGATTTCTGGCATGGGTTTTTTTTCTTCTGATTTAATCTGGATTTCAGATTGGATTTTGATTGGATTTTTATCTAGTTTTTGGTAAATGGTCATCGGGTATGGATTATGCCTGGCAAGGGGTAAGCCGCTTCATCTGAGCACGGTGAATCGACTTATCCAGGTCATCGAGTATGGACTACGCTCGGCAAGGGTCGAGAGATTAGAATTCAGCCTAGGACTTAGGCCTTATATTATCGGTTACTATTTCAGGTCATCGAGTATAGACTGTGCTCGGCTAGGGTCCGGAGCCACCAGGATTAGGCTTAGAACTTAAGCCATGGCATTACTCAATGTTCAGGGACACTGAACCAAGAGCACCAAGGCATCGTTTAATATAAGTAGTCAAGTGTGGATTGCGCTTAGCAGGAACCCAAAGAGGTTATAGATTTGGATATCGACTATGAACATCTAAGGATTTAGATATCGACCCGGAGAGGCCTGCATTCGATTATTTATTATTGGATATGGATGGACTATAACTTGGTTTCAGGTTTAGATGGATATGAAATTGACTAAGGATTTGGTCACTAGATTCGGAATCAGATATCGACTCGGAGCATTCGTGGATTTGGATAAGGATATGGCTATGGCACGCGGATAGGATGGCTTGGTAATGGATTGGATTATGAATCAGATGGTATGGCTATGGATGGATTATGGACTTCGAATGTCGGATTCAGAGCTATTCAAAACACACCTTCTTACCATATGGCATGTTTTAGGGGGCAAATGTTACCCTGCCTTTTGGTCAAGGCCGAGATACCAATAAATTGGCTAAAAGGATGGATATCAGGATTGGAGATCGATTGGAAACAATCCTATAATCGATGCCATCAAAATTTGTCCGAGATCCAATCGAGGTGGGATCGATTGGGTATGATGAAAAAGGCTTGGAGAAGCTATGTTTCAAATTTCAGGTCAATCGGAGATCGTATGCTCGTGCTTTAGATGGATCAAGGTTTGTGAAAATTCAGTTCATGTCGATACATTCGTATCGTTCGAAATGAATTTTTCCATTTACACTAGATCGATGGTTTCATTTCGATCCATATGGATATTGATAAGGGTAATGTGCTTGCACCTCACTTTGGACCGATGGATTTCATATCGATGCAACGCGCATCGATTGGAAGGATATGGAAAGGCATACTTCGTATCGATCAAAGCTTGGATCGGAAAGAAAGGAGCATAATTTGGATGGATACGAAGGCACGTGTTTCCCGGGGCGGCATTAGATCGATGCGGACAGTGTGGATATGAACATGGCATGGATTGATACGAAAGGCAGGTATTCGAAGATCGATATGAATAGAGGCATGGATACGAAATGATGGACACGGGGCAACGGAATGTGATGGATACGAAGGCTCTATACTTCAAATCGATTGATACTAAGGAAGCGGTCGAGGTGGAGCGAAGGATATGGATTAGAGCGCGTGAACTTTGGATTGATGTGAAGGCCTTGGCTATGGAAATGGGGACCGATGGATACGTGGACGATGGATGTGAATTAATATGGATACGAAGGTGGTCGATGTCAATCGATCGATACGAAGAGGTATCGATACAAACTAGTATCGATACGAGCTCAGCAGCATACCAAAAAAACAACACTTGCATCGATCATAACTCAATATCTACAACTTCAAATGCTATAAAATTTCACAAAAGCTTGCTTATGCACTTGAGAAGTCAACTTGCTCTGTTCACTTTCAGTCATTTATGTATATGCATGGTGCAATGCATTGTACTACACTTGTATCCTACTTGATGTGTTGAGTTGTATGCATGTCTGACGTCTTGTATCAATTAATGGTGCACATTGTTGTTTGAATCTGGCCCTTGGTTCATGTTTTAGATTGATTAGATTACTTGTTTCTTCGACCAGTTTGGGTTCAAGTGTACATTCGAATTTTTGGTCAAGGCTATGTTATATGTATCTTGACCCATAGTTTTGTATTGCACCTAAGTTGAATCCAGCTTAAAGCTTGGGATTGACATTGTTCTCAATATTGTGACTTAATATTTATTTCACTTGAATTGAATCCGGCTTTTGATTTGGATTTGACATTGTGCTCACCTATCCCAGCATTTTTATCAAGTGTATACCCGTGTGCACGGCCTTGTGGTATGTATAGTGATACACTGTGGATGTCACATGCTGTTCGTGCATGATGTATTCAAAATAAATATGATGATGAACAGCCCAAATAATTGAAGCGAATAATATTTTAAAAAAACATTTTATTTTGCACTGCAAAAAATATTTCTTTTTCAATTTTACTACTTCAGTGTTTATTTTGTAGATCGCTCAAATGCTGGATTCAATCTGGAATAGAGTTGAAGATAAAATACGAGTGAATGGATGATATGTAGTGAGGACAGTTATATAAATTGAATATGTATTGTAACCGAAATTTTATATATATAGCGAGAGCACAAATTTGTACTATTCAAAATTGTAATAAATATTTGTTTGAATAAAATATCTATTTGAATTCAGAATCAGCGTTATTTATTTTATTCAGCAAATATTTACTAATTATATGAAAAATAATATAGTACAATAGCAAATACATTTAAATGAATATACATATACTATCATTATCATCAAACAAAAATCATATACTTGCATATTCAACAATCTCCCCCTTTTGATGATGTTATCCCGCCTTTTGGCAAGGCCGATACCAAGGAACTGACCAGAAAGAAACAGGATCATACATTTCAGCTTTGAATGATCGTTGGGAAACTACAGATATCGACGAATTTTATCCGAGTCCGGATCAGGCTACAATTGATAAGACACGTCAAGAAAAGCTGTAGAAACCAACGTTCTAAATTTCGGGGAAATCCGAGTTCGTATACTCAAGATGTCGCAAAAAGAAAATAAGGAGGGTATGCCTTATTTCGAATCCATACAAGAGACCCAGGCTCGAATCGATCAGAGTTCGAATCCCTCAGGGCACGCATAGCTTCGAACCCAGGGGCGAGCCCTTGCCTCGAACCCATCTCACATATATACGTTCGAATCCATCTATGTATGTCTCAGTTCGACTCCATCCAAAGAATGTAGGTTCGAATCCATCGAGGGCACGCCTTGTTTCGAATCCATCAAAGTGTTCCTGTCTTCGAATCCATCAGAGTGTTCCTGTCTTCGAATCCATCAGAGTGCTCCTGTCTTCGAATCCATCAAGCGAGAGTTCATCGAATCCAACATACCGAAGCAACTTCGAATCGATCTGCAGTAGCTAACAACGATCGATCCGAACAAGTGCCAACATCATCGATTCGAAAGAAGATAACCCTCGAATCCAACACATCGAAGCCATCAAGTTGTAGCAGCTGAAGCCAAGGACTCGACCCTATCGATTCGAAGAACATGGATTCGAAGCACGCATATCAACTAAAAATGCAATCTTGAATTGATCATAACTTGAGATTTACAAGTCCAAATGCTATGAAATTTTCACAGGAGCTTGCACGTACATAGAAGAATGTCCATGCCAAGTTTCATCACGATTGGACACTTTTTTGATCGATTCGAACCAAGGGTCGAATCGATCCAAAAGTGGGCCCGGATCTCCAGAATTCGGCCATGTGGGCCCCCCACACGTGCCAGAAGTGGTCTTCCCAAATTTTAGGAGAAATATCAGCCTCCAGCACCTATAAATAGAGCCCCTGGTCATTCAGAAAGGGGATCGGAGAATTTCTAGAGAAAAAGCACGCCCGGACGCTGCCAGAATTGCTTCAGAGCACCACCGCTGCCTTTGACTTCGAATTTTTGCTTAAGAACTGCTGTACTTAGTCATATAAAAGTTGTATTCTTCGAATATCGAGCAATAAAATAACAAAACTTCATAGTGGACGTAGGCAAATCGCCGAACCACTCTAAATTGTTGTCTTCTGTGCAATTTACTTTCTGTTGCTTGGAGTTTTTGTTAGATAATCCTCGTTTTAATTTGCTTTGTTCATTTATTATCTCTTCAAAAACTTCCGAAGAGTGTTGTGCCCAATTTTGACACAAACACTTTGGTGCTTTCACTGAGAAAAACCCAGTTTTTTCTCCTGCTCCTTGGATCTATCTTCGATACCGGATTGCATAAATCTAAGAGAGAGATCCAGACCTCATATTCAAATTCCTTCCATTCTACTCAGATTTGTTAAAAGTCTAGGAAAGAATTCAACGTTTCAAAATGGTGAGTACAAGAACCACTTCCAACATTGGTGATTAGGAAGGCCGGGATAGGCAAAATCCCACACAGCTACAATCCACTAACCAAGATGCTGTTGGGCATACGGATCAGTCAGGTCCGGTCACAAGGCAAGAGTTCCAAGCACTACTCCAAGAATTAACCCAAAGCAGACAACAGCTAACTGAGCAATTGCACACTAATGCTGAGTTGACCAACCAACTAAATCGCCAAAAGCGAAGAAGATCCAGAAGGGATCAAGCTCCTCGTTCTTCCACCGAAAGCTCCGCTTCCTCTGATTACAATACCAGATCTATCCGTCCCAGGCTAGACGGAAATCATACGCAAGCCGCTGACTTTCAACAGGCGGTAACCGTTGGGCAAATAAGGGTTGGCCCATCTACCAGCTTCCATACTGGACCCTCCTCCCGAGGAGGCACTATTCCTCAATACACTGCAGACGATCGAGCTGCTACAGCCGCTGCAGTTGACATAGGAGTTGATGCTCGAGATCACTCCAATCAAAATTATCATCAGCAGGGACAGGCTCCAGAGCCATATGTCCCAGAAGACATCGAGCCAAGGAGGCGAGATGAGGATCGTCGACAGCGTCCGATCCCACCTCGCACTATGGAACCCGACCATACTTTGGCTCACCACCCACAGAATTTTCCAATACCAGACTTCTCAGCCATGGTACGACGAATGATTCGCGAGAGTCAAGGCTTAACAAATGACGATTGGGGAATCTCCCGGAGTCATACCCCATTTACTGATGACATATTGTATGCTGAACCTCCTCGGCGATTCAGAATGCCAACCCTTCCCATGTATGAAGGAAATTCCGACCCAAATCAACATGTTCTGAAATATGAATGGTCAATGACTGCTGCAAGAGCTGATGATGCAGTAAAGTGCCGCAGTTTTCCTATTTCCTTAGGGGGAATTGCGACAATGTGGTTCACCCGATTACCGCCATGATCTATTTCTTCGTTTGACCAGTTAGCTACTAAATTTGTTGAACACTTTCGCATGCTTATTACCCGACCTAAAGATGTTAATACCCTATCAAGTGTCACTCAAGCTCCCGGGGAAACACTTAGACGATATTTGGAGAGATTCAATGCTGCATGCGCAGAGATCACCAACCCTAATGATAATTCAATTCTAATGGCCCTGACTAAAGGAATCGACCCTGATTCCGAATTTGGAAATTGGCTAGCCGGGAAACCTCCTGCATCGTTGGACCGTTTCTATTCCAAAGCTGCTCAATTCTTGAGGCGAGAGGATGCGAAACAGTCTAGGAAGCAGGACGATGCAAGGCCCAGCAGTGAAGGGATTCAGAGTAATGTTGCGGTTAAACAGTCCGGAGAAAATTCGGGAAAAGTCGAATTGAATATCCAAAATAAACAGGCCCAGCGATCAAGAAACGGTGATAACCGAGGCAAGAAGCAAGATCAGAATCGTGGTCCGAGATGTAGGGCCGCAATGTTTGACAATTATACACCACTTAACACGTCACTGGAAAACGTATACTTACAGACTTGTAATACTATGCAATACAAGAAGCCTACTCCGAAGCCTTCATCGGAGAAGCAAATTCAGACAAGGAAGTTCTGTAGGTTTCATGAAAGTTATGGTCATAATACCAATGAATGTAGACATTTGCAAGACCTCATTGAAAAGTTGATCAGAGAAAGAAAGTTGGACCAGTTTGTTCGGGCGCCGCAGTCTGGTGGAGCGGGCCCATCTAATCAAAATCGAACGCAGAATCAGGAAAGACAAGGTGAACCTGCTCGCACAGGCGGAAGGTTGGTTATCAATACAATAAGTGGTGGTCCTCATCCAGCAGACAGAAGTTGGAGAGAAATGGAGTCATATGCTAACTCAATCAGGCATGTAGACTTTGAATGCTACAACAACTCGAAAGACGGAACACCGGCTAAACAACAAAAGACAATGGCTGATGAAATCGTGTTTAGAAATCGAGATGCTGATAAAGTCGAAGCTCCCACAATTGACCCATTGGTTATATCCGCTCAAGTTGGTCCTGCTTGGATGAAGAGGATCTTGGTAGACAGCGGAAGTTCCGTAAATATATTATTTAAAAGAGCATATGATTTAATGAAAATGGAAGCAAAGGACATAAAGCCTTGTCAATCACGAGTCCACGGCTTCAATGGGAGTGCAACAATACCAACTGGAATAGTTGAATTACCAGTAGAGTTGGGAGCGGGAGAATGCCGAAGAGTTCGGATGTTGCAATTTGTTGTCTTAGATATTCCTTCCCCGTACAATGCTTTTTTGGGCCGACCGACCCTTGCCGAATTTAGGGCTGCTATTGCCCCATGGTGTTTAACTCTAAAGTTCCCTACTGACCACGGAATAGGAGTTGTACAAGGAGATCAGGCTGCTGGAAGAGCCTGTTATGTTGCTGAGCTGCGGGAGGCGCAGCGGAAAGAGAAAGGAAAAGGCGTAGAGGAATCTCTCTGCGTCCGTTTTACTGACGATTGACAATTAGCGCCTGGGCTCCAGCCTGGGCACCACAACCAATTCCAAAAGGATCTTGATCCAAGGGATAATGATAATAAAGAAGAATCTACGGAACGTCAGGCTTCTCCGGCCGAGCTAACCATTGATGTCCCGATTGATGATGATCAGGATGACTCGAGGATATTGAAGATTGGGTCTCAACTTGACCAAAAGACACAACAGGAATTGGTTGATTTTCTCTGGACGAATCTTGACGTGTTCGCCTGGACACACTCTGATATGTGCGGAATCTC